>OU342743.1:67402813-68602813 GCA_910589775.1 Avena eriantha | reverse complement strand
AAGCTAGAGGAGTCTTTCTTCGCAAACCCTATGCCAGGCTGTATATGTGAGAAACATAGTGAACAATGAACACGTGAGCCAAGTCGATGATTCTCCAACAAACTGCCCTGAGGCCCTCTGCTTCCTGCCAGCAGCAGGCTGCAGCATGCACCTCCATTTTGAAGAGAATCCCCTGAAGCTCAATGCAAGAAATTTGTCAGACGATCAAAATATGCAAGCAATTGGCAGTGGTAAACTATTTCCCATACAACCAGAGCACACGGAGATCCAGCAGCATATCACAGTGATTTGCGGCTGTATATAAGAAGTAATTACGTTGGCGACTTGGGGGCGTATGCCTAGGTTATTCGTAGTATATGTTCATTTTTTGTTGCACTTATAGTGTGCCCATTATTGATGCTGCTAAGTTGTATTTTGTCTAGAAAACATTGGACAAACTCACATGTTCAGATAGGGGCTGCCATGTGCCCTTATGTGTACAACTGGAAATTTTGACACCTGTTCCAGATATGTAAAGAAGTATACCACGTAGATCATGCAGGAGGCTCGTGGTACCAAAATGGAAGCAACAAAAGATGGTAATTGCATAATCTGAAGTGCTACCGGGAACATTTCTGCAGTTACTCAGTTATGTGCAGAGATTGTGTACCAAGAATTACCCAGAAAATGGTACTAATGTCGGGTAACGGAGTTAGGGGTGGAAACGAGTAAATTGCATATAACTACCATAATTCCGGCATGTGTTACAAGTCAGTACCAACAATCCTAATTTTTGCAAGTCAGTACCAAATCTGAGACACAATGTTGCAAATTGCACTAATTTTTATCTAATGGCAATTTAACGTGCTTTCTGACGGATAGTACCCATTTGCAGAGGTGACTAGTCAACAAAAATTGTCACGTAGGCATTTTGACTTTTCCTTTGGCATATCCATAGTGAACCCAATGTAAAAATAAATAAAAGAAAAAGATCCCATTCCGTCGGTCAGTAGAAGAGCATCATGTCGATGTCCTTGCCCCACGACGCGTATGCCCATAGCAGGGTTCCGCACGCCACCGCGTCCGGCTCCACGGCGGCACGGCGGCCTCCAGCATCTTGAGGAATGTCGCCTCGGCGAGTTTGATCTTCCTTGTCTGGCTGTACAGCCCAAGGAGAATGGTGTAGGCCACCACGCTGGACTCGTAGCAGAGTTGCAACGCACGAACAGAGCAAGAAATTGAGGATTTCACAGAGCACTGTATCAGGATTGGATGGATATATTTGGAGGTATTTGGAGAAAATTGGTAAGGATTCTAGAAAATTTGGCTCGGTAGCTGCGATATTTTGGGGCATTTAATCTGTACCTGGAGCTTCATCTAGGATAACAACTCCCAAGCCTGGCGCCACCCGCTGCTCGCGGAGGACGGCGCACATGTCACCGAAGGTGATCTTGGAGACGAAGGAGGCCATGGCCTCGCGCATGGAACCTGGCCCAGACGACGTGGACGACGGCGACGATATGGCGGTCGTGCACGTGGCTGGTGCGGTCGTCCTCCATGTACCAAGCCATTTGGCCCTTGGTGCTGCGCACCCATCGGGGAGTCTCTGATCCGAGTGTGCGGGTAAGGCGGCGGGCTGCTAGCGCGGCGGTTGGCACAAGGTGGCGGCGCGGAGGACCTCGCGGCGGGCAAGGTGAGGGTGGCGCTGCGGCGTGCTAGGGGGCGAAGGGGGGGCTAGCGCGGCGGCATGGAGGACCTCGTGGCGGGCCATGTTGTGGGCAAGGGGAGGGCAGCGCGGCAGCACGATGGCCGGAGATGCGGGTGATTTGAGGGAGACAGGGAAAAGTCTAAATGCCTACGTGGCAAAAAAATATTGACTTGTCAGCTCCGCGGATGGTCCCACCTGTTAGGAAGAATGTTAAAACGTTGTTAGATAAAAATTAGTGCAATGTGCAACACTATGTCTCATATTTGGTACTGACTCGCAAAAATTAGAAATGTTAGTACTGATTCGTAACTCGCGTCCGAATTGTGGTAGTTATATGCAATTTACTCGGTAGAGGATAGTGCCTTTGTCACATCCATAAACAAATACGAATGTTGTCAAATACATAATGAAACAAATATGAATGTTGTAGAGTTGGAGCAGATGCTACTTGAATATGGAAGCGGAGAATGGATACGAATAAAAAAAAGAGACTTGTGTCTTATAGTACGTCAACTATAAGACGGTAGAGTGAAAAATATAAGTCAACTATAAAACGGTATAGTGACAATATAAGTCAACTGCAAAACGGTAGAGTGACATGTATACTGACATACCGAGTAGTACACAGTAGTTAAAAGCTCAATCATAGGAAAGTACTTGGTTAGTGTATTTTGGTTGGATAATTGGTATGTCAACACCCGGATTTTTAATCTCAGATGCCTGTTATGCCATACATCGTAATCACAGGATTACCATTTTTGCGAGACATAACAGATTGGATATCACAGTACATCATTTATTACGAACCATAATAAGGTCTTACACAAATAAAGGATCTCATGATCCAGTCTTAATACAACAAGTAGCGGAATAAATAATAAGCATAGCGGTGGGGTCCATCTTCAGGGTCACAGGCAATGCTGACGATGGAAAATAGTTCTAGTTATCATAGCCGTCATGTTGTCCTTCATCTTGGTAGTCTCCTTCATAGCCTGGCCATAGAAATAGCCAGGGACAAAAGCCATGAGTATTCTTTAAGTACTCGCAAACTACCACTAATAAGTAAGATAGTTCTAGTAGAAATGCTAAACTCTAAGTTTATTTGTAAAGTTAAGTTTGAAACCTAAGCTGAGTTCAGAAACAAAGAAAGATAAAATAAACTTTGAAAATCACCTAAGTGGGTGACACGTCCAAAACGTATCTACTTTCTCGAACACTTTTGCTATTGTTTCTCCTCTAAACTTGTGTGATTTGGATACAACTAATGCGGACTAACGCTGTTTTCAGCAGAATTGCCTTGGTGTCTACTTTTTGTGTAGAAAATCAACTATCAGGAAAAATCCCGGAAAATATGCCAAAAATCTTATTTCACCCGAAGACTCCAGGAGCCAGAATACGAGACGGAGAAGAGCCAGGGGTGGCCACACCACCTGGTGGCGCGGGCCAGGCCAGGCCGCGCCAGGGGGTGGTGTGGGCCCCCCAGGCACTCCCTCGGCCTCTCTCTTCGCCTATAAGGAGCCTCTTGACCTAAAAACTTCGGGGGGGTTCGACGTTTTTCCAGAAGGAGTTCCGCTTCGCCGCCACCACCAGATTTCACGAAACAGCACCAGAAACTCCGTTCTGGCACCCTGCCGGGACGGGGAATTGGAGGAGATCATCGCCATCATCAGCATCGCTTCTCCATCGACCATCCATGTTCCCCCCATCTATGAGTGAGTAATCCCCCGCTGTAGGCTATGGGGATGGTAGGGATTGGATGAGATCGTTCATATAATGACATCAGATTGTTAGGGCATGGTGCCTAGTATCTTTTATTAGTGCTTTATGACTTTGTTGCGACTTATTGTGCTTAATGCTTGTCACTAGGGCCCGGGTGCCATGATTTTAGATCTAAACATGTTATTGATTCATTATGATAGTATTGTTCTTGGTCTTATCTGCAAGTTGTATACACACGTTGTTGTCCAGAACCAATGGCCCCAAAGTGACAGAAATCGGGATAACCAGAGGGAATGGCTTTGATGTGAGGATCACGTGTGTTCACGGAGTGTTAATGCTTTGCTCCGGTGCTCTATTAAAAGGAGCACCTTAATTGCTAGTAGTTCCCTAGAGGCCCCGCTGCAAACGGGCTGGCAGGACAAAAGATGTGTGTAACTACCTCGGTGAGTTACGCTCTTAGTTACATGCCTGGATGAACGAAAGTGGTTAAAATAGTACGGTGGGGCCCGGGGCCACTCACGGTAGACCTTACGGCCGTCCTAACCACTTTCAGATCATCGGGACAAGAACGAACGGCGTAATCGGCAGGCGAAGGGATCAACTACATACACAAATGAGTATGTATGCAAGCCACATACAACAGTCCTCAGAGCCATTCCATCTAAAAGAAATTGAAATATCGCAACGCCATACGACAAGATTCAAATGTCCTAGATAGAGATAATATTTTAGGATAGCTCCTCATACATCACACATCAGAGTATCAGGCGGAAGCGGAAAACAAGATCCGAGTACAGATAAGAAGCAAATCGACATAAGATGGCACATAAACAAACACATCCCGCCCATAGATCTCACGGATCCCCGTTCCCGGAATCTCTACACCGAATGATCGTGGCCAACATCATCTGTCTCCTCCACCCAGTACCCCTCTTGCGAATATACCTGTTCATCTGAATCAAACAATTTATTGTGTGAGACCCTAGGGGTACTCAGCAAGTCTTTATGCCACTAAAGGGGACACAACCTGGGGTGACGCAATTGCAGCAAAAGATAATAGCTAACAATTCTATAGATACTCGCCAACCATCCGCCTAACCAATGATAGACGGATGTCCGTTAATTAAGAACAACAGTTATAACAGTATAATTAACAGATCCATCCTCCTCCTCGCTTACCAACGAGGAAGCGGACGAACAACCCCCATCATCCGTTGGCAGTTTTATTAACCATTCCATGAGTATTGCACTATTTACTAGTCAAGTACTTAGTCAATTTAAAAGCGGTACTTTAGTTATACTTGTCTATGATCGAGAAACGGTGCTCCAAGTCGTCCATAACCGCGGACACGGCTTTCAGAAAGATTTACCCTGCAGGGGTGCACAAATAGCAACACACACTCGATCAACCTCGGAAAAACCAACTCAAAACCCAACGAGGTATTCACGATAAAGCAATCACAGGATTCAGAAATATTTCAGGGGGCCACCCCATTAAGCTACCCGCAACGAAGTTGGCCGGCTCCGAGACGGACCCAAGGTTTGTGTCAATGGCTGTAAACGACGGGGAACCCGAAAATGTGACTGGGCTTGTCGATACCGCGAAAACATTCCACGATCCAAAACAGTACAGGTGCTCCTCGCACAATCTTAATAAAGCGGTAACATGGCATAAGTACAGGATAGTAATAAGCCCCAAACTACTTTGTGGCCCCAAGAAATAAGTATGAGTCATGCTCTGGCTCAGGGGGGTCCATAAGGCCTCCTAGATGTGGATAGTGCGAATAGTCAAGGAACAGGAATCAAGTACTCGGGGTCCTACGGGACACGAGTGAGCATGAAAAACCAAATAGCAGATATTGCTCACCGGTGCCTCTTTCATTAGTTATCCCATTACTACTCAGGTTAAGTTGTTTAGGTACCTCGTGATCCATCAGACACTCACATACCCTATACATGCTTTTCTACGACTCGCATGGCTCAAACAACTCCTGTAGTAATGGCTCATGGGATGGAGGAACAAGCTTCGATGGGGTTTAAAAGTAAAGGCTATGCAGTACTTGGGATTCAATTTAATGCAATCGCGACTCAATGATGCAAGAATAAGATAGAGGCAATAGGTACTATATGTATGCAAGCATGTGGTAGTGCTTGTCTGGCACCTCAGTTGAAGCGAGAGATGGATCTGGGTAGTACTCCTGTGATTCCTGGTAATTCTCCTGCCGGGCGTCTATTCGAAGAAGAACCAACCAAACAAGGGCCAACATAAATAAAGTGCATAAGCATGTCAATTAAAATGCGACAAGCAAACAAGCATGCCATGATGAATGATGCACAATTTACATGGCATTAAAGTAGCATGGCAAAGGTGGATACAAGAAATAAAGCATTTTATTATTTATTTGGTTCCGTTTTATTGTCATAAACAGTTCAGATTGTTAATAATAACATGATGCATGCTTCAAATCAGAACAAGGACTGCATAGATAGAACGGACTCGTCGCACTGATCGATTTAGACATATTATTTGCCAAAATTGGAGTTATAGAATTAAAGTTATTAATTTATTAAGAATAGAGCATTTTATTGTAATTTTAATCATCTCGAAATTTTAAAGTGTTCAAATAATATTTTGAAGGACATATTTGAATTCCTCACATTTTTCTGATTCCAAAACATATATCATATGTATTATTTGGATTTGTATTTTAAAAATTATTTGAATCTGATTTGAATTTGAATTAAAACAATTTCTGGAAAGTTTATTTAAAAACAGAAAAACGTTTTACACTCAGGCCAATCTAGCCACAGTCACAGACAGGTGGGCCGCTGCTGACTGGGCGAAAAAACAACGCGCGGACTTTTCTCACCGCGGGCTTAGCTAGCTGTTGCGGGTGACACGCGGGGCCAGCGAGCTAGGGCCCAAGCGCCAGTGGGCTAACCCGCAGAGGCTGACAAGTGGGGAGCGGGTTGGAGCGCGGGTTACGGCCTGAGAAAACAGGGGGACTTTTCTACAAAATGCTAGGGCAGCTGACAGGTGGGGTAGGCTGGACCGTGGGTTTAGGAATAAAAAGATTGGGGGGTTTTCTGCAAAAGGGGGCCGCGGTACTGTTCTTCTGTTTTCTCTGAACCGCGTCAGGTCTGAGGTCGACCGACGCGGGGCACGGCGCGCGCGGCGCGGGGGCTCGACCTCGTGACCTGCGGGGTGCGCGACGAGACCTGTGCCAGTGCGGTGGGCTACGGGGTGGTGACAGGAGGGTAGGCGCGGCCTAGTTATGGTGTGACGCGGTGCGGAGAGCGTGTAGACAACGGCGAGCGGCGGCGCACTGAGGGCGCTCGTCGAAACGACTGACGCGGCTAGGGCTGCCTGGTGAGGCGGAGTATGTCAGGGAGGGAGAGGGACTCACCGCGGGTTGGTCGGTGGTGTCAGATCAGGGAGAGGTACGGCGGATCGTCGAGGTTGCTGGCGTTCTGGCGGTTAGGGTTTGCGTCGGGCGGCGCTGGTTCCGGCGGTCCTGGTGCTCCTTGTCCTCGTCGGCGCGTACGAGGCGAAGCAAGGGAGCCTCCTCGTTCTTCTTGACCACCTCCACATTGTGCTGGCCGGCTGGAACGAGGGGACGACACGGTACTGGCGGCGACCGGCAGCAGGAGATGGGCATCGTCGTTGGAGAGGGAGGAGAGGAGGGGCAGGGCTCTGGCGGATCTGGGAGAGGCAGAGGAGTCGTGAAGAAGGAGGAAAGCGAGGGAGAGGGAAGAGGGGCGTGTGGGCGCGGGGTAGATGGAAAAGTGCCCTCGGCCCTTTTTACTTCCTCCTCGATCACGTGGTCGAGCTGGGGCTCGACCTGGGTAGCCAGGGCAGGGCAGGGAGAGGGGCTGCAGGTGGGGACGGCGGGGAGTAGCAGCTGGGGCCAGCATGGCAGGTAGAAAGAAAGAGAGAGAGGAGAGGACAGCTCGGGTGAGCTAGGGTGTAGCTAGGGCATGGGCTAGGGTTTGGGGTGGTTAGATGGGTAGATGGGGTGTGGGCCAGGGAGAGAGAGGGCCAGGTGGGGCCAGCATGGTAGAGAAAGGGAGTGAAAGAGAGAGAGGTGAGATTAGAGTTAGGGTTTAAGTAGAACTAGGTTAGAGAAAACAATTAGAGAGAGAGAAAGATAGGTTAGGTTTTGATTAGGGTTTTAGGTTTTTGAAATTGTTTATGAGATCATACCAAGAGGAAAAATGGGGCTTGATCTAGCATAGGCTAAGGTGAAGGAGAAACCAAGAAAAAGAGAGAGAATTGAGATATGTAGAATGAGCCTCATTTGATCATGCATGAAGAAATTAAATGGGATTGAGGGGAATATGGGGATGGTGGAGAGAGGGATGGAGATGATCCACAAAGAAAAGACTCAATAAAACCAAGAGGAGTCAAATGGACTAAAGGTGGTGGTACCCTTGCATGGCCCATGCACAAATAATAAATGCCATGATTGATTTTGTGAGAACAATAATAATATGGCATTATACTTATGCATTTTCCAAGAAGTGGAATAAGGCCAAACAAAAGAGTTAATAGAATTAGATCCACCCCATTCACATGAGCTAGAATAAAATCAAGAGAAAAGAAATACAGGCTCATGGATTAATGAGGTGGTGGAATTATAAGGTGGTGAAAGAAAGGGGATGGAGTGGAATAAAAGATATGCCCCCAACTCAATTCGGGCATTAAGCAATATATCAATAACCAAATACAATATCAAGAGGCAAATACAATTAATAATGCATATGAGAGAAGAACCAAAGGAAGATGGTTTTATATGATGCTCAAATGCAAGGTGGCATGATGACATGAGCATGATATAATTATGATGCACAATTATATATAGGAAGTAGCCATTATCTTACTAGACCAAGTAGCATTACAATTGTTAGACAATTGGGATATTACAATGTGGTGCAAGTTTTCATTGCGAGCACGTATGACTATATATGGGACACATGCCTAGGATTGTCTAGTACTTGGATGCTTTATTTTATTTCTCTGCAATTGCCCTATGTTCTGATTGCTATGTGAATTGTCTTGTCCATGCAACGCCCGGCCATCCATCCCTATGCATACCGCACTCGAATCCCACTATTTACTGCTTTTGTTACTACTGTTTTTGCTTTACTACTGTTGTTACTTTACTTTTCCTACTACAAAACTGTTGCTACTAATAAGCTGCTATGAGCAAGATTGTTTTTAGGTGCAGCTGAATTGACAACTCAGTTGTTAAGGCTTATAAATATTCTTTGGCTCCCCTTATGTCGAATCAATAAATTTGGTTTCACTTCCCTCAAAAATACTGCGATACACCCCCTATACTTGTGGGTCATCAGTGGGAACTTAATTGTCATAGTCACAACTCCGTTGTGGTCAAGTCATGTCACAATTCATTTCATAAGTTGTTTTGAAAACATCTGACAACGGAACAGTATGACCACTCCAACTGTCCATAACCACGTGCGCGGCTATTCAAATAGTTTGACAATCTGCAAAGGTGGTACACTTTCACCACAAGATTCGATACATCTGTCAGGGATACTCCTGAATCATCATACTTAGTATGCAGATAATCAAACATAACCTTTCTTTTACACACCCTAGTATAAGCACCTCTCATATGAGCATGGCCTCCCAACCATGACCATCTATCATCTTGGGCACTGTATTGGTGGACAACATTGAGAGGTAGCCTCAGCTCAAACCTCTCCCGCGAGGGAACTAATACTAATGCATATAAACTTCCGGCTAAGCCTTACCCACTTTAGGTATTGTGGTTGTGCGGTAAAATTGGAATGGTATCGTATCCGAACCCAACCATCAGTTTTGTAAAAGGGTTAAGGCTCATGCCTCAATATTTTCATCATCATAAACCATTTGTGTTCTCAACACATGTCAAAACATCTCAATAGAATGACTCATCATTCCAAGGTTTTCACAAGTCATTTTCACCAAGTATTCCCATCTAAAGTGACTCAAGTTTTAGTTTAGCTCTAAACTACTAAGTTAAGAGTGTTCACTAATGTGGGATGCTAAGATCAATCTTATGCCATAGAATGCCATCTAAGTTTATCTAGATAGGTCAAGTTTTATAATTTGTATGCTACCTTCAAACAAGTAAAGGACTTTAATAAAGTAAAGAAAGTAAAACTTGTAAATAAAACTTGGGGTAGGTAAATAGTCAAAGTGGTATAACCAAAGCATGCCTAATGCATTTACTTAGGTTATCTAGTTTGCAAGATCTAGCTTGCATTGTTAATGATGTCTTGTCTTGGTTGGTGTAGTGGTTGAAGTTTTCTTCCTCCTCCTCTTGGTAGAACTCCTCCTCCTCGAAAGCTTGGTCGGTACTATCGTCTATAAATACATACGGGATAAATAATCACCAAACAAAGCTTAACTAGTCTACTTATCATACTAAGGCACACATTTGATGATCTATTATCATCACAAGCATCACAGGTTTAATTAACTAGCTTCAATCTTTTTATTTGAAAAAGTAATTTCTACTCATTGAAATTAACTAAGATTTAATATTCCCCAATTAAAATATGTGGACACATGTCATCACCACATATTCTAACATATGGGAATGCGATTTAAATGTTGGATCACATTTTAATAAGTTTAAGTTTAATATTTAATGATTTAAAGTGACTAGAAATGCCTATATAGCATTATTTTGGTACTAGTCCAAAGTCACTACATGCAAACCTTAATATTATTACATATTCAGATAGGTATGGTTAAATGTGATTTTTGAGAGTTGGAATCAACTCAAAAGCTATTATGGTTGATTTTAGAAAAATGTTTGAATGTGCAAATGCTTCTGTCTTGTTATTTTTACTAGGAGAGATATTTAACTCTAAATGATTTAAATCCAATTGACTTGGATAGAGATTTTCATTACCTTTCCAACAAAATTGGAATCACTTCATTTAGATTTGTAAAACTCTTTCAATTGATTTTTTGAACTAAGGGACAGAATTGATTTTAAGTCTAAATAGAAAAACCTAATTTGAATTAACTGGGTCAGCGCGGGAACTTAAATGGGCCGGCCTAGTAACGCTCAGCGGCGCAGAAGGCGACTGACAGGCTGGTCCCGCATGTCAGCGGCACATAAAATCCGAAGCGGTACGGGACGATCTGGGCGCTACGATTAGAACATAGATCAAAGGTTCACGGTCATCGTCGACGACGAACTTGTCGCCGGCGAGACCGAACCCTAAACGGCCGGTGGGGGTCTACTGGGGACGTATTAGGGCTCTAGCTAGTGCGACGAGGCGGGCGAACGAACTGGACGGCGACGGTGAGCTCAGGCGAAGTCGCGGCAGGGGTTGAGGTGGACGAAATCGACGGGGACTTCTCCTCCTCTGCAACGGCTACCTCCGGTGGAATTCCAGCGAACGGCGGCTCGAGCGGCTCCGGCAAGAGAGAGGAAATGGTCAGTGGAGAGAGGGGAGTGAGATGATGTGAAGAAATGGTGCTGGGGTGGCCTCCTTATATAGGCTCGACGTGGGGACTGACGGGTGTGGGATGGCGTCTCCAGCGAGGGCGGGGTAGGCGGACGGTGGGCGGTCTGCTGGCGGCCAGCTATGGCGAATGGCGTGGCTAGGGGCGGTGCCTAACGGTCGGTGACTTCCCGCGCTCTTTGGGAGACAGAGGCGGTGCTCGATGGCGATCATGGTGACTGTGGGTCGCGCGGCGGTGCACGGCCGTGTCTGGCGGGATGTGGGTGTCGAGGCGGAGTGCCGTGTGCGATTTGGTGTCGAGGCGCAGTCTGTGGCGTGCTGGCGGCGATCGCGCTCTGGCGTGCGCTGCGCATGGCGCAGAGAGGAAGGACGGCGTGGCGCTGAGGTGGTCCAGGGGCTGGGGTTAATCGAGGGGTGGACAGGGAGTGGCGGTAGGGTTGGGCAGAGCTAGTGGGCACGCTGGTTTGGCGCGGCGCGGTCTGCTGCGAGCTGTCCACGTTCGGCCGGCGGCGACCAAAAACGGGCAACGCGCTACTGCTGCTCTAGTCCAATGGGTAGGCTGGTTAGGGGTTGGTTAGAGTTGGGGGAGACCAGGGGACCAAAATGTTCCCAAATACTCGACAATGCATTGATCGTCAAATAGTAATAGTTAGGCAGAATTTTTGTGCATGCCACCTGTTCGACACAATGGCCGCGTGAGAGGAAGTTTTGAATTTTTGAAAGATTTTTGGTGGAGTGGTGTAACTTATGCTTGAGCATCTATGTTTGCTTGGGATTTTGAATTGGAGTTCATTTGAGTGGTTTTTGAATTAGTGTGATCTTGATACATACACTAGATTCAATTTTCCAATATCATTTAAAATTAGAGTTTGAATGTTTTTGGAAGATCACAAAGTGGGCCTTGGCACATTACTACTTGTACTAGCAAGGGGTGCAAAGAACCACAATTGTCTCTGTTGTCATATGAGTCTTAGGAACACCCAAAGTGTCCTAGTTAGTTAAATTGGCACAAATGACCATTTTCTTATTTTATTTATTTTATTTTTTTTCTTTGGGATTTGTTTGGGAACGATATAGATGATGTTTAATTCACCTTAGAATCATTTTACAACCAATGGATCACTCAAACATGGCAATTCAAATCAACTTCTAATTTAAATGCACACACATATGAATGCTTAATTATTTTACATAGAAAAAGTTTTTGTTAACCCTAAATTGGGTAGATTTGATCTTGATTAACTTTGGATTAAGTTTTGGGATGTTACAGTGCATCTGCCTAGAATTACTAAAATTGGCTAACACAATTTTATCCGGATACAGATATACATCCAATTTTCATATTCACATTTGCTTCAAAATTCAGTACCGAAATTGTATTTGTAATTGCAACACAAATCCAGATATCACCACATTCATTTTCATGCTTGTTCCATAAAGCTTTCCAATTTCACAAACACGAATGTCAGATAATTTGGATTAACCACTTGTTTGTCAGCGTTGATATCCCACTCGGGAAGCTCTTGAAAACAATTTTGCAACAAATTTAAGCTAATGTTCCAACATCGACATTTAAGTTCTGAGAAATTCGAAACAGTACATAAGAAGAGTTTATTCCAATGAGACTTTTCCAGGCCATTCACTCATACACGGATTACTTATGACCACAGAGCGTAGCTCCTGCCAGCAGCTATTTTCTTCAACCTCCAAGGGTGCGTAGAGAAGGTCAAATGAGGGTTACACCATCTTATATGCAAGTGAGCCACCTAAATGTGGAATGCACCATTCCCAGTAAGACACAAAAGACACACTCTCCACTTGACAATTTATTCGATCTCACCTGAAAAAAGATAGCGGTCAATATATGAATTTAGGCGACTCGTTACAAAATATTAAGCAGGTGATAAAAATATCAGAGTAATGAAGAATTAGCAGCATGTGGTAGTTCACAAATCTACAATGCACTCAGTAAAGCATGAAACTCGAATGTCAGGTTCCCGCTGCAGTCAACAGGGTGTTGGATAACTACCAACTTTTTTCCCGTAAGATACATCCACAAGACTTAACACAATGCTATCACTGTGCATCCCAATGTACTGTACAATAAATCTATGTCAAGTGTCCAGGCACAAAGCTAGATTATCACTTATAATGGTCTCTACACTGGTCAGTGTTAAAATATGCACTTATATCTTGTTTTTAATTTTCGTTTTGTCAAGACTGAAAAGAGGTTGTTAGCATTAGAATGAAAATAAGCTAAAGACCGATACTAGCACAAAACCCATGATCTTGTATGCGATGATAACGGAATCCAACTACAAGGCAATTGTTTGGAGAAAAAAATCAACAAAACCAGTTATCTTGTAAAGAAACAAGCAAGTCATGGTCTTGTAAAGAAAACTTGGATAGATCCAATCTCCTCTTTCAAGCTTTCTACGTTCACGTGTTATTTCTGTTGACATGACACACGATTCTTGTATTACCATCCACCCCTTCCTCCTAAGCATCAATATCATTCTCTCGGGTACAGATAATAGTAATTGAACTTGTAGTAACCCAAGGACTAACTTAAGATGTGAAACAATTAAGATACTCCATAATGTTCAAAGGAAATACATGGTATGGATAAATGACTAAAATTTAAGGGTTCTTTACCATTAATTAAAGAAGACTTGAGCATGAGGTGAAGCCCTTCTGTATGTCATTAGTTCTCGCAGTCCATCCTCATTAGACTTTGAGCTTCCACAAGCACGTCTAAGATACATTGTGCGAAGAACTATTGCTTTAGATAAAATGAGCTCGATAAAATACATTTCATTTGGCAACCAGCCAATGCCCTTTATTATCACAGCCTGAAGGTTGGCACAGAAGGCATCAGTCCATTGTGTGTTTCGATATTCTGCAATTGCTTCAGTTTCATCCAACTCAATACTGTCGATCTTAAAAAACAAAAGAATATATCAAGCAGCAAAAATAGCAGTTATCACCTTCAAGCACAAAAATATGACAGTTTGCAAGGGTGTGTTCTTAGTTCATACCGCAACATCAAGTTCTTCTAGATTAGGAGCATTCGCTAGCAAGCAAATGGTTGACAAAATGGCAGGCCTCTCACAGAAGTGTGTCCAGATGACTAAACTCTTTAAGTTGTTGAAGGTACATTGGAGTGTTTCCATTAAATAACCATTCGTCAACTGTAAATAAAAACAAACATTGTGAATCTCAATGCAAAGGTTGGTTAGCAGAACTATTGCACAATTGGGCAATTGGCGTTATTCGCTTCGCTAAAAAAGGGCAATGTCCCTAGAACTATCAGAACAATTTTTAAAAAAACCATGTGTAGGCACCAGTATATATCTTTAGAACAAAGGAGTAGTATAATTCAATTCCGTTAGTGGATATCTGATTGATCACAATTACCAACTAGAAACACAAGAGGCAAGGAGAAAATGTACCGGCGGCAGTGGGTGGCGTGTATGGAGAATGAGCTTCCTAACTTGAGCAAACCTGGCAATGAATCCTTCAAAACCACCAGAGATCACATAGTTTCCCATATCGACGTTGGCTTCATCAAGGCATGGCAGATCCGTGATTCGCCAGTTATAAGAAGCATCACAAATTATCGTAAGGCTCCGTAAGCTAGGTCCCCCAATCACCCACTCGTTTGAGCCGTCGCCACGGATATTCACTAAGGACATATTCAGGGTATTAAGCAAGGGTGACGCACCAAGAATCGCTCCCAGCTGGCTCTCCCCATTCTCAAGGAATTCGGCATAGTAGAGTTTTAGCTCCCGAAGCACAGGGAAGCCAGTGAATCCCACTGGGAGAGGTGGTATGCAGCATTGATGCAGCTCCAGGCACACGAGTTGGGTGCATAAGAAGACAGAGGAGTGAAGGTTGAAGTAGGAGGAGCATTGGAGGTTGATGGACTCGACGCCGCGGTTGCGGAGGGCGATGAGCCAGTCCGCGACGCGGCCGACGGAATGCTCGTCGAGTTCGAAGGAGAAGTTCGAGATGTGGCCGGGGTAGCGAACGAGAACACTGTCAACAGCCACCGGTGGCGTGTCGGGGTTGTCGAGGAAGGAGAGGGAGAGGTAGGGCAGGGCCTCCCACCGGCGGCGCCAGGCGCGAGAGAGCGCAGAGGTCCGGACGGCGTCGCGGAGGTCGAGGCGGGTGAGGATGCCGTCGAGCAGGTGCGCCGGGAGAGAGCTCAGCAAGTCCGCCGCCGGCTCGCTCGGCCGCGCGCGGCGGCGCGAGGACGCCATATCACTCTAGGGTTGCGATTTCCCCTCTAAAGTTCGTCTGTTCCATTTCCTTCTGAAGTTCACAAAGGAGAAGATCTCTCTCAGTTATGCATTTTTCCTTTTCTCTCTCTTTTTTTTCCGTGAAATGCGGGGGGCTCTTCCATGCATTGCATTATAATAAGGGAAGAACAGGGTTTTATCCGCAAAGTTTTGAGGACAACAATTTTATCTTTCTCTTTTCTTTTAGTTTCTACTACTGTTTAACTTGATTTTCTTAATGAAATACAAGTACAAACTCGTTACTTAGAGACTGTGCGTAGAGCCGGTTAAACGCCAAATAAACCTCTTATGTTTGCTCACCTCAGACGGTCGAAATCAAATAACCGTCTCTATCATTCTTAGAGGTGGTCCGTAATTATGATCGCCCCAAGAATTTTATGTACAATTGACCGAAGTCATCAATTAAAAGAGATAAAATGCAAAGGTCAAAAGTGAAAACATGCCCCTTCGGACTAAACATCAGTTGGTCGGAAAAGCCAGAGAAGGTACTGAAAAGACATCAAGAGCGATCACGGGGAAAAAGCAAAAGCGAAGCGACGACAAAGGCCAGGGGCGGTAACAACCCTGAAAAAGCATCGAATGCGCTCCTTCCATATGTTCCACACGATATAGATAGCCATTCCATTGAATTCCCATCTTCTATTCTTTCAACCGCCTTCAAGGCTTGAGACCACCCAAGAGAGAATAATCGGAGGGCTTGAAGATCTTGAGAATGTTGAGGTCAGAGTGCCGAGGACGTTCTCCCACACTTAGAGGGGCATAAAAGCATCAAAGGAAAAGCCAAGCGAACAATGTGCATCTTGCCTCGGCATCGGCCTTCCAAACAATGCTAGTGTGTTGTGCATGGATTGGACCAAGGAATTGGGCTTCGTACGCCGACCTAGAGGTGTATGCGCCATGAGAAGTCCATCATCAAGTAATGGAGTCGGGGGTGTCATGGTTGAGTACCACTCCTTGGAGTCTCTATAGAAGGGAGACAAACTTGTTGAGTTGCACCTCATTTGAAATCTTGCCCGGCAAGATGGTGATCCAAGCACCAATGGCTAGGTCGTCATGGACAACAAACATATTCTTTGTTCTAGTGATGGCAAAGATGGAAGGGCATTGAATTTGGGCATGAGGCCATCTAGCCATGTATCATGCCAAAATTTGGCCTTTCGACCGACACCGACGTGTACAATTTGTGAAGGACATGAATGGGCAAGTCCACTCGTACCAAAACCGACGCATTCACATAGCTCTGTTGTATTGCTCTAAATCAGGATGCCCAAGCCACCTAGGTTTCTTGGCCTACAAACTTTGGACCAATTGACGAGAAAATGACCACGGTTAGCTTCTTATTTAGCCTTTAAGAGATAAGATCCACTACTTTTGTTCATCTTATTAATAGCCCATTTAGCAATGGGAAAGTCCACAAGGTGGAAGATCGGAATGGCCGAGAGGACCACCTTATTCATTATGGAAATGGTCGTTCCATCTCGGTAGACACGCCACCGGCTTCTTGATAAGGGGCTGCACATGGACATGCTGTAATTTGCGGGCATGAGACTGCAACCCAAGATAGTGGAATGAAAACGACATGGGACTACCTAGGAAAGAAAGGAGCATCAACTCGAGGTCAAGGTGATCACAGCAGATGGAGTGCAACGCGGATTTAGAGAAGTTCGTGACAAGGCCCGAGATCTGGTCAAATGACTCAAGAATGTGTATGTCGTGTCTAAGTCCTGGGAACTAGGGTTTATGAAAACCATCGCATCACCCGAGTAAAGGGATACACCAAGCTTCCGGCCCCTAAAGGCAGCGGAGAGAGACCTCATTGTTGTGGGCAAGGTGGAAGAGCTTGTGTAGTGGGTCTATGGTGAGGACGAATGCACAATGATGGATGCTAAATTTAAGAACCAGTAGCATGATGATTTTGCATGGCTCTGAAGCCATTAAAAACAAAGAGTTAGGACTCGGTTCGAAGATCATCGAAACATGTCAGTGTCCTTGGACTATTAGATGGTTCAGTTGATATAAAAGCGAGTAAAAAGACAAGAATGGACTTGCAGGCATTGAGGCGTTGCATTTGAATTTTGAAGTGACCAGTGGAGGGCCATCAGAAGAGGACATTTCAAATTTTGAAACTCGGGAGGATGGACATTTTGGGAGGAGACAAGCACAAGGATTGGTAATAGATAGGTGCACGAGGTTGATGGACTTGACACTACGGCTGCGGTAGGCGACAAGCCAGACAACAATGCGACTGATGGAGAAGTTTGAGAATGCGGCCCTGCCTACAACAACCATGGATGTGTCGAGGTTGAGGAGGAAAGAGAGGGAAAGGTATGGGAGGATCTCACACCCAGCCGACAGGCTCAACCGCGCACAGGACGTCATGGAGGACAAGGCGGGTGAGGATGCAGTCGAGCAGTCTCTTGGAGATCGAGGTGGGTGAGGATGCCATCAAGGAGGTGCGGCATAAGATAGGTTAGAAGGTCCGCCAGTTCGCTCGACCGCACGTGGCGGCGTGATGGCGCCATGTCAGTATGTGACTCTATATGATGTTTCAAGATCTCTCTCAGGTTATGCATAATCTATACACACCGACTCTAAATTTAGATGTAAGCATCAAAATCGAGCAAATCAGTGTAAGAAACAAAGCACATGGAAAACTAATTTGCCATAAGATGCCAGTTTGGGACTTTCGATGGGATCAAATATAACATGGGCAAAAGCTACCAAGGAACAATGATTAGTCCAACTACTGATGGCTAGATCATGCATTCAAGTGACTCAACATATCATCTTCCAAGATGATTACTTTTGTGGAAATCAAAATGAAAGAGTTATGAAATGTAATTTCTTGTGCATATGTACATTATCACGTGAAGTTGATCGTGTAAATCTGAGCTCAAGTCTTTCAAGGTTTGGAGCATTTCTTAGTAAGCAAAATGTTGAAAAAATGGTGGGAAGTTCACAAAAGTGGGTATACAGTGCCAAGCTCCTTAACATGACAAGGGTGCCCATTTAACTCAAACAACCAAAAGACATAATGTCAAAAGTTTGAAACTCAACACGTATCCAGAACCGTTGAGCAAATTTTGCACTCTACTCAGTAGACGAACTGAACGAGTTAAGGATGTTAAAACTTAGAAAGGCTCTCAACACCCTACAAACAAAAAGGCCAGTTTTAGTTGTAAAAGTTACGGGAAAACGCATTTGAGGGGCCTGCGATAATAACTCTCCGTTTTCAAAAAAATCACTGCCACATGGATAAATTGCTAGGCTCATCAATGTTTTTTCCCTGGTAACCTGTACTAAGTCACACCCCAGGAGCAGTAGCGCAGACGTTCGCGCTCCATCTGGGTCCAAAATATAACAACTTCAAGAAAATTACTACAGGATTATAAAATATGTGGCAAACTTGTTTCTCCTTAAAACTGGGAGTTTAGGGGTTAGGGCCGAACACCACTTTGAGTTCAGATCAAATACTTGACAGCAAACGAGATAGAGATCGAGAGCATCTTGGTTTACCGGTGAACTATGGTACGGATGAAGTATTTTTTCATCCTAATTTTCGCAGTTTGTAGCTTTTACATTTCCATCATACCAAGGAATGAAATCTTAGTTTGCCTTTCTCGAAAATATACACGCAAGTAGAATAAGCTTTAGCTTTTCTTTGTCGGCACATTATGTAAATAGCTCTTATGCTAGCTGCTAGCACAAGCTAATCAATTAGGGCCTGTCCGTTGATCTCTTCAGTAAATATGGCTGACTTCGTGAACTTTCAGCTGCAGTAGGATGGAAATATGGCAAAAGCTGTACAGCCATAGGCGTTCCGAGGACTTCATGGAGCCCTTTCCCCTGTTAGAAATACTACCTGTGGTATGGTCATTTTCCTTTTACAACCAATGACCCTAGAAGAAATGACCCAATTTTTACGTGTTGCGTTTTTTCCCCTGGATAACAAGTATATTACTACATGTTATGGTACTGGGTTTACTTTTTTTTTCTGAATGTGTAAAGCTCTCTCGCAGGATGGATTTGTGAACCTGGTAGATAAATTCGACGAAGGAAGGATCCCTTGGGAAGAATTGAATTCGGAAGTGAAAAAGTTGCACAAAGATAGAATAGGAGCTCCATATTTTCGGGCAACTGGAGAATTCTCAAAGCTAGAGGATTCTTTCTTTGCAAACCCCATGCCGGGCTGTATATATGAGAAACATAGTGAACAATGGACAAGTAATCAAGCCAAGTGATTATTTTATGACAAACTGCCCCGAGGCCCTGAGGCTTCCTGCCAACTGCAGCATGCACCCTGATTATTCATTTTCTAGACACCGGGCATTCCCTGAAGATCAATGCCTGAAACTTGACAGATTATCAAATTATGCAAGCACTTGGCAGAGGTAAACTAATTCCCATAGAACCAGAGAGTACATGGAGATCCAGCATATCGCACTGATTTGAGGAGTATGCCTAGGTTACTCTTGGTATATGTTCATTTTTTGTTGCTGCTAAGTTGTATTTTGTCTAGAAATGATTGGACCTGCAAAGATGTTCAGACGGGTTTTGCCTTGTGCCTTTATGCGTACAACTGAAAAAAATTAACACCCGTATTTTTACCCAGATATATACATAAGTATACCTAGATCTTGCAGGACGCTCATGGTAGCAAAATGGAATTAACAGAACATGATATTTGTATAATCTGAAGTCCTACCAAAATGGAATTAACAGAACATGATATTTGTATAATCTGAAGTCCTACCGGTTCCTGAATTATGTGCAGAGGCTGTGTACAGAGAATTACCCAAAAAATGGTAATAAATGTAGGGTAATGGAGTCCATACATTGTGTTCATGTAACTATTTGACAGCGTTGATATCCCATTCATGAAGCTCTTGCAAACAATTTTGTAACAAACTTAAACCAATGATCCAACAGTGACCTTTAAGTTCTTAGAAATTCAAAACAGTACATAACAAGAGTTTTTTCCAAGGAGACTTTTGCAGGCCTTTCACTTCACTCATACAAGGACTACTTATGACCAAAACAGAGCATTATGGTAGCTCCTGCCGGCAGCCATTTGCTTCAGGATGCATATCTAACCTCCAAGGGTATGTAGTTAGAGAAGGTCCAAAGAGGGGTTACACCATCTTATGTAAGTGAGCCACCTAAATGTACTATGGACCCCATTCCTAGCAAGACACAAAAGGCACTGTCTCAGTTTAACAATTTATTCGATCTCACCTGCAAAAAGGATAGCAATCAATTTATGAATTTATGTGACTCGTTACAAGATATTAAGCAGGTGATAAAAATATCGGAGTAATAAAGAAGTAGCAGTCAACAAATCTACAATGCATTCAGTGAAGCATGAAAGCTTAAATGTCAGGTTCCCGCTGGAGTCAACAAGGTGCTGGATAACTGCCAAATTTCCGCCCGTAAGAATACATCCACATGACTTCAGCACCATGTATCACTGTGCATCCCAATGTACTGTACTCCAAATCTATATCAACTGTCAAGGCACAAAGCTAGATTACAGTGGTCATGATTAATGGTCTTTACAGTGGCCAATGGTCTTTACAGTATAATTTATTCGATCTGGATTACAGTACCCTTCACGATTGATGGTCTTTACAGTGGCCAATGTTAAAATATGCACTTCTCTCTTGTTTTAATTTTTGTTTCTGTCAAGACTGAAAGAAGGTTGTTAGCATTAGACGGCAAATAAGCTAAAGAGATACTAGCACAAAACCCATGATCTAGTATCCGATGATAACGGAATCTAACTACAAGGAAGTCGCTTGGAGAAGAAAATCAACAACTCCAATTATCTTGTAAAGAAACAAGCAAGCCATGATCGTGTAAAGAAAACTTGGATAGATCCAATCTCCTCTTTTAAGTTTTCTGGGTTCCCGTGTGATTTCTGTTGACATGACACACAATTCTTGTATTAAATCCACCCTTCCTCCTAAGCATCAATACCATTCTCTCGGGTATAGATAACAGTAATAGCACTTGTAGTAACCCAAGGACTAATGTAAACTGTGAAATTTATAATATACTCTACATTGTGCAAAGGATATACATGGTGTTGAGAAATAGAGCAATTTTCCAAGAGATTTAACCAAAATAAAAGGCAGATAAAACATAGACAGAAAAATAGAAAAAGACCAAAAGATGATATACATCACGGTAGAGGAACCGCCGGTGTTCCCGTTAGCGTTGACACTGTCGTCAGCCATGTTGTCGAGGAAAAGGTTGTTGATGTCGGGGAAGAAGTCGTCGTTGGGGAAGACGTCACTGCAGTCGCTATCCGTGAAGGAGTCCGTGATGAAGCCAGTAGTCGCGTTGGTAGCGCTCCCCAAAAATCTTATCGCCCTTCTCCCGTACAGGACTCGAAGCAGCGGGGTCTCGGAGGCTTACTGTCCCAGCTCGCGGTGCACGCCGCAAGACGGGATGGGGAAGATCTAAGCAGCGCAATGCTCTAAAACTGGAGGCGCAGGATGTGTGCGTTGGTGTGTCTTAGGAGAGGAGCGACCTCTCACTCTTATAGGCACAGGTAGGCAGGCAAACAGTCGGCGTCAGGAGAGGAAACGAACAGGCATCGACCGAAGCCGAACAGCCTCCACTAAGCTCAAATTAAATCTCCACTGAGTTCGTACGTATTAAAAATGCACTCACGCAGACTGCTCAAATTATTATCCATTTATGCGTGGCAAAAAGAAAGAGAAGCTCTCGGCTCGAGGCATTCCCGCAACCCGCGGCGCGCACGCGCGTCGTGACGAGGCGAGGCGTGGCGAGGCGGGCGGCGAAGGAGGAGGAGCGCACGTGTATATGTCTTCTCTTCTCAAGCTCGTACAAGTGGTGGAAGAGCTCTCCTTATAAGCTGGTCCAACTTCCACTCAACTAGCAATGTGGGACTAAACTCTTGTCCCACCTCTTTGCCTTGCATGAATGGGCCAAGTGGTCCTCTAAGATTTCAGAAATTGTTGAATAATATAAATGGGTTGGGCCTTTATTAGGCAAAATTCCAACAATCCCCCACCAGATCCCAGAGGCACACATAAATTTGCCTATGGTTCCAAAACATTGTTTATATACTGGTACTAGTGGAGACTGTTAAGTTGAACTTCCACCTAGAACTCTATGCTACGCTAGTTTGCAACTTGTACAGTGGACTATGCCTTGAACTGCAAGTTTGCTGCATTCTAGCTTTACACAAAGCCTTGACCAATACTGGGCTGCCGTGGGACTTCCCCTCGGGTGGAGCATATGCGTCATACTCCATAGCCTTTCATGAGTTTATTAGAGAGCACCCAACTCTCATAGACTGCGATGTTTAGCAATCAGACTCATATAGGTGTGTTCTTCAAAAGATGTTCTGCAGGACAACATCTCTGCTTAAACTAAGCCACTTAGAACACATTAAGATAAATCAACCTGCCATGCAGAATAGGAAAGTATTGTATCTTCACGGAGTAGTGTTTTAAAGTAGGGATACTTTTCTCTCAGTTAACCAACAGCTTGTCTCCCGATTCTAATTCACGGGATCTCCGATCACATAGAGTGGTTTACCACTGTGGAAAACTTATATTGTGGGTCTCATACCCATCTCCTTTGATGCATTTTCTATCACGTTACGTGATAGACCCTTTGTGAAGGGATCTGCCAGATTTTTAGATGTTTGGATATAAGCCAATGCAATAACTCCGGAGTTTCTCATTTTCCTGACAGATTTCAATCTCCTCTTCACATGTCTTGAGGACTTCATATTATCCTTAAAACTGTTAACTTTAACAATCACAGTTTGATTATCACAGTTCATTGGGATTGCGGGTATAGGTGTCTCAACCATAGGTAAGTCCATCAAGAGTTCTCGAAGCCACTCTGCTTTAACAGTGGCTGTGTCTAATGCTGCGAGTTCTGCTTCCATAGTTGACCTCGTTAAGATGGTCTGCTTGCAAGACTTCCAAGAAACAGCACCACCACCAAGTGTAAATATATATCCACTCGTGGCCTTTATCTCATCAGCATCAGATATCCAATTTGAATCACTATATCCCTCTAGCACCCTTGGGTACCCAGTATAGTGAATGTCGTAGCTCGCAGTGCCATTTAGATAGCGCATAACTCTCTCAAGAGCTTGCCAATGATCATCTCCAGGATTTGAAACAAACCGACTGAGTTTGCTTACAGCAAAAGCGATGTCAGGCCTCGTAGCGCTAGCTAAATACATAAGCGACCCAATAATCTGAGAATATGTCAATTGATCTCTAGTAGTGCCTCTATTCTTTCGAAGTAACACACTAGGATCATACGGTGTTGGTGAAGACTTGCAGTTGCTATACCCAAAGCGACTCAAGATCTTTTCCACATAGTGAGACTGAAGCAGTGTGATCCCACCATTATCATCTCTTAATAGCTTGATGTTCAAAATAACATCAGCTACTCCTAGATCCTTCATCTCAAAAGACCGAGATAAGAAATCCTTGACTTCCTTAATCACATTAAGATTGGTCCCAAAATTCAGTATGTCATCAACATACAAACAACAAATTACTCCCTCACCCCCATCATAGCGATAGTATACACATTTGTCAGCTTCGTTTACAGCAAAACCTGCAGTGGTTAGGGTTCTCTCAAAGTTCTCGTGCCACTGCTTAGGTGCTTGTTTAAGGCCATATAAAGACTTCAACAACTTACACACTTTTCCTTCTTGACCACTCACTACAAATCCATCTGGCTGATCCATATAAATTTCCTCGTCCAACTCTCCATTTAGGAAAGCCGTCTTAACGTCCATTTGATGAACGAGAAGACCATGTGAGGCAGCCAAAGATAGTAGTACGCGAATGGTGGTCAATCTGGCTACAGGTGAGTAAGTATCAAAGAAGTCCTCACCTTCTTTTTAGGTATAACCCTTGGCTACAAGTCTTGCCTTGTACTTCTCAATAGTGCCATCAGGCCTAAGTTTCTTCTTAAACACCTATTTGCATCCTACAGGTTTGCACCCATAAGGACGATCGGTGATCTCCCATGTTCCATTCGCTAAGATGGAATCCATCTCACTACGAACGGCTTCCTTCCAGTAGTCAGCATCAGGAGATGCATAGGCTTTTGAAATAGAAGTAGGAGTATCATCCACAAGGTACACAATGAAATCATTACCAAAGGATTTTACAGTCCTCTGTCTCTTACTCCTCTTAGAAATTTCATTATCATCCTCCTTAGGTTTTTCCGAGTGTTCAATAGGAATGGTATGTTCGGGAATTGTGGGTATTTCCTGATTCAATGAGTCAGGTATCTCCTGATTTGATGAGCTAGGTATATCCTTCATGGGAAAGATATCCTCAAAGAAAGTCACATCATTTGACTCCATGATTGTACCAACATGCATGTCTGGTACTCCAGATTTTACTATCAAGAATCTATAGCCAATGCTATGAAAAGCATATCCCCAAAAAACACAGTCCATGGTTTTTGGTCCAAGTTTTCGCTTCTTTGGGATTGTCACATGAACCTTTGCCAGATAGCCCCAAGTTCACAAGTAAGAAAGATTTAATCTTTTCTTTTCCCATTCTTAAAATGGATTAATCTCTTTGTTCTGGTTTAGGACATGACATGCAGTCAGTAATGCCTCCCCCCACCATTCCTTAGAGAGACCCGATGTGTCTAACATGGCGTTAACCAAATCTGTTAGAATACGGTTCTTTCTTTCGGCTACCCCGTTTAACTGGGGCGAGTAGGGAGGCGTCCTCTCATGGATTATACCATGTTCCGCACAAAAAGAATCAAACTCGTTGGAAAAGTACTCTCCACCACGATCAGACCTAAGCCTCTTAATCTTTCGATCAAGTTGGTTTTTCACTTCAGCTTTATAGGTTTTGAAGTAACTTAAAGCTTCATCTTTTGATTTCAGAAGATACACATGACAATATCTCGTAGAGTCATCGATCAATGTCATAAAATATTTCTTTCCACCTTTTGTTAACACACCATTCATCTCACAAAGATCTGAATGTATGAGCTCTAGTGGCACCAAATCTCTCACCTCTGCAGTCGTATGTGACTTGCGAGGTTGCTTTTCTTGCA
Source organism: Avena eriantha (assembly GCA_910589775.1). NCBI lineage: Eukaryota > Viridiplantae > Streptophyta > Magnoliopsida > Poales > Poaceae > Avena > Avena eriantha. The sequence continues at coordinate 68,577,532 of OU342743.1, read as the reverse complement.
CACAAGTTTGGCATTTAGATTCCTTCACAATAGTGAATTTTGGGATTATATTCATCTTAGCTAATCGCGTCATGCAACCAAAATTAACATGACAAAGACGTGAATGCCGGACATTTGACACAAGATCAGATGAAACATGATTCACGACTTTATTACACACATCTGATAGTGACAGGCGGAACAAACCTCCACACTCATAGCCTTTACCAATAAATGTTCCAAACTTAGACAATACAAATTTATTGGACTCAAACACAATCTTGTAGCCATCACGACATAGAAGTGATCCACTAACAAGATTCTTATTTATTGAGGGAACATGATGCACGTTCTTCAGGCGCACGGTCTTTTCCGAAGTGAACTTCAGATCGACCGTACCAACACCATGAACAGAAGCATGCGAGCCGTTCCCCATCAGCACGGACTGAGCCCCTCTGACCTGATATGAAGAAAACATGGAAACATCAGAACAAACGTGTACATTAGCGCCTGTGTCAATCCACCAATCAGGAGAATGACATAATAAAAGAACAGTAGGTAATATACCATACCCAACATCTTTCATCTCAACGTCGCCCATGACAACATTAGCAGTCTTGCTGCCTTTTCTATGTTGGCGCTTGTCAAAGCGGTTAGGGCAAGCAGGCGCCCATTGATCAGGATCACCGCACACATGACAAGCACCTTTCTTCTTATCAGTCTTCTTCTTGAAGCTAGTAGACTGTGAGGCTTTGTTCTTTCCATCGAACTTTCCTTTTCCATCAAACTTTCCCTTATTCTTGGACTTGTGTGACTGGAAGTTCTTTTTCTATACCAGATTGGCACTTGAACCTCCCTCAGCACCTCGAGCACGTGTGTCTTTTGCTCTCGCCTTCTCTTTCACATCAAGAGTACCAATGAGATCCGAAACGGAAAACTCTTGTCTCTTGTGTTTCAGGGAAGTAGCAAAGTTCCTCCACGAAGGGGGAAGTTTGGCAATAATGCCCCCGGCAATGAACTTGTCTGGTAAAACACAAGGGAAGTGCTCAAGCTCTTTGGCCAGTGACTGTATTTCATGAGCCTGCTCAACCACGGAGCAGTCATCAGTCATCTTGTAGTCATAGAGTTGTTCCATGACATACAGTTCACTGACAGCGTCCGAGACCCCAAACTTGGCCTCGAGCGCAGCCCACATGTCCTTGCCATTATCAAATGACATATAGGGTTCAACAATGTTATCCCCTAGAATAGACAACAAAGCAGCCTTGAACAGGGTATCAGTTTTCCGAAAAACTTGTTCCTGAGCAGGAGTAAGCTCTCCCTCAGGCTTGCCAAGAGTGGCGTCATAGCAGTTCATGTTTTGAAACCAGAGAACTGCTCTCACGCGCCACCTCTTATAATGCGTACCCTCAAAAACAGGTGGCTTCACAGAAGCAACGAAACCACTTGGAGCAAATTGCCTATACTAAGGTTTTTTGGATTGTTGAAAAATAGAGCAATTTTCCAAGAGATTTAACTAAAATAAAAGGCAGATAAAGTATAGGCAGAAAAATAGAAAAAGACCAAAAGATGATATACATCACAGTAGAGGAACCGCCGGTGTTCCCGTTAGCGTTGGCACTGTCGTCAGCCATGTTGTCAAGGAAAAGGTTGTTGATGTCGGGGAAGAAGTCGTCGTTGGGGAAGACGTCACTACAGTCGCTATCCGTGAAGGAATCCGTGATGAAGCCAGTAGTCGCGCTGGTAGCGCTCCCCAAAAACCTTATCGCCCTTCTCCCGTACAGGACTCGAAGCAGCGGGGTCTCAGAGTCCTACTGTCCCAGCTCACGGTGCACGCCGCAAGATGGGATGGAGAAGATCTAAGCAGCACAATGCTCTGAAACTGGAGGCGCAGGATGTGTGCGTTGGTGTGTCTTAGGAGAGGAGCGACCTCTCACTCTTATAGGCGCAAGTAGGCAGGCGAACAGTCGGCGTCGGGAGAGGAAACGAACAGGCATCGACCGAAGCCGAACAGCCTCCAGTAAGCTCGAATTAAATCTCCACTGAGTTCGTACGTATTAAAAATGCACTCACGCAGACTGTTCAAATTATTATCCATTTATGCATGGCAGAAAGAAAGAGAAGCTCTCGGCTCGAGGCATTCCCGCAACCCGCAAGTCGTGACGAGGCGAGGCATGGCGAGGCGGGCGGCGGAGGAGGAGCGTGCGTGTATATATCTCCTCTTCTCAAACTCGTACAAGTGGTGGAAGAGATCTCCTTATAAGCTGGTCCAACTTCCACTCAACTAGCAATGTGGGACTAATCTCTTGTCCCACCTCTTTGCCTTGCATGAATGGGCCAAGTGGGCCTTTAGGATTTCAGAAATTATTGAATAATATAAATGGGCTAGGCCTTTATTAGGCAAAATTCCAACACATGGTATGGATAAATGACTAAAATTTGAGGGTTCTTTACCGTTAAAGAAGACTTGAGCATGAGTTGAAGCCCTTCTGTATGTCATTAGTTCACAGAGTGCATCCTCATTAGATTTTGAGCTTATGCAACCAAGTCTAAGATGCATTTCGAGAAGAACTATTGCTTTAGATAAAACGAGCTCGATAAAACACATTTCATTTGGCAACCAGCCAATATCATCTACTCCCTCCGTCTCAAAATAAGTGACTTGGGTTTATCTAGATTCGGATGTATCTATATACTAAAACATGTCTAGATACATGCGAATCTAGACAAACTTACGTCACTTATTTTGGGACGGAGGGAGTATTTTCACAACCTGAAGGTTGGCACAGAAGGCATCGGTCAATTGTGTATCTGGATACACTGCATTTGCTTCAATTTCATCCACAGCACCACGATCGATCTTGAAAAAAATAGCAGTGATCACCTCCAAGAACAAAAAACATGACAGTTTGGAAAGGGTGTTTTTAATTCATACCGTGATTTCAAGTTCTTCAAGATTAGGAGCATTCATCAGTAAGCAAAAGGTTGACAAAATGGCAGGCCTCTCACAGAAGTGTGTCCAGAGGATTAAACTCTTTAAGTTGTTGAAGGTACAAGGAAGTGTTTCCATTAAATGACCGTTGGTCAACTGCAAAATAAAAACAAACATTGTGAATCTCAATGCAAAGGTGCGTTAGGAGAACTATTGCACAATTGGCATTTTTTGCTAAGCTAGAAAAGGTTACTGTCATAATACTAGAACTATCAGAACATCTTCTTAAAGCATGCGTAGGAACTGATCATATATCTTTAGAACAAAGGAACAAATACTCACCTATTTTTATAACAACGAAACCAACTTATAAAAAGCATATAGCAGCTTACAACTAGAATTGTTCCGATGCCTTGAACTTAAGATCAATCAAGTACTAACCCAATAAGCACAGAGCATTCAGTTTCCAGTTCAAGCATCTTTGATACTCCCTCCGACCCAAATTAGCTGATTTAGATTCGATTGTATCTAGACATGATTTAGTATTAGATAGAGTTAAATTCATGGATAGTCATTGAACTTGGTTAGCAAAGTCAATACGGTCATCGTACACAGCGAATACGAGTTTACGGTTACTAAAGACGCGTTGAAGCATCACTCGCGGTCACCGCTCAAAACGTAGCGATGTATTTGATGACGTGGCGTTGAGTGGACCCACTAGCAGGCCGTGTTGTTTTTCATAAAGGCACCTCAAATAAAATACATCGGCAAACCACCCCATCCCTGCCCGACTAAGATCCTCTGACGTGCAGATACCTGCAGTGGCGGAGCTAGCTCTCCATTGGAGCCTGGGCAAGCTCTAAGTACATTTTCATTGGTCAGTGTTTGCCCACACAGCTCTTTACTTTAATCATCAGTACGTGATAACAATACAAAGGAGGGCAGCTGCCCGGGCATGCCGGGCTGTGGCTCCGCCACTGGATACCTGCAGGCCCCGGACTTTGGGTCGCTGACAAGTGGGGGCCACTCCCTGCGGGACCCACCTGTCAGGGACTCAAAGGCAGGATTGACCACGTCAGGGGAGCACGTCCATCCCCGTCTGCCTTCCCCGCTCTGTGCCTATCCCCAACCTCCAGAGCTCGTCGTCGTCCGTCTCCCCTACTCCACGAGCTGCTACTCCGGCCGCCTCCCCTCCGAGACGACACAGGTGCACGCTCCTCCTCCCACCGTCCCGTCCAAGAAGAGCATCCAGGCGACATCGCGCCAGGAGGGCGTCGATGCTCCAATCTCCGTCCTGGCGAAGAAGAACGTTCAGATGCAGTCGCGCCCGGTGGTCGACACTGCCGCTCCCTCCGTCCCGGCCAAGAAGCGCCCTCGAGGTCAGCGGCGCGTGCTGGATGTAGGCTGCTGATGCCGTGGTGCGCGGCGGTCGGCTGCGGCAAGTCTCCGGCGGCTGCGTTGACTCCCGCATCGACGGGCTGTGCCGATCTCACTCGTCGTCCAGTTCCGCCATAGCCTCCACCACAACATCTCCTGGACCTACGACGCCGGCGCGGCCAGTGTGGGACCAAGCCTCCATCTCCGTCCTACCTCCCCGGTACAGTTCCTCGACCGACCGACCCCCCTCCCCTCTCGCGGTTTGCTGATTCCGGTCGTCCTGGCAGAGCGTCGGGGCGTCATTCTCAGAGGGCGTAGGAAGCGGAGGAGCGTCCTTCTCTCAAGGCAGAGGCGGCGGCGGTGCGCCATTCTCACAAAACAGCGGCGACGGAGGCGCCTTGTTCTCTCAGGGAGGTGGCGGAGGCGCGGCGTTCTCTCAGGAAGGTGCGCGGCGGGGGCGGCGCGCGGGCGTGTGTTCGTCGCGGGCGGCATGGGCGCCGGCTACAACCTCGCCGGAGCGCGCGATGGCGCGGCGGTGTGCTCCGACGTGGGGGCTGTCAAGTTCACGATTTTGCAAATAAACCCTCCCTGCCTTTTTTCCTTCCCTAACTTACTCGTCTGGACAACTGATAGCGGGTCCCACTAACCGCCTAGTGATCCAATACAGCGTGTCGTACAGTGACCGTGAGTGATGCTTCAACGCGTCTTCAGTGACCGTAAACTCGTATTCGCTGTGTACGATGACCGTATTGACTTTGCTAAGCAAGTTCAATGACTAATCATGGATTTAACTCTATTAGTTACATCCGTATCTTGACAAATTTGAGTCAACTAATTTGGGTCGGAAGGAGTAGAAAAATTATGTGTAGCGTTCTAACTTCAATTAATCAGAACACTAATTGCGATAGAAAGCAAAATAAAACTTTGGCAGGAGCAACGGAAAGCAATGGTATAATTCAATTTCATTAGTGGAACAATTACCAACTAGCAACATCAGAGGTAAGGACAAAATGTACCGGTGGCAGTGGGTAGCTTGTATAGAGAATGAGCTTCCTAATTTGAGCAAACCTGGGAACGAATCCTTCGAAATCGCCAGAGCTCACATAGTTTCCCAAATTGATGTTGGCTTCATCAAGGCACGGCAGATCCATGATTCGCCATAATGAGCACCACAATTTATCGTAAGACTCCGTAGATTAGGACCCCCAATCACCCACTCGTTTGATCCGTCGCCACAGATACCCACAAAGGAAAGATCCAGGGTATTAAGCAAGGGCGACACACCAAGAATCTTTTGGGTGCTGAATGGTGCCGAGGTTGAAGGGCAATTGGAAGGGATTCAAATTTGTAATGCTGTCCCACGTTTTAACCATCTCTTGTTTGCGGATGACTCTTTGATACTCATTAAAGCTACTAGCGAAAGTGCCGGGACTCTGCAGAATGTAAGGTTTGCTCGGGGCAAACTATAAATTTTGATAAATCGTCGGTGATGTTTAGTCGGAATACAAGGGAGAGTAGAAGACAACAAGTATTAAAATTGTTGAATATCAGGGCTGAAGCAAGGACTGAAAAGTATCTCGGGCTACCAGCGATACGTAGGTAGATCACGTACACACACGTTTGAATATATAAAGGAGAGGATATGAAAGAAAATACAAGGGTGGATGGAAAGTATGTTGTCCAAAGTTGGTAAAGATATTTTTATTAAAGCGTGTGCACAAGCAATACCTACATTTGCTATGTCTTGTTTTTTTTTTTGCGAAATTCCACCGATCTATTAATAATCATCAACAGCAGTAGAAAGAGTCCTAAAAGTAATAAAAATTATAAATAGGTCATTGGACCACCTAGCGACGACTACAAACACTGGCACGAGCCGAAGGCGTGCCGCCGTCCTCGCCCCTCCATCACCGGAGCCAGGCAAAGCTTGTCGTAGTAATGCTTGTTGTAGTAGACGGACGGGAAGTCGTCGTGCTAAGATCCCAAAGGACCAGCGCACCAGAGCAGCAACCATCGCCGAAGATGAACAACGTAGATCGGAAGAGACTGACCTCAAAACACACGTACGAAAAACGACCAGATCCCAAAGAACCAGTCGGACACATGACTTCACGCGCCCTCCGCTGATGCTAGACGCACCACCAGAGTGAGGATAGGGCGGGAAGGACCTTATTCTGACCCCAGGACGTAGCCGCCGCCTCAACATCCTGAAGAAGACACTGAAAATAGTCTAAAGAAAACACTAAAACCTTCCGCCGACGAGAGGCCGTGGTCCGCCACGCCTCCAAGGCCCTAAGGCCGCCGGAGACGGGACGGACCGGTGAAGTCGCCGGCGGAGGGAAGGAAAACCCTAGATGGGTTTGCTCCGCCGCCGCCGCCTCCTGGAGAGGTCACGTAACCTACCGGTTCGGTAGCCTAATAAGCTCAGGGTGTTAGCTACCATAGCTGCTATGTCTTGTTTTGACCTAACCAAAACACTGTGTGAGAAAATTAGTGCTATGATATGTCGTTTTTGGTGGGCACAACAAGATAATGATAAGAAAGTTCATTGGCTTAGCTGGGATATATTATCAAAGTCGAAGAAGGAAGGGGGGCTGGGATCCAGAGACCTATATGGGTTTAATCTTGCTATGCTTGCAAGGCAAGCTTGGAGGATGTTATCCAATCCAGACTCCTTGTGTGCACGAGTACTAAAAGCGAGATATTTCCCGAATTCATCTATTTTGGATGCTCAAGTTATGCCAGGGATATCTTACATATGGAGAAGCATATTAAAGGGAGTGGATTTACTTAAGGAGGGACTGGTGTGGAGGATAGGTGATGGCACACAAGTAAGAGCATGGACAGATCCATGGCTGCCAAGGAATGGTTCCAGAATTCCTATTACACCAAGGGGGCAGAATCTGATGACTAAAGTTAGTGAATTCTTTGACCCACATACAGGAACATGGGATGAAGTCCTTGTCCGAGCCACCTTTTGGGTTGCTGACGCTGAATGTATTCTTGCTGTTCCTATCCGTGAAGAGTTTGAGGACTTTCCTGCATGGCATTATGACAGCAAGGGACAATTCACGGTAAAATCGGCATATCATGTGTATGTGTCGATGAGAGATAGTGGTCAGAGCTCATGTACTTCAGAGAATTCCACACAATGGAAGAAAATTTGGGAGATTCCTTGTGTACCAAAGATACAACATTTTATATGGAGACTTGCACACAATAGTTTACCGCTGAAAACAAATATTTAAGAGGAGAGGTATGGAATGCGATACCTTATGTGTTTGCTGTAGACTTGTGGATGAAGATGAGGCTCGTTTATTTTTCAAATGCAAAGAAGTGAAAAAGCTTTGGAGGTTGGTTGATATGGAGAAGTGGGGTGATCGCATGGGTACACTAGTGAGTGCAGACGCAGTGATACACGAAATTTTGGCGCTAAAGGACAAGGAGAAAATTTTGGTCTGATGTGCCCTTTGGCGGTGGTGGCTGAAAAGAAATAAATTGAACTCAGAGAGAACGAATATTTCTGTCCAGGAGGTTCGAGGACAGGCCAGGTATTGGGCGTCTGAATCTGAGCTGTACTATCGACGGACTATTGTCCGAGGAACTCAAGAAAAGCAATTGATCTGGAAGGCACCAGTGGGAGATATTCTGAAGATTAATACCGACGGAGCTTTTAATCCAGAGACGAGAATTGGTGGATGGGGCTTTGTAATCAGAGATAGAGATGGCACTGTCAGAGGTTCAGGTGCGGGTCATATTGCTTATGCATGCAGTGCAGCGCAAGTAGAAGCGCAAGCATGCTCGGAAGCAATTAACGCAGCTGCTATCTGGGGGATGGGACATATCCACATAGAAGCTGATGCACAAAATCTCATCAATGCGCTACAGAGTAGGGATTTCGATTTGTCTCCGGAGGGAGTCATCTACCGAGATATTCGTGTTTTTCTCCGTTTGAACTTTCCTTCGGCCGGTTATTCCTACTGTCCACGTGATTGTAATAAGTTAGCACATGACCTTGCTGCTGTTGGTGTGAGTAGGGGTGATGTCAGGTGTTTATGACCTGAATCACTACCAAACCTGGTTAGTGTCTCGGTGGACGGCATGTCTGCTGCGCTGGTTACTTAATGGAATAAATTTGTTCCATCTCAAAAAAAAAAAAATGCACACGATCTCAATCTAAGCATCGCATCCGGGCAAATCTGAATTATACAAACTAAATTGCCATAAGAGGCAACTTTCGAACTCTCGGTGCAATCAATTGGCAAAATTGAACTACCAAGGATCAAAGACCGATCCAACTACTTAAACAACAAATAAAAGAGTTTTATCCAAGGAGACTGTTGCAGGCCATTCACTCATACAAGGATACTTAGAGCATTGGTTGTCAAAAAAAGAATACTTAGAGCATCACTAACACACCCGTAAATTGCGTTTACAGGCTTTCGTAAACTCGTTTCGAATTCTAGGGTTCCTCCGCGGAGATCAGAAACCGTAATTTTTGGAACCGTACTTTTGAAAATAAAAAATTCCCAGGAAATTGCAAACGCGATGATCATTCAACGGCAGAGTTCATACATAACGCAATATTTACATCAAAATTACACGCGATTTAAGCTAATAGGGGGAAAGAGCTCGCCGGAGCGGTGTCGCCGGGCCCAAATCATCAAATGGGAGCTCCACGGGCACGACGGAGCTCGTGGGTCCTAGTCCTCGATGACAACGACCTCGGGCTCGCCGGTCGCCGTGCCAGATCCGGAGGCCTCCGCCACAGCCACCGCCGCTATAGCGGCCTCCCGCTCTGTGCGCTCCGCCGCCGCCGCTACGGCCTCCTCCATCTCCTCGCGCTCGCGACGGAGCTCTGCCTCAAGGTCCTCCTCCGTCGTCGCTACAGCCTCCTCCTTGTCCGCGGCCACCGCTGGGGGTCGCCATCGGGTGCTCGCAGGCGTGGATCTGGGCTCGTTGACGCGGGGATCGCTCGCCCATCGCTCGTTGGAGAAGAGCGACAGCTAGGGTTGGGAGCGACGGAGAAGTGCGGGTTTCGACCCGCATCCACCCTCTCGACCGGTACTAGTAGGGGCCGGGGAGGCGATTTCATGGGCCCCCGTGTATTTCTTATATGGGCCGGGCCATTTACGGGGTCCGTTAGCTCGCACTTCTGGCCCGTAAACCGTAAACTCATCGGGAGAATATGGTTTTTGGCATTTTACAGGATCTGTTAGTAGTGATGCTCTTATGACCAGAACAGAGCATTATAATAGCTCCTGCCAGCAGCCATTTCCTTCAGGATGCATATCTAGCATCCAAGGATACATACTTGGAGAAGGTCAAAATACACATCTTATGCAATTGAGCCACCAAAATGTGGTATGCATTCATTCCCAGCAAGGCAGAGAAGTCATTGACTCCATTTTACAATTTATTCCATCTCAGTTGTAAAAAGATAGGGGTCAATTTAGATTAAGACTATAAAGAGATGAAGCACAAGAATTTGTATTAGGAGTGTGTTCTCTTCCTGCAAACTCCTAAGCACTGTCAGCATTCCTGCTCCTCAAGCCACAAAATCATCTTTCAATTATCTTGAGTACTACCCAAGCGAAAAGGACGGTTGCGAAACGTTCCCCTCCTCGTCGCTCCCGTGGGCAACGGGAGGGTCCCCTAGCCGCCGCCTCTAGGACCTCTCCTCCTCCCCCTCCCTCCCCTTGCCGCCGCCAGAGGGCGTCGCCGGCCGAAGGCTGGGCGCTGGCGGCGGCGGGGCCTCATCTCCCCCTCGCGCGGGGCTCGGGGCGCGGGCCTGCAGCTTCGGCCTGGGCGGCGCACTGGCCTAGGGGTGCATCGGCGCGGCTCCCCGGTGGCGGCGTGGCGACCTGTGGTGGCGGGGCGGATCCCTGTCGGCGGGTACTGAGGCGCCTGGCGGCGGTGGTGAGGCCTGCGGCGGGCTCGGGCAGGAGCTGGCGGCCAGGGTGGTGCGGCCCAGATCTGGGCCCATCCGAGCCCGATCTAGTCCTGTCCTGCCTCGGCCTGCCTCCTGGGAGGGCCTACGTCGACGGAGGACGAGCCAGCGCGGCGGCGCGGACATGGGCGGCGGGGCAGCGCGGCGCATTCGTGGCAGGCATCGCTAGGGGCGGACACGGCCATGGCTGCCTAGATCGGGTTCTTCTGGGCCTAGATCTAGGTTAGGCGGGTCGGTTGGCTTTCCGTCGTCTGTGCTGCAGATCTTGGAGGGCTAGGGTGGATGGGGGTCTCGGCGTCCTCGGCCGGCCTATTGCAGCGCGGTGGCGGACTTTATGGGCCTGTCAGGGCCCGACCGGACCGCCATGGGACTGGTTTGCCTCCGCCGAGGCTTTACGGGCCTGCTGGGCCCGGCCGGACCTATGGCGGACTGGTTTGTATGCGGCCGCGTCCGGTCGACTACCGCCTCCGGCGGTGGAGGAAGTTCCCTCCCGCGCGGCCGTGGTACTGAGGGCCCGTTTCATTTCTAGCTGCGCAGCGATGTTGTAGACCTCGCGTCGGCTTGCTCGGTGGACGCCGGGGCGGCGGCCTTGGAAGGTGGGCGACTACGAATTTTCTCCGGCGGAGGAGGCTCCGGGAGGTGGTGTGAGATCCCTAGTCCGGTGGTGGTCCGGCAGGTTCAGGGGAGCTCGGTGGCGATGGTGCTGCTGCTTGGCGGTCGGGATTTGCCATGGTGGTGGATCCCCTGGTGGTTGGAGGAGTAGGGCATGATACGGCGGATGGCGTGTTCGATGACACCCTTGCTGCAGTGCGGTGGTGGGACTTCACGAGCCTCAGCGGGCTCGGCCAGGCCAGAGGGCCTGGTGTGTCTTGCTGCTACATCCGGTCGGCTACCACCTACTGGTGGTGGAGGTAGTTCCCTCCCGCGTGCTGTTGATAGGCTGACCCTCGTCGAAGTGTCCACTCTCTCGGCCTATCGGCTTTGCTCCGTGGCTCTCGGTGTGACGGCGGTGGCGACTTCAAGACCGGGTTGGCGCGTGCTCGTGGGTGACGTGATTGGTGGAGCTTTTCAAAGTGCTCGGGAGGGTGGTTCTGGTGGGGTCGGGAGAAATCCTTGTCCATTGACACTGGCACGGTGACGCCCGAGGGTGTCACCTTCCTTCTTGAAGGGTGTTGGGGGCCTCCCTCCCCCACCCCCCGCTGCGTACCGGGGGAAACCCTAGGTCCCGGCCAGACAGTAGTGTCGTCGTCATCACTCCCCTTCTTGGAGGTGCTGTCTTGGTACGCAGGCGCTTTGGACTGCGGGTTATGTGGTGGTACTTCTTTGGAGGGTGCACCGGTTGCGAGCTGGTTCCGTTCTCGGCTCACCATCGTTATCGGCTTTTTTCTTCTTTTATTTCTTCTTGCTTTTCGTATTGGGCTTGGGGTCTTCCCAACGCCTTGTATCCTGTGGTGTTTGTTACTTTGGACGATGTGCTGTCTGGCCCAGCAGCGGTCTCACCTGTGTGCTTTATTTATAAAGCTGGGCGAAAAGCCTGTTTCGAGAGAGAGTACTACCCAAGCGAAAACATAATTGCAAGGATGGAATTGCTCAGTCTGTTGCTATTATGATTTATTATGGTATGCATGCTGTCAAATCTATCAAATTGTACCCAGTGGAATTAACAGTGACAGATTTTTCATCAAGACTTATTTTGCAATACTAAATCTGCAAGAAGATACTCTAGCAGGTCAGAATCTAATGGCGTATACAGACAGAATCCAGGTACACCGCCGTGTCCAGCTTTCAAACATGAACAACATTCTGTGTGTCCAATTGATCGTCTCCCATATTTGCACTTCCATTACTATGTTCAAAAGATTTATTAGGAGGCGAGAAAAATTTCATAAAAAACTGGTGTACTATGCTAAGCATGGGTGGATCCAACTCTTCCATAGTCGAAGTTCAGAACAAATCTTCAAATGATGCAACAAGTTGGCAGATTGACACTTGTGCAATATTTATGCTTATGGTTAATTCTGCTGCAGTCCTAGCATGGGTGAATTGTATACACTGAGTTCGAATGTTTAGATCTTTTCTACTTGATCACAATAGATGCACCAATTCCGTATTACCATCTAACGATTTTACATGCATTTTCCATTATTTATTGCTTCACAAGAATGATTTGGCATCCGTTGGCAGAGACATGTACATATTTTCAGAAAGTTTTGGTTATATATGTCCTGAGCATTGGTTTCTAACTTGTGTATTATTCACCAAATGAGATATCATGCAACACAGAGTACTGTTTGTCAATATCTAAGACCACTAATTTGTTGTTCAGGTTTCTGCATCCACTTACCGTTGGTCTGTGGAGGCTCTGATTAAGGGACTTGCATCAACTGATTCATAAATAAGGGAAAATTTGTTGCCGAAACATTGAGAGATCAACCACCAGTGCATGCAGGCGGGCATCGTGGACTCTTCTACTGTCATTCTTGTATTAGATCTTTCTGGTTTATTTCTGTTGTCATTTGTGTGTTATAATGTTATTTCCTGCATAATTTATCTATTTTCTATACATCTTTTTTTTCTATTCGAAATCTAACTAGTAGCGAATATTGCTTCACTAGTGACAGTTATTGCAATACAGATCAGGAAGATTGTAGAAAACGGGGCATTGTTGAGTATGACACAGGAAGTTGTGTTCATAAAGGAGTTTTTTTCTTTGAAAAGGGGGTTTTCCCTGGCCTCTGCATCTTATGATGCACACAACCCTTTATTAAAACAGAGTATAATCACCAATCTTACAAACTCAGAATTTCAGATGAAAATGATACGCAGACCAAACATCTGATGAAATAATGGGTCTCACAAGAGATTAGACAAAACAGCTAGACCTCAGTCAATCTACTAGAATGACACCACGAAGCCTGGCTGAAAAATTTCGAAGTAACCGCCATAAGACGGGTGCACCCAGAAACCATGTGTTGTCTCTGATGCTCTGGGAGAAGTAAAGCCCGGAGCTGAATCCAGTACGCCGCCATAAGGATAACCTGCAAAAAGGAAGGAACTCCGGTTTTGTTAAAAATACAGTTATTGCGACATTTCCAAATGGACCAACAAATGGCCGAAATGCCAATACGGATTCTACCTTTATTTACTTTATCTACTCCATTTAGCCAATTGTCAAACATATTAGTAATATTGGTTGGTGGAGGTAGATTAAAAGTGCAGAAAACCAAACGCCAAATAATTTTCGCGAATGGACATGAGATGAATAAATGTTCTACTGTTTCGTCTTTGTCACAAACGCAACATTTTTAACACCCATTCCAATTTCGCTTAATTAAATTATCCTTCGTCAAAAGAACTTTGTTATTAAGAAACCACATAAAGATTTTAATCTTTAAGGAAACCTTCAGCTTCCATAAATATTTTGTTGGAAAATTAGGATGATCATTCATAAGGTTTTCATACATAGATTTAACTGTGAAATTCCTATTTTCCGTTAGTTTCCAGATAAATTGGTCCTGCTCATTTGTTAGGTTGACCTCCATTAATCTCTCACATAGGTGTAGCCATGCAGTTTATTTATTTCCAGTCAAATTACGCCTAAAGGTAATATTTAGTGGATAGTGAGAGAGAATGTCGCTAACCAAAACATGCTTCCTATGTACAATAGAATAAAGTGAAGGATATTGTTGAGCGAAGGATAACTGTCCTAGCCAAACATCCTCCTAGAATCTTGTGCCATTCCCATTACCAATTTTAAAAGAACCACGGGCAAAGAACTCATCTTTAACCCCCATTATTCCTTTCCAAAATGGAGAATAAGTTGGTTTAACTTCTGCTTGTGCAAGTGTTTTGTTGGCAAGGTATTTGTTGTGGAGCAGTTCTTTCCACATACCCTCCTCAGTTAACAATTTGTTCAACCATTTACTTAATAAACATTTATTTTTAAGCTCCAACACCTCAATACCCAAACCTCTCTGATCTTTAGGTCGACATAAAATGTTCCACTTAGTTAACCTATATTTATTCTTATGCTCACCACTTTGCCAAAAGAATCTTGAGCGGTAGAAGTCTAATCGTTTCCTAACACCTTTCGGTATCTCCAGAAAAGACAGCATGAACATAGGCAAACTAGTTAAAACCGAATTTATTAGTACAAGTCTGTCACCATATGACAAGAGCTTCCCTTGCCAACACCCAAGTTTTCCTTCACATCTATTTTCCACAGGGTTCCATTCTGAGTTGCGAAGTTTCCTATAGTGTATAGGTACCCCTAGGTATCTATATGGTAGGGACCCCGATTCGCAACCAAAAATACCCCTATAAGTTTGAACCTGTTCAGCAGCCTTGCCGAAACAGTAAATCTCACTCTTGTGAAAATTAATTTTTAGACTCGATAATTGTTCAAAGATGCAAATGATTAATTTCATATTCAGTGCTTTATTAAAATCATGTTCCATAAATAAAATCGTATCATCAGCATATTGTAAAATCGACACACCCCCCTCAACCAGATGAGGAATGAGTTCTCCAACCCGACCATCCTCTTTTGCCCTTGCAAGCATATCAGCAATAATATTGAAAAGCATTGGAGACAGTGGATCTCCTTGCCTGAGTCCTTTTCTATTTTGGAAATAATGACCAATGTTATCATTAAATCTAATAGCCACACTTCCATCCCAAACGAAATTATCAATCTATTTACACCAAAGAGGATCGAAACCTTTCATACGAAGAACTTGCTGCAAGAAAGGCCACTTGACCTTATCATAAGCCTTTTCAAAGTCAATTTTGAAAAGAACCCCATCTAATTTCTTCCTTTGCAGTTCATGAATAGTTTCATGTAAAACGACAACCCCTTCTAGGATATGCCGTCCAGGCATAAACGCTATTTGAGTTGGTCGAATCATCTTGTGAGCAATCACGAAAATACAGTTTGTAGCTACCTTAGTAAAAATTTTGAAGCTAACATTTAGTAGACAGATAGGTCTATATTGCTGAATTTGTGTTGCATTTTCTTTTTTGGGTAATAGGGTGACCACCCGAAGTTAAGCTTGTACAAAGATAGGTTGTCTGTATGCAGCTGTGCAAACAGATTCATGAAATCAGTTTTAATGACAGCCCAAAAGGTCTGGTAAAATTCTGCAGGGAACCCATCCGGACCCGGCGCCTTATTATGCTTCATAGAGAATATAGCTTCGTAAACTTCCCGTTCAGAGAACAAACGACTAGAATGTCGTTTTCCTCTGGTGACACAAGAGAAATGTCCTCATTTCTTTCTTCTATCAATGTAAAACTATTGGGAGCTGGCTCCCCAATAGTCGCTTATAATAATCAGTAATGAAAATTTTCAAGTTGTCCTCCCCTACAATAGTACCTTCCTATTGCTCTAGTTGAAAAATCTTCTTCTTCCTGCGATAAGGTGGAAGTATTTCGTATTGTTCCCTCCCTACTGAACGTGTTTGACTTTTGCTCGCTGAGCCCACTTAGACTCCTCGTCATGTCTTAGCCTACAAAGTTGTTCATTTGCGAGACGCATCTCAACACACTCAACTCGGGATAACGGAGATGTTTCAGCCTTAATGTCCAATTCATCAATGACATACATAAGTCTCGCCTTCTCCTTCTTATATTTACCACTCTGATTTTTACCCCACCCACGTAAGAACTTTCGTAAATGCCTTATCTTTTGTTGCCACTATTCAATGGGCGTGTCACCATGTGTCACAGAACCCCATTCATTAGCAACCAATTCATAAAAAATGTCATGTCGTAACCATAAGAGTTCAAACGAAAATATAGGATTGTTACCCAATTGTGCTTATACCCCTGAGTCAATCAAGAGTGGTGTGTGATCCGATCCTGTTCTAGTAAGAGCTCTAACCATTACGAGAGGAAATTTCTGTTCCCAATCAATGATGGATAAGACACAATCAAGCTTCTCATACATAGGGGAACTCCTACGATTTGCCCAAGTGAATTGCCTACCTGAGAGAGCAATCTTTCGAAGGCTTAAACTCTCTATGATCGCATTAAACATAAAAGGCCAATGTGCATTAAAATTATCATTATTTTTTTCTTCCCTTCTTCGCAAAATGTTAAAATCACCCCCAACAAGCATTGGCAGAGTTTCTTTCTCACACACACGAACCAGATCGGCTAGAAACATATGTTTCAAATTATCTTGAGCAGCCCCATAGACAGAAACCAAAATCCATTGGAAACCATCTTGACGACATTTCAAAAAGATTTTAACATAGAAATCACCAGAATCCACCTTAACAATATGCAGAGTTTCGGTATTGATCCCAACCAAATACCCCCTAATCTACCCTGGGAGGAGACAGGTGGTTGAGGAAGGGAATTGTGAAATTTGATCTCCCCGTTTCCAACAGAGCAATAAAATCAAGTTTCTGTTCCCTAATAGATTCAGATATGAAAAGGTGTTTTCCTATATCATGAAAGCCTTCACTATTCCAAATCATCCATTTTAGGCCCTGCATTTTAAAAGGTTTTCTTTACCCTAACTCTTGTACCCCGGCGAACACTGGCCGTATCATAAACCTTTTTCTTGCATCCACGCACCTTAGGAGGACCCTTTGCAAGATTATCGACAAGATTATCTAGCTCAGTTATTTCCTCCTCAACTAAATCGTCACACAGATTAGAGACTTTAGATACCGCCAAACAAGCTTCACCAGGATAAATTGTGTCTGTTTTAGCAGCATTATTCTCAAGCAAAGTTAACGTTCTATGAATCTCATTGTCCCTAATTAACTCTACCACCGCATTGTTTTGTAAAGATGTTTCCCCAGCGATACCCCTATCGAATTCACTTTCTCTAAAATATCAATATTGAAAAACGATAAGATAGAAAAGGTAGGATTCTTGTTTTTACCTTGAAGATCATTCCGGCGTTGCATCAGATCTGCTGCACGTTCCAGCTGTGTGGCGTCAGCATTAGGTTGAGCACGAACACGATCACTAGACCGTAATTCAGTTGCCGCTGTCTTCGCAATCCCTCCAAATGCGATAACATCAGCCAGAGAAGGTTTCACTCTGTCAATTCTACCTCCAGTAGACAGAATCAGAACACCAGATCCTCTTTCTGCATATGGGCGTATAAGGTGAACCCATCTTCATGCCAGATATCGCCATCCCCACTCCCTCTGCCGTGGCAGCCGAACGAGCCAAAACCGTCTGTCGTGTCGCCTCAGCAGACAAATCTTGTGTCGCGGTAGGAAGAAGGCCACTGGCCGCTACAGCAATAACATCAGTGTCAGCCTGCAACCTATCCACCATGCCAGATGTCGATGACGGATCCTCAGCTTCCACGTCATACAGGTTCAGTACCGCGGCAGACATATGTGCCGCGGCAGGGAAAACCACGGCGTCAACCTGCCCTGGCTCCACGGTAGGCGATTTCCGTGACGCGGCAGAGACCGTGTCAGCCTGCCCCGGCTCCTCGGCAGGTGTAAATCGTGCCGCGGCAGAGATCCCCGGCATCTCCTCCGCGTCCACCACATCAGTGTAGTTGGGCGAGAGTACCAGAGGCAGGACCAAATCCTGAGCATTTGCCATAAAAGGACAACGATCAGAAAAAAACGTAGGAGAAATATGAGAAATAAAATTTTCACCGGCTTGTTCATTATTAGGAGATACCTCCTTCATACGTAGTTCAAAAGAGCCAATATTGACAGCAGTAGAGGACATCAAACTCGCCATCTGGATACCATCCGATGATGGAAGCTTCCCACCATCTGGCTGCTCATCATTAGTTTCTTTAGAACCATTGCGTGCAAAACCATCATCCTTCCGATTATTTGAGGCATCCCTCATATCTCCTTCAGTCCCATCATCTCCATCATTGCCATCCTGTGGATCAGAGGTCTCTCCAGGCTCATTAGTCGAAGCATCCTCCACTAGGAATTTCAGTCTATAAAAACCCCTCTTGATCCATATATCCAGATAAGGTGGGATAAAAGTTGGGTTCACACAATATATCAAAATCCTGACAATGCCTTTCTGCCTAGTAAAAGCCATATCCACACTTTTAGTTTTGCCCAACAGAGACCCAAGTCCCCATAGGGCAAGAAAATCACCCCTAACATCTTTGGGCACCCCTTCAATCTGCACAAAAACCTCGGGTAGCATAAACATTGGTTCATCAACCACACCTCATTCATCAAATGTCAAGAAAATAGGAGTATCAGGGATTTGATATTGCTTGAGGGTCATTCTTTGAACTTCATCTTTTGTTGGAAATTTGACTTTAAACAAGTTTGGCTGGAACTCAAATACCTCCCACATGTAATTAGGTGAAAGCACAAGCCTCTTCAAGATTTCAATCACCTGTGCCGCCGTCAGAGAACCCCCATCGACAAGAACCTTACCCACCCTTGAGTTCTCAACTCTCGGCCTGTAAGTTCTAGTTGTTGGAAGCTCCGGAAAGGTGAGCTTGCTATTACCAAGTCCATGCACCACCACAGACGTTTTAGGAGCAAGAACTAAAGGGAATAAAGATGTAATAAGCTGCGGAGATTCACAATTGTCACAGACAGTCACCGTGCAATCCTCATGAAAATGACCAGCCTGATTACACCGAAAACAGCGTAACTTATCATTCTTCTTTGTTTTTTTTTGCAGGTCCGTTACCATCCACATCCATGTCCCAACTTTGAGTGGGATTAGCAGATATGCCGGCAGCAGGTGCTGCCGCGGCAGCCGAGGAACTCACGGCAGGCTGCCCCGGTGCTGCAGCAGCCCCAAGTTGTGCCACGGCAGGCTGCCCTGCAGCCACGTCAGCCCCAGGCTGTGTCGCGGCAGGCTGACCAGCAGCCACCGCAGACACGACAGTCCCCATCTACCCGGTCACAGGAAGCTGGTTGCTCATGACAGCAGCAGTGCGCTCCGAAATCACCTGACCCGAAGCATCAGACCTGGGAACACCTTCTCCCACCTGGGAAGCCGTTTGTTGAGGCAAGGCAATGGCTCCACATTGAGCAGCGGCAGCAACCGCATCAACCACTTGTTTGAGGATGTTTTGATCCAGAGTTCCATTGTTCAAATTGCCCATCTTGGACGAAATATTCCCAGAATTAAAATTTCTGTGCCCATCACTACCAAAGCCGGATCGGCCACCAGACCTTCCTCCATTACAAGTCTGTCCCCCTCCACGAGAAGCACGAAACTCATACCTTCTCCTGTTTTGGTAGCCCATGTCATTGTTATTGGGATTGTTCTGAGGGAATCCAGACCCACCATGGAAACCATCCTCCCCCGGAAATTATTTCCAGAGAAGCCACCGAACTGATTGCCCTCGTATCTCTGGAAATCTGCCACCAATACCGCTGCCTTCGCCATGGAAGAAGTTCCTGCCCCGGCCTCGCCCTTGGAAGCCACGGCCGCCACCCGGACCATTCCCTCTCCCAATGCCGCCACCTCCTCCTCCGCCCCGACTCATCTCGCCAGGCCGCCTCCCTGATAGGGTTTCAGCCGTTCCGAGTACGAGCGTATGACGAAAAAGGATCCCGATACCAAAGTTTACGTCCGTAGGTAACTTTACCTTAGGTCGCATTTTTGGTTCAGGCCCGGTGTCAGAGTTCGACAAAAAACACGAAGAAAATCTGGGCTTGCAGACCCGATCCTGCACAGGAACAGGGCCAACCCATGCCAGTCTAGGGCCCAAGAACATGGAATTTGAATTATGCATAATTTTCGGATCAACAGATCTCGTCTCCGTGGACATGGAAGACGGCGAGCTGGCCATCTTTGATTGTCGCCGGCGACGGACCAGTGTCCAGCTATCGTCAACCACATCGGAGCTATCACCAAGAAAAACAGAAGGTTCCAACGGTGGCCTTTTGAGAGATCTTAAAGATCGAGCCTCCCTCTTAGCAGAATCAGTTCTGCTACCATCAACCGATTCCAAACGTACCTTGGATGGTGCCGGCGGTGAGACCCATAGCTGCATCGCAGCAAGCCTCTGCTGGCATCGTCGCATCAATCGCTTCGACCATCTTGACGAGAACGCCGATCGGTCCTCCTCAATCAAAGAGCGGAGATATCCGGTGGATTGATCCACCACATCCTCCGCCACATCTACCACTTCATCATCCGAATCCTCAACACCATCCGATGACAGCGCCCAGAATCGGCTTCCTCCCGATGAAAATCCCAGAGGCGACGAACGATCACCCCTGCAATCTCCATTTGAGAAGATCCCGGGAAAACCAGGGTCGCCTCCAGAGTCGCCTTCCGAGTCGTCCATGTTGTACCTACAATAGCATCTAGCGAGTATAAGAAATGAAGAGACGCCTCATACACACCGGCGGAAGGAAAGTACCTTCTCGACCAGAAAATTCGGCTCACATGTGCAAATAAATCTATTATTTTAAAACATATTTTGAAATGTCAAAATATTCAGAAAAAATATTCTCGCGTACTCAGTCATTTTATGGCTGCACATAATTTTTTTGGAGAAAAATAATATTTCTATGTCCCATGTAAAAAAGACAAATTTTCGAAGCTCTATTCACGGATATATTTTTTTGTCTTTTTACACAAGAATCATAAAATATTTTTTTTCTTGAAAACTTGTGTGCGAACATAGAGTGTCTGAATGTTCACACAAAAATTGGTTTCAAATTATTTTTTATGAATTTTTTATAATAGGTTCATTTGTACTCGTGAGCCAAAACACCATCTCCGGACTCTCTAAAGGCATCATTTGTGGAATTAACCTTTCTTACCGGGGTGCCTTCAAAATTCATTGTTCGGGTGTGTACCCTGCAACACTTTCGTTTAAACAGAACAGAAGTTCTGGTCAGCTGAACAATTGGTTCGAGTGAAGTAGCCGTTTAATTAGGCTATTATTTAGTTTAAAAGAACCGAATCAACGAAAACCTGAGAAAACCAAAATAAAAAACGAAAGAACTGAACGAACCAAATGACCAGGCGTAGATGACAACTTTAGTCTGACAGTATCCTAAGGACGCATGATGACTCGCAATAATCTACACAGCAATCATACCATCGAGTAACTCTTCTCGACAAGCAGGTGGCTCCCCACCTAGTACAAAGTACAGATTTCTCACTCAGCTGCTGCATCATGGAATGCTTAATACAAAGGTAAGTGCTCTTAAGCAGAAACAATGAATTAACAAGCCACACAAAGTCTGAAAATCAGAAATTACATAGCTTTTTACAAAACCACTATCCTTTTCATGTCATGACATACATTTCATAGCCTCTAAATTCTGCCTCAGGCAAGTGTCTGCTCCTCCTGTGGCTGTCCCACTGCAGAAGGAATCTGATGTCCGTGTAGATACATTTTTATAGGATAATGCTGTTTTTCTCTTTTCTTTCAGGTGGTGGTAAGTTACACAATGCGAGTTCTTTTTTTTTTTTTTTGAAACGCCGGGAAAAAGATTTGCCTATTCCATTAATTAAGAAGAAGAGAGTTACCCGGTTAATTACGGAAAACCAGGCGAAAACCAATACAACAACACACACGCCAGTCCCGAGAGCCTATGGCTCGGTCGCCCAAGCGACAAGAGAAAGACAACCTAAAACACAAGAGCTTACGAGCGGCTCAGGCTACAACCTCAACAGCACACATGGGGCCGCGCATTGAACTGGTCGACGGCTTTACTAGACATCAGGGATGGTCTACACGGCAGCAGAAGGCGACTTCTTTTTCTTCGAGACACCCTTGGAGTTGAAGTTGGGCAGCTTCTTCTTCTGTTGTGCGATACTGCCACCACGGCGAGGAGAGGCACGCATTACTCTTTTGGTCTTCTTCGGCGCTCGCGTGAACATGAACGGCTGCAATCTGAGCAATAATTGTGATCGCTGAGCTGTTATGAAAATGGAGATAGAAAAGGAATCTAGTTATGAAACACCTTATAGCAACATCTGTAGTGATCAACCTATACCCTGTGGCTATAGGAAAGGGAATGTATGTATAAATTTCAGATTTAGTTATGGAACTTACCTAAGAGTTTGCTTCTCTTTGCATCTTGCTACTGCTCACTACCTTCCTGTTAAAACAACTAGATTGTAAGTATCTCCTCTGACATCTCAGAGCAGCAAATGTGAAAATTGAGATCTACTCCCTCCGTTCAGAAATATAAGACATTTTAGCTTTGTGAACTGAATGTATCTAGTTGTTTTTTAGTATATAGGTTCGCTCTGAACCTCTACGAATCTATACAAAAAAAGGGCCATATACATTCGATTCACAGAGCTAAAACGTCTTATATTTCTGAACGAGAGGGAGTTCTACACACCAAGCTTTAAACAATGAGGCGTCCGGTAAGAGCATGTCACGAACAGGAAGAGTAAACTTACTTGCGCTAATGAAGAAGCACTCGAGTTCTTTTCGGTAGACGACTCCTCCGTACTTTCCGTTTCATTAAGCAGATGGAGTATATGTCGTATAGCTGGCCTCTTCTCTGGGTCAAAGTTCATGCACTTTTGGGCTGTTTCGGTGCATATTCTTATTTGTTCCAGCTGCGAGTCTTTCTGTGATTTCTCTAACCTAGCACTCCAACTTTCAAGCACCTACAATATTGCAGTCATAAGTTATGCTTTACGAAGAAGAGCAACATCTATTTGGAGAGAATAGAAGGTGATACAAAATTACTCTTCGGAAAGACACTGTACATATACTTCCTCCGTCTTAAAATAGATGTCGCGGGTTTGTCAAAATTAGAATAAACCACATTATCGTCAGATTTGGTGGAGTTTTGGGTCCTATAGCCACATCCGTGAAGCAGCAACCTCTTGTTCGACATCGGTGAGACGCTGGGTGGAGTTATACATGAGAAATTTGGCTGACGAGATTCGCCCTATTCTAGGAAGGCAATGTCAGCTATTTGGAATCGTGGGTAACTCAGGCTTCTAGCAGGCACATTCAGTCCACCATGTTATAATGCTCTACAGATATAGGTGTTTCGGAGGTGTGTCTTCTTCTTCTCGGTTTCGACAATTATGGTGGTTGGTGCGCCTCAAGTGAAGTGGTGGTGTGCAAGGACCTCTAGGGCCACTTCATTTTTTGTTTGTCTTTCGAGGGTATTTTTCTTTTGTTCTGGACACATGTGTCTTTCAGAAACTTAGTGTGAATGATGTGTGTGTTGTACCCATTGTTTAGTTTGATTGAATGGCATGTCGCAACTTCATAAACAAATAGTTGGGACTCTCTGAGTTTGAGCTTGGTGTGGATTTAAGGATACCTACAATGTGTCTCTACTCAATCATAGGTGCATACGCTAGATAGACCATCGAGAGAGCCACCCACAAGATATCAACAAGTGCAAAAGGCATAACATCTAAACGTGTTAAAAACCAAAGGAAACAAAAAACGCTCATAACATGACAAAAACATGGCATCCAAACATCATGAACCTAATGCAGTCCAAAACATGCACCCAAGGCAGGACATCCAAGAGTTGTACAACCTAAGGCAGTGCAAAACACACACTCGACGCAGGAGAAAAAGACAAGACATCCAAACACAATCCAACCTAAGGCAATGCAAAAAACGTAAGGGAGTGCAAAACATTTGTTGAAGTAAAAAATCCATCGATGCATCTCGACATGAGATCTAGTTACGAAGACCTCAACATGAAAGTACATAACTTTTGAAACGCATTGTATTTTCAATGTTCGGTTCAAAATATATTTCTTCGCTTCCGAGGGTTAGGGTATCAAGCTTTTGCTTTTTCTCTAGATTTTCTACAACTTCCTCTTTAGCTTCCAAAAGCGACCCACTTCCGAAATATTTTCCATCAGTAGAGAACTTGTTTTCTACAATTTTCTCTTTAGCTTCCAAAGGCGACCCAATGACCTTTCCGAAATTGGAAGTATTCGCCACCCTACCCTAAGAAAGAAGTCACTATAAACCTACTTTCCCTCCATAAGTACCAAAGATGCACGGAGCCCGGTGCCTGATGAAGAAGATTACTCATCTAGGAAAACCTAATCTGGTAGGGAAGATAGACCTTTCATATGGCGAGGCTACTGACAATTGGTATGTTGTAGTACTCAAATATAAAGAAGCAAAAAGAAAACCACCCTCTAGCCCTCCTAGAGGATCTCCGAGAATGCGACAAGTGGGAGGGTTGGGAGACATTTAGTGGGGACGAGAATGTGACAAGTGGCGTGTTGGGAGACATCGAATGGGGAGAGGCTCACTCAAGGTGCACTACTTGTCACTTGAAGAGTTACTCAGAAAGTGACCTCTCTACAATGGTGCTTCTTTTAGGAAAACTAAATGTCACATCAAATTAAGCATTATTAGGAGAAGGCTTATAGGAGACACCCTATTGAGGGCGCACCGTCATGTCCACACGCCCCTGCTAAAACTAGCGGCACATGAAAACTGACAATGCCGTGACGTGACGGGAAGTAATACCACTAGACGTCTGGGGCCCATGCGTTTGACTGGCGGTAGATATTGCGGGCATGGTCATTCGTGGGCACGCCTCTAGTAAATACGTATTGGGGCATTGCGAAGGCTTGCGCCGCTGATACTGATGTGTGGAGCGGTGTGGCTTGTTGTTGCCACACCTCTGCTAATAGATACATGAAATCGCCGCTCGTCCGCCCAACGAGAGCAGAGCCCGTGACTCAGTAGTGGCTAATAAACGACATCGATCGACGGGCACATCTTTAGTTTTTTCACTGGCGCTCTCCTTCCTCTCTCCTCTTCTTCTTTTATATAATACACCAGCCGACCCTCTTCCTCTCCACAAAATACACCGACTCTGCTCCTCTCCCTCTTCACAATTTATATATCCATGGCCACACACATGCAAAACCGAGGGGGCATATGGACGAGGCGAGGGAGGTTCCGCCGGGACAAAAAGAAGAAGGTAGACATGTGCATGTCGTTGTCCTCAAGAAGGTAATGACCACCACAGCAGGCGAGAACTCACGTCACCTTGATGCCTGCGGTGGCGTTACCTTCTCGGGGACTATGGCTCGCAAAATGGCGACGGCAAATAAAGAGGCGGACGACCACCAGATCATGGCCGCCGTGCGGATCAGTATGGCGTTGGCGCGAGAGAAAACAGCGGCGAAGGCCACTGCGGAGGACGCCAAGGCCATCTACCAGGCTCAGGAATCAGTGGCGACAACACGCAAAGAGGCTCCGGCTGCGGTGGCTAACTATGGCGGCGCAGGAGGCAGGAGATGAGGGAGCATGAGGAGGTGGCACATGCAGGGCCTGAGAAGCGTCGCGATGGACCCCAGAGGCTACCAACAATGGCGGACAGCTCTCTGCCAGCCGTCGGCGAGCGTCCCAACTGATCTCCCCGCAGCTTTAGATTATATTTAACCTTTCTAAATCAATTGTAATATTTTCAAAGATTTGAATAAAACACGCCGATTTGAATGAAAACCGTCTAAAAATTGGACGTTTAGAAATTGCAACCACAGGGATTCGGTTGTGCCGCCGTTCAATCTAACATGCGGCAGCGTGCGGCTCCTGCGCCACCATTATCAATTACTGGCGGCGTTCACCGTGTGCACGCCCTTGATACGCTCGTTAATGGGGGGCACTGTGTGTCGCCGGTAACATTTACCAGCGGCGACATATTAGGGGCGCACGGGATGATTGCCCCCGATCCACTTTTCTGAACGTCGCCACTAGCTCTATCCCTACTAGTGAAGTTCAAAGATATGAGAAATAGGCAAATCTATATGTGACTAATAACATATCCAATTTGGACCGTAAATTCGGGCCATTAACAATAGCAAGCAAAGAATCAATTAAAGCTTCTGTTCCCGGTAGAAATATATTTTCCTTTAAAGTTGATTGTTCATATCATCACTTTGCAAATATTAGTGCACCATGAAGCTAGCTTGAAAAACATGCTATTTGATTCTTTTCTATGAAATTTATAACCAGCAACATTAGATTTATATCAAACAGTTAAATTATTGAACTCCAGATAAACAAGAGAAGGACATACATGACATACACTATGCAAAACAGAGCATTTATTTTGGGATGTTGATATTCTTACATTCTCGGTTTCTTCATACCCCTTCCGTCCCGTTAGTAGCTCCATGATTATGACACCAAAGCTATATAAATCGAATTGGTGTGTGATTATATTTCTAAAGAACTCTGGTGCTAGATATCCCCTGTGTGTGAAAATATATTCATTAGCGTGCAAACATACTACTACAATTGTAAACCATATCTAACGACAAAGATGTGTTTGATAACTTACATCGTTCCAGCTACGCGGTTAGTACTCACTCTGATTTGATCTTCATCCAAGCACATCGCGATACCAAAGCCAGAGATTTTAGGAGCCATATTATCATCCAGTAGTACATTCGCAGGTTTAAGGTCCATGTGGATGATACGATTCTGGTGAAGATAATATAATCCCTCACATATTTCTTTGATAATTTTATATCGCACTCTCCATTCAAGTCCGCAAGATGCATCTATGTAGGGCAGATGATAAATGACATTTAGTACGTAACATCCTTGAACTGATCGTTACTCTCTGAGAGCTAAAAGGATACAACAGGCCAGTAATACTTATATTTTGTATTCTCGTGTGTATGTTTGTGTCACATAATAAATAATAAAGAAAAATATGTTATGTGAGAGATAATCTTACCAGTGATATAATCTAAGAGACTCCCATTTTGTAGATACTCAAAGCATAGCAATCTTTGTTGGACATCTGCCATGACAAATTTTCCTTCAAATTTATGTGCTACCCCTTTTGTTTCACAACAATATCCCAGACATCGTACTATATTTTTATGCCTCACTTTCATTAGACACTCAACTTCTCCATTGAATTCTTTCTCGTTCATATGTGGATTGGACTGCTGCTTCACAACCACGGTCCCTCTCCGAAGAATTCCCTAGAGTCATAACACTCTTTTTTAGCATCAGCTCGATTTTTTTATATCTAAAGCAACTGAGAGTTACTGTACCTTATAGAACACCGCAAACCCATCATAGCCGATTCGTCGATCATCAGAGAAACCATTCGTGATATCTTCTAAAAGTGATAACGATAGGTCCGCTGGCTCTGCACTTTCATCAATTAGGATGCGCTCCAGCTCACCTGCCATGAATGATCTCTGCATCGTCCTTGAACCACTTGCATCGGTTTCAGTAGACTGTTCTACTTCTGTACTTTCCAATTCATCAAGCCTACCGGTTGTGTGCCGAACATCTGATGTCTGCTCTTCAATGTGCTCTGTTCCCGCCTCTGAGTATACGTGTACTTCTTCCAGTTGTCTGTCTTCCGTTGAGTTCTCCAATCCAGTCTTGATCAAACTTTCAAATTCCTATGAAAAGTATGAAGAACATGAATTATTCTTATGCAAATCACAATTTATTTTTCTATTCCCACATTTTGGTGTTTGTCGCAGCATCGCATCTGGCATGAGTGAATTACCTGAGCAACCGATGTACTAGTCACATCAGTTGCAATAGACCCGTAGGTAATTTCCACCTCCTCGAGCCTATCAATTACATTTTGTGGATCTGGTCTCTTCGTTGGATTGAATTCAATGCACTCTACCGCGATCTCAGCACAGACTCGTAATTGTTCCAGCTGTTTTTGTCCCTCTGATCTGTCCAACCTATTTCTCCAATTTTCAAGTACCTACGAAATTACAAGTGAGTTATGAAATGGAACTAGTGTCGCATTAGATGGAAATCGTGAAAACTCATGATGTTGTTCAATAGATTGGTGGAATTTCGTAAAAAAAAACCGTGAAATGTACGAGATCAAACTAACAACATATCTCTCCAAAAGGAAAAGTGAGCCCCATTTCCTAACCAAATTTAACTTTAACATTTAAGCATATTTTTTATAAGGATTGATTGAGCATATTGGAGTATTTTTTTTAATAATTTATGACTTTCCTTCCAGTTATCCTATCTTAATATTACTTGGTTTCTTTGGAAAATAGATATTGTTACATTTTTGGCCCGGAGCTTTAGAGTAGTATATATGCAGTTTCTTAATAAGAATAAAAAAGGGAGTCGTGATCGTAGCACATTCCCTTAATACATAGCCGATGTCTTTTTAGCATCACATAATTAAATTGTCCCTTACGTTTTCGACTTTGGTGTACCCCTTCTCTCCAGTAAGCAATTCTGTGATTATGACGCCAAGACTGTACATGTCCACTTTCATCGTGATTTTTCCACCGAAGAATTCTGGTGCCAGGTAACCACTGCAGGAAAATTTATATTAAACTGAAGGTAGTGGGACAAGGGAAGGCCACATCATTCATACTCAACAAAAATGAAACGAGTTTTTAGATGCTTGGACAGCTTACAACGATCCAACTAGTTTTGTGATAGTGGCCTGGAGTTGGTTTTCACCGAAGCACCTTGAGAGCCCGAAGTCAGCAATTTTCGGCACCAGACTTTCATTCAGTAGCACGTTGGCGGGCTTGAGGTCCAAATGGACAATATGATTTTGGTGAAGGTAATGTAAACCTTCAGCAATACCTTTTATTATTTCAAAACGTGTTCTCCATTCTAGTCCACAAGATGCATCTGTAAAGGAGAGATAGAATAAAAATAATTTAGTATTCCAGATTCTCGAAACAGATTTGGCCCCTGATGCAACTCGAATAACTATTTTTATACATTTCAGGTGGTGTATGTATTTTGTATGGTGTACTACTTTACACAATACAATCTCACCTACAACCTCTCCTACTCCCACTGACTCTATCAAACCAGAGAGGCAGAGAACAAGTAGCTTTAGTCTATAATACATATATGACCACTTAAAAGTACTACCCGTGATATGATCATAAAGACTCCCATTCGGTAGATACTCGAAGCACAACAATCTTTGTTGCACATCTGCCATGACAAAATCTCCATTGTACATTTCCATGGTCCCTTGCGTGTCCGCACAGTATCCAAGAAAGCGCACTATATTTTCATGCTTTATCTTCATCAAACATTGGACCTCTCGGTGAAACTCCTTCTCCTGCAAATGTGATAGCGATAGTCTCTTTACAGCGATCGTCATATTCCCTAATGTTCCCTGTAGGTCCAAGAACTATGGTCAGGATCATCAACTTCAGCTCCTATATCGTCCTATGGTACAACAACCGGGTTTGAGAACTGCATACAATAGTAGTATTACCTTGTAAACCACTGCAAACCCGCCGCGGCCGATTTCCTGATCAGCGGCGAAACCATTTGTCACATCTTCTAAGACTGATAACGGTAGGGCCTTTGGCTTTTCGCTTTCGGCTGAGAGCATGCGCTCGAGGTAACTTCGTGTGATAGCTTGGCGATCCATTTGCAGTTACCGACAGAGTACCCTGAAAGGCTGAAACAAGAGCAAGCGCGTTATTGATCTGTCATTGAGGCAAGCTAATTAAGACTAGTACCAAATTTAGCTCCCCACACTAGACAGAATTACACAACGAAAATCACTCGGTGGTTCTTCTGCAGAACTTGTGCACATTGAAAAACACTAATCCTCCTACTAATCCCCACAGTGCATCCCATCGAGTATATCCGACTAAATCGCCCTTTTCCTCTTCTGACCTCGAACTGCTTTTCCATCATGCAGGTAATAACGGATAACGGCCGTATCCCGATTCAACAACAACAACAACAAAAAGTCAAGACTAGCTAGTATCTTGTTTGTCATCCTTTACCCACCAGATAGAGAACCAATTGTGATGGGCTGATGGCATGTCAAGAAAGAGCTGCGATGATGAAACAGCCAAAATGGTATGGAGCACTAAGCTAAAGCATCCGAATCAAAATGAAGAAGCAGGTACTTACTCGCTAAAGCTAGAGACCGTCTGAGAAGATATTTCCAACGAAACTATGGTAGTACCTGCAGAATCCCTGATTCGAAGGTCAGTTTTCTGATGTTGCAGAGCTCCACAGCAGGACCAGGACGACGGATGGTTTCTGAAGTCAACGAAGAGAGGAAAGGGGATGTGACACCAAGACGTGTACGCGTACTTAAGAGGTAATTAGATCTAGATCTCGTGCCCCTTCGGAATCCAGCTAGCCCAAACATTTTAAAATATTACGGTAGTACTATAAAAAAATCTAGACGGAAGGAACGAGATTGTAGCCAGCTTTTAAATTAATAAAGCCCCCCACAACCAAACGGTAGCAACATACTGGGTACCAGCTTAGGCTTGTTTGGTACTAGAATTTTTGTGGGATTAGTGCGGATAATCGTCAAGTGTATTGGGTGAAACCTCTACTTTCACCCAATCCCCATAATACTCTATCCACAATCCACTAGGTATGGGTAGAGTATTGAGTATTGAGAAAAAAATACACTAAAATTCCAGGAAAAGTAGGGATAAGCGGAGATTAAACTAAGTATCAAACAAGGCCTTAGAGTAAGTGGGGTATCAAATATATTTTTTAAAGTAAGTGGAGATTTGGGGTTTGGTGGGGAACCAAATTTGACAAAACTTATAGAGAAACATATGGACATATAGGATACCAGATATGTTTATCAAATATTATTTGACCTATCATGAGTCCATATTGTTGTACGAGCCATGTGATGGTTCAGTGAGTAGTTGAGTAAGTAAGAAAGATGCGAAGCAAATTAAAATTAAAAACACAACTACCCGCATAAAAAAAAGAACAATCAGCTACCACATAGTCAAGTGAATCGTTCTCTTGATAACAAGTGATAATATATGTGAGGTCGTTTGGCACCCAGGTATTCATTTCATTTCCAAAAACACCCACATGTTTGATTGCCACTGGAATTTGCAAATGACGGGTCTGAAATAGGAATTGGATTTACACATGGAGATATTTCGATAGATTTGCCAAATGAAATGACAGCTCAATTCCGTGCCAAACAGCATAGGGATGAAATTCCAAAATGAATTCCAAGATCCAGGCCCAAATGATGGATACCAAACGTTACGGTTTTGGGTTTTCCTTTTTTTCTGAATGCCTAAAGTTCTCTCGAGGGGTGGATTTTGTGAACCTGGTAGATAGAATTTGATGAAGGAAGGATCCGTTGAGAAGAATTCAGTTCAGAAGTGAAAAGGTTGCATAAAGATAGAACAGGAGCTCCGTATTTTAGGGAGCCTGGTGAATTGCCAAAGCTGGAGGAGTCTTTCTTTGAAAACCCCATACCTAGCTGTATATGTGAGAAACATAGTGAACAATGAGCGAGTAATCTGTCGAGGAATATTTGACAAACTGCACCGAGGCCCTCTGCTTCCTGCCAGCTGCAGCATGCATAGTTTGTTCATCCCTGATCAATCATAGCTCAGACACGGACATTTTCACCTCCGTGGTTCTCAGGGGCATTCTCTGAAGTTCAATGCAAGAAATTGTACAGGTGAACAAAATATGCAAGCAGTTAGCAGTCGTGAACTAATTCCCATACGACCAGAGCACGTGAAGATCAGGCTATCGCTGCGATCTACTCCCTCCGTTCGGAAAATATAAGAACAGTTTAGCTTTGTGAATCGAGTGTATCTAGACACTTTTTAGTGTATAAGTTCCAAAATATAAGACAGCTTTGTGAATCGACTGTATCTAACATCTTTTAGTGTATAGGTCCGAAAGGGAGTAGTAACTACGTGTGCTCATTATTGCTGCTGCAGCTAAGTTGTTTTACATTGGACATACACAGATGTACATATGAGTTTCCCTTGTGCCCTCCCGTGTACAACTGAAAATTTTGACACTGCATTTTATTCAGATATAAACAGAAGTATACGATATAGATCTTGCAGGATGCACAGTATCGAACTGGAAGTGAAAAAAACATGGTAACTAAATATTGTCCTGACAGTTATGTGCAGAGGCTGTCTGCCGAGAATTGCCCAACAAATGGTAACAACAAAAGCTAATGGAGCCCATATTTTTGGTTATGTAACTACTTGTCATTGCTGCTATCCCATTCGTGAAGCTCTTGCAAACAAATTTGTAACAAATTTAAGCAAATAATCGAACAGAGACACCTTTCAATTATTATCGAAAATTCAAAACAACACAATAAAGAGTTTTTCCGGGGAAACTTTTGTAGGCCATTCACTCGTATGGGGATACTTATGACCAGAACAGAGCGTTGCAGTAGCTCCTGCCAGCAGCCATTTCCTTCAGGATGCATATCTAACATCCAAGGGTAGTTGGAGAAGGTCAAAATACACCCATCTTACGCAAGTGAGCCACCAAAATGTAGTATGCCATCTTCCCAGCAAGGCAGAAAAGACACGTCTCCATTTTACAATTTATTCCAACTCAGCTGCAAAAACATAGCCATCAATTTATTACAAGATATTAAGCAGGTGATAAAAATATCAGAGCATCACTACCAATACATACAATGGGAGACACATGAAAGTATATACACAAGTAATAATAAAGAAGTGGCAGGATGTGGTAGTAACCAAATCTGCAACGCAGTCAGTGAAGCATGAAGCTCAAATGTCAGGTTCCCCTGCAGTAAACAAGGTCCTGGATAACTACCAATTTCCCAACTAAAAGACGGTTGTTTGAAAAAGAAAATCAACAAACAAGCAAGTCGAGCTTGTCAAGAAAACTTGGATAGATCCAATCTCCGCATCCAAATTTTCTGCATTCACATGTGATTTCTGCTGATACGACACACAATTGTTGTATTACGATCCATCCCTTCCTCCTAAGCATCAACACCATTCTCTTGGCTATAGATAATAGTAGTAGCACTTGCAGTATCCCAAGGTCTAATTTAAAATGTGAAATTAATAAGATACAGCATATTGCTCAAAAGAAAATACATGGTATGGATAAATGAGTAAAATTCAAGGGTTCTTTACCGCTAAAGAAGACTTGAGCATGAGGTGAAGCCCTTCTGTATGTCATTAGTTCACACAGTGCATCCTCATTAGACATTGAGCCTATGCAATCAAGTCTAAGATGCATTGTGAGAAGAACTATTGCTTTAGATAAAACGAGCTCAATAAAACGCATTTCATTTCGCAACCATCCAATACCATCTATTTTCACAACCTGAAGGTTGGCACAGAATGTATCAGTCAATTGTGTATTTTGATACTTGTTATTTGCTCCACCTTCATCCACCTCAGCACGATCAATCTTGAAAAACAACGAAATATGTCAAGCACCAAAAATAGCAGTGATCACCACTGTTAGATTTGCGACAAGTAAATAACGAAGAACGAAAACAAAATCACAGCAAGGGGACACAGATTTAACGTGGAAAACCCTCTCCAACAAAGAGAAGGGAAAAACCACGGGCGCCAGCCAGCGAAACTTCACTATAACGGAGAGTGTTTACACAACGCCGGGGATTTCACAGATGCAACTTATCCCAGCCGGCAGCTTACAAGAAGTATATATAGCGGTGGTAACCTAGGTCATCAACGATCCGTACCGCGGGGGGCTGTCGGCCCAAGCCTCCGGCGACGGGCCTCGCTCCGCTACGTCAGAAGTTGGCCTCTACTTTGTAGAATTTGGATCAACATATAACAACCACCAATCACAAAAAATATGACAGTTTGCAAGGGGGTGTTCTTAGCTCATACCTTAATTTCAAGTTCTTCTAGATTAGGAGCATTCGTTAGTAAGCAAAAGGTTGACAAAATGGAAGGCCTCCCACCGAAGTGTGTCCATAGATTTAAACTCTTTAAGTTGTTAAAGGTACTTGGAAGTGCTTTCATTAAATTACCATTGGTTAACTGTAAAATAAAAATAAACATTGTGAATCCCAATGTAAAGATGGAAGGAGAACTATTGCACAATTGGCATTTTTTGCTTCGCCAAAAATGGTTACAGTCATGGTACAAAAATTATCAGAACATTTTGTTTTATAAAGCACGTGTAAGCACCGAGTATATATCTTTAGAATAAAAGAGGAAATACTCGCGTATATTTTAGAACAGCGAAACCCACTCATAAGAAGAATTGAGCAGGTTACAACTAGAGTGTCTGAATGCCTTGGAACTGAAGATCAATTCAAAAAGTAACCAAAAAAAGAAGTGGCAAGCATTGAGTTTCCATTTCGAGCAGCTTTTATTAGAAAATATTCAGTAGCATCAATTAATCAGAACACTAAGTAGAAGCAAATAAAACTTTGGCAGGAGCAACAGAAAGCATTTAAACTATTACAGAGCTTACAGACACAGAAAAATGGATTTACAAGCACACTCCCTGCTGCTTGATATAATTGGATATATTGATTGATCACAATTACAACTAGCAACATAAAAGGTGAAAAATGTACCAGTGGCACTTCACGTGTATGGAGAATGAGCT
This sequence comes from Avena eriantha, assembly GCA_910589775.1. Lineage (NCBI taxonomy): Eukaryota > Viridiplantae > Streptophyta > Magnoliopsida > Poales > Poaceae > Avena > Avena eriantha. Next base: position 68,543,017 of record OU342743.1, on the reverse strand, counting down.
TCCTAACTTGAGCAAACCTGGCAATGAATCCTTCAAAACCACCAGAGCTCTCGTAGTTTCCCAAATCAATGGAGACTTCATCGAGGCATGGCAGCTCCGTGATTCGTCAGCCATAATCAGACACACAAGTTATCGCAAGGCTCCGTAGATTAGGTCCCCCAATCACCCACTTGTTTGAGCGGTCACCACGCATACCCAGATCATACAGTTTCAGGAAATTAAGCAAGGGTGACGCACAAGGATCGCTTCCAGGTGGCTCGCCCCATTCTCACGGAATCCGGCACAGTAGAGTTTTAGCTCCTCAAGCACAGGGAAGCCAGTGAATCCCACTGGGAGAGGTGGTATCCGGCATTGGTGCAGCTCCAGGTACACGAGTTGGGTGCATAAGAAGACAGAGGAGTGAAGGTTGAAGGAGGAGGAGTAGGACTGTAGGAGTATTGGAGGTTTATAGACTTGACCCCGCGGTTGGAGAGGGCGATGAGCCAGTCGGCGATGCGGGTGACGGAGTGCGCGCCGAGCACGAAGGAGAAGTCCGAGATGTGGCCGGGGTAGCGAACGAGGACGCGGTCGACAGCCACTGGGGCTGTGCCGCGCTTGTCGACGAAGGAGAGGGGGAGGTAGGGGAGGGCCTCCCACCGGCGGCGCCAGGCGCGAGAGAGCGCGGAGGTGCGGACGGTGTCGCGGAGGTCGAGGCGGGTGAGGATGCAGTCGAGCAGGTGCGCCGGGAGGGAGGTCAGCAGGTCCGGCGCCAGCTCGGTCGGCCGCCCGCGGCGGCGCGAGGACGCCACCATTTCAGTGTGTGACTCTAGGGTTACGAATTTACGATTCAGTTCACACTTCGCACCGCTGGATGGTTCATTTCCTAGTTCCTACAGATCAACGAGGGAGCAGATTTCTCTCTTTTTTTTACCTTGAGGTCTTTGGCACCGAGTATTCATTTCATTTAGTAGAAAACAACTTATATGTTTGGTTGACGGGTCTGAGATAGAAATCGGATTTACACATGGCATATTTCAATGAATTTATCAAATAAAATGACAACCTAATTATGTGTCAACCAAATAGCATAGAGATGGAATTGCAAAATGAATTTTAGAATTCCATGCCAAAATGATGGATATCAAACGACCTCTGAGAAAATTTCGGGCAACCAATTGGCAAAATTGAACTACCAAGGATGTAAAACACATGGTCATCTTCCAAGACGATTAATTTTGTGTAATCAAATAAACACTTTAGAAGATTTGATTGAAATCCGATTTCTTGGGTGAATGTACTTTTTTTTGCGTAGATGTATATTAATTATCCTGACTTGCAATGGTAGTAGACGCCATACAGCTAGGGGTGGACAAAGGGCATCTCCATCGGGTCGACCCAACCAGCCCGGGCCGGCATTGAAGGGCGAAGGCGCAAGAACCTCCGCGCGTGCTCTACTTAAACATGCCCTAGCCCTCGTCGGTGCCGCACTTCCCTCCCACCGCGACCTCCCTCCTTGGTGCAGCCATGGCGAGACCCACTTTGAACTACTACGAGGCGTCCATGTTCGTCCACCATGGCATCCTCGCTCCGCCACGCGCGACGATCCCGAAAGGCTTCGAGCTCAGCCACTACGGGGTCCCGGTGGCGCCGGTTTCGTGCGGTGCCAAGTTGGGACGCCGAATCGAGGAGCGCCGCCTCGAACTCCCGGAGTGGAAGAGGTCCATGCCCCTGTACGCGGCTTTGAGCTCCTATTGGGCGAGATTATTCAAGCTGGAGCGCCAGGCAGCGCTTACCATCTGCCATGAACACCTTCGCGAGGTCCACCCCGACGACCGCAACCGCGAAGGGAGGGTGCAATTCTGGGCAGTTCCGGGACACACCATCTCCTCCGCCATCAACGATGCACTCTGCACCGGAATCATCGAGATTTCCGACAGCTGCAGCGAGGACGCCGGCGATGGCGCGGCCGAGGAAGATGGGGCAGAGGAGGACGGTGCAGCCATAGAAGATGGCGACGAAGAGGACAGCGGAAGCGAGATCATCGATTAGGGTTTCATTTAGTATTCCGCTAGGTTTAATTTGTAACTCTTGTGTCTCAAATTTATCACCGATATTGTTCTTATTCACACACTGAATTGTGTGTCTGTCTCAAAATTATCTACCGATGAATAGGACAGAGGACATTTGTGTCGCACAGCTGGGCGCGGCTGTCCGGACAGGCCGGGCCGCGGTCCCAAAGTAACCGTGGGCCGACCCAAACAGACAGAAACGGACCGTTTCGGTCACGCGTTTGGGTCGGCCCGGTGGAGATATCCTAAGGACGTCTCCAATGTGGAAATAAGGCCCGTCCTTAAGCCAAAAAGTAGCCTAAAACCCGTCTGTAAACATTGCGAGAGTCGGCCATAAGCCAAAAAACCTTGTGATTGCCCTTACCGGTAAGGCCGGGCGATAAGGGATATAAATTGTTTCTCTTGTCTCCTCTATCCTCGTCGTGTGATCACTTTTTTTAAGAAGAAGACGATGGGGTGGGGTTTTTTTAGACAATCACGCTAGACTTTATTGATCAATAATAATGTTTACAAGAACATTGAGTGAATAAGGCATGCCTAGCCACATATGGCGACCAACATCTAGATTTAAAACATGTCTAGCTAGATTGTGTGCTTCAAAATTAGAAGCCCTTCCTTTGAAAGAAATTTTGCACTCAGCAAAATGAGTAGACCACGACTTTATCTCAGTCACCACCGATCCATAGAGCCCTAGGCTTCCCTCCTGAATATCGGGTACCACCTGTTTGCAATCGGAAGCAACGAAAATATGAGAAAGGCCAAGGTCCAGAGCAAGAGTAATTGCTTCCCGGCATGCTAGAGCTTCCAGAACAGCCGGATTGGTGATTCCTTTGAAGACAATAGCAGACAATCCCATATAAACTCCATTATAATCTCGGCAGAAAGCAGCCGATGCCCCAGTGTTGCTTGTTTTCGCAACAGACGCATCAACATTGATTTTGAAAAATGACTAAGGAGGTGGTATCCATCTGGCGTGAACTTGCCGAACTGGTGTTCGTACCACATTATTGTTTCCAGGATTCCCCTCTAAACCTTTTAGCTCTTCCAGGAATGAGTTCACAAAGCCATGAGTAGACAGGGGAGACTGGAAGATATCCTCATGGATGGCTTTCCTTCTGGCTGTCCAGATCGCCCATAGTGTCACAACAATTCTAGTGAATTGATCATGTGGTATTGTCTCCATTAGATGAAAAAGTCATTGCTTTGCATTTGGTTCCCCACATGCGATCATATGCTCCACCATCTCTTCATCTGATAACATCTACACGATGTTCGCCATATTCCTCGAAGAATCTCTAGCACCACGGAGTGTACAAGTGTCGTTTCTGGACATGTTCCTATGCTCCAAAAGATCAGATGTGGGCAGAGATTGCCGAGCTAGTCTCTAAAGAAATACTTTCAGTTTTGAAGGCACGGCCGTGATGAGTGCATATTTGCATCATGTTTTACATTATTATTTTGCATTGTACATGTAGGATCTTGGTATTTTAGGCGTTCGCGTACACATTTTATGTCTGCTTTCACCAGGATCGGGACAGATGATGGATCCAATGGATACAATTCTTGGAGCAGTTTTACTGTGGAGAAAAGGAGTTAAAAACAACGTAAATTGCCTATTTGGAAATATTAATAATACCAGAACAAAACAGAAGTGAACAAAGGAGGCAGAGAGCGCAACGACCAACTATACAGGCGGTGCAATTTTTCCCGTCGTATAGCTCCGACTGTATAGCTGGCACCGCCTCCGCCTCGTCAAATAGTTTCACCGCGTGCAATTGGTTCGAGGAGACGACATACAGAACACCAGAAATCGCGGAAACCTCACCTCCGGTAGGCATCTGGAGGGGGAACTCATCCACCGGGGATCCATCTTCGCCCTACACAGATCCGGGAGGCTAAGGCATCGATCTTCATCATCCACCGCTGCATCACCACCATCTCCATCCATCCCATCTACATCTTGTTGTAATTCCGATACTCGGTGTAGATTTATACAAGTACTATTCATCTCTTATTGTTTCCATTACCATTGTCATAATGTTGATTGCCTCCATGTTTGAGTAGATATTTAGTTTTTGGGGAGATGGAGAAACCCTAGTATGAGATTGAAATAAGATAAAGTCTATTATGATATTCATCGTTGTGACCATGTGTTAGATTTTCTACATCTTGATGTTGAGGGAAGTCGACCTCTCAATATTTGCCACTTGTGGGGACTTGATGGAGGAAACTACTTGTTGGTAGACGGAGGCGTGCTAGCACTTACAGTGACTACAAAGCTGTTGGCACCCCCCTTACGTATCAACTTGTGAAACCGAGGAAACTCACAGAACACTATCCATGCCATGGGATACGTCCTACAGGATTACGTCCCTTAATAATGCAGTAATTCGATTGATGTCGATTGCTGACTGTTACGGTTATGAGGATGATGTGAGCAGCGGTTGTTGCCTATTCATCCAAATACGGAGTTCCTCCCATACATACATAGTTGAGAATGTTCATGATGATAATCTTTATCTTAGATCTTTACAATACTAGTGGTGTATCCGCTACTCTCTGAGAATGCCTTTTTCCCTACTGCAGTTCCAATCTCTCTTACATACGCGATACTTACTTTTTGTACTCAGTTGTTTTACTTTACATTATTGCTCTTATACCCAAAACCCCAAAACACATTTTTACATAATACTCGCATTTTATCTTGTCACTTAGAACTTTATCTAGCATTTATATCATAATATTTATTTCAAGAGCTATTAGACTTCAGATTCCTGCTCCCTGTGGGATCGATATCTTTATTTCGAAACTAGCTACAAACGATTTGTGCTCTTGCAGTCATCATGCCATTTTCCACAGTGAGCACCAACCCTTCTTTTCATTTTCAACATTTGAAGAACCCACGTTAGCATCAAAATAATTCGTGCTTGTTATCTTTGCGTTGATCATCATTCTATATGCAGAACGGACCGAGAAAACCCCCTTGCTATCGAAATTCCAGGCCCAAAAATCATCCTGTCTTCTTGTGCATAAAGGAATTATAAGAACAATTTCTGCATCCATGGGCAAAAAACATTGGCGTACCAGTGGTTCCTTTCAGGTTGAGGATGTCTCATATATCAATTCTGAGACCATCTAAGGCGGATCATCCATGATGGATGCGATTGGCTTCATGCAATTATCATTGAGGGAGCCAGTTATCCTCCCAGATCTGAGTAGAGCATTGATGGCTCAAAATGTATCGAGCTCGCTGGGAACCCCAAGAGGAAGGTATGATGAGCACAGTAGCAAGTTTTCCCTAAGTTATGAAACCAAGGTTATCGAACCAGTCGGAGCAAGGAAACACCTCCAAGGTGTTGTTTCCAACTTGGAATCCTGCACAACACAACCACAGAACTTTGCCCCCAACTTACAGTGAGGTTGTCAATCTCACCGGTTTTGCTGAAAACAAAGGATTAAACGTATTGTGTGGAATATAGTAATTGCTTGCAGAAAGTAAACAGAAAACAGTAAATAGTTGTAGATTGATGGTAAAAGAATGGACCGGGGTCCATAGTTCACTAGTGGTGATTCTCTGTAAGATAGTAGACATGTTGGGTGAACAAATTACAGCGGGGCAATTGATAGACACCTAGAAAGCATGCATGCATATACTAATCATCTTGAGTCCTATGAGATTTGATTGGGCATTACAACATTATACATAGACTGATGTAGCCCGTCCTACGGACGCTCCTACATCTACACCACTAAGTCCCCCAAGTGGACCGATGACCCGTGCCCGAGCCAAGCTCCTTCAAGCTAAGGTGAATTCGCTCCTCTCATCATGTGACTTTGACACACACTTGGATGGCTTGCTACTTCATACCACTACTATGTGCATCATCAGGTACGAACCCCCGCGCGTCAACCCATGAGCCCTGAAGCTGCTTGAGCCGGAGTGTTCGCCCGAATCCAGTAGGAGTGTCCGGTCCGGCCTGCCCCAGCCCCAACCTGGCGTGGACATTCAGAAGGCCAGTTCGGACACTACCCGGACACTACCAGGAGTGTCCGGCCACCCCAGACTGTCCGGTCAACTCGACCCGGACTGTCCGGCCTGAAGATGGGCCTGCGAGCCTTAGTTGGGCCCTGTGGTCCATGTACCCCTCTACTTCGCCCAGAACTCTACTTTAATGCCTGAATTACCCCTGAACTTGTGGTTGGCCTATATATAGTCCCCCACCTCCATTGTAAACCCTAGGCATGATATTTGGAATTAGTGGAAACCCCTTGTGGATCTATCTAGTTCTTGTCTCATGCTCCTTTGACAAAGGAGCACCAAATATCCCAAACCTCGTTGGAGTTTGCATCATGCCTCCGCGTGTTGGGTCCGCAGCATAGAAAACAAAAAAATTCCTACGATGATAACTACACGCCAAGATCTATCTACTAGGTACAGAGCAACGGGTGGACATACATCCAACGAGAACTTACCCTCGAAGACAACGAGTTTTGTTAACGAGTAGGAACTCGTGGTTGATGTAGTCGTACACTTGCCGATCTCAAGATCGTGAGGAAGTCCGAGCGCCGCAACTCAGCAGCGCATCCGTACTCGCACACACGTTCAAGCCACCGAACAACCTCCACCCCCTCGCTCCAGCGATCCAGCGGAAGCAGCAACTCCTTCTAGACGAAATGCGACCGGGAACATGTATCTCGCTAATCCGAGACCATGGGGGAATAATTCTAGAGGGGGAGAGAGATCCTTCACAAGGAGGTGTGAGGAAGAAGGAGGAAGAGGGTGGCCTTTTATAGGAGGAGGGGGGTGCCCCTCCTTCATGGCCGGCGCATGGGGGGGTGACTCCTCACCTCCCCCATTCATGTGGTGGTAACCCCTCCACATTAAAATGCCTCTTCACATTCCCCTTTAAAGTCCCTACTTTAAATGCATTAAAATTCTCCAAATTTAATGCTCTCTCATTTAATAAAACTCTTTTATTAAATTTATTCAGAATTTTGTTAATTAATTTAATTAACAAACATTGACATATAACCCCTTGCAATATTTCAATATCACATGCAGAACCACTTTCTGCAATTTCACCCGAAACAATTTCCGGTTTCTATCGAAACAATTCCTGCGCTTTGCAATTCTTTCGTCTGAAACATATGTGCTCCAAAATGGTGTCCGGTAACTCTTAAGTGTGTCACCCTATGGTTCACGAATAATGCAGACATGATTGAGACTCCTCTCAGATCAATAATTAGAAGCAGGACCTGGAGATCCATACTGACTCCTACACATTCAACGATGACTTCTATGATCGTGAGAACCTTTAACGCTAATAACTAAATCCCTTTGTCTTGCGATATATTACATGTCCAAGATTCGATCATTGGTATCTCCATACCTAGTTTGATCTCGTTACCGACATGCACTCTTTTCTTGTTCCCGTGATATAACATTCTAGTGATCAGATCACTTGCTTGCAAGCTATCTTAATGTGATATCACTGAGAGGGCCCAGAGTATATCTATCCGTCATCGGGATTGATAAATTCCACTCTTGATCCATGAGCCTCAACATAACACCTTCGTAGCACTGAACCCATCTTTATAGTCACCCTGTTACGGTGTGACGTTTGATGTTATCAAGATACTCTTCCGGTGTTAGCAATTAACATGATCTCATGGTCTAAGGATAAAGATTACTTCGTATGATGTTATAGCAATATAAACATAATGACTTTGATTGTAATGCTATACTTCGGATGAATGTTCATCACATCATTCCACCAATGTTGTGACCTTGTTATTAACAACATCCAATGTCCATGATCAGGAAACCTTGATCATCTTGTTAATCAACAAGCTAGTCTATAAGAGAGGCATAACTACGAACCCTTTTTGTTTATTAAACACACATATATTGACGTTTCCGATCAATACAATTATAGCATGCAAAATAAACATTTATCATAAACATGGAATAAGATAATAACCACTTTAGTATTGCCTCCCGGGCATATTCCCTTCAGTCTCCCACTTGCAGTAGAGTCAATAATCTAGTTTGAAAAACTTTGCGTATTGAACACCTATGGCTTTCTGGTGTTGCATATACGCTATTGCTAGTGGTTAACATTATCTTCGGATCTGACAGTTTCAGGTTCGTGTGTATTTGCATGTCTTTGCGTCTCTACGCATCACTCATTCTCAAATGAGATGGCATTGTATAAATTTGGTCCTTTGGTGAGACCTTTAGTTCGTTCCGGTTAAAATATGTTGATATTATTGTCACACAATATATCTTCATAGTATTAGCCCACTTTGAACCACACCTAGTTTGATAACAAACTACTTAACACAAATGCCCTCCTTTGCTGCTACTATAGCAGTTATATACTTAGCCTTTTGTTGTAGTATCCGTCACAATGTCTCAACTTTGGAACTCATCCAAATCCATCATGGAACATCCTTCCATTACATTGTGCCACCCATAGTCTAAATTGAGATAAATTTAATTTGTATCTTGTGACAAAACTAGTATCAATGTAACACTTTACAATGAACTACCTTTAACTATTTGTCACTTATACATGATATATTCTTAGTTCTTCCAAAGCTTATAAGAATATCTTTACTATCGTCCAATGATCATCTCATGAATCATTCTGGTATGTGCTCATAACATTTAGAGCATAGGACATTCTGGATATATACATATCATGGTATAATCGATCAAAATCTTCATGTGATTTTACTCACCAAGTGTTGAAACACTTGAATTTTTGATACAATCCTTTCCATGCAGCAAGAACATTTCTTGTTGTTTCCATATTGAACCCTTTCAATATCTCATATATGCATGTCTGGCACAACCATATTAGCGCCTCAATCTATCCATATAGATATTGATGCCAAATATTCCGGCTTTGCCCAAGTCTTTCATCGAAATCTCATTTTAATGAAATTCTTAACTTGTGTCAATACAAGATACATCATTTCCAATCAATAATATGTCCTCTACATAATGTATTAGAAATATGTCTTAGCGCTCCCACTTAATTTCTTGCAAATGCAAGCATCTTCATCATCTCCGATGAATTTAAACTCTTTTAACAGTTTCATCATGGTGAAGATTCCAACTCCGCTATGCTTACTTCAACTATTGAAGTTTGCATGCCCTTTTAGTACCCTTTGAATTAACAAAACCCTTTGGACCGTGTCATGTACACGTCCTAGGTAACCATTCTATTAGAAGAACCTTGTTTTGTTTCTTCAACTACCATATACCAAATTATATGTAGTGGTTGCTACATTAATCCGTCAAGACTAAATATCGCTATGAAAGATCAAATCTTGTCATAGTCAACTCGTTGAACATTGCCGTAAACTTCTTTCTGACATGTCGACTATTTCATAGATGTTAAACATCCATGTCTATTTCTTTATAGATCCAAACACAACCGATAGGCTTCATGCCTTTCCGGAGGGTCTTCCAAGTTCAGAAACTTGATTTCTCGTGCATGGATACTATCACGGATTCTATGACTTCTAGTCATTTTATGGAGTCAGGGCCCATCATTGCTTGTTTGCATGTAGTCGGTTCATCATTGTCAAAACAATAACGACTTGCTTATCAAATCACACTATTTGATTCTTACCGACCCACATGGTTCAATAGGAACTCTAATCTCCGAGATCACACACTTTGTAATCACGGGAGCCATGTGCATTGTGGCCGCCACCAGGACACTTTCCGGCGCTGCGCTACTTAGCACATATAGCTAAGGTTCAACAACCTTATCAAAGTTCTATTGTCCTCCCACTTAACTTTTCACGAAAAAATCCTTCTCAAGAAACTTGACGTTCCAAGTAACAAACTCTTTTGTCCTCGGTATTATGGAGAAATTCCCAACAAATTCTTCGGGATAACCTACAAAGATGTGCTTATCCGACTTTGGTTGTAAACATTTTACTTATGCATAGCATACCAAAATTTAAGAAAAGACAGTTCGGGTTTTATCCCAAACCATAACTTATATGATGTCATTTCAACGGATCACAGTGGTGCTCTTTTCAGTGTAAAAGCGGTAGTCTCTAAAGCTTTAGTCCTTAAAACATAATGGCAGTTTTATAAATGGCACCTTTGATCTTACCATGTCAAACATGGTTTGATTTCATCTCTCAAATATACCATACTCCTATGGTTTATCGGGAAAACACAAATCATGGAACAATTCCTCAAATCTTAGGTGTTTTGCTAAACCTGTAACTCAAATATCTTCCTTTATGATCAAATCATAAACTCTTTTATTTTCTTGTTACAATGATTTTCCACTTCATCTTGAAAGTCTTTGAACAATTTTCAAATATTTCATACTTCTTCCTTATTAAGTAAATATACAGATATATTCACTCAAATTTTCGGAGAAAGCATATGAAGCAAAAATATCCATCTCATATGGCTACACATAATGGACTATGCACATCAGCATGTACAATTTCCAATAAGCTAGTCAACCGTTCCTCTTTGGCCTATGAACGTAGTTTCAATTATCTCGAGGAAAGTTTCACATGCGTCAATTGATCAAAATCAAAGACTCCAAAAATCCATCAACATGGAGTTTCTTCATGTTTTCTTTCCAATATAATTTAAAACAGCGATGTCACTTCATAAGTGATATTTTAATCATTTGTCTTGCGACATTTTAGCAATAGTGTTTATGGATGTGATTTCTCCCACTAGACTTGTAAAAGTTCATCCATCCTTTATGGAATATGGTAATTATTTGAACAACCATTGTTCTCGTAATACCGGAACAAAATAACAATTATTAAAACAAATCTTAAAGGCTAGGTTTGACGACAACGAAAAACACAATAACACTTTATTTGTTTTCGATGAACATCATCACTTATTCTCTTGCTAGTTACTTAGGCCATTGTAGTTCATGAATTGTGTTGTCCTGTATGACACTTCATACCAACCAATTCGGTATCCAATACCGGTATCCAATACCTAAGAACCACATTGTTTAACAAGCAAGGAATACAACCATAACATGTATATCTTCTATATACCTAAGTTGGACATCTCCAACCTTTTCTTTTCTGCCAAATATTTTATAGATTCTCTTTCAACAATTCCTTTTCTTTTAAAAGAATCTATCAACATCAATAGTGGTGTCATTCACATGACACACAGTACAAAGTGTGTATAGTCAAATACTAATACCTTTGGACTTGCACTTTGAAGTGGATCACCATCATCAAATGTTTGGCATTCTTTCAAAAATCCATTGTTTAGTAATCTTTTAGTGTAGTAAACATTTTACTTACATCTTCTATTCATCCTTGTCATGACAACTTTCATGATCAAGCTACTATAGCTTATAAGGAAGAATGACGAGTATAATTTTAGTTCCCAAAACCTTTTGGGAGATCCGGATGCTTAGCATCTCAATCCTTCACAAATTCTCATACAATATGAGAACATGTATTTTGCTAAATTATACTCTGTCATAATGCAACCAAAAACATTGTTTTAGATATCACAATATCTTTCACACATGACGGTTTCTGAAACAATTTTCAGCTCCTAGATAATCTTGATATTAAAAAAACTTTTGAATATCAATAATCATGGAGGCAAACATGATACTTTAGATACTAACATTGGAATTCTTACTCTTGATTTAATACTACTTATTAAACTTCATGGAGTAAATAGAGTTTGCTGAAAGTTTGCAATAGGACTTCTAAACTTTAAATTGACATTCAAAACAATACGATACCAGTTCGTAAAGTAAATATCCAGAATTCTATAGTTCTATTATCTCAATTAAAACTAAGCATAAGGTAGTAAACAGACGCCAATGACTACAACAAATTATGAAAATTCACTTTGATTTAGTTTATGACAAATTGAGTTCGACTAATCCAAATTAGAAATGAACTCCCACTGAAAAACGACATCCCCCGTGCCTTTTTGGTGATTACATGAACCAAATCCACTACACCAAGTCCGATCATCACGTGAGTCGGTGTAGCTTCAAAGGCGAGCATCTATATGGGCATCATATCAACCATATGACTCATGCTTAACCTTTCGGTCCGTGTTCCGAGGCCATGTCTGTACATGCTAGGCTCGCCAAGTAAGAACCTTAGTACTCGCGTGTGTAAAACTGTCTTACACCCATTGTATGAAAGCGTAGAGTCGAGTACACCCGATCATCACGTGATGTCTCGAAACACGATCTATAGAATGGTGCATACTCAAGGAAGAACATATTTTATCTTGATATCTAAATGAGGGATCATCTTACAATGCTACCAAAAGCGCCAAACTAGCAGTATAAGATGCTAACATCTAATGTGTAAAGTGGAATGATATGGTCCATGCATTTGATCTCTATCATTTGCATCGTGGTATGATCTCTATCATTCCTTTGTGTGTAAGGCCAAGGTCTATGGAACTTACACGTTGAATGTGTTGTAAGAGTATCTATTATACATCTACTTACAACAATACCATATCAATACACTAGCCCAACAACGATCTAAACTAGACGCCTCTAATTTATCAATTGCAAGTTTTACGTGGCTTAGGGCTTTCGGAGATAGAACCGTTCTTACCTACGAACATGAACCACAACGAGGATAACCAAGTTATTAGAAACTCGTTGTAAATCAGATATTGACTATAGTAGGAGAGACAGACACCCTCCAGCCACTTATGCAAAACTAGTTGCATGTCAGTCGTGGAACCGGTCTCATGTATGATGACATGTAAGGTTGGTCCGGGCCGCTTCATCCCACTATGCCACCAATATCCAAAATACATAGAAGATGCAATAACATGATCATCATCGCGCACATATAAACATATGTGTACTACCCGTGCAAAGCACCTACGCATAGATCAGGCTTTGATACCACTGTTGGGTCCGCAACATAGAAAACAAAAAATTCCTACGATGAGAACTACATGCCAAGATCTATCTACTAGGTATAGAGCAACGGGTGGACATACATCCAACGAGAACTTACCCTCGAAGACAACGAGTTTTGTTAACGAGTAGGAACTCGTGGTTGATGTAGTCGTACACTTACCGATCTCAAGATCGTGAGGAAGTCCGAGCGCCGCAACTCAGCAGCGCACCCCTACTCGCACACATGTTCAAGCCACCGGACAACCTCCACCTCCTCGCTCCAGCGATCCAGCGGAAGCAGAAACTCCTTCCAGATGAAATGCCACCGGGAACATGTATCTCGCTAATCCGAGACCATGGTGAATAATTCTAGAGGGGGAGAGAGATCCTTCACAAGGAGGTGTGAGGAAGAAGGAGGAAGAGGGTGGCCTTTTATAGGAGGAGGGGGTGCCCCTCCTTCATGGCTGGCGCATGGGGGGTGACTCCCCACCTCCCCCATTCATGTGGTGGTAACCCCTCCACATTAAAATGCCTCTTCACATTCCCCTTTAAAGTACCTACTTTAAATGCATTAAAATTCTCCAAGTTTAATGCTCTCTCATTTAATAAAACTCTTTTATTAAATTTATTCAGAATTTTTTAAATTACTTTAATTAACAAACATTGACATATAATCCCTTGCAATATTTCAATATCACATGCAGAACCACTTTCTGCAATTTCACCCGAAACAATTTCCGGTTTCTATCAAAACAATTCCCGCGCTTTGCAATTCTTTGGTCTGAAACATATGTGCTCGAAAATGGTGTCCGGTAACTCTTAAGTGTGTCACCCTACGGTTCGCGAATAATACAGACATGATTGAGACTCCTCTCAGATTAATAATCATAAGCGGGACCTGGAGATCCATACTAACTCCTACACATTCAACGATGACTTCTATGATCGTGAGAACCTTTAACGCTAGTAACTAAATCCCTTTGTCTTGCGATATATTACATGTCCGAGATTCGATCATTGGTATCTCCATACCTAGTTTGATCTCGTTACGGACATGCACTCTTTTCTCGTTCCCGTGATATAACATTCTAGTGATCACATCACTTGCTTGCAAGCTATCTTAATGTGATATCACCGAGAGGGCCCAGAGTATATCTATCCGTCATCGGGATTGACAAATTCCCCTCTTGATCCATGAGCCTCAACATAACACCTTCGTAGCACTGAACCCATCTTTATAGTCACCTTGTTACGGTGTGACGTTTGATGTTATCAAGATACTCTTCCGGTGTTAGCAATTAACATGATCTCATGGTCTAAGGATAAAGATTACTTCGTATGATGTTATAGCAATATAAACATAATGACTTTGATCGTAATGCTATACTTCGGATGAATGTTCATCACATCATTCCACCAATGTTGTGACCTTGTTATTAACAACATCCAATGTCCATGATCAGGAAACCTTGATCATCTTGTTAATCAACAAGCTAGTCTATAAGAGAGGCATAACTAGGAACCCTTTTTGTTTATTAAACACACATGTATTGACGTTTCCGATCAATACAATTATAGCATGCAAAATAAACATTTATCATAAACATGGAATAAGATAATAACCACTTTATTATTGCCTCTCGGGCATATTCCCTTCACCGCGTTGTACAAGGCCTTGGCATCGGTGTCCCTTTGCCAAGACGTCAAGATCTCACCAAGTCTCCCATCTCGCCGTGCCAGTTCGAGAGAGAGTCCTCCGCCCGACACTGATCCTAGGGATTGCGCAGGACCAGTCACCGCTGGCGTGAGCTATTGGTGTGTATCATGGTTTTGCGTGTGTGTTTTCATCGCGTTCTTCGTGCGTGAGTTCGTCGTGTTCGTCCTCCCCTCCTTCCCCTGCACTCCATCCTCGATTTTAGTGGGATTCGTGAAATATCGGGCTACCCTAGAGGTTTGCCCTCAACATATTGGTATCAAGAGCTCAGTTGCTCATGAATTCCCCCAAAAAAAATTCTTCTATCCACCAAAAATTCGAAAATCCCCAAAAAAGGAGCCCCATATTTGCCTTTGGATCGATCTCTTGATTTGGAGTGTTATTCGTGGTTTTCATCCAACCAAACCTTGTCTTAGGAGTTGGTCCAGCTTTATCCTGTGTTTTCCCAGCCCGAATTGGCCAGTTTTTCGTGGATTTGAGGCCTTAAGGCGAGGATTTCCGCTCAAGAGCACGAGTAGGAAACCCGCGCCAGAGTGTCCGGACCGATCCAACCGGAGTGTCCAACCCGACCGGAGTGTCCGGCCGAACCAGACCAGAGTGTCTGGCCTGACCGGAGTGTCCGTCATAGACAGACCGGAGTGTCCGGTTCTAACGCCAGTTTTGACAGTTTTGCCTTATTTTTCGCATTGGCTAATTTCCTTTGTTTGCTCATGTCCCGTGTGCATGTCAGCAACTAACAGCAAGCTTCCACATCAACAATCCCCGCGCTCATTGATGGCCCAAAATATATCGAGCTCGTTGGGGAACCCCAAGAGGAAGGTATGATGAGCACAGCATCAAGTTTTCCCTCAGTATGAAACCAAGGTTATCAATCCAGTAGGAGCAAGGAAACACCCCAAAGGTGTAGCTAGCTGAACGTTGGCAGGGTGCACTACCGGTGCCAACAGCAACGTGGAGACCTACACAACAAAACCACAGAACTTTGCCCCCAACTTTTGATGAGGTTGTCAATCTTACCGGTTTTGCTGAAAACAAAGGATTAAACGTTTCGAATGGAAGGAAGTAACAGTTTGCAGAAAGTAAACACAAATCAGTAAACAGTTTGTAGATTGTATGTAAAAGAAAGGACCGGGGTCCATAGTTCACTAGAGGTGGCTCTCCTTAAGATAGATAACATGCTGGGTGAACAAATTACAGCGGGGCAATTGACAAACATAGAGAAAGCATACAAGCATATACTAATCATCTTGACTCCTTTAAGACTTGATTGGGCATTACAACATTATACATAGACCGCCATCCAACTGCATCTATGAATAATAATCCACCTTCAGGTTATCATCCAAACCCCCTCTAGTATTAAGTTGCAAGCAACAGATTATTGCTTTATGAATTGCATCTAAAGTAAACAATATGATTGTTCTATGAACAAAGGATTGTTGTTTTCTCCCTAGTAGCAACAACACATCTAATACCTTAGAGATTTCTGTCACTTCCCCAGATTACCAGAGGCATGAACCCACTATCGAGCATAAATACTAACTCTTGGAGTTGCTAGCATCTACTTGGCCAAGATAGCTACTAACAACGGAAAGCATGTAAGATCACAAATAACAAAGACATGATAGAATCAATAATCAATCTAAAATAGCATCTCAATATCCATCGGATCCCCACAAACATAACATGTATGGATTACAAATAGATGATCTTGATCATGAACGGAGCTCACAAGATCTAGACATGAAAGCACAAAGGAGGAGAACCAGCCATCTAGCTACTACATGGACCTGTAGTCCAGAGATGAACTACTCACGCATCACACCGGAGGCTTGCATGATGATGAAGAAGGCCTCTAGGGTGAATGCCCCTCTACGGCAGGGTGCCGGGAAGAGCTTCAGATCCCTCCCGATCTAGGGATGGAGATGACGGCGGCTATAGACTCTTTCATGGATTTTTGATTGGCTACTTAGGGTTTTGGTATCGGAGGCAATATATAGGCGGAAGGAGAGGCCGAGGGGGTGCTAGGGTCGGCCAGACCACCCCCTGGTGCGGGCCAGGCTAGGCCGCGCGGCCAGGTGGTGTGGCCAGGCCCCAGCCCTTCTCCGTCTCGTATTCTAGCGCCAGATGTCTTTCGGTAAAATAGCGACTTTGGCTTTTGTCCAGTCCAATTCCGAGAATATTCATTTTCTGACTTCCCTGGAACCAAAAACAGCAGAAAACAGGCAGCTGGCACTATGGCTCGCGTTAATAGGTTAGTCCAAGAAATCATATGAAAAGTACTCCAAAGTGTGGACAAAACACAAGAAAGTAGATAAAACCAAGCATGGAACATCAAAAATTATAGATACATTTGCAATGTATCAACATCCCCAAGCTTAACTCCTGCTCGTCCTCGAGTAGGTAAGTGATAAAAAGAAAGAATAATTTTTGAGGTGACATGCACCATCATAAACTTTATCAAAGTATTTGTAAAACATTCAAAGCTGGGATCATAGTACTTCAATCATAACATGAAAGCCAAAGTTCTAGCAATAAGACAAAGAAACTATGATGCAACATGAAAAGGCACAAACAAAAGACTAATGAATAACAATGCTTTGCAAGACGTTTGTTTGTTTCACATAAAGAAAACATAGCATAATAGTATTCAGCTTGTCCCTCATAGAGTAGCAAATATAATTGCATAGGACACCTTCAAAGTTCATAAGAGTGACTAGATACAAATAGTTTAAAACAAGCAATATCAAGTTATGCATCAATCAACTAGTCTTGGAACAATGCACATAGAACTAAGAATGTCCACTATGCTCTCAAAGTAGGTGCATAAAGATAGAAGGTGGAGACTCAATATATAAGTGGAAGAAAGGCCTTCATAGAAGGAAGTAGGGATTCAAGTCTCATAAAGAGCTTCCAAAAATTATGGTACTTATAGCTTTCAGCTCTCATTGCCCCTATCATAAGCATGTTGAAGGTGAATAAGGCTAAAGTGACACAACTAAGAGGATATGCTTGACAAGTTATAAACCGAAATCTCATGCCCCTTACTTACGAAGACCGGACCTCATGCTACTCAACTTTAGTCACAAGTAAGCTCTTGTCATTGTAAGTACATATGTATCATAAAGAACCGCCAACGGGGTACCCCTTGCACATGATACAGGATTTATCCCATAATCAAAATGACAAGGCAAGCAGACAATGAGCATCTCAGCGATCTTTTTATTTGCTATTTTCATAGGTTTTTATTGAGGATGCTTCATAGAGTGCTTATTATGGTTATGCTGCAAGTTTCCACCATGATTAGGCATGGCTTAGGCTAGCGGCCCAGGCGTTTCTCTAACACACATACAAACCCCATGATCTTACAAGTTCCACTTTTATTTCACACTGCCGGGATCCATAAGCAAAAGAACATGATATCAACGGGGTATAAAGTACAAGTGCAATGTTGAAAGCATTCCCCATGGTACATGGTTCTGCTAATTTCAACTTATAAAGCGCAAGCATATATGCAACAAAGAAGGACCCAATGGTTCAAGTTTATTAAATTCAAAAAAGTAAAGTGTGCCATCAAGTTCGTGAGAGCTTTAATCACTAGTTTTCTCATAACAAGTTTAATTTGGAAGGTAAACAAAAACATGAATATACTTGGAATAGCATATGCTAGTAGGTAGGTATGGTGGAATCTTTGGAATAACTTGGTTTATGGAGTTGGATGCATGAGTGGAACTCATACTTGGTTGTGGAGGCTAGCAAAAGACTGGGAGCGACAAACTAAGAGAGAAATAATGGCCATAATCATGCAGAGCGACAAAACATCATTGATAAAAGCATAAAGTGATACTACAAGTTGAAAACTATAGGATCATAAAGGCTATGGTGACTTGGGATAGTCATAACATGGTGTGAGCATGCGCCAAGTCAACCCAAATAAAGCATCAAAGGAGAATACCACTATACTATGCTTTAATATGCTAAAACAACGCATGATTCATCCAAGGCACATTAAGAAATCTCAATTGTTTATAAAAATTCATGCTATAGCAAAGAATACTAAGCATAAAGCCAAAACAATATCAAGCATGGCATGACAAAGCATAGGCCACAGTCAAAAACAAGCTCTCTTCACTACTTAAGCATGAAGTTTCCTAGTCTTTTCCAAACCAAACCAAACTATTTGAAAACCAATGTATGAAATGAGGGATCCAACCAATTTATTCAGCAAACAAAGCAAACAAAAAACCAAAACAAAAACGAAAAAGAAGACGCTCCAAGAACAACACAACTGTGCATGAAACAATAAAAATGAAGCGTTTGGAAGAAACCTGGGATTTTTATTGATGAAGAGGGGGATGCTTTGGGTATCCCCATGCTTTGACGCTTGCACTTCTTGGATATTTTTTGGGGTGACATGCGTGGCATCCCCAAGCTTGAGCTTTAGTCCATCTTTCATCTCATTAGTTATTCCTTCCATACACCTAAATTTTTTTTCCTTCATACAAAACTTCACACAATGTTTATTATCAACATTAGTGCAGTCAAGATAATAAGTCTTTAGGTTCAGTTCTAACACCAGTAAACTTCCATTAGTACACTAGCTACTGTATCACTTCCCTCAAAAAGCTCAGTTCTCCAAAAGAACTCAAAAAGGAACCAACAAGAAACCAATGCAGAAAATGGCAGAAATCTGTCAAAACAGACCAGCAGGTAAAGACGAATTTTTTCGAAGACCTTCTGTTGCTCAAATCAAAAAGTGTTGAACTAACAAAAGTTAGATAACAACCTGGGGCGGAAGCACAAAAATTCATGCCTCAAAAGGACGTACATAGATTTTACACGAATTTTTACGTTGAAGCACAGAAATCTCTTTTAGGATAGCAACTTTCCCAATCATTACTTCTCTCTCATTAGAGGTTACTCTTGGCACAAAAAGGAAATAAAAAGGATAAGGAGCGGTTATTACTTTAGTAATAACTTCAAGACTCATCTAAAACTTTTGGGTTATCTCCCAATAAGTACTTTTTTAACGCCTTTAAGTTAGGCATAAGAAGCAAGAAAAAGAATCAAGTGTTCTCAAATGAAGAAGCATTAAAACCAAATTTTGTTTTCATAGGAGAGGCAAAATAAATCTTCTCTCTCTTCTTAGGGAAGTGTTCTATACCTTTCTTGAGTGGGAGTTGATATTTAATGGTGCCTTCTTTCATATCAATAATGGCACCAACAGTTCTAAGAAAAGGTCTTCCCAAAGTAATAGGACAAAAAGCATTGCATTCAACATCCAAAACATAGAAATCAACGGGGACATAGGCATTGTTAACCATAATAAGAACATCATTAAGACTCACCATTAGTTTGTTTTTAGCATTATCATCAAGTGGGACATTCAAATAACAATCTTCAAGTGGAGGCAAATCAAGCATATCATAAATCCTTCTAGGCATAATAGAAACACTACTATCAAGACCACATAAAGCTTTGAAATCAAAATCATTCACTTTCATATTAATGATGGGTTCCCAACCATCTTCTTGTTTTATAGGAATAGAAGCTTTATGTTTCATCTTTTCTTCTTTAATCTTTATGAGAGCATCAGTAATGTGTTTTGTAAAGGCCATGTTCATAGCACTAGCATTAGGACTTTTAGCAAGCTTTTGTAGGAACTTAATAACTTCAGAGATATTGCAACCATCAAGATCAAAATCATAATTATCATCTAAGGTAGTAGAGCTATTACTAGCCTCAACACTAGTGGTGGTGATAGTAGAAACACTAATGTTTCTAGCAATTTCATCTTCTCTTTCGCACTTAGCATGTAATTCAGCTAATAGTCTAAAATTTTCATCAATTCTCACTTGTATAGCATTAGTAGATGCAAAGGGATTATCATTAGTTTCAGGTATAGCAGCCATTTTATTCAAAGAAGATTAAGCTTCAGCCAAAGATGTTATATTTCTTTCAGCATTATAGAGTTTTTCTTCAGTAGTTTTATTGAAAGCAGCTTGTTTACTAATAAAGTCTTTAAGCATAACTTCAAGTTCAGAGGGAGCACTCCTATTATTGTTGTAGGAACTTCTATAAGCATTACCATTGTTGGGAGGATATGGCTTATAATTGTTGTTAACAAAATTATTCCTGTAGGCATTGTTGCTAAAATTGTTATTTCTTATAAAGTTCACATCAGCTTGCTCTTCTCGAGCAACCAAAGAGGCCAAAGGAACATTATTTGGATCAATATGGGATTTCCCATTAACAAGCATAGACATAATAATATCAATCTTATCACTCAAGGAAGAGGTTTCCTCAACAGAATTTACGTTCTTACCTCATGGAGCTCTTTCAGTATGCCATTCAGAGTAGTTAACCATCATATTATCTAGAAGATTTGTTGCATCACCCAAAGTAATGGTCATAAAGGTACCTCCAGCAGCAGAATCCAATAGGTTCCTTGAACAATAGTTCAATCCTGCATAAAAAGTCTGGATGATCATCCAAGCAGTCAGTCCATGAGTGGGACAATTCTTTACCAAAGATTTCATTCTTTGCCAAGCTTGAGCAACATGTTCATTATCAGATTGTTTAAACTTCATTATTTCACTTCTCATAGATATAATCTTAGCAGGAGGATAGTATTTTCCAATGAAAGCATCTTTGCATTTAGGCCAAGAACCAATACTTCCTAGTTAAGGAATTCAACCATTCTTTAGCTTTTCCTCTCAAAGAGAAAGGAAACAATTTCTGCTTAATAATATCTCCATCTATTTCCCTATGCTTTTGCATCTCACAAAGTTCAACAAAGTTATTTAGATGCATAGCAGCATCTTCATTACCAATACGAGAAAATTGTTCTCTCATAACAAAATTGAGTAAAGTAGGTTTTATCTCAAAGAAAGTAGCTTCAGGCACAGGTGGAGCAATAGGTGTACTCATGAAATCATTGTTGTTGGTGCTAGTGAAGTCACACAAGTTAGTGTTTTCAAGAGTAGTCATTTTTTGTGTTTTCAATAAAGAAAGCAAACTTGTAAAACTATTTTTTTGGTTTTTGATAACAAAACAAGCAAACAAAACAAAAAGAAACTAAGCAAAACAAAAATAACAAAGTAAAGAGATTGGTTATGAGGGACTCCCCTTGTGAAGATGTCCTTGACTCCCCGGCAACGGCGCCAAAAAAAGTCTTTGATGGCGCGTGGTTGACGTGGGAGCTTCTTCTTCTTCTTCAGTCCCCGACAATGGCGCCAGAAAAAGTTGTTGATGGCCCAAAATATATCGAGCTCGTTGGGGAACCCCAAGAGGAAGGTATGATTGTTGGAGATATGCCCAAGAGGCAATAATAAAGTGGTTATTATTATATCTTTATGTTTATGATAAATGTTTACATCCCATGCTATAATTGTATTAACCGGAAACATTAATACTTGTGTGTTTTGTAAACATAAAAGAGTCCCTAGTAAGCCTCTTGTTAAACTAGCTTGTTGATTAATGGATGATCATGGTTTCCTGATCATGGACATTGGATGTCGTTAATAACAAGATCATATCATTAGGAGAATGATGTGATGGACACACACCCGTAGTAAGCATAGCATAAGATCAAGTCATTAAGTTCGTTTGCTATAAGCTTTAAAATACATAGTAACCTAATCCTTCGACCATGAGGTTATGTTAATCACCATCACCGGATGGGTACTTTGATGACATCAAACACCGCTTCGTAACTGGGTGGTCATAAAGGTGTCATTGGGTATTCTGAAAGTATGTGTTGAAGCGCATGGACCAAGATTGGGATTTGTCCATCCATATGACGGATAGATATACTCTGGGCCCTCTCAGTGGAATGTCATCTAGTTAGCTTGCAAGCATGTGACTGGGTCACAAGGGATGACATATCACAGAACAAGTAAAGAGTACTTATCAGTAACGCGGTAGAACTAGGTATGGAGATGCTGACGATCAAACCTCGGATAAGTATAGTATCGCGTGACAAAGGGAATTGGTTTCGTATGTAAATGGTTCAATCGATCACGAAGTCATCGTTGAGTATGTAGGAGCCATTATGGATCTCTAGGTCCCGCTGATGGTTATTGATTGGAGATGTGTCTCTATCATGTCTACATATTCACGAACCGTAGGGTGACACACTTAAGGTTCGAAGTTGTTTTAAGTAGATATGGAATATGCGTTGGTGACCGAATGTTGTTCGGAGTCTCGGAATGGATCCGGGACATCATGAGGAGATCCGGAATTGTCCGGAGAATAAGATTCATATATTGGGGATCATTTTCTGAGTTAGGAAATGTTCCGGAGTGTTTGTATGGAGATTCTAGAAGGTTTCGGAATGTTCTGGAAGGTTCTAGAGGATTTCTTGGAGTTTGCTTGAAAACCAAGGAAGGGATCAAGGAGTCCTGGTGGGTCAAGACTAGGAGTCGTGGGGGAGGAGGACTCCTCCCCCCACTCCCCAATCCGCCGGCCTAGAGGAAGGGGAGTCCTACAAGGACTCCCCCTCCCATGGCGCCTCACCCCCCTTAAATAGAGGGGCAGGGGCGCCCCCTCCACCCCTCCTCTCATAACTCCCAATCTCTGCCGCCTCTCTCCTCCACCTTTCTTCTGCACAGGCATAGGCGAAGCCCTGCAGAATTCTCTACTCCACCACGACCACCACGCCGTCGTGCTGCTGGGATTCCGTGGAGAAGATCTACTACCTCCGCTGCTCGCTGGAACGGGGAGAGGAAGGTCTGCTTCGACTCCGCACATGTGACCGACTGCGGAAGCGCTGCCGAAACGCGGCGCTGGAAGGATCGTCCGCTTGACCGACTGCGGAAGCGCTGCCGGAACGCGACGCCGGAAGGATCGTCCACACGATCTTGAGATTGGCAAGTGATCGACTACATCAACCACGAGATCTAATCTCGTTAACTCTTTCGGATCTACGAGGGTTAGTTCCTACCTATCTCGTTTCTCATGTCTAATAGATTAGATCTTGGCTTTTATCTAGATTAGATCTGGGTTTTGTTCGTTCTTGCGGTAGAAATTTTTTGTTTTCCATGCTACGAACCCATCAATGATGAGCACAACATCAAGTTTTCCCTCAGTATGAAACCAAGGTTATCAATCCAGTAGGAGCAAGGAAACACCCCAAAGGTGTAGCTAGCTGAAGGTTGGCAGGGCGCACTACCGGTGCCAGCAGCAACATGGAGACCTACACAACACAACCACATAACTTTTCCCCAACTTGCGATGAGGTTGTCAATCTCACCGGTTTTGCTGAAAACAAAGGATTAAACGTATCGAATGGAAGGAAGTAACAGTTTGTAGAAAGTAAACACAAATCAGTAAACAGTTTGTAGATTGTATGTAAAAGAAAGGACCGGGGTCCATAGTTCACTAGAGGTGGCTCTCCTTAAGATAGATAACATGCTGGGTGAACAAATTACAGCGGGGCAATTGACAAACATAGAGAAAGCATACAAGCATATACTAATCATCTTGACTCCTTTGAGACTTGATTGGGCATTACAACATTATACATAGACCGCCATCCAACTGCATCTATGAATAATAATCCACCTTCAGGTTATCATCCAAACCCCCTCTAGTATTAAGTTGCAAGCAACAGATTATTGCTTTACGAATTGCATCTAAAGTAAACAATATGATTGTTCTATGAACAAAGGATTGTTGTTTTATCCCTAGTAGCAACAACACATCTAGTACCTTAGAGATTTCTGTCACTTCCCTAGATTACCAGAGGCATGAACCCACTATCGAGCATAAATACTAACTCTTGGAGTTGCTAGCATCTACTTGGCCAAGATAGCTACTAACAACAGAAAGCATGCAAGATCACAAATAACAAAGACATGATAGAATCAATAATCAATCTGAAATAACATCTCAATATCCATCGGATCCCCACAAACACAACATGTATGGATTACAAATAGATGATCTTGATCATGAACGGAGCTCATAAGATCTAAACATGAAAGCACAAAGGAGGAGAACCAGCCATCTAGCTACTACATGGACCCGTAGTCCAGAGATGAACTACTCATGCATCACACCGAAGGCTTGCATGATGATGAAGAAGGCCTCTAGGGTGAATTCCCCTCTCCGACAGGGTGCCGGGAAGAACTTCAGATCCCTCCCGGTCTAGGGATGGAGATGACGGCGGCTATAGACTCTTTCGTGGATTTTTGATCAGGTACTTAGGGTTTTGGTATCGGAGGCAATATATAGGCGGAAGGAGAGGCCGAGGGGGTGCTGGGGTCGGCCAGACCACCCCCTGGCGTGGGCCAGGCCTGGCCGCGCGGCCAGGTGGTGTGGCCAGGCCCCAGCCCTTCTCCGTCTCGTATTCTGGCTCTAGATGTCTTCTGGTAAAATAGCGACTTTGGCTTTTGTCCTGTCGAATTCCGAGAATATTCATTTTCTGACTTTCCTGGAACCAAAAACTTCAGAAAATAGGCAGCTGGCACTGTGGCTCTTGTTAATAGGTTAGTCCAAGAAATCATATGAAAAGTACTCCAAAGTGTGGAAAAAACACAAGAAAGTAGATAAAACCAAGCATGGAACATCAAAATTATAGATACATTTGAAATGTATCACTCAGTGACACCACGGCCCACGAACATCATCCCGCAACACCGACAACAAGTTCATCATCACCAACGAAGGTATAACTTGCGTCACCTTGTTAACCCCTATCTTCCTTTGTGTGTACCTATCCCATGAGAGTGGCTCATCTTGTGTTTGCTTGAGCATTGTGCATTTGTCCTTGGATAGTGAGAGTGCAAGATAAATATCAAGTGTGACAAGGTAGCATCAAGGGAGAGCCAAAAAAATCCGAAAGAAGGAAAAAGATACAAAGCAAAAGAAAAAGAAAAATAGTCTCCCCTTGCAAAAGAGAGTCTCCAAGCTTGTAATCAAGAGAGAGAAAGAGCGCCCGAGGCAAGTGCACAAATCCGTTGCTCATTTTTCCTGTTTGCAAACGAGCCACGGTCTCTCCATGTATTGGCATGACACCGAGTGTAGTCTTTGTTAGGACATTTTGTTTGCTCATTTTCATAGTCGTGTCAATCCCAACATTCTCCACGTGTGTGTATATAGTCGTAGGTTCCCGTCACCCCTTTGAGTTGTTGACCTTTGATGACCCACGAGCATAGGGGGGGTATCCTAGTATTTTCGAGGGAAGTGATACCCAATTTATTGATTCGACACAAGGGGAGCCAAAGAATATTTATAAGCCTTAACAACTGAGTTGTCAATTCAGCTGCACCTGGAAACAATCTTGCTCACAGCAGTTTATTAGTAGCAATAGTTCTGTAGTAGCAATAGTAAAGTAACAACAGTAGTAAAGTAAAGATAGTAGTAACAATTGCAGTAAACAATAGGATTCGGGTGCGGTAGGCATAGGGATGGATGGATGGGCGTTGCATGGACAAGACAATTCACATAGCAATCAGAACATAGGGAAATTGCAGATAAATAAGATAAAGCATCCAAGTACTAGATAATCCTAGGCATGTGTTCCATATATAGTCATACGTGCTTGCAATGAGAACTTGCACAACATCTTTTGTCCTGCCAGCCTGTTTGTAGCGAGACCTCAAGGGAACTACTTGCAATTAAGGTGCTCCTTTTAATAGAGCACTAGAGCAAAGCATCAACACTCCGTGAACACATGTGATCCTCACATCAAAGTCATTCCCTCCGGTTATCCCGATTTCTGTCACTTCGGGGCCATTGGTTCTGGACAACAACGTGTGAATACAACTTGCAGGTAAGACCATAAACAATACTATCATAATGAATCAATAACATGTTCAGATCTGAAATCATGGCACTCGAGCCCTAGTGACAAGCATTAAGCATAACAAGTCGCAACAAAGTCATAAAGCACTAACAGAAGATACTAGGCACCATGCCCTAACAATCCGATGCCATTACATGAACGATCTCATCCAATCCCTACCATCCCCATAGCCTACAGCGGGGGATTACTCACTCATAGATGGGGGAAACATGGATGGTCGATGGAGAAGCAATGGTGATGATCTCCTCCAATTCCCCGTCCCGGCAGGGTGCCAGAACGGAGTTTCTCGTGCTGTTTCGTGGAATATGGTGGTGGCGGCGGAGCGGAACTCCTTCTGGAAAAACGTCGAACCCCCTTGAGTTTTTAGGTCAGAAGGCATCTTATAGGCGAAGAGGGAGACCGAGGGGGTGTCTGGGGCGGCCAGACCACCCCTGGCGTGGCCAGGCCTAGCCCACGCGGCCAGGTGGTGTGGCCTGGGCCAGCCCCCCTCTATCTCGTATTCTGGCTCCAGGTGTCCCCCGGTAAAATAATAACTTTGGCTTTTGTCCCGTCCAATTCCGAGAATATTCATTTCCTGACTTTCCTGGAACCAAAAACAGCAGAAAACAGGCAGCTAACACTGTGGCTCTTGTTAATAGGTTAGTCCAATAAATCATATGAAAAGTGCTCCAAAGTGTGGACAAAACATAAGAAAGTAGATAAAACCAAGCATGTAACATAAAAAATTATAGATACATTTGCAATGTATCAACCTTCACCTTTGACTTGATTTTGTTGGATTTTACCCACTTTGGACTATCCCTTTTCTTTTGGTTGGTTCTTTGGCTTTCCACAATCCTAACCTACCACCAACAAGCTTTTGAGAGTTAGTTCTTTCTTTAGTGTGAGTTTTCTTTGCAATTCCACTTTGCACGCTTATAGCTCTCACTTGTGGTTTCTAGTTTGGTGCAATCCCCAAGGTGAGGTATAAGGCTAACACCACCATATTCCACTTCCATATACAATACTTGTGTGTCTTACATGATGGATAAGCATGGTGAGGCGAGCCAACCACCTCCCCAGGAAGAAGATCAAGGACCGTACATGACGCGCGCAAGTCACTTCATCGTTCGACAAGAGTTCCGTGAATGTTGACAAGCCCTTGAGACGCGACAAGATGAACAATTTGGTGAGACACAAACCGAGTTCAAGAACATCGACAACCGCTTCGACGGCCTCGAACGACAAATGCACGCAATGCATCACAACTTCGGCCACCAAAATGAAGCGCTCCAACGCTCCATCGCCGAAACAAATGACAATCTTCGACGCCTCATCGACGGTATGGCAAGACCACGTTCACGCACATCAAGCTCTTCAAGTTGTTCGCGTCGTCATGCACCTCTTCAACAAGATCTACATCCAAGTGCTCCAAGACGCAATGATGCCCCCGTGGTTCAAAATGGAAGTTCTTCGAACTATGTACCTTCCCCATAGCACGCCGCAACGTCAAGCTACGATGGTGATTTCTCTTCAAGGCCATGAGAAAGGCAATAAGCACACCGTCATCACGCAAGGGAATTAGTGATCCAACAAGAGAAACCACAAGTGCAACCGCAAGTCTACCACCATCGACCGCGACACATACTTGACACAACAAGTGATGACTCCAATTTGGAGAATCAAGCTCGTCATCGACGTGAAGCTCTCCAAGATCCCCCTCCTCGTCATCAACGTCATGAACGCCCGCACCGACACCATGGTCATCATGAGGTGCCTCCTCCACCTCAACAAAACTTGGAGCATCAAGTGATACAAGTTGAGCGACATGTCAAGAGGCTCACGACTATGATCTTCGTCGTGAGGCCCATGTGCCTAACCAACATCACCAACCAAGGAACGAGCCTCCTCTTCGTCATCAACCACGTCATGAGGCTCCACATCCTCAACAACCTCATGGGACCCAAGTGTCCCAACACCATCAACAACCGTGCCAAGAGCAAGAGCAAGCTCCGCAACAAGGTCACGAGAACCAAGTTCCACCTCCTCAACCACAAGATCGTCAACAAGCTTGTCACAATGATCGTATGGAAGATGAAGACCATCATCAGCATGGCAACAATCGCTACCGTGACCGCAATGAGGAAGAAACATTTGGCAAGCTCAAGTTCACAATGCCCAAGTTCACCGGATCCAATGACCCCAAAGAATACTTCTCATGGGCACTCAAAGTCGACAAGATCTTCCGCATGCACAATTATAGCAACGAGAAGATGGTCGCCATGGCTTTACTTGAGTTTGATAATTATGCCAACCTTTGGTGGGAAAAAGTTCAAGTTGCTCGTGATGCAAGACAAGAACCGCCAATCACAACTTGGCATGGCATGAAGGCTCACATGAGATCCCAATTTTGTCCCCACGCATTACACATGTGACCTCTTCAACAATCTTCAATCGCTTCGTCAAGGGACAAAGACCGTGGAAGAGTACTTCAAGGAAATGGAACTCAACTTGATTCGTGCCAACATTGATGAGCGCATGGAGCAAACAATGGCACGTTTCCTTATTGGGTTGAACCACCCAATCAAGCGCATCGTCGAGTTCCAAACATACAACACCATGGTTGAGCTTGTGCACATCGCAACAAAGGCTGCACGTCAAGTGCAAGAGGATATCAAGTACAATAAGCCCAAGACGTACTTCACCTACAAGCAAGCTTCAACCGCTACACCAACAACTTTCAATGGAAGCTCCTCAAGTACCTCCAAGCCTTCCTTCAATCCCACACTTCCTCAAGGAAAACTGCCCCTAAGTGGCAAACAAGCAAAGAGTGACACACCTTTCAACGGTGAGTGCTACAAGTGTGGAGGCAAAGGACACAAGTCAGCCGAATGTGGAAACAACAAAGTATTGTTCATCCATGACAATGGCGATGAAGAGTACTTGAGTGAAGATGAATTTGATGCCCGAGTCAAGGAAGAAATGCCAAGACAATGAGTGGAAGATGCCCAAGAACTCCTCATGTATGAACATGACGCAAGTCCATCGCTTGTTGTCACAAGGATCTTGACCACTCAAGCACAAGAGCATGAAGACCAACGCTCCAATTGTGGGGGTTCCGTGCATAAAACAATAAATTTTACTCTACGCCCCTGAACCCCTGAAGCTGCCAGGACCTATCTATTAGTAATACAGTAATGGGAGGGGATTTTTGCGAACTTACCCTTGAAGACCGAAAAGCGTTGTCAACGCTCAGGAGAGCGTGGTTGATGTAGACGAGCCGAAGCCGACCTCAAGGTCGTGATGAAGTCCTTGCACTCCTTCTGGCTCCAACGACTTGAGTGCCTCAAGTGTGACACCTCGCGGGGAGTTACACACGTCCGGTGCCTGACGATGACTCCCGCTTCCCTGATCCAGCAGCAGTTGCGGAAGTAGAGCTCCCGAATCCGAATCCCGTAGCACGACGGCGCTCCGCGGCGAAGATGTCTCTCGCTCGTGCATTCCAGACTTGGGACCACAGTCACGAGAGAGAGAGGGGGAGAGAGAAAATATCAATTAGAGGTCATCCCAAAAGTGGGGAGACCTTTATTGATTATTGGTGTATTTTTCTAGGCCAAATACCCCACTTTATATAGGGGGAGGGGAGGTACTACCTTCCCTAAAGTCCCGGGGTGGGACTAAAGGAGAGGAGGGGGGAGGAGGTGGCCGCCGGCCACTAGTGGGACCCGCGCGGGGGGGGGGGGGGGGCTAGGCCCAACCGGCCTCCCCTTTGCCCCTTCTCCCTCTCTCCTTTCCCCTAATGGGCCCTCTCCCTTCGGAACTGGCCCATTAAGCCTTTTTGACCTTTTAATTGATTTTCTCTTTATTAAATAATTATGAATAAATGATTAAATCAATATTTAACATTCATTCACATATCATTTAATCTCCGTGGCCATGGAACACCTTCCACCTCCACTCCGGACATCCCCCGAACCTACCGAAACCCTTCCGGTTTTCTCCCTTCTTTTCTTCGGCGATTCTACCGATCCTATAAACACTCTCTAAGCATCATCAAGCCCTTAAGAGTGATACCCCACGGTTTAGGAACACTCCAGACATGGTCGGGACACTCCCGCACCAATGATCGACAGAGGGACCTGGATGGCCATGTGACCCCTGTGCGTTCCACGAAGATCTTTCGTCGTTTGAACCGGGACAGTCGTGTCTTATTCCCTTTGTCACTCGATACTTGCATTGCCCGAGATCTGATCAATGACATCACCATGCGTGTTCAATCTCTTTACTGAACAATGCTACTTAACTGGTTCCGACAAGTGATATCCTCGTGATCTAATCACACGCTGCGCAACTATTGGATATAACTTCTCCGAGTGGGCCCTTGAGTATCTTTCCGTCACATGGACAGACAAATCCCGCTCTTGACATATATTGCCTCTACGGTTTCCTCTGAATACCTGAACACACCTTTTTAACCACCGTTTTACCAGATGGCGTTTGATGCTATCTAAGCACTCTCGGGAGACAGTGATTGATATAGCCTCACGGTCTAAGGAATAGTCTACAAGGATCCATTTCTAACATCATAACTTGAACTTCGTGACATGATCGGGTCACGATGTTTAGGTTGGGTATTGGTTCATCATCTCATTCTCATAATGAGATGACCTCATTTCCAACTGGCATAAATGCCACATGATCAGGAAACATG
Organism: Avena eriantha; assembly: GCA_910589775.1. Classification (NCBI taxonomy): domain Eukaryota; kingdom Viridiplantae; phylum Streptophyta; class Magnoliopsida; order Poales; family Poaceae; genus Avena; species Avena eriantha. The sequence continues at coordinate 68,511,843 of OU342743.1, read as the reverse complement.
ATCATCTGTTGACCAATGAACGAGTGACTAGAGTTTCACTGTGAACCCCTAGTTGTTTGTATATCACACGTGTATTGATGTTTCCACTCAATACAGTTATAGCATGATATAAAACATAACCATAAACTATATGAAATATGATAATAGTCCTTACTACTATTTGTCTCTAGGGCATATTTCCAACAGTCTCCCACTTGCACCAGAGTACAAATACACTAGCTGCATTTTTTCTCAATCTTTGGCACCATATACCCGGTACCCTGAACATGCTTGCTCATGAAAGAGGCTGAGTCTTGGGTCTGTACTTTACAGTCCCAAATCCTCTGCAACTTACTGATACGTCCATTTTGCATCACTATTCTATGTCTTAATTCACTATTATTCATTGATATATTTTGTATTGAGAGGTGATACTTATGTTATTTCATCTATTTTTTGCATGGTTGATGACTTTTGGAGCATGGACCGCTGCAGTCAGGATTCTGATGGAAAAGGTGCTGTTTGGAGGCAAAATTCGCGAATATCAGAAAATCCAGGAAAATATACGGAAAATCCTAGTTTTCTAGAAGACTCAGGATGCCAGAAGATGGAGTGGAGGTGGGCCACAGGGGGCCCACACCACCCCATGGCACGAGCAGTCCTAGGCCGCGCCTGGAGGTGGTGTGGCTGCCCTGGCCCACTCCAGCCTCTCCCCTCTGGCGTATATCATCCCCACGAAACCCTAAGACTCGGGGAGCGACCATAGAAAGATTCCGCTGCCTCTGCGGGGCGGAAAACACCGAGAGAGAAAGATCTCTCCGGTAGACAGATTTCTGCCGGGGGAATTCCTTCCTGGAGAGGGAAGATCGTCGCCATCAACACCACCATCAAGCTGGACTTCATCGGGATCATCATAATCATGATCACCATCATCATCACCATCAGCACCCTCATCACCATCTCCATATTTCTGTAACAATTGGTTGAATCTTACTATAGTTCATAGGGTAAACTTTCCCGGTGTTGATTACTCTTTCTAGTTGATGCTATTGAGTGAACCATTGAATTATTGTTTATGTTCAGATTGTTATACATCATTATTCCATCTCTGATCATGATCCATATGATGTCTTGTGAGTAGTTCGTTTTGTTCTTGAGGACATGGGAGAAGTCTTGTTGTTAGTAGTGGAGTTGCATTGAGAAAGATTCAATAGATTGTTATTTAAGTTGTGGTTTACTTCTTCTAGTGGTGTCATGTGAACGTCGACTACATGACACTTCACCTATAAGGGCCTAGGGGAATGCATTGTGTATTTGGCTACTAATCGTAGTGGTTGCCGGAGTGACAGAAACCTGAACCCCCGTTAGGAAACCATTGCATAAGGGACGTAAGGGTCTTAGAGTTTAAAGTTATGGTTAGGTTTCTACCTTAATTACTTTCTTGTACTTACGGATGTTTGCAAGGGGTATAATCACAAGTATGTATTAGTCTTGTATGGGGCGGTACATTAGCACAGGTTCACCCACACAACACTTAGCAAGCTAAAGAAGATTAATCGACTATATGAAGCGAAAGCACTTGACAGTCTTATCATGTGTCCTCGAGAACGTTTGGTCCTCTTACGAAATACAACCGGCTTGTCCTTTGCTGCATAAAGGATTGGGCCACTTGCTGCATTTATTCCTACTGTCTTTTGTTTACTCATTCTTTGTTTACTTACTTTATCGAAAACCCCTAAAAATCCGTTTGCTAAGTATTTGTAGAGAATTCCTAATCCATACCACTAGCCAGCACCTTCTGCTCCTCGTTGGGTTCGACACTCTTACTTATCTAAAATACTATGATACACCCCCTATACTTGTGGGTCATGAAGACTATTTTTTGGCGCTGTTGCGGGGGAGTGAAGCGCTATTGGAGAGTGGAACTGGTAAAGGAAACTTCTACTGTGAGTATTGTTTACTTCTGTTAGTTGCTTTATTTTTGTTATGGATAATTCGCTGAGTTTCTTATTTGGTAATGCTACTACCACTGCTAAGGTAGTAGATAAGCCACCACCTGCTGAGAAAGATGTTTTCAAAATACCTACAAGAATTATTGATCGTGTTATGGATAACTACTATGTTGGGGATGGAACTGTCCATCTCGGTGATCATTTACTCTTTATAAACGAATTATGCGGGTTGTTCAAGTGTGCAGGTATTACTACAGATCAAGTTAAGAAGAAGTTATTCTCATTATCACTGAAAGGAAGAGCTGAGGAATGGTATAAGCTGCTGAAGAATGGTCAAGCTCTGGAATGGGAGGAAATAGTGCCTCTCTTTTATTCAAAGTTTTATCCTCCTAGTGATATTCATAAAGATCGGGATCAAATATACAACTTTTGGCCTCTTGATGGAGAGAGTACAGCTCAAGCTTGGGGGAGATTGAAGTTACTAATGCTCAAATGTCCCATTCATGAGCTCCCCAACAATATTATTATCAACAACTTTTATGCAACGCTCCCTCTACATGACAAGGATTTATTGGATGCTTCTTGTGCTGGATCATTCACTCGCATGGAAGAAGAAGTTAAATGGGACCTTCTAGACCGTATTCAAGACAATGCTGAAGCTTGGGAGAATGACAAAGGTAGAAAGTCAGGTATAAATTATGATTATGAATGCATTGAATCTTTTATGGGAACTGATGACTTTCAAAATATTAAAAATGCTTATGGTTTAGATTCTCAAGCTATTGCTTCTTATTTTAAGGCTTTTGCTTCCTACATTGAAGTGCCTAAAAAGAAGTGGAATATGTATCATGAACCTTATAAAGATGTTGCTAAGAATGTTCCTGCAAGAAATACTGAAGTTTATACTGCTAATCATGTTTTACCCAAACCTTACATTGAGAAAATGCATTTCCTAGTTAAGGTAAAGGAACATTCTATGATAGCTAGTATGGTTAATGAAAGTACAAGTAAAGCTGTTGAACCTGATAAACAAATGGCTGATGAACCTATAATAGCAAATGTGAAAGATTTTGTTACTAAATATGAAAAAGAGGGACACCCTATCCTTTGTAAGGATACCTCAAATATTATTTCACAAAGTAATGTTATGAGAGCTAATATTCCCGTGTTTTCTGTTAGAATAAGTGATCATTGCTATGATGGTCCTTGTGATAGCTATATTGTTAAGTTTATGCATGATACTGAAAGTTATTATGAGAGAGGGAAAAGTGTTCTTATGCATCTCAATAATATCAACTTTCCTCGTTTTATGCTGAAAGTTTTTATGGTGCACATCTTTTGCCGTCTTATGCAAGTTGCCTGTGGTTTCAATAACTTGTTTCTTTACAAAATTCCCTTGCATAGGAAGTGGGTTAGACTTAAATGTGTGTGTGTTTTTGCTTCTTAATGCTCTCTTTCACTTCAATCCATATCTCTATGAGAGCTTCTTCAAATTATCATGCCCATCTTAATGGCTATAAAGAAAGAGCTTTATGGGAGACAACCCAATTTGTTTTTGCTTTTAGTTTGTTTTTGTTTCCTTGAGTCTTGGAAGTTATTAACCGCTCCTTATCCATTTTGTTTGGTTTTTGTGTCAAGATCAACCTTTAATGAGAGAGAAGTAATATTTGGGGAAGTTGCTGTTACGAAACAGATTTTTGTGTTTCACCGTAAAAATTTGTGAGAGATCTCTGTATGTCAGATTGATCTGTAATGTTTTTGTGCTTCTGCCCCAGGTTGTTATTTAACTTTCTTTAGTTTTGCACTTTTTTATTTGAGCAACAGAAGATTTTCGAAAAATTTGATCTTTACCTGCTGGTCTGTTTTGACAGATTTTGCCACTCTTGCATTTGCTTCTTTATTCGATTTCCTTTTTGAATTCTTTTTGGGTTTTCGGAAGGAGTTGCTACAGTAGCTTATGTTTTGATGGTTTTCAGTTGAAGTTGGACTAAAAAGGGTTTTTATCACTTCACTTATACTAATGTTGCTAATAACAACTGTGTGAAGTTTTGTGTGAAAGAAATTTCCAGGAAGTGGAGATAATGGTGTAATAAAGAAGAGAAGGGTTTTATGACTCAAGTAATAAGTATATGAAGATGAAGATACCGATGATTCAAGTGGTGACTGATACATTGCAAATGTATCTATAATTTTTTATGTTCCATGCTTGGTTTTATCTACTTTCTTGTGTTTTGTCCACACTTTGGAGTACTTTTCATATGATTTCTTCGACTAACCTATTAATAAGATGCCGCAGTGCCAGTTGCCTGTTTTCTGCTGTTTTTGGTTCCAGGAAGTCAGAAAATGAATATTCTCGGAATTGGACGAGACAAAAGCCAAAGTTACTATTTTCCCGGAAGACTCACGGAGCGAGAAGGAGAGTCGGAGAGGGGCCAGGGCCTGGCCACACCCCCTAGGTGCGGGCTAGCCCTAGCCGCACCACTAGGTGGTGTGGGCCCCCTGGCCGCCCACCGACCTTGCCTCTTCGCCTATATGATGCCTCTCGATGCAAAAAACCCTAAAGAGTCAAGCCTCCAGTCACGAAAAGTTCCGCAGCGCCGCCGCCACCGAAGGGGAGATTCGGGGGATAGAAAGTCTTTGTTTCGGCACCCTGCCGGGATGGGGAAGTGCCCCCAGATCCATCTCCATCGATCTCCACCACCATCTCCATCACCACTGCTGATTCCTATGATGAGGAGGGAGTAGTTCTCTCTAGAGGCTAAGGGTTCTACCGATAGCTATGTGTTCATCTCTCTATCTATGCATGATCTTGTTGTGGTCATGAGCTTTGTAATCAAGTAGATCTACCTTGCTACTCAAGTACTTTATTAGATCTCTGCTCTCCCCATGTGTGTGAAAGTGACAGCGTGCTCACCATGGTGGCACTTAGGCTAGAGATTACAAATACTTGTTACGAGTTATATTTGGAGTTGGATGTCTTTATGAAATTGTGGTGTTTGTTGGACTCATCTAGTACTCAAGGTGACAGTGTGGGGTTTTCTAGATGGGAAAGGCTTACTTTGAGGAGTGTTGTTATAGCCCTACCGTGGATTAGAGTGTCCAACCGGAGAGTAGTTAAGAGTAGTATCATAAAGAGAAGATATTTATATGAGAGTGTTCACTAGTGAAAGTATGATCCCTAGGCCTTGTTTCTAAGCATTGATACACCGTTTTCTACTAGATCTGTTACATGTTTGCTTGGTTCCATCTTTATTTCAGTTTGCCTTTAGTCTCTTCCACGCCATCAAGTTATTTTCTATCACCATTACCGCTTGTATTTCACTATCTCTTCGCCGAACTAGTGCACCTATACACCTAACAAGTGTATTGGGTGTGTTGGGGACACAAGAGACTTCTTGTATCTTGATTGCAGGGTTTCTTGAGAGGGGATACCTTTGACCACTTCCTCCCTAAGTTCGATAAACCTTGGGTGATCCACTTAAGGGAAAACTTGCTGTTGTTCCACAAACCTCTACACTTGGAGGCCCAACAACTGTCTACAAGAATAGAAGTGCGTAGACATCAGTGACTCCGAAAGGATCCACTAAATACCAAATTCAGAGACCTGCAGAGTCCGTGTTCAAATAAGTAACAGTTCTAATAAGAAAAGTTCCGCGAAAATACAATCCAACTATATTTTTGCAGTTTTCAGTCAATAAGGAAAGCTACGAAGCGAAAAAGGGACGGAAACGGAGCCAGGGTGGCTCACACCACCCTGTGGCGCGGGCCCACCCCTGGCCACGCCACCAGGTGGTGAGTCCACCCCGGACTCTGCCTCCCACTCATTTTCTCCCAGTACCTTCCTTTTGATATGAAACTTCGTAATATATAACCCCCCCGGACCACCCGAGGTCCGTATATCGTCTTTTCGTCGTGTTTTTGTTTCGATCTGTTTCTGCCAGGACATACTCTTTGAAGGTTTAGAAGCACAATGGTGTCTGCCAAGGATAAAGGGAAGGAGCCCATGGAGGAAGACCTCCAAGACCCCAAGCAGGGGCTGGTACCTTTTGTTACTTGCCCTGCATCAACGGAAGCCCTACTAGTCACTAAGGAGTTCGACGATAAGTACCGAGACTTGCAGAGGAAGGTGGACATGCTTCAATGGGAGAATAATAGGCTTCGCAAGATGCTGGAAGATTACCTCACATCAACTAAGAAAATATTACCACCATCACCGAAGGAGTAACTCGTCATCAGGTTTGGCATCCCCTTGGTTTGTTCCAAGCTTGGGGGAGTGTCATGGTATCATATCACTATCTTCTATCTTTTTACCTTATTAGTAGAGTCATATCATGAATAGAGGAGTTATTATGTAGTATGGTTTGCATTATGGAAGTTTCCCCTCTCTCGTTAGATATGTATCCCTTGGTGTGAGTTTCCATTATGGAATACTAATGAGAAATTCTATCATTCACTCTTTTGCATAGCTTATATTAGTTTTCAATTCGTGGTTATATGATTGATCTTGTTGTTAGTATTGGTATCACTTTGGGATCATTGAATTAATTTAGTTGGTTTTGGCAAACCTGGCTCGGTCAGTAGCAACGCCTTTTTGAGAGTTGAAAAGAAAAAGATAAAAGTACTCTAGAGGAAAATTATTTCATCATCTTTCTTTCTTGATTTGCTCATAAGTTTAGTATTCTCTAGTTAAGATCTTTTGTGCTTCCAAGGAAGATTGCATGTTTGTTTTTATCACTTGTATGTTTGTTTGTTTCCTTCAACTCTTATACTTGCTACCTAGCCTTGCTAGCCAAAAACCTGTACTGAGAGGGTATTCTTCTCGTGCATCCACCTCCTTTAAACCAAAACCTTTGCCATTGGTGTCCACCATACCTACCTAGTAGCATTATTGCTATTCCAAGTAAATTCTTGTTTTATCTACCTCCCAAATTAAACTTGTTATGTGAAAATTAGTGATTAAAGCTCTCATGAACTTGATGGCACACTTTACTTTCCTGCATTTAATAAACTTGAACCATTGGGTCCTTCTTTGTTGCGTATATGCTTGCGCTTTATGAGTTGAAGTTAGCCGAACCATGTATCATGGGGACCGCTTTCAACACTTCATTGGTACTTGTACCTAGTTGATATCATGTTCTTTTGCTTATGGATCCCGGTGGTGTGAAATAAAAGTGGAACTTGTAAGATCATGGAGTTTATATGTGTGTTAGAGAAACGCCTGGGCCGCTAGCCTAAGCCATGCCTAATCATGGTGGAAACTTGCAGCATAACTATAGTGAGCATTCTATGAAGCATCCTCAATAAAAACCTATGCAAATAGCAAATAAAAAGATTGATGAGATGCTCACTGTCTGCTTGACTTGTCATTTTGATTATGGGATAGCTCCTGTGTCATGTGCAAGGGGTACCCCGTTGGCGGTTCTCAATGATACGCATATATTTACAATGACAAGAGCTTGCTCGTGACTGAAGTTGACTAGCATGAGGATCGGTACTCATAAGAAAGGGGCATGGGACTCCAACTTATAACTTGTCAAGCATATCCTCTTAGTTGTGTCACTTTAACCTTAATCACCAAAAGATGCCTATGATAGGGGCAATGAGAGCTGAAAGCTAGTCATGAGACTTGCAATCCCTGCTTCCCTCTGCGAAGGGCCTTTCTTTTACTTTGTAGTTGAGTCAGTAAACCTATTCCCTTCTACCTCAGCAAGTATTTTGAGTTGATGTGTTTCATTCATTCATATGATGATTTATGCAATCATGTCTTATGTTCCTTGCTTTGCACATTGCTCTTATCTTGATGTTTACTACTTTGAAAGCTATCATTGAAAAACCAGCTATTTGTGAACTCCAGCAAATTATCAACTATTCTTCGACCAAGAGCTAAGTTTGCCATTACCAATTATGATTCACTCTGTGTATCTTTATGGTGTTTCCTTTACTCATTGCAAGTTGAGTTATATAATAGTGAGTTGTCTTCTATTATGATCTATGTATTGATGAATGTGATGATTCTTGTCCGTATTCTTTTATCGACTCTTCACTCCATAAACCTGAGGTCATGTTTATTGAGCTTAGTTTCGCTTGGGGACAAGCGAAATCTAAGCTTGGGGGGAGTTGATACGTCCATTTTGCATCACTATTCTATGTCTTAGTTCACTATTATTCATTGATATATTTCGTATTGAGAGGTGGTACTTATGTTATTTCATCTATTTTTGCATGGTTGATGACTTTTGGAGCATGGACCGCTGCAGTCAGGATTCTGATGGAAAAGGTGCTGTTTGGAGGCAAAATTCGCGAAGATCAGAAAATCCGGGAAAATATATGGAAAATCCTATTTTTCCAGAAGACTCAGGATTCCAGAAGATGGAGTGGAGGTGGGCCACAGGGGGCCCACACCACCCCATGGCTCGGCCAGGCCTAGGCCGCGCCTGGAGGTGGTGTGGCCGCCCTGGCCCACTCCAGCCTCTCCCCTCTAGCGTATATCATCCCCACGAAACCCTAAGACTCGGGGAGCGACCATAGAAAGATTCCGCCGCCTCTGCGGGGCGGAAAAGACCGAGAGAGAAAGATCTCTCCGGCAGACAGATTTCTGCCCGGGGAATTCCTTGCCGGAGAGGGAAGATGGTCGCCATCAACACCACCATCAAGCTGGACTTCATCGGGATCATCATCATCATCATCACCATTAGCACCCTCATCACCATCTCCATATTGCTGTAACAATTGGTTGAATCTTGCTATAGTTCATAGGGGAAACTTTCCCAGTGTTGATTACTCTTTGTAGTTGATGCTATTGAGTGAACCATTGAATTATTGTTTATGTTCAGATTGTTATACATCATTATTCCATCTCTGATCATGATCCATATGATGTCTTGTGAGTAGTTCGTTTTGTTCTTGAGGACATGGGAGAAGTCTTGTTGTTAGTAGTGGAGTTGCATTGAGAAAGATTCAATAGATTGTTATTTAAGTTGTGGTGTACTTCTTCTAGTGGTGTCATGTGAACGTCGACTACATGACACTTCACCTATAAGGGCCTAGGGGAATGCATTGTGTATTTGGCTACTAATCGTAGGGGTTGCCGGAGTGACAGAAACCTGAACCCTGTTAGGAAACCATTGCACAAGGGACGTAAGGGTCTTAGAGTTTAAAGCTGTGGTTAGGTTTCTACCTTAATTACTTTCTTGTACTTACGGATGTTTGCAAGGGGTATAATCACAAGTATGTATTAGTCTTGGATGGGCTGGTACATTAGCACAGGTTCACCCACACAACACTTAGCAAGCTAAAGAAGATTAATCGACTATATGAAGAGAAAGCACTTGACAGTCTTCCCATGTGTCCTCGAGAATGTTTGGTCCTCTTAAGAAATACAACCGGCTTGTCCTTTGCTGCATAAAGGATTGGGCCACTTGCTGCATTTATTCCTACTGTCTTTTGTTTACTCGTACTTTGTTTACTTACTTTATCGAAAACCCCTAAAAATCCGTTTGCTAAGTATTTGTAGAAAATTTCTGATCCATACCACTAGCCAGCACCTTCTGCTCCTCGTTGAGTTCGACACTCTTACTTATCGACAATACTACGATATACCCCCTATACTTGTGGGTCATCACTTACTAATGTCACTTTGATTGACATTAATACTTTATCATCACTTGACAGCATCTGTGTGTATGCATCATCGCTATGGCAACAGAACGAGGCCTGATTCGAGGAGCCTATAGTGACGTTAGATCAACCTCGAGGGCTTTCTCATGGGCACTGTGCCCTGGGACACATCATTCTACGTTAAAAGCGAATTAGCCCCACCATAACATTATACAACACTTTAGATGGTACCCTTATCTATTATTATAAATGTATTCATCGAAACTCCCGTGCACTCTGTGCAACTTTTGATGTTTTGTTCACCTCGCTTCCTACTTGACTTTAATTGGTATCTACAGGAGTTTCCAACATATTCCCTTATAACATAACTCTTTATGCTTTAAGATATGCTATCCTTTATGGATTTGGAAAATATGTCCACAGTTCTCTATTAGACACTGCGGACAAACTTAGCTCAAACGTTTTGTGATTTGAACTTAATCACTTTCAAACGTTCCTTATTTGGATCCCATATTATGTAAGTTATCATCATGGTTTACTGAGACAGAACCTATGTCTCAATATAGTGGATGACGATCATCCTTTTCTTTCAACTGTTGATGTTAAACTCAATGCTATTCCTAATTTGAGTTATTAAGGACTGGTTCCTTAATTAACTTTTATTCCGAAATACTTTTCAGAATCCCTTAAGGAATACTACGTAATATCATAATACACCTATTATCAACTTCTACACCTTATGAATCATTATTCATAAGTATTTGCGCCTCTCATTCTTAACTCCCTTAAGAATCACTCCTATAAGCTCCCACTCAACATATGTTCCTATATATTTGAATTCGAGTCTTATATTGGTCCCACTTAAAAATATGTCAATCACATATTGTTTTAGGAAGACTTTCATATCTCCCACTCAATTTTATGCAAATTGCATATCCCCTTACTATTTTGAACAACTTCAAAATCTTTTGATCAAATATCAAACTTGGAGTTTTACTATGAGATACTAGTACTTTACTAGTTTTAAATCCACTAGACATTTAGCATACATGAATCAAATTCATTTGAATTTGTCCAACACTTGACAAATTGTGCTTTTGTCATTCACCCCTTTTCCACTATGGCTTTGTAGTCATTTGTGAAAATTCCAAGTAACCCCTTTTACTTGTGAGATTCAGTAATGAATTGCTTTCTAATCTCAAGGGAATTTTGCCTTTAGGATTTCTCCTAATTCTAGTTTACCATTATTTCCTTTGTAGTTCGTAGGTATGTCATATTTCAAGAATCATGACAAATGATTCACAAATGTCTCCATACAAGATATGGATTTACATTTTGAATCCTACTTCATGTAGTGAAAAACAATAATGAAGGGAAAACCACAATGATCAAAATCATTGATCCTTTCCTTTCATGAAGAGAATCGTTCAGGAACGCTGTCCGTTGCGCTTCTCAACACTCAGGGTTTTGAATCCTCATCGTATTTTTTCACTAATTTCCATTTGCTTCATAATTACAAAACATCACTAGAAGTGAGCTTTCTCAAGAATGTACCAAAATCCAAGCAATACAAGTTTTGCTTTCCTTTTGGTTTCAGCTATGGATTTCGTATTCAAAGTTTCCAATGAATACACTACAAGGACTTATTCCCTATTGTTTTGGTTATATCGAATAACCCCAAAACTTTCACGATTTCAAATGGTTCACTACATTCTAATTGAGTGCTAACTATTTCTAAGCTAATGGTCTCTACATCTACGTCACAACGATTTATTCTGGTGGCTTCTATTCAACCCCTTTTGATATCTAATATCACATTGTGATTCTTTGCATTTTGACGTTTCAAAACGCTTTGCATTTCACGATTACTTTTATGCCATTCTTATAAAGTCGAATTTCATTATATTGATCAAATCATAGTAATTGGATTCTCTTTTATATTTATACCCTTTGTTGATGAAACACTTTGATCAAATCAAATAGTTTCATATTCATGTTTCCTTTGGTAAACTACTTTACACATTTAAACAATCAATTAATGATAATTACCATTTTCGTTAAACACAATACATCGAAAATGTATTTACTTTTAACAATTCATCAAACACTTTGTATTCAAGTAATACACGGTGTTCAAGTTATTTTGCCGAACTTAGGCATGATTTATATGTAACAAGAAATCGAATGACTTTCACATATTATCACATAACTTTGAATTTAAACAATGGTTTTATTCATTAATGAAATATCATTAAGTTGGGTATTTTAAACAAGGCATTTTTAAGGTTTTACAAATGTTCATGCATTATCTATTAGTTTCAAACAACAAGGATAATTCACAAGTAATCAAACAAGATATGAACATGAATAGAAATCTTTCATAAAAGTGGAACAACTGTTTGTTACAAACTCATATGAATGACCGTCTCACGAAGTGTGAGACAAACTAAAGAAGTTCACAATCTCTTGATTACAATAATCATCCTAAAACACAACCTAAATGATAAATGTTGAGGGAGAGTGTCGTCGGCCATCATCATTATGCTCGCCATCAACACGCAACGTCACCTCCTCTCTAGCAAGCACATCTCATGCAGAAGGACCTGTTTTCACCAAAACAGAACAAGTATCAGATATACTTAACACTGCAATGTGTTTGCAAGATTATAACATTTATAAAACTGTATATCAAATGTATACCTTGGTCATCGATGACCTGAGCGACATCTGGTTCAACCAACACATTTTTGAGATGTGTCATGAACTGGTGGAACTCCATTTCCGTGTCGCCCCTCATTACGCAAGTCCTGACTTGTGCTTGGTAGCTTGGTGGCAGCGACCGCAGCACAACAGCATTTGCAAAAGAGACTGAAATCCAGATGTCCAGGAAGTATGCTGGCCTCATGTACACATCATGCATGTGCTGCAAGTGGCCGTACAGTGACGAGTTCTCCTCCATCTTAATGGAGAGGAAGACTCCCATTAGCTCATGCTCCCAAATGCGTGTCTGCTCCACGAAATGTGTCCTAAGCTGTAGCATCACCGAACGAGGGTTGACATCACCCACGAAAGGCCACATCTCGTCCACCATTCTGAAACGCATCACAACTGAAATATAGGAGGCCATCTTACGACGGATATAGCGGTCTTTCCGCTCCTCTGGGGTCTCAAGGTCTGTGGACAGATCCAAATCCATCCCGTCAAGTATGTAGTCGACCACGTCGTTCTCACTAAGTAGAACACGGAGACTGGCAACCCAAATGGAGAAGTTCGATCCATCTAATCCGAGCTTCTCTCCTTCTAACCATTCAATTGTCAACACGAAAGGTCCCATCTAAATTTATAATTGCAAAAAGGAATTTAAACTAAGTTTATAATTAAATGAGTTAGTAATAACTCCAATCAGAAACACATATCCCCAGAAGGGTTTCTAGTGATAACACGACCCCTCTCAGCCACATCTCCCCCGATTGATCATGACCATCGATGTGGGTTCAAAGGTGGATGCTAAACGTCGGTCACATCATTCATGCGACTCGTGCTCGATCTTTCGACCATCCGTGTTCTGAGGCCACGCTTTTGTGGCGTGCTAGGCTTGCCAACTCAACCTTAGTGTATCCTCTTTGCAACATGGCTTACACCCACTGTATGCGAACGTAGATATGTCTGACACCCAGGCCTGTAACCCTGGATCGCCTCATACCGAAGAACTTTCTTGGTGGTTCACACTAAGGGGGAACACAATCGTTGGTAATTTTAACAGGGATCATCTTATTAGGCTACCGTCGAGTATCTAATACTAGCACACAATAAGACATACAAACAATAACATTGAACATAAATGCTATGTGATATGGTCCTTCACGTCGTGATCTCCATCCGCCGTCACCGGGTTCCGGCGCCAGGGTTCCGGCGCCGTAGACACCAGGGTACCGGTGTTGTTCCGGCGTGGTAGTTTGTCATTACCGTGACTATCTACTACTATGTAACAAAAGGTAATTACTTTACCTTTGCCACAACCATATCACAAAGCAACGCCCCCCTGCAAAACAGAGTTAGACGCCTCTACTTTATCTTTGCATGTTTTACGTGGCTGAATGGGCTTTCGTACAAGAACTGTTCTTACCTACGAACTTTCAGCACAACGCTGATAAATTAGTTGTCTCTACTACACCCCTTTCAGGACCCTCCGTTGCAAATGGTATACCAACTAACACGAGAGAGACAGACACCCCCCTAAGCAACTTTATATGGTACAAGCCGTATGTCAAGCGTGGACCAGTCTCGCGAATGAACGCGTAAAGTCGGTTGGGGGCCGCTTCATCAAGCATTACTGCGGTATACACAAGTACACGTGGGAGGGTAACAACTAAAATATCAACGCCCACACGCTACATCTCGTGTGTTCTACCCGTACTATCATTACTACGCATAGATCTGGCTCTGATACCACTGTTGGGGTTCCGCGCATAAAAACAATAAATTTTATTCTAGGCCCCTGAACCCCTAAAGTTGCCAGGACCTATTTATTAGTAATACAGTAACGGGAGGGGCTTTTCGCGAACTTACCCTTAAAGACCGAAAAGCGTTGTCAACGCTCAGGAGAGCGTGGTTGATGTAGACGAACCGAAGCCGACCTCAAGGTCGTGATGAAGTCCTTGTGCTCCTTCTGGCTCCAACGACTTGAGTGCCTCAAGTGCGACACCTCGCGGGGAGTTACACACGTCCGGTGCCTGACGATGACTCCCGCTTCCCCGATCTAGCAGCAGTTGTGGAAGTAGAGCTCCCGGATTCGAATCCCGCAGCGCGACGGTGCTCCGCGGCGAAGATGTCTCTCGCTCGCGCAGTCCAGACTTGGGACCACGGTCACGAGAGAGAGAGAGGGGGAGAGAGAACATATCAATTAGAGGTCCTCCCAAAAGTGGGGAGACCTTTATTGATTATTGGTGTATTTTTCTAGGCCAAATACCCCACTTTATATAGGGGGAGGGGAGGTACTACCTCCCCTAAAGTCCCGGGGTGGGACTAAAGGAGAGGAGGGGGGAAGGAGGGGGCCGCCAGCCACTAGTGGGCCCCGCACGGGGGGGGGGGGGCTAGGCCCAGCCGGCCTCCCCTTTGCCCCTTCTCCCTCTCTCCTTTCCCCTAATGGGCCCTCTCCCTCCGGAATTGGCCCATTAAGCCTTTTAACCTTTTAATTGATTTTTCTCTTTATTCAATAATTATGAATAAATGATTAAATCAATATTTAACATTCATTCACATATCATTTAATCTCCGTGGCCATGGAACACCTTCCACCTCCACTCCGGACATCCTCCGGACCTATTGAAACCCTTCCGGTTTTCTCCCTTCTTTTCTTCGGCAATTCTACCGATCCTATAAACACTCTCTAAGCATCATCAAGCCCTTAAGAGTGATACCCCACGGTTCGGGAACACTCTAGACATGGTCGGGACACTCCCGCACCAATGATCGACAGAGGGACCTAGATGGCCATGTGACCCCTGTGCGTTCCACGAAGATCTTTCGCTGTTTGAACCGGGACAGTCGTGTCTTATTCCCTTTGTCACTCAATACTTGCATTGCCCGAGATCTGATCAATGACGTCACCATGTCGTGTTCAATCTCGTTACTGAACAATGCTACTTAACTCGTTCCGACAAGTGATATCCTCGTGATCTAATCACAGGCTGTGCAGCTATTGGATATAACTTCTCCGAGTGGGCCCTTGAGTATCTTTCCGTCACATGGACGGACAAATCCTGCTCTTGACATATATTGCCTCTACGGTTTCCTCCGAATACCTGAACACACCTTTTTAACCACCGTTTTACCAGATGGCGTTTGATGCTATCTAAGCACTCTCGGGAGACAGTGATTGATATAGCCTCACGGTCTAAGGAATAGTCTACGAGGATCCATTTCTAATCATCGTAACTTGAACTTCGTGACATGATCGGGTCACGATGTTTAGGTTGGGTATTGGTTCATCATCTCATTCTCATAATGAGATGACCTCATTTCCAACTGCATAAATGCCACATGATCAGGAAACATGATCATCTGTTGACCAATGAACTAGTGACTAGAGTTTCACTATGAACCCCTGGTTGTTTGTATATCACACGTATATTGATGTTTCCACTCAATATAGTTATAGCATGATATAAAACTTAATCATAAACTATATGAAATATGGTAATAGTCCTTACTACTATTTGTCTCTAGGGCATATTTCCAACACCAATATCTTCCAAACACGAGCCGGCATCAATGGCAAATCTATCAAGGTGATCATTGACGGAGGGAGTTGCCACAACCTTTCTAGCACCGAGTTGTGTGACAAGCTCAACCTCACCCTCCATCCGCACAAGCACCCCTACCACGTGTAATGGCTAAGTGACCAAGGGTCTGTGAAGATCAAGCATACCGTATCAGTCCCCTTCTCCATTGGTCCTTACAAAGACATGGTGGAGTGTGATGTGGTTCCTATGACAGTTTGCCACATGCTTCTTGGTCGACCATGGCAATTTGACAAGGCTGCTCAACATGATGGTCGCACCAATGTATACACCTTCAGATGGCTCAACAAAACATGTGTTTTGCAACCAATGACTCCTAGCCAAATAATTGCGGACAATGCAAAGGCTTTAGTGAGGGCGCAAAGCACAACACCTACTTGTGAGAAGAGCGGTGAGAGAGAGCCACAAGCCAAACTCGAGTGGAAAAACTAAGAGTGTTCTCTTTGCCACCAAAAGTGAGATGAGAGATGTTCGAAACAACCCATCCATATTGCACTATGTCCTCCTTTGCAAGGGACTAGCGCAAGGAACTAATGACTTAACCAATGTTCCTCCATCTTTGATGATTGTTTTGCAGGAATTCAAGGATGTGTTCCCCGAAGAGCTCCCACATGGACTACCTCCTCTTCGCGGCATCGAACATCACATTGACCTCATCCCCGGTGCACCACTTCCCAACCGCGCCGCTTATCGCACGAACCCGGAGGAGACAAAGGAGATTGAACGTCAAATCAACCAACTCGTCTCCAAAGGTTTGATCCAAGTTAGCACTAGTCCAAGTGCCGTACCCGTGATACTTGTTCCAAAAACGGATGATAGTTATGGTTATGCATGGACTGTCGTCCAATCAATGCTATCACAGTGCGTTATCGACATCCTATACCACGTATCGATGGCATGCTTGATGAATTGTGTGGAGCCACTATTTTTTCGAAAATTGATCTTCGTAGTGGTTACCATCAAATACGCATGGCTGAAGGGGATGAGTGGAAAACTGCCTTCATGACCAAACTTGGTCTCTATGAATGGTTGGTTATGCCCTTTGGTTTATCTAATGCCCCATCCACCTTCATGCGCCTCATGAATCATATCTTGCGTTCTCTCATTGGAAAAAGTGTTGTTGTCTATTTCGATGATATTCTTGTTTATAGAAAATCACTTGAGGACCATATAACACATGTCAAGGAAGTTTCGCAAATCCTTCGACATGAAAAGCTTTATGCTAATCTTCCCGGCTGCACTTTTGCTAAAGACAAGTTGATTTTTCTTGGATTTTTTGTTTCTTCGAAGGGAATTGAAGTTGATGTTTCCAAGGTAAAGGACATAAGAGATTGGCCCATCCCAAAAAGTGTGAGTGAACTCCAAAGGTTTCAATGGGTTGGCCGGTTTCTATCGTCGCTTTGTGAAAGACTTGTCAACCATTGCGTGCCCTCTCAACGAGTTGACGAAAAAGAATGTCACCTTCGTGTGGGGCAAAGCACAACAAAAAAGCTTTTGATGAACTCAAAAAGAGGCTCCACCTCTCCTTGCATTACCAGATTTCACAAAAACTTTTGAGATAGAGTGTGATGCTAGTAGTATTGGCATTGGAGGAGTCCTTATGCAAAACGGATGTCCTATAGCCTACCATAGCGAGAAACTCGATGGTGCTCGCCTTAATTATCCAATTTATGACAAAGAGCTTTTTGCCTTAGTTCGTGTTCTTCAAGTTTGGCAAAACTACCTATGGCCCAAGGAATTTATCATACATTCCGACCATGAGTCGTTGAAATATCTTAAAGGCCAAGCTAACTTGAGCAAGAGACACGCTAAGTGGGTTGAGTTCATGGAGTCTTTTCCGTACATTGTCAAGTATAAGAAGGGCAAAGATAATGTAGTTGCAGACGCTTTGTCTCGCAAGCACACAAGCCTTCTTACGAGACTTGAAATCAACGTGTTGGGTCTTGAGGAAATAAAATCTTTGTATGCTTCCGACCCGTTCTTTGAACCAATTTTCTCAAAGTGCTCCATTGAGAAAGGGTTTGATGATTTCTATTTGCATAAGGGCTTTCTCTTTAAACAAAACAAGCTTTGCATTCCGAAATCGTCGCTCCAACTTTTGCTTCTCCAAGAATCTCATGGTGGAGGCCTTATGGGTCACTTTCGCCGTGACAAGACATTGGACATGCTCTCCACTCACTACTTTTGGCCCAAGATGAAGCGCGACGTGGAGCGCTACGTTCAACGATGCACGACATGTGTTCAAGCTAAGTCCCAAGCTAAACCTTATGGTCTTTATATGCCATTGCCTATTCCTCATACACCTTGGTCCGACATTAGCATGGATTTTGTGTTAGGGTTGCCTAGATCTAAGCATGGTCATGATTCTATCTTTGTTGTCATGGATCTCTTTTCCAAAATGTCACACTTCATACCGTGCCATAAGACCGAGATGCTTCACATGTTGCCAATTTGTTTTTCGGGGAAATCATCCGTCTTCACGGTGTACCAAGAATAATCGTCTTCGATCGCGACGTCAAATTCATGAGCTACTTATGGAAGACCCTCATGGCCAAGCTCGGCGTCAAGCTCCTCTTTTCATCCGCGTCGCATCCTCAAACCGATTGACAAACTGAGGTTCTCAACCGAAGCCGCGGCACTCTTCTACGTGTGTTGATCAAGAAAAACTTGAAGGATTGGGAGGAATGCATTCCCCACGCCGAGTTCGCCTACAACCGAGCCAAGCACTCAACAACCAAGATGAGTCCCTTCATGATTGTCTATGGTTTTCAGCCCCTCACCGCACTCGACATCCTACCACTACCTCTTCATGAGCGCACCAACATGGACGTCGAGAAGCACACAGAAGCTATGAAGAAACTGCATGAAGAAACAAGAGCTACTATCGAGCAACAAGTCCTTCGCGAAGCTTCAAGGTTAAACAAGGACAAGAAGGAGATGATATTTGAAGAAGGTGATCTCGTGTGGATACACCTAAGCAAAGACCGCTTCCCCAAGGAACGTGACTCCAAGCTCAAGCCAAGAGGAGATGGTCCCTTCAAGGTCCTCAAACGAATCAACAATAGCGCCTACATCATCGACATACCGAAATCCAAGTACCTTGCAAGCAATACATTCAACGTCAAGGATCTCTCACCCTACCATGGAGATGTTCAAGATGAAAACCATGAAGAGTCGAGGACGAATCTTTCCCAGGGGGAGCTGATGCAGCCCGTCCTATGGATGCTCCTACATCTACACCACCGAGTCCCCCAAGTGGACCGATGACCCGTGCCCGAGCCAAGCTCCTTCAAGCTAAGGTGAATTCGCTCCTCTCATCATGTGACTTTGACACACACTTGGATGGCTTGCTACTTCATACCACTACTCTGTGCATCATCAGGTACGAACCTCTGCCACGTCGACCCACGAGCCCTGAAGATGCACCTGTCCTGAAGCTGCCTGAGCCGGAGTGTCCGCCCGAATCCAGCCGGAGTGTTTTGCCCAGCCGGAGTGTCCGGCACGACTCAGCCGGAGTGTCCGGTCAACTCGACCTAGCCTCAACCTGGCATGGAAATTCAGAAGGCCAGTTCGGACACTACAAGGAGTGTCCGGCCACCCCGGACTGTCCGGTCAACTCGACCCGGACTGTCTGGCCTGAAGATGGGCCTGCGAGCCTTAGCTGGGCCCTGTGGTCCATGTACCCCTCTACTTCACCCAGAACTCTACTTTAATGCCTGAATTACCCCTGAACTTGTGGTTGGCCTATATATAGTCCCCACCTCCATTGTAAACCCTAGGCATGATATTTGGAATTAGTGGAAACCCCTTGTGGATCTATCTAGTTCTTGCCTCATGCTCCTTTGACAAAGGACCACCAAATATCCCAAACCTCGCTGGAGTTTGCATAGTGCCTCCGCGCTGTACAAGGCCTTGGCATCGGTGTCCCTTTTCCAAGACGTCAAGATCTCACCGAGTCTCCCATCTTGTCATGCCGGTTCGAGAGAGAGTCCTCCGCCTGACGCCGATCCTAGGGATTGCGACGGACCGGTGACCGTCAGCGTGAGCTATTGGTGTGTATCGTGGTTTTGCGTGTGTGTTTTCATCGCGTTCTTCGTGCCTGAGTTCGTCGTGTTCGTCCTCCCCTCCTTCCCACGCACTCCATCCTCGATTTGAGTGGGATTCGTGAAAGATCGGGCCACCCTAGAGGTTTGCCCTCAACATAGACCGTAATCCAACTACATCTATGACTAATAATCCACCTTCAGGTTATCATCCGAACCCCCTCCTGTATTGCACTAAGCAAAGTGTGTAAAGTAAAAAATATGATTGTTCTATGAATAAAGGATTGTTGTTTTCTCCCTAGTAGCAACAACACATCTAGTACCTTAGAGATTTCTGTCACTTCCCCAGATTACTAGAGGCATGAACCCACTATCGAGCATAAATACTCCCTCTTGGAGTTGCTAGCATCTACTCGGCCAAGATAGCTACTAACAACGGAAAGCATGCGAGATCACAAATAACATAGACATGATAGAATCAATAATCAATCTGAAATAGCATCTCAATATCCATTGGATTACAAATAGATGATCTTGATCATGAACGGAGCTCACAAGATCTAAACATGGTGGCACAAAGGAGGAGAACCAACCATCTAGCTACTACATGGACCCGTAGTCCAGGGATGAACTACTCACACATCACACCAGAGGAAAGCATGGTGATGAAGAAGGCCTCCAGGGTGGTCTCTCCGCTCTGGCAGGGTGCCGGGAAGAGCTTTAGATCCCTCCCGATCTAGGGATGGAGATGGCGGCGGCTACAGACTCTTTCGTGGATTTTTGATCGGGTACTTAGGGTTTTTGTCCCAGAGGCAATATATAGGCGAAGGGGCAAGGTCGGTGGAGTGCCAGGGGCCCACACCCCCTAGTGGCGCGGCTAGGGCAGCCTGCGCTGCCACCAGGTGTGGCCGCCCTGGTTCCCCTCTTTGTCTCCCCTCCGGACTCCGTATTCCTTCTAATGAAATATTGCCTTGGGCTTTTGTCCGGTCCAATTCCGAGAATATTTCCTTACTAGCTTTTTTGAAACCAAAAACAGCAGAAAACAGGCAAATGGCACTGTGGCATCTTGTTAATAGGTTAATTCCAGAAAATGTGTAAAAATAGTCCAAAGTGTGGACAAAACATAAGAAAGTAGATACAAAACAAGCATCAAACATCAAAAATTATAGATACGTTTTCAACGTATCAACATCCCAAGCATAACTCCTGTTCATCCTCGAGTAGGTAAAAAAGAAGAATTTTTTAGGTGACATGCACCATCATAATCTTGATCAAGGTATTTGTAAAACATTAATAGCTGGGATCATAGTACTTTAGCATAGCATGAAAGATATAGTTCTAACAATAAGACATAGTAACTATGTTGTAACATGAAAAGGTACAAACAAAAGATTCATGAATAACAATGCTTTGAAAGACATTTGTTTGTTTCACATATAGAAAACATAATGAGAATGGTATTCATCTTGTCCCTCATAGTGTAGCAAAACATAAATGCATAGGACACCTTCAAAGTTCATAAGTGTGACTAGATACAAATAGTTTAAGAACAAGCAATATCAAAGTTATGAATCAATCAGCAAGTTTTGGGATAATGCACATTAAACTAAGAATGGCCACTATGATCTCTCAATAGGTGCATAAAGATAGAAGATGGAGAGTCAACATAAAAGTAAAAGAAAGGCCTTCATAGAAGGAAGTAGGGATTCAAGTTTCATAAAGAGCTTCCAAAAATTATGGTACTTATTAGCTTTCAACTCTCATTTCCCCTATCATAAGCATCTTTAGGTGATTAAGGTTAAAGTGAACAAATATGAGGATATGCTTGACAAGTTATAAGCTAAAAATCTCATGACCCTTACTTACGAGTAGAATTCCTCATGCTACTCAAGTTTAGTCACAAGTAAGTTCTTGTTATTGTAAGTACATGTGTATCATAGAGAACCGCCAACAAGGTACCCCTTGCCTGATGATACGAAAGATTCCCCATATCAAAATAACAAGGCAAGCAGACAATGAGCATCTCAGCAATCCTTTTATTTCCTATTTGCATAGGCCTCTCTCTTTTTCTTTTCTTTCTTTTATTTTTTCCTTTCCTATTTGCATAGGCTTCTTTTTTTATATAGAGGATGCTTCATAGATTGCTCACTATGGTTACGCTGCAGGTTTCCACCATGATTAGGCATGGATTAGACGAGCCGCCCATGCGTTTCTCTAACACATATACGAACTCCATGAGCCTTACAAGCTCCCCTTTCATTTCACACCGCCAGGATCCATAAGCAAAAGAACATGATATCAACTAAATAAAGTGCAATGTTGAAAGCGTTCCCCATGATAACATGGTTCTGCTAATTCCCAACTTACAAAACGCAAGCATATACGCAACATAGATGGGAACAATGGTTCAAGTTTATTAAGTGCAAGAAAATTAAAGTATGCCATCAAGTTCGTGAGAGCTTTAATCACTAATTTTCACATAACAAGTTTAATTCGGAAGGTAGATAAAAACATGAATATACTTGGAATAGCAAATGCTAATAGGTAGGTATGGTGGACTCTTTGGAGTAACTTGGTTTTATTTGGAGTTGGATGCATGAGTGGAACTCATACTTGGTATGGAGGCTAGCAAAAGACTGGAAGCGACCAATTAAGAGAGCAATAATGGCCATAATCATGCAAAGCGACAAAACATCATTAATTAAAGCATAAATTGATATTACAATTCAAAAACTAAATGATGATAGAGGCTATGGTGACTTGGGATACTCTTAACATGGTGTGAGGATGCGCCAAGTCAACCCAAATAAAACATCAAAGGAGAATACCACAATATTATGATTTAATATGCTAAAACAACGCATGATTATTTCAAGGCACATTAAGCAATCTCAATTGTTTATAACAAGTCATGCTACAACAATAATCACTAAGCATAAAGCCAAAACAATATCAAGCATGGCATGATAAAGTCTAAGTCACAGTAAAAAACAATCTCCTTTTATACCACTTAAGCATGAACTTTCCTACTCTTTTCCAATCCAAATCAACTTATTTGAAAACTAATGTATGAATGCGGGGTGCAACCAATTTATTCAAGCAAACTAAGAAAACAAAAACTAAAAGACGCTCTAAGAACAACACAATTGTGCATGAAACAATAAAAATGAAGTGTTTGGAAGAAACCTGAATTTTTTATTGATGAAGGGGATGCCTTGGGCATCCCCAAGCTTTGACGCTTGTACTTATTGAATATTTCTTGGGGTGACACGGGTGGCATCCCCAAGCTTTAGCTTTTGTCCATACTTCATCTTATCACATTACTCTTCCCTACACTTTAAAATTTCCTTCATATAAAACTTCACACAATCTTCATTAGCAACATTAGTGTACTCAAGATAATAAGTCTTTAGGTTCAGTTTCAACACAAGTAAAACTTCCATTAAAACACAAGCTACTGTAGCACTTCCTTTAAAAGGTTCAAGCAATCAAAGAGAACTCAAAGAGAAAAGATTAAGAGGCAAATGCAAATAATGGTAGAAATCTGCCAAAACAGACCAGCAGGTAAAAACCGATTTTTTCGAATACCTTCTGTTGCTCAAATCGAAAAGTGTTTGAACTAACGAAAGTTGGATAACAACCTGGGGCAGAATCACAAAAAATTACAGCTCAAACCGACGTACACACATTTTTCATGAATGTTTACAGCGAAGCACAAAAATCTGTTTCGGGATAGCAACTTTCCCAAGTCATACTTCTCTCTCATTAGAGGCTACTCTTGGCACAAAAACCATACAAAAATGATAAGGAGCGGTTATTACAGAGGTAATAACTTCCAAGACTCAACAAAAGACTCCTAACGAAATTTGGTTTATCTCCCAATAAGTGCTTTTCTTTAACGCCTTTGAGCTAGGCATAAGAAGCAAGAATCAAGTATTCTCAAATGAAGAAGCATTAAGAGAAAATTTTGTTTTAATAGGAGAGACAAAAGTAATCTTCTCTCTCTTCTTGGGAAGTGTTCTATACCTTTCTTGAGTGGGAATTGATATTTAATGGTGCCTTCTTTCATATCAATAATGGCACCAACAGTTCTAAGAAAAGGTCTTCCCAAAATAATAGGACAAGAAGCATTGCATTCAACATCCAAAATATAGAAATCAACAGGGACATAGGTATTGTTAACCATAATAAGAACCTCATTAATACTCCCCATGAGTTTCGTTTTAGAATTATCATCAAGTTGGACATTTAGATAACAATCTTCCAATGGTGGCAAATCAAGCATTTCATAAATCTTTCTAGGCATAATAGAAACACTACTATCAAGATCACATAAAGCTTTGAGATCAAAATCATTCTCTTTCATATTAATGATGGGTTCCCAACCATCTTCTAATTTCATAGGAATAGAAGCTTTATGTTTCATCTTTTCTTCTTTAATTTTTTTTAGAGCGTTAGTAATGTGTTTTGTAAAGGCCATATTCATAGCACTAGCATTAGGACTTTTAGCAAGATTTTGTAGGAACATAATTACTTCAGATATATTGCAGCCATCAAATTCAAAATCATAATCACCATCTAAAGTAGTAGAGCTATTGTTTCCCATATTTCGAAGAATTTCAGCATTTTTATTAGAAAAGGTTCCATTGGTTTTAGGTATTGTTGTAGAGGGAACTTCATGTAGTTTGCTAGCATTAACATTAGTGGTGGTGATAGTAGAAATACCAATATTTTTAGCAATTTCAGCATGCAATTCAGCAAACAATCTAACATTTTCATCAATTCTAACTTGTATGGCATTAGTAGTAGCAAAGGGATTTTCAATTGTTTCATGTTTAGCAGCCATTTTATTAATCAAAGAGGATTGTGCTTCAGACAATGATGATATATTTCTTTCAGCATTAGAGAGTTTTTCCTCAATAGTTTTATTGAAAGCAATTTGTTTACTAATAAAATCTTTAAGCATAACTTCAAGTTCAGAGGGTGCACTTCTATTATTGTTGTAGGAATTTCCATAAGCATTACCATTATTGGGAGGATATGGCCTATAATTATTATTACCAAAGTTATTCCTGTAGGCATTGTTGCTAAACTTATTATTTCTAATAAAGTTCACATCAACTTGCTCTTCTTGAGCAACCAAAGAGGCTATGGGAACATGATTTGGATCAATATGATCTTTCCCATTAACAAACATAGACATAATAACATCAATTTTATCACTCAAGGAGGAGGTTTCTTCAATAGAATTTACCTTCTTACCTTATGGAGCTCTCTTAGTGTGCCATTCAGAATAGTTAACCATCATATTATCCAGAAGCTTTGTTGCAGCACCCAAGGTAATGGTCATAAAGGTACCTCCAGCAGCAGAATCCAGCAGGTTTCTTGAAGAATGATTCAGTCCTGCATAGAAGGTTTGGATAATCATCCAAGCAGTCAGTCCATGAGTGGGACAATTCTTTACCAAAGATTTCATTCTTTCCCAAGCTTGAGCAACATGTTCATTATCAGATTGTTTAAATTTCATTATTTCACTTCTCATAGATATAATCTTAGCAGGGGGATAATATTTTCCAATAAAAGTATCTTTGCATTTAGTCCAAGAATCAATACTATTTCTAGTTAGGTATTGCAACCATTCTTTAGCTTTTCCTCTTAGAGAGAAAGGAAACAATTTAAGCTTAATAATATCCCCATCTATATCCCTATGCTTTTGCATCTCACAAAGTTCAACAAAGTTATTTAGATGAGCAGCATCATCTTCAGTACCAATACCAGAAAATTGTTCTCTCATAACAAGATTGAGTAAAGCAAGTTTAATTTGAAAGAAAGTAGCTTCAGGAACAGGTGGAGCAATAGGTGTGCACATGAAATCATTGTTGTTGGTGCTAGTGAAGTCACACAACTTAGTGTTTTCAAGAGTAGTCATTTTTCATGTTTTTAATATGAAGAAGTAAACTAGTACAACTAATTTTTGTGTGTGTTTTTGATAAAGAAACAAGCAAACAAAGCAGAAATAAACTAAGCAAAACAAATAAAACAAAGTAAAGAGATTGGTCATGAGGGACTCCCCTTGTGAAGATGTCCTTGACTCCCCGGCAAGGGCACTGGAAAAAGTGCTTGATGGCTCAAAATGTATTGAGCTCGTTGGGGAACCCCAAGAGGAAGGTATGATGAGCACGGTAGCAAGTTTTCCCTCAGTTATGAAACCAAGGTTATCGAACTAGTAGGATCAAGGAAACACCTCCAAGGTGTTGTTTCCAACTTGGAATCCTGCACAACACAACCACAGAACTTTGCCCCCAACTTACAGTGAGGTTGTCAATCTTACCGGTTTTGCTGAAAACAAAGGATTAAACGTATTGTGTGGAATATAGTAATTGCTTACAGAAAGTAAACAGAAAACAGTAAATAGTTGTAGATTGATGGTAAAAGAATGGACTGGGGTCCATAGTTCACTAGTGGTGATTCTCCGTAAGATAGTTGACATGTTGGGTGAACAAATTACAGCGGGGCAACTGACAGACACCGAGAAAACATGCATGCATATACTAATCATCTTGACTCCTATGAGATTTGATTGGGCATTACAACATTATAAATAGACCGTAATCCAACTACATCTATGACTAATAATCCACCTTCAGGTTATCATCCGAACCCCCTCCAGTATTAAGTTGCAAGCAATAGATAATTGCATTAAGCAAAGTGTGTAAAGTAAACAATACGATTGTTCTATGAACAAAGGATTGATGTTTTCTCCCTAGTAGCAACAACACATCTAGTACCTTAGAGATTTCTGTCAGTTCCCTAGATTACTAGAGGCATGAAACCACTATCGAGCATAAATACTCCCTCTTGGAGTTGCTAGCATCTACTCGGCCAAGATAGCTACTAACAACGGAAAGCATGCGAGATCACAAATAACATAGACATGATAGAATCAATAATCAATCTGAAATAGCATCTCAATATCCATCGGATCCCCGCAAACACAACATGTAAGATTACAAATAGATGATCTTGATCATGAACGGAGCTCACAAGATCTAAACATGGTGGCACAAAGGAGGAGAACCAACCATCTAGCTACTACATGGACCCGTAGTCCAGGGATGAACTACTCACGCATCACATCGGAGGCAGGCATGGTGATGAAGAAGGCCTCCAGGGTGATCTCTTCGCTCCAGCAGGGTGCCGGGAAGAGCTTCAGATCCCTCCCGATCTAGGGATGGAGATGGCGGCAGCTACAGACTCTTTCGTGGATTTTTGATCGGTACTTAAGATTTTCATCCTAGAGGCAATATATAGGCAAAGGGGCAATGTCGGTGGAGTGCCAGGGGGCCCACACCCCCTGGTGGCGCGGCTAGGGCAGCCCGCGCTGTCACCAGGTGTGGTCACCCTGGTTCCCCTCTTTGTCTCCCATCTGGACTCCGTATTCCTTCTGGTGAAATATTGACTTCGGCTATTGTCCGGTCCAATTCCGAGAATATTTCCTTACTAGCTTTTCTGAAACCAAAAACAACAGAAAACAGGCAACTGACACTGTGGCATCTTGTTAATAGGTTAGTTCCAGAAAATGTGTAAAAATAGTCCAGAGTGTGGACAAAACATAAGAAAGTAGATATAAAACAAGCATCAAACATCAAAAATTATAGATACGTTTCCAACGTATCAAGCGTCCATCCCCAATGCGCTTGATTAGTCCCTGGATCAGGATATCTTTACCTTCCAAAATAAACCGCCATATTTGAGAAGGATGAGGACCAAGACCTGCATCTAGTAGAGAATGATTAGGAAAATAGATTGCCTTCAGTAGCCAGGCACTTAGAGATCCTGACTCTTGCATCATTCTCCAAGATTGGCATGCAAGTAAGCAAAGATTGAAAAGCTCCAAATCTCTAAATCCAAGCCCTCCCAGGTGCTTAGGCGTTATCAAAACATCCCACGACACCCAACAAGACCTTCTTTTTTCCATTTTTACTCCCCCACCAGAATTTACTAATCAACATATTGATGTGTTCACAAAGGCCTCGGGGTAGTTTAAAGCATGCCACTGTATATACGGGAATAGCCTGGGCCACTGACTTGATCAACACCTCCTTCCCACCAGCTGAGAGTAACTTCTCAAGCCATCATTTCACCTTGATCCATACCCTATCTTTCAAAAATTTGAAATTCCCACCCCTTAATGATACAACATCAGTAGGCATACCGAGATATCTTTCATTCAATGACTCATTGTTGACATCAAGAATCCCCTTGATCAAATTACATCTAGGTTGTGGACATCCTTTTGTGAAGAAAATGGATGATTTATCCTTATCAATCTGTTGACCCGAAGCTTGACAATATCTCTCCAAAAGGGTTGACAACTCTTCCGCTCCCTCTCTAGTACCCTTTAAAAACAGCATGCTATCATCCGCAAATAAAAGGTGATTGACTAGTGGCGCCGATGGTGCCACCTTAATACCTCCAAGCTGTGATGATTCGTCGTGAACTTTTAAAAGGCACGGAAGTCCCTCTGCTGCTAGTAAGAATAAATAGGGCGAGATAGGATCACCTTGCCTGATTCCCCTCGATGGTTTGAATTCCTCAAGCTTGCTCCCATTGAATAGAGTTGAGAAAGAAACTGATCTGACCATTCCCATCACAACATTTATCCATTGTTGTGCAAAGCTAAGTTTGGCCATAATGGCCTCCAAGTAATTCCATTCCACACGATCATATGCCTTCATCATATCCAGTTTTAGAGCAAAGTAGTTGTTTCTCTTTGACCTACTTCACTTCATGAAGTGCAGGCATTCATATGCTGATATGATGTTATCCTTAATCAATCTCCTAGATACAAAAGAAAATTTCTCCTTGGAGATAATGTTAGGTAGAATTACCTTTAACTGATTGGCAATAACCTTAGAGGATATCTTGTAGAACACATTTCACAGACTAATAGGGGGAAATTGTGAGAAAAGAGTAGGGTTCTTGACCTTCGAAATCAAGACCAGGATCGTCTCATTGATGCTCTCCGCAGACTCATTGCCCTGCACTATATTTAGTACAGCTCTAGTGACATCTTCACCACAAACATCCCAGTGACACTGAAAAAATGAGCCGGGAAACCATCTGGCCCGGGCGCCTTTGCCAGAAACATTTAGAAGAGGGCTTCCTTTACCTCGACACTAGAATACGATGCTATGAGCAACTCGTTCATAGCTGTGGTAACTTTGACTGGTACGTCGAGCACATGATCTATATCATGCACCCCTTCCGATGTATAGAGGTTTCAGTAGAAGTCTGATGCTAGACCTTGAATTTCCAATGTATCCTCTGTGATCTGCCCGTCAGGACGTTATAGTGCTTTGATTAAGTTCTTTCTCTTCCTCATGCTTGCTCGTTGATGAAAAATTTGGAATTTTTATCACCTTGGTTTAGCCAATCGACACGGGAACGCTGTCGCCACATTATTTCCTCACGATGATAGAGTTTAACCAGACGTTCACCGATTTTCAACTCCGGTGGCTAGGGCCTACTCTCGCTGGTAGAGCCCTCAAGAGTTCTAGCTCTTTTTGAGCTTGCGAATCTCCTTGCGCACACTCCCAAAGGTCTTCGAACCCCACCTGCCAAGATCATGCGCCAGATTAGCCAGGCTAGTCCGCACATTGCCAACAGCCAAGGTCGAGGCACCACTATTCAAACCTACCACCACAGTAGGCTTCAATTCCTCATGGCATTCCCACATAGTCTCGTACCGAATTTGAGCCTTGATGCCGGGAGATGAAATCTCAGCATCACTCAGGTTAAGCAGAAGCGTGTAGTGATCAGATGTCACTGTGTCAACATGCATCACAATCGCCAAAGGGAACTGAGCACTCCACTCTGCCGAACTAAGCGCACGGTCAAGCCGAACCCTTGTATATGTACCTCCAACAATTTTTTCTCTCAGGTCCAGAAGTGACCTTTATAACCGATGTCTATGAGGTTGCACACACAAATGCCTCTCGAAACCCTTGAATTTGTGTGAGTTCGAGTTCACGCGCCTTCATGCTCATCAACACGTAGTACCTCGTTGAAATCCCCAATACAAAGCCAAGGTAAAGAACTAGTACTATAAATGTCCTTCATTGTTTCCCAATTCCTATATCGATCAGCAGTCTGTGCTTCTCCATATACACTTGTGAGCCTCCACGGGCTATCTCCAAGACCCTCAACCGAGGCGTCAATGTGATACATCGAGTAGCCCAAAACTTCAACTTATTTTCTATTATTATTCCAGAAAATACAGAGACCTCCTTTTCTACCAATACTACCAACTCCAAAGGCTCTATCAAAACCTAGAGTACTAGCAAGAGCCTCGACTCTAATTTTGCTAATTTGAGTTTCTAGGATACAAAAGATAGCAGGGGTAAACTTTCCAACAAAATCACGCAGCTCTCGAATTGTCGAGGAATTGCCCGCTCCTCGACAATTCATGCTATAGATACTCATTGGGCTTGGCGGAACTCCACAAGGGAGTCCGCGAACACGCCATTTTTTGTATGGTTACCTTCAGCTTCCATCTCAACTGATCGTAATCTCTGGGGATCCCTAACAGGAATAGGGCTCACCTGTGTCGTTGGTTCAAACTGAGAGATGATTGTTTCAACATTGCCCGATATTCCGGCTGGAACAAGAGCACGATCCAGCCCTGAATTAGAATCTTGCATCTTCATATCATCTGCACCTCTTTTCCTATCATCCTCTATAATATCATCAGCCATAGCCATAGCCACGTCACCCTCCATCCTTGTGAGTCAGGGGTAGTGCTAAAACGACCTCGGCCTCTCCCTTGAGATGATCTTCCTCCACCACGTGAACCTCCTCTTCCACGTCCCGGGCAAGCACCCGTCCTCATAACCCAATCTGCTCGGAGGTTCTTGAAAACTAGGGCTTGGGGAGGATGAATCCCATCCCCGTGATCCTTGTATTCATGTCCTAGAAAACCACAAACCTGGCACCAATCGGTAGTCTCTCATATTTGACAAGAAAGAACTCCCTCTTGCTTGCACGAACCATCGATACAAAGCTCTTGAGAGGCTTTCTCACATCTAGCTTAACCCTAACATGGTAAAAATTACCTTCAAAATCATCTGAGATCCCCTATGATGTAATGAACTCTCCCACCTTAGGAGCCAGTGATTTGATCATTGGGGCATAACCAATTGGGAGGTCATGTATCTGGATCTAGATGTCAAATTTGAACAGCTCAATCATCAACGGTTTAGTGAAACCATCATACTCCTTGATCAGAACCGGGTTCCCCAAAAAGCTCCACGGACCACCTTGCATCACCCGTTCCCAATCTCCTAAGCATGAAAACTGGAACGAGTGCAGATTACTCTCTAGCGCCTCCGTCTTGACGATTTGGGCCAAGTCCCATGCAGATCTCATGTTTTCGTAAAACCAAAAGCTGGAGTAATCCCCCTCCGTGAAAACCCTAGCAATGGCCAGCCAGCGCGTCGCCTCATCCGGCGACGGACCCTCTTCCTCAAAGACAACATCGTTGAGATCCTCCTCAGAGATTCCCATCTGCTGCAGCATCGCAACGATCCATCCTCATCGCCGTTCAACGAGTTCGCCTGAACCCCTTCCATGGACCACGACCCCTAGATCTCCCCTCCATAGTAGTAGAGACGACAAGGGAGATCGGGAAAAAGTGAAACTCAATGCCGGAAACACAGTCGCCGCGAGAGACGAAAACCCTAACTAGAGGGAAAAGAGTCTTGGAGTTGTCAAAAATATCATACCTGGCCATCGAGGCGTGCTTCAGTGGGCCGGCACGCGGGCACATGTGCCACCCGTTATGGGCCTGGCATGGCACGCCACTTAACGTGCCATGCCCGGCACATGACCCGGCTCAGGCCGTGTCTAGGCCTCGAGGCCAATCCCATGTACCGACACGACACGACCCGTTAAGTAATTTTTTTATATATATTTACCTAATTTTGAAATTCTTTTTATTAAAAAATAGCGTAAAAGACCGTAAATTTGGGTCCATTTGACGTGCCTAACGTGTCATGGGCCGACCCGTTTACTTAAGGGGTCGTGCCTGGGCCTCGAGGCCAAGCCCACGTACCGACACAACCCGTTAACTTAACGTGTCGTGGTGGGCCGTGCCGTGCCAGGCACGGTAAGAGCTAGGCGGGCTCTGCCGTGCCGTGGGCCGGCCCGTTGGCTAGGTATGGATGTGATGGGATGGGTGTACGGTTGGAACAAAGATACTAAATAGAACTGATAATTGGGCTCCACTTTAAGGCATGCTCGTCCACAAACATTATGAAAGTTTTAGTCAGCTATAGCACTGTAAGTGGGCCCAGCTTATGCTCCATACGAACTAAACACTGAAGACGCCCTAAGGAGCAGCTCTGCTCGTTAAACTTTTTTTAAGACAATCAATACCACGTATATTTATAGTAAGTCAGCAACTAATTTATCGATGCATATGACAACAAAACACGATACAACAAAAAGTCTCCAGGAGCAGCCCACAGTGAAAGGAAGCGAAGCACTAGGGGCACACCTCCATCAAAAACACATGGGCTTCGGCATGACCAAAATAAAAGCCAGAAGAAGGCTTCCGTGTAGGCACTGTTGACCAAGAAACACTTATTGTCGACAAACCGGAGTCGACTTGCACCAACAAGTCAACGAGACCCCTATCTCCTACGACACACACTAATGACCATCCAAGTCCATAGGCCATGCAGGACCAAGACAGTAATTCGAAGCCTTGACCAGCAATCCAAGAGATGGATGATGTAGAGCGCCAATTCCACAAACCACTTAGCCAAGTGGTACCTGAATGGACATGCTTCATCAACCCGTGCAAGTGCATGGGTTAGCAAGTACGAGGAACATATGAAGAGTAAAAATTTAAAAAATTTCATTGTTAGTGAGTATCTTCATGGTTGGAATATACCACAACCTATAAATACCCCTCTTAAAATGTACTACTAAAAACATGTAATAGTTGGGAAAATTTAGCCAGCTCAGTATTGCTATGCTTCTTTATTTTTATTTGAGGCGAAGCTCTAATATACAACAAAGAGGCATCAAAGGAGGTAATAATAAACAGTCTTGAAAAGAGAAGTCGGCCATAGTCTGAAATATTAATTCTGATGCATAGCTAATATTATTATTCAATCTAGTAACTCAACAACGTTGTCAAAATCCTGAGTAAATTGATTAAATTGTAAGATAAAGAAGTACATAAGGAAGTTCCAAGATGAATACAACTCGTGTCTTATTAGTACACTATTTATTTTACATCATTAATACCAATAATATGCAGAAGCTAAGTATTTGAAAAAACATTCTAAATTACATACAAGAGACAATTTGTCTATTCAATGAGAGAATAACATCAGGTCATTTAGCCCTTAGAGGAGAAGATAATTAGAACTACAAAAGAACACTCTAGCTAAGGGCGGAGCCAGAATTCCGCTAAGCCCGGGGCCATTACCTTAGATCACTACCATTACCAAGCAAAATTAAGGCTAAATATGTCAAATCAACTAAAATAAAAAGGGGAAAAATACTTACGCCCCAGGCTACTTAGGGTCTATCTCCGCCACTACATCCAACATTAGAATTTTCTTGGTTTAAATTTATTTGTAGGAAAGGGAGAAACAATTTCAGGCTAAGAAGAAGGTAGGAGGAAGTGTTCTACATGTGAAATACTCCATATCAAGTTTGTGATGAAACTATCCCATCACCTTTTTTGTTCATGCTCCGGGTGTAGAAGAGAAAAAGAAAATTCTGCAACAATGATGAACTGGTAGTTGAACACTAACTGCATCTAGACAATTTGGTAATT
Source organism: Avena eriantha (assembly GCA_910589775.1). Classification (NCBI taxonomy): domain Eukaryota; kingdom Viridiplantae; phylum Streptophyta; class Magnoliopsida; order Poales; family Poaceae; genus Avena; species Avena eriantha. The sequence goes on along the minus strand of OU342743.1, from coordinate 68,478,098 downwards.
ATGGTGATGAAAAAATAGGAGCATTCACTATTATATAACTCACTCAAGTGTGTAACAATATGGTATCACCAAAAGATTCTGCAATAGAGCGGACATGACTGACATAAAAAGGACTGGAACTGGACATGCTAATCCATGTTCCAACTATCGAGCAAATGTATCATGCAGTCTTTATCCCTCAAAAAACTAAAAAATTCAGTAAGCATAATGTACACATGCGCTCCATGTAGTCATTTTCCACTCTTTACTTATAAGGTCCAATGTTCATCCAGAACATGCAAACAGAGCAATTGGGTCCATGCATACCAATGTGGGGACTCGAGTCAGACCTCCAATAGCATAAACAATTTTACCTTCGCTTAACCTCAATTTATAATAATAGTTTGATAGCCACACCACATAACATTTTCACTACAATCGATCCCAATTACTTTATTTGACTTCAGAAGTTACCTCTAAGAGAAATAGAAGAACCACCATGCCCCCTATTTCGACATGTTCACCGTTGCATGCATAACATTCTTCTGTTATTAGAAAAAGAACGAGAGGAATCATATAGAAACCAGACATACATTTTTATTCTTTTGATGAGATAATTATGTCATTCATGTACAACTAAGCCTTAGTTTCAGACTTCTGAACCTGATGGTTATGTTAAAACCAATTCAGCATTTATGAGGAATTTAGTAAACAAACTAAAAGGGTGAACTTCTAATGATACCCCTTCTCCCGTAACATTTACCTAAGCACATCATGACCTTAGAAAATATACCATGCGCAAAGCTCAATATGCAAGAAAAATTATATCTATTACAACAGTCTATAGGACATAACAGATTATGACCTTTTAAAAGAGAGCATCTACTCAGCTTTTTGTGCAGGAAATACCTTGAACAACAGTATGCGAGTGTATTGTAGTAAGTAGAACTAAACATTGTGTAAATGCATGCAACACATTCATGGAATTGTGCCAATTGATGGCATGTTCATTTGCTGAAACCAGGCTACAACCAAGTATGATTTCTCGAAACTATACACTTGTTTTTATTTTCACCTAACAATAGAGAATGTCCTCGAAGTCCCAAACAGTAATCACTTGATAAACCATCATTCCATAAATCACAACAAAATAATATAAATATTTCCTTTACCATCTGAGCTACCGATATCAATATAAATGTGTGAACTATTAGAAAAACATTTGAAATTTATGTGCAAGGATCGGCTTGATAAGGTACTCCTACAAAGAATAATTATTGCTACAAACACATACATAAGAAGCATTGAACTACCGGATCCACATTTTTCTACTTCAGATGCAGTTGTATGTTAGAAGTTACTGAGAACAATCTTGTAATAAAACTACGGTAACCAAAACTTCCCCATCCACTTATTTTCATTCTCCCGATGCCACCGTAAGGATGTTGCTACAAATATCCATTCAAAGGATGTTTAATAAATAAAATAGAACTGTAAGAGATCTGCCAGGGCATAAAGTTTTAGCTATGTTGGTGCATCAAGACTGAATAAACATAAGAGGGGTTTCATATTAGAAACCATGTACCTTGCTAATCACAATAATAAAATGAGTTAGTGTGTTTTTTGCAATCATGTTTGTAAATTTCTTACGATTACCTTTTCACCAAAAATGGATGGAATGTTTGAAGAAATTGCAGATTAATGGAGACAAATCAGTTACTTAGTGCTTTCGCCTCCCAAGATCGGCATAGTAATAAGAGGATGACATAGTGACATGTCTTACAATTATTTTTTCCACACTTCAATTGCGGGCACTGGATACAAATCTCTTACTTAGTTCTTTTGTCTCCCGAGATCAACCTTGAAACAAACTTAATTAGTAAATTGCTAACAAAGCCTTCTTTATAAAACAGAACTACGGTAACAGTTTCCAAATGATTATTGTTGTTGTAGGTAAACTCTGGTAAGGGTTTATAGATGTTATCATTGTTGTAGGGATTAACTCGCATCTTACTAATTCAAATGTCTCAATCGAGTATTATCACCAAACACTCCCTTGCGGAGGTGTCCTGATGTGAATGCGACCAGAAGTCTGAATCTAAGCTTGTTAAAATGTAGATTGCAAGAGTGAAAGGGATATGCCTCTGATGAATTTCCAGTGCCATGCTGAACGATCGACGGTCCACGACAGGGCCTCCCTCGGCAGCTTTGTAGGCTTTTTCTCATATATCAACATGAGTAATTTCATAAAAAGGAAGTATTTTTTCAAGCATATAATCAAGTATGATTCTTCTCATAAGGTAAAGTTATGAGTTGAAGTTGCAGATTGTAGATTCTATCACTAACCAAGTGAAGATGGACTTTCAAAGCATGACAATACATGTTCCATCCACCCCTTTTGGCCACCCCTTAGACGTTGACTCCTATATCGCAATCTCCTACATGCCTTTGCTGTGTTACGATAAGTGCAAATTCCATGAAAACTAATCATATAAAGGAGAATACTTTCTACAAACATGTTGTTATTCCATTGCAGATTTTATTTATTGTTTTTAAAATTGCTTGCATACGCTTACCATATCTAAGTTTTGTTGCACAAGAAGAAGATGGCATAATCAATGAGGCACCACGTCGTGTGCGTTGGTGGGTGAGAACACGAGCTGCGCATGCCCACCATTCAGCAACCATGCCCAATAAAAATCACAGTGAACGCATGTCAAACCTGTCGAGCTCCTAGTGACAACTTGTTGTGCACATCCTCCACCTGTTCTAGAACGGCCAAAAGCGCCGCCTAACGAGGGGTAACCTCGATAATGTCCATAGTTATGGACTTGAGTTTGATGGAAATGAGAGCGCTGGTGATTTTATCGGCCTGTCAGACAAACAAGGAAGTTGAATCCTGTCTAACTCATGGTGAGTTGTGTCTACTCCAAGCTACGTTGTCCTCTCCGTTGGCTCCTCCCAACCCTTATATGAGAGACCGGATCTCAGAGTCCAATACAGATCGGTTACAAGTTTGATTACAGCTACCCGACTATGTCGATTTGTATCTCTATCTTGATTAACGCGTCTGGTTCCTGGGCTTTGGATGCTTCTAGGACTCTTTATTTCTTTATGAGCCTTGGGCCATAGTCTAAGTATATATCAGGAATACCAATTATAGAAACCAGATAAGTCATACCCATATCACCGCCACTGACATGCCGTCAACAACAACATACCGGCATTATATCCTTGAGGAGTATGAAGCCGGCCGCGACACTACATGGACAAAACAGGAGGTTGACCTGTAATGCATCCGCTCTATGCTCTATTCTACTCCCTCCTTCAGAAATATAAGACATTTTAGGTTTGTGAAACAAATGAATCTAGATGTCTTTAGTGTATAGGTTCATTACGAATATATACAAAATGTCGTCTAGATACATTCGTTTCACAAAACTAAAACGTCTTATATTTTTAGACGGAGGGAGTATCAATCTACATTCCCTCTCTATGCTCCTCCACCTCTGGTCCATACCCAGTCTCCACTCAAAGCTCTTCCGCCAGTGAAATCAATTGGCTTCAGAGAAAAGGACATCCAATGCAAACTCTTGCTTGTCTGAATTCCATTAACTACAACTAAAAAAGGGGCCTAAGCTTTCGAAAAATAGAAACAAAATTAACCAAATCAAAAAAGAGGGGGACTTTACCTGGGGCATTTGACCATCTTTCTGGCTATGGCAGCGGCCAGCGGGCGTCGTCGACCACAGGCTGCGGCCACCATCGTCGGCCTTAATATCGCCCGCACCGTTGTCTACCGCACTAGGGTTTGCCTCCCCGGTCACCCAATTTGGTTTGGAGAGAGAGATATGGGCATGGTGGGGTGGCCTCATCCGGTCGCTGGTGTTCCAAATAGAGGCGAGGATGCTGGATGCACGGTGAGGGCTCCATGGTGGGCTGGCGGCATTGTCATGTGGAGGAGAGAAAGAGAAGTTTGTGACCGACTTGTCGGGTCAAAAGAGAAAACAAAGATGGTCCAAGTGTCACGCCGCCTCTCTAACGCGGGGAGAATGAACCAACATTGACGTACGTAGAGCCACGATCGCGGCGAAAAAAAGACAACACACGCTATTAGGTGGTATTAGGTGGAACCACGATCTCTAAACCCAACGAAAACGGTGAGCCAACCGCAAGCCCTCAAAACGTTTGCTCGTCTGTTGCTGTGGACTAGTACTAGTACTGCTAACTTAAGAAGAAGTACTAGTCCTGCTACCGAATAGTACTATCTGATGTGTAAATTTATGCACATAGGAGTACATGTTTTGCTATTGCAAACGGCTCCTGTGGAAATTATACTAGTGCACGTGATTTCTCGAAATAATTATAAAGCCATAGTATTTACTCCTTAGTCTCAAATCAACTGTCCAACTTTGTCTAAATAGGCATGTAAGTATATGTAGCTAGACAAACTTGAGTCGATTAATTTGGAACGAAGAGTATTTTGGATGAAGCTATATTTGTTGTATTACTTGGTTTATATATATTTTTATTCATGTTATTATAAAGTGAATCACATGTTATTTACTGGCAAAAAACACACGACTTGAGGGTACTTCAGTCAATCCCTTATTTTACAGCTAGACAACCAGCCAATTCGCTAAACAGTGAAACTCACAACAACACCTTTACTTGCACGCACCACAGCTAGCCAACCACAGCCCAAACAAACAGGCCCTTAGTTGCCACTACATATCCACATCTTTTATCCTAATAGAGAAGTGTAGCAACAAGGTACGGTACGGTACATGTAAACATCATTTAAACAAGCAAAGCCAAGTCAGCAAAGTTTTCATTTCTCATGGATCAATCCTGGAAGGTCATAGGTCATACTGGACTTCTCCACAACAGCAAAAGTACCAACAAGACAAGCCAGGTCAAAAACAAGACAAGCTAATGCGCTGAGCTATATCACAACTTTGTGCCAAAAGCACTGGATTTCTTTCTGAACACATAAACTGTGTAGCCCCTTCTGAAAACTATTACTGGACGTGGTGTAGCTGATCTTCAAGAGACTTCCATCCCAGCAAAACAGTCTTCAGATCTTCAGGCTCCAACTGTGAACATAATCTAGTAATCTTCCACCTTGCCTGCACAATGAGAACAAACTTTTTGTGCAGCTCATCCCAACAGGCATAAAGCAGATGAAAAAAAAATGCCCTGCATCTAGTATAATCTAGCTTAAAACTATTAGGAAAATAATAGATCAAGCAAGAGCATCGACAAACTCCAAGTTGCACCAAACCTTGTTCACATTCACCTGAGATCTGTTCAACTCCTAAGCATTGACGCCAGTCCTTCTCCTCTAACCAAAATATTTACCTATGTCTTGTATTTAATAATAGGCATTATTACTCTGTCCGTTGCTATTACGAATCATTGTGGTATGCATGGTGTCAAACTTGTCAAACTATATACAGTTGATTCTTGACCAAGAGTGCTCCCAACACGGTATGGTTCACATTTCTATCAGAAGGTCTACAAATATTTGTCAAAGTCGCATATGGAAGACCATCAAAACCAGCAATGTCATATAATATAAATAAGTTGATCTAACCGAAAAATGAATAATACAGGAATGGAATGGGGCGTGATTGTAACCACTAAAACAATATGTCATCTAGCAGTAAGGACTTAGGCACATGTATGACAATATAGCAGGCACAGTTCTTCAACACAAGACCTCATCATGGCATCGCACTATAAGTTAGCCAAACATGTAACATAGAGAAAAGTAAAATCTGACTGAAACGCACATGAAATTCTGAAAACAAAAATTGGAACGAGATTCTCAAATCCATAGCTTGAAAAATAAAGACCATACAACAGAAATTTGCAACATAGAAGCAAGAGTATTTACCTTTAAATAGAATCTCAGCATGAGTTGAAGCTTTTTTATAATTTAGTAACTTCTTCACTGCACCCTCATTAGACATTGAGCATCTCTCACCATGGCTAATGGATAATGTGCGAAGAAGCCTTGCTTTAGACAGAATAAGCTCTATGAAGGACATTTCATTTGAATGCCAGTGAATACCAGTCATCTTCACAAACTGAAGGTTGACACTCGTACAATTGGTACACTGTGCACTTTGAAATTCCCGATTTGCCTCAAAATTCTGCTCCTCGCCATTATATATCTTCATGAATATAGGTAAGAAATCATTCATTGGAAGTAGAAATGAAAGCCTTCGAGTAATGTAAATATAAATGAGTTGTGGTGTAGCATTCAAGATTACCAGTATTTTGAGCCTTTCTAGGTTTGGAGCATTCCTTAGTAAGCAAAAGGTGGACAAAATGGAGGGAAGTTCACAGAAGTGTGTATACAGTCTCATGTTCTTTAACTTGACAAATGTGCATGAAAGTGTCTCTAGTATATTAGCCCCATTTATCTGAAAAAGATAAAAAACATGATGTCAAAATTTTAAAACTCAGCACATATCCAGAAATGTTGAGCAAATTTGCCACTTTTTACTCAAGTAAATAAAGCCACGCCACATCTCAGAAAGGCATGTACCGAAGGATTATATGACTTTAGGATGTTACTCCCTCGGTTTGAAAATATAAGATGTTTTAGTTTTGTGAATGTAATGTATAGACGCCTTTTAGGGTGTAGATTCGGAGTGAACATCTACGAACCTATACACTAAAAGATGTCTAGATACATTAACTTCACAAAGCTAAAACACCTTATATTATGAAACGGAGGGAGTACAATTTCCAAAGGCTCTCAACACCGTACAAACAAAAAGGTCAGCAAGTAGTAAAACAACAATTTCTTAGAAATTAATACATGATTATAAATATATACAACTCTATGGATAATGCATCGGTACAGGAAGTATTATATTCCAAACAAAGTGGTGTCTCGTTAAGTTGGGAGTTTAGGGGGCCTACCACCACTTTTAATTCAGATCCTGACTGTCCCTATCAGATCAAATACTTGACAACAGTCATATTACTGCACAATATCAGGCATTAACAAACAGATGAGATTGACCGAGAGGATATAATCATACACATGAAAAATACGCACAATAAAAATAAGAAATGATCTTTACATGGCCTAGTCCTCTTAAGTTGTCTGTAATGAAACTAAATTAAATTTATGGGCTTCAAACTGAGCCTAACTACCTATTAGTAAGCAGAAGTAATAGATGAGAGCGTGTGGATTTACCGGTGAATTAAAAGTATATAGCACAAGCTTAGTAATACTCGCGAAGCTGGTGAGAAATTTGGAGAAATCACGGTCCCCTAAATAATCCCATATATCAATGACCGCAGAATCCAGAAGCGGAACCTCCACGAAGTTCCATCCATAATCTTGAGCCTTACAGATTTTGAGGTACCGGAGATTGGGCGCCTGAACCACCCACTCTGTGAATTCACCCGGGATATCCACATCCCAAAGCGTCAGTTCCTCGAGCGACGGTGATGTCGCGATGATCTCCTCCAGTTGGTACTCCCTGTTCTCGTGCAACCTGACGTTGATGAGCGTGAACTTCCTGAGCTCCGGGAAACCCTGGAAGCCCGGGGGTAGGTGCGGGATGACGCAGGCGAAGAGATCGAGGGAGGTGAGCCGGCTGCAGGAGAAAATTGAGGAGGGGAGGGCGGGCAAGCAGTCGATGAAGCTGAGGTCGAGGGTCTCGACTCCCCGGCGGGAGAGGACGAGGAACCAGTCGTGGATGCGGCCCGCGTGGAGCTCGTCGAGGTAGACGTAGAAGCGCCGGACGCGGCCGGGGCAGCGGAGGAGGATGCCGTCGATGGCCCCTAGCCCCTTGGGCGCGCCCTCGTCTTCTTCTAGGCGGGGGAAGTAGATGTCGAGGGACGGGAGGGCCTCCCATCGGTGTCGCCAGGCGCGGGAGAGCGCCGACGTGCGGACGGCGTCGCGGAGGCCGATGCGGGTGAGGATTTCGTCGAGGACGTCTGTGGGCAGGGATATAAGGGCGTCCGCCTCCGCCATAGCGACCACGGTTGCTCGGCGCTTCCAGTAAGGGCGACGCGGGGCCAACATTTCTCCCGGTGCTAGCGCGGCGGCGGGATTCTAGGGCTTCTAGGCGGAGCGCCGCTTCGGCGGTGGTTTGGAAATGCTGACCTGTTTGGTTGCGGGTGCACAGACAATAGTCGACCCGATGGAAGTGCAAGGAAGCCGGAGGAGATGGAGCGATCCGGATCGCGTTTTGTGAAGTCCATCAATACTCAATAGTAGTCCTCCAACCGATATTAGTTAATTTGGATTTATTTAAATATATGAATGTATCTCTAACACTAAAATATCGTCATCCTTGGCGTCCTTGATCGGCAGCCTTTCCGACTCGTATTATTAAACTTAGATTTGTCTAGACTAAGATCATAGGGACTCAAGAGTGCGCGTCGTCTGTCCACATATCCTTCCTGCTCGTCATCCTCTGCGCCTTGATCGGCAGCCTACTCCTTCTCCTTCGCTATGCGACGAGCTAGGATCATTGGCTCCTTGCTCTCCGATCAATCTTAGCGTGTCCTGCTGCCGTGATTGTGGGATAGTGGCAAATCTCATTAATCGGAGGACGACGGTGATTTCTTTCCATATATCTTTGATTGTACTATAAGCATGATTGGCAACTACAAATGTTTAAAAGTTTATGTGTGGTGGTCTACGAGCGCTATGAGAGCATTTGCGGTGTGTTTGCCTGTTTTCGTGTGTCAGCGTGTGACCCCTTTGGTTTTTTCTCTTCGTGTTGATCCGGCGGTTTGGCGCTCGGTGGTTCTTGTTGGATAATTAGGCACAATTTCCATGATTAATTTCAGAATATTAAACATAACAATACCAGCTACTAGCACATGTAACTCGAACATACTAGATATACTAAACAACAAGATGAACTGAAACAGGCAACAACTAAACATGTACTCGTAGAACATGATGAATAACCAGACAGCAGCACGTCGCACGTACCGTTCGATTGCAGTAGTCGCAACAGTAACCTTGGGGAAGATTGATCGAAGCAGACGACGGCGAAGACGACGATAGGCAGCACCGTCCGACTTGGATGGAAGACGACCCGTGATGAAGAACTCGAGCAGTCGCGCTTTTCCGTACAGGATCGTAAAGGCGAGTGGTTTCGGAGACCTGCTCTCCCGTTCGCCGGTGCACGTCGACAAGCCGGATGGAGTAGACTACGGTGGCGGCGCAAGGCAGAGAGGAGGCAAAACCCTGATTGGTTTTCGGTGTGTTCGTGGTGAAAGCCGCACTGACGTATATATAGAGCGGCTCGGGAATCCCGCATAGGGCACGTCGTGGACCAAGCGCACGTTCGGGTCGGTTACAGATAGGCTGACTGTTGACACGTCTGTCAAAACCTCACAAGTTTTCCCAAGCAGCAAAAAATAAATCTCGGTTCGGCGAGATTCCCGCAACCCGCGTCGTGCGCGCGCGTCCTGACGAGACGGACGGACGGACGGACGGACGGGCGGGCGGGCGGGCAAGCGGCGTCGTCGGAGGAGTGCGCGTGTAGTTCTCCTCTTCTCACTCACTTTACTAAGTGGTGAACCACTTCACCTTATAAGGTGGTGTAACTCTCCTCCAACTTTCCATGTAGGACTAAACTTTAGCTCCCACTCCAGTCATATGTAAGCTGCCACCAAATTGGGCTAAATCACACATGGGTTTTGAGATTTAGGGAAAAACTAAAATCACATATGGGCTTAAATAGATTAGCCCATTATTTCTAACAATCCCCCACCAGATCTCAAATGTCTATTTGAAGATTTGTCAATCCTTGCTACTTGTTTATATACCAGTGTTTCAGCAGAGACTATTAAGTTGAACATCCACCTAGAATCTTGAACTACGTCTATCAGCAACTTGAACAATAGACGAACCTTGAATTGCAAGTTTGGTGCCAATAGATTTCATTCAAAATCATAACTAGTACCTGGCTGCCAGTAGCCTACCCCGCGGGTTGGAGCATATGCGTCATACTCTCTAATCTCTTCATGAGTTTACTAGAGACCACCCAAGTCTCATAGACCGCGACGTTTAAAGTCGAGCTCATATAGGTGTGTTCTTTCAAGAATGCACTGTAGGACGGCATCTTTGCTTAGTTATAGCCAACAGAAACACATTAAGGCATGTTGCCAACCTGCCTTACAGATTTTGAGAGTCATGCATCTTCACATAGAGAGGGTTACAAAATTATCTCCTCAGTTAAACCACTAGCTTGTTCTTCCCAGATCTTAATTCACGGGATCTCCGATCACATAGGTTGGGTTACCACTATGGTGTGACATCTATGGGTCTCAACCCCATCTCCCTCGATGCATTTTCTATCGCAATTCGTGATGGTCCCTTTGTAAAGGGATCTGCCAGGTTTTTATCTGTTTGAATATACGTAACAGTTATTACTCCGGAGTTTCTCAATTTCCTGATAGATTTCAAACGTCTCTTGACGTGTCTTGATGACTTCGCGTTATCCTTAGAATTGTTCACTTTAACATTTTTCTGGCGCCGTTGCCGGGGATCAAAGAAGAAGAAGAAACTCCCACGTCAACTACACGCCATAAACCATTTTTCTGGCGTCGTTGTCGGGGAGTCAAGGACATCTTCACAAGGGGAGTCCCTCATAACCAATCTCTTTACTTTGTTGTTTTTGTTTTGCTTAGTTTTCTTTTTTGCTTTGTTTTCTTGTTTCTTTATCAAAAACACAAAAAAAATTAATTTTACTTGTTTTGCTTTCTTATTTGAAAAACACAAAAAAATTAGTTTCTTTCTTAAAGTTGTCTTTATGACTAGCTCTGCTCCAATCACTATTTTATTATGGATAGCTCACTCAGTTTCCTATTTGGGAACAGTATTATGACTGCTAAGGTAATAGATGAACCACCGCCTGCTAGAACCTCCATGGAAGAAGAAATTGTTGAACCTGAAAGCTCATTAGATGAAAAAAATGAGGAGAGTGATGGACAAAAGGAGGAAGAATGGATCTACCCATGCCTACCTTCTAATGAGAGTAACTATTTATCCCTTACATTATTTTATTGTCCCCCATGCTTATCAAAGGAGGGTGAATGTTATGTTCCCGAGGATTCTTTTGAAAATGTTTGTAATAAAGCTCTAGTGCTTGTAGATCATGAAAAGCATGCCTTATGTGATAGTTATATTGTTGAGTTTATTCATGAGGCTACTGAAAATTATTATGAGAGAGGAAAATATGGTTGTAGAAGTTTTTATGGTAACGAAACACCTCTCTATGTGCTGAAAGTTTTGAAGTTACTTTTGTTTTATCTTCCTATGCCTGTCACTTTGTTCTTTCTGCATTTGTTTGCATACAAGATTCCTATGCATAGGAAGTGGGTTAGACTTGAATGTGTTTTGAATTTGCTTCTTGATGCTCTCTTTTACTTCAATTCATATTTCCTATGAGAGCATCTTCTCAAATTTTTATGCCTAACTTAAAGGCGTTAAAGAAAAGTACTTATTGGGAGATAACCCAAAAGTTTTAGATGAGTCTTGGAAGTTATTATCTCTGTAATAACCTCTCCTTATCCTTTTTATTTGCTTTTTGTACCAAGAGTAACCTCTAATGAGAGTGAAGCAATGATTAGGAAAGTTGCTGTCCCGAAACAGATTTCTGTGCTTCACCATAAAAATTCCTGAGAGAGCTATGTACGTCGGATTGAGCTGTAATTTTTTGTGCTTCTGTACCAGGTTGTTATCTAACTTTCGTTAGTTCAACACGTTTTGATTTGAGCAACATAAGGTCTTCTAAAAAAATGTCTTTACTTGCTGGTCTGTTTTGACAAATTTCTGCATTTGCTTCTTGTTAGTTCCTTCTTGAGTTCCTTTGGAGAATTGAGATTTTTGAGGAAAGTGCTACAACATCTAGTGTTCTAATGGAAGTTTATTTGGTGTTAGAATGAACCTTAAGACTTATTTATCTTAAGTGCACTAATGTTGCTAATGAGATTGTGTGAAGTTTTGTATGAAGGAAAAATTTCAGGTATATGGAAGGAATGAGTAATGAGATGAATGATGGACTAAAGCTCAAGCTTGGGGATGCCACGCATGTCACCCCAAGAAATATCCAATAAGTACAAGCGTCAAAGCTTGGGGATGCCCAAGGCATCCCCTTCTTCATCAATAAAAATTCCAGGTTTCTTCCAAACGCTTCATTTTTATTGTTTCATGCACAGTTGTGTTTTTCTTGGAGCGTCTTCTTTTTCATCTTTGTTTTGGTTTTTAGTTTGCTTAGTTTGCTTAGTGTTCTGAATAAGTTGGTTGGACCCCCTCTTTCATACTTTGGTTTGCAAATAGTTTGGTTTGGTTTGGAAAAGAGTAGGAAAGTTCATGCTTATGTGGTAAAAAGAGCTCGTTTTTTACTGTGGCCTATGCTTTGTCATGCCATGCTTGATATTGTTTTGGCTTTATGATTAGTATTCTTTGCTGTAGCATGACTTGTTATAAACAATTGAGATTGCTTAATGTGCCTTGGATGAGTCATGCGTTGTTTTAGCATATTAAAGCATAGTATAGTGGTATTGTCCTTTGATGCTTTATTTGGGTTGACTTGGCGCATGCTCACACCATGTTATGACTATCTCAAGTCAACTTAGCCTTTATGATCCTTTAGTTTTCAACTTGTAGTATCACTTTATGCTTTGATCAATGATGTTTTGTCGCTCTGCATGATTATGGCCATTATTTCTCTCTTAGTTTGTCGCTCCCAGTCTTTTGCTAGCCTCCACAACAAAGTATGAGTTCCACTCATGCATCCAACTCCCTAAACCAAGTTATTCCAAAGAGTCCACCATACCTACCTACTAGCTTATGCTATTCCAAGTACATTCATGCTTTTGTTTACCTTCCACTTGTTATGAAAAAACTAGTGATTAAAGCTCTCACGAACTTGATGGCACACTTTACTTTTTGCCCCTAATAAACTTGAACCATTGTGTATTCTATGTTGTATATGCTTGCACTTATTTGTCGGGAATTAGCAGAACCATGCTTTCATGGGGAACGCTTTCAACATTGCACTTGGTACTTGTACCTAGTTGATATCATGCTCTTTTGTATATGGATGTCGTCGGTGTGAAATGAAAGGGGAGCTTGTAAGTCCATGGAGTTATGTATATGTGTTAGAGAAACGCCTGGGCCGCTGGTCTAATCCATGCTGACATGGTGGAAACCTGCAGCGTAACCATAATGAGCTGTCTATGAAGCATTCTTCTTATATAAACAAAGAGTCCTATATTGAGAAAAGAAATAAAAAAAGAGATACTATGAAAAGAGGAAAGAGAGAAAAAAGCACCATATTCTCATGTTAATAAGAAGAATGCTGAGATGCTCGTTGTCTGCTTGCCTTGTCATTTTGATATGGGGATTCTTCCGTATCATCGGGCAAGGGGTACCCCATTGGCGGTTCTCAATGATACACATGTACTTACGATGACAAGAACTTACTGGTGACTAAACTTGAGTAGCATGAGGAGCGACCCTCGTATACAAGGGACATGAGATTTCTGACTTATACTTCGTCAAGCATGTACACCATAGTTTGTACTTTAACCTTAATCACTTCAAGATGCTTATGATAGGGGCAATGAGAGCTGAAATCTATGAGTACCATAATTTTTGGAAGCTCTTTATGAGACTTGAATCCCTACTTCCTTTTACAAAAGGCCTTTCTTCCACCATTATATTGAGTCTCCACCTTCTAACTTTATGCACCTACTTTGAGAGCATAGTGGCCATTCTTAGTTCTATGTGCATTGTCTCAAGACTAATTGATTGATGCATAACTTGTTATTGCTTGTTTGAAACTATTGTATCTAGTCACTCTTATGAACTTTGAAGGTGTCCTATGCATTTATATTTGCTACTCTATTCAGGGACAAGCTGAATACTTTTATGCTATGTTTTCTTTATGTGAAACAAACAAATGTCTTGCAAAGCATTGTTATTCATGAATCTTTTGTTTGTGCCTTTTCATGTTGCATCATAGTTTCTTTGCTTATTGCTAGAACTTTGTCTTTCATGTTATGATTGAAGTACTATGATCCTAGCTTTGAATGTTTTGCAAATACTTTGATCAAGTCTTTGATGGTGCATGTCACCTCAAAAATTATTTTCTTTTTATCACTTACCTACTCGAGGACGAGCAGGAGTTAAGCTTGGGGATGTTGATACATTGCAAATGTATCTATAATTTTTGATGTTCCATGCTTTGTTTTATCCACTTTCTTGTGTTTTGTTCTAACTTTGGAGTACTTTTCATATGATTTCTTGGACTAACCTATTAACAAGAGCCACAGTGCCAGCTGCCTGTTTTCTGCTGTCTTTGGTTCCAGGAAAGTCAGAAAATGAATATTCTCGGAATTGGACGGGACAAAAGCCAAAGTGCCTATTTTTCCGGAAGTGATCAAGTGCCGGAATACGAGACGGAGAAGGGTCAGGGAGCCACCACACCACCTGGCCGCGCGACCAGGCCTGGCCCGTGCCAGGGGATGGTGTGGCCGCTCCCGGCACCCCCTCGGCCTCCCCTTCCGACTATAAGTTGCTCTCGGGACGAAAACCCTAAGTACCCGATCAAAAATCCACGAAAGAGTCTGTAGCTGCCGTCATCTCCATCCCTAGATCGGGTGGGATCTGAAGCTCTTCCCGGCACCCTGCCGGAGGGAGGAATTCACCCTGGAGGCTTTCTTCATCACCATGCAAGCCTCCGGTGTGATGCGTGAGTAGTTCATCCTTGGACTACGGATCCATGTAGTAGCTAGATGGCTGGTTTCTCCTCCTTTGTGCTTTCATTTTTAGATCTTGTGAGCTCCGTTCATGATCAAGATCATCTATTTGTAATTCATACATGTTGTGTTTGCGGGGATCCGATGGATATTGAGATGCTATTTCAGATTGATTATTGATTCTATCATGTCTTTGTTATTTGAGATCTTGCATGCTTTCCGTTGTTAGTAGCTATCTTGGCCAAGTAGATGCTAGCAACTCCAAGAGTTAGTATTTATGCTCGATAGTGGGTTCATGCCTCTGGTAATCTGGGGAAGTGACAGAAATCTCTAAGGTACTAGATGTGCTGTTGCTACTAGGGAGAAAACAACAATCCTTTGTTCATAGAACAATCGTATTGTTTACTTTACACGCAGTTCGTAAAGCAATAATCTGTTGCTTGCAACTTAATACTAGAGGGGGTTCGGATGATAACCTGAAGGTGGATTATTAGTCATAGATGCAGTTGGATGGCGGTCTATGTATTATGTTGTAATGCCCAATCAAGTCTCAGAGGAGTCAAGATGATTAGTATATGCATGTATTGCTTTCTCGGTTTTTGTCAATTGCCCCGCTGTAATTTGTTCACCCAGCATGTTATCTATCTTAAGGAGAGCCACCTCTAGTGAACTATGGATCCCGGTCCTTTTTCTTTACATACAATCTACAATCTTTTACTGCTTTGTGTTTAGTTTCTGCAAACTTTTACTTCTTTCCCTTCGATACATTTAATCCTTTGTTTTCCGCAAAACACGGTGAGATTGACAACCTCATCGCAAGTTGGGGACAAAGTTCTGTGGTTGTGTTGTGCAGGTCTCCACGTTGCTACTAGCACTTGTAGTGCGCCCTGCCAAAGCTCAGCTAGTAACACCTTTGGGGTGTTTCCTTACTCCTACTGGTTCGATTAAATCTTGGTTTCATAACTAAGGGAAACTTGCTGCTGTGCTCATCATACCTTCCTCTTGGGGTTCCCAACGAGCTCTACATCAACACTGCCATCAAGCATTTTTCTAGGCGCCGTGCATTGAGCCATCAGTTATCTCCCAATAAGTACTTTTCTTTAACGCCTTTAAGTTAGGCATAAGAAGCAAGAAAAAAGATCAAGTGTTCTCAAATGAAGAAGCATTAAAACCAAATTCCTTGCCCTTACCTCTCTTACTTTTATTCTTACCCTTGGGGAACTTGTGAATGCTTGGTGGAGAAACAAAACGCATGGTGCCCTTTTCCACATCTATTATTGCTCCAAGGAGTTTCAATAGGGATCTTCCAAGTGTGATTTGTCCTTTCCTACACATTCAATAACAAGATAATCTGTAGAAACCATTTTCCCTAGGATCTTTGTAAACACTCCTTCAGCTATTCCACTGGGTAATATTGTGGCATTATTAGCAAGAAAATTTTCTTCTCCTCCTTCAGAAAGCCCCAAAGATTCAAGGATTCATAAATATCTTTGGGCATAAGACAAAATTCAGACATGATATCACAGCGAACATGAAAAGTTTCATTGTTTATTGCAATATTTACTATGGGAAGCCATTCAGAGGGTTCAGAGTTTATTGGAACATAGTTATGATGCTCTCTAAGCGTATTATAGCAATCTTTTAATCTAGCAGTGCTGGTCTCAAGAGTATTCAATCTAGCAAATATATTTATGAGAGAAGAATCAGATTTGCTAGGCAAGTTATAAGTAAAGATCAACTTCTTTATGGCATTAACAGCATCATGCTCATTACATTGGAGGAAATCTCCTCCCACAACAGCATCCAAAGCATATCTGTAGCAAAGAGCAATTCCAAGGTAAAAACTGCTAAGGAACAAGCTTTGGATAATTTTACGTTCAGTTTTCTCATGTAGATCAGAGATTCTAGACCAAGATTCTTTGAAACCCTCTCCAATTCCTTGTTTAAAAGTGAAAATCATTTCCTCAGGTGACATAGTGATTGGAGCAATGCTAGACATAATGGTAACTTAAGATAGGAACTAATTTTTTTGTGTTTTTAATAAAGAAAGCAAACTTGTAGAACTAATTTTTGTGTGTTTTTGATAAAGAAACAAGCAAACAAAACAAAAGTAATCTAAGCAAAACGAAAATAACAAAGTAAGAGATTGGTTATGAGAGACTCCCCTTGTGAAGATGTCCTTGACTCCCCGGCAACGGCGTCAGAAAAATAGCTTGATGACCCAAAATATATCGAGCTCGTTGGGGAATCCCAAGAGGAAGGTATGATGAGCACAACAACAAGTTTTCCCTCAGTACGAAACCAAGGTTTAATCGAACCAGTAGGAGCAAGGAAACACCCGAAAGGTGTAGCTAGCTGAACGTTGGCATGGCGCACTACCGGTGCGAGCAGCAACATGGAGACCTGCACAACACAACCATAAAACTTTGCCCCAACTTGCGATGAGGTTGTCAATCTCACCGGCTTTGCTGAAAACAAAGGATTAAACGTATCGAATGGAAGAAAGTAATAGTTTACAGAAAGCAAACACAAAGCAGTAAACAATTTGTAGATTGAATGTAAAAGAAAGGACCGGGGTCCATAGTTCACTAGAGGTGGCTCTCCTTAAGATATATAACATGATGGGTGAACAAATTACAACGGGGCAATTGACAAACATCGAGAAAGCAATACATGCATATACTAATCATCTTGACTCCTTTGAGATTCGATTAGGCATTACAACATTATACATAGACCGCCATCCAACTGCATCTATGACTAATAATTCACCTTCAGGTTATCATCTGAACCCCCTCCAGTATTAAGTTGCAAGCAACAGATTATTGCATTACGAATTGCGTGTAAAGTAAACAATACGATTATTCTATGAACAAAGGATTGTTGTTTTCTCCCTAGTAGCAACAACACATCTAGTACCTTAGAGGTTTATGTCACTTCCCCAGATTACCAGAGGCATGAACCCACTATCGAGCATAAATACTAACTCTTGGAGTTGCTAGCATCTACTTGGCCAAGATAGCTACTAACAACGGAAAGCATGCAAGATCACAAATAACAAAGACATGATAGAATCAATAATCAATCTGAAATAGCATCTCAGTATCCATCGGATCCCCACAAACACAACATGTAGAATTACAAATAGATGATCTTGATCATGAACGGAGCTCACAAGATCTAAACATGATAGCACAAAGGAGGACAACCAACCATCTAGCTACTACATGGACCCGTAGTCCAGAGATGAACTAATCACGCATCACACCGGAGGCTTGCATGATGATGAAGAAGGCCTCCAGGGTGAATTCCCCTCTCCGGCAGGGTGCCGGGAAGAACTTCAGATCCCTCCTGATCTAGGGACAGAGACGATAGTGGCTACAGACTCTTTTGTGGAATTTTGATTGGGTACTTAGGGTTTGGGTATCGGAGGCATCTTATAGGCGGAAGAAGAGGCCGAGGGGGTGCTGGGGTCGGCCAGACCACCCCCTAGCGCGGGCTAGGCCTGGCCACGTGGCCAGGTGGTGTGGCCAGGCCCCAGCTCCTCTCCGTCTCATATTCTGGCTCCAGATGTCTTCCGGAAAAATAGCGACTTTGGCTTTTGTCCCGTCCAATTCCGAGAATATTCATTTTCTGACTTTCCCAGAACCAAAGACTGCAGAAAATAGGCAGCTGGCACTATGGCTCTTGTTAATAGGTTAGTCCAAGAAATCATATGAAAACTACTCCAAAGTATGGACAAAACACAAGAAAGTAGATAAAACCAAGCATGGAACATCAAAAATTATAGATACATTTGCAATGTATCACTCCTCCATGAAGAAGGCAACTCTGCAATGATGCACCCAGCCACAAACTTATCGGGTAAGTTATACTTAAGGATTTCAAGCTCCTTGGCAAAACACTGTATCTCATGAGCTTGTTCGACTACAGAACGGTTGTTAACCATCCTGTAATCATGAAAGTTCTCTATGATGTACAATTCGCTGCCATCATCTGTTACACCGAACTTAGCGTTTAGTGCCTCCCAGAGCTCTTTGCCATCTTTGAAGTGCATGTACACATCAAACAGCTTGTTATCAAGAACACTCAGAACGCATCCCACAAAGGCAAGATTGATTTCCTTGAACTTGTTCTGATCTTGTTCAGATATAGTTCCTTCAGGTAAACCCTCACTAGCCTCAAATACTTTCAGATTTTGCAGCCACATAGTGGTCTTATACTGCCACCTCTTAAAATGAACACCGACAAACTTTTCCGGCTTCATCGCATCGGCCAAGTGTCCCATGTTTATCTCGGAAAATTGCCTATAATAAGGTTTTTGGATTGTTGGATAAATAGGCACAATTTCCATGATTAATTAAAGAATATTCAACATGACAATACCAGCTACTAGCACATGTAACTCGAACATACTAGATGTACTAAACAACAAGATGAACGGAAACAGGCAATAGCTAAACATGTACTCGTAGAACATGATGAATAACCAGACAGCAGCACGTCGCACGTACCGTTCGATTGCAGTAGTCGCAGCAGTAACCTTGGGGAAGATTGATCGAAGCAGACGCCGGCGAAGACGACGATAGGCATCACCGCCCGATTTGGATGGAAAACGACCCGTGATGAAGAACTCGAGTAGTCGCGCAGAGCGCTTCCCAAAAACCTTATTCGCCCTCTCCCGTACAGGATCACAAAAGCGAGTGGTTTCGGAGACCTGCTCTCCCGTTCGTCGGTGCACGCCGACAAGCGGGATGGAGTAGACTACAGTGGCGGCACACGGCAGAGAGGAGGCAAAACCCTAGATCCATTTTCGGTGTGTTCGTGGTGGAAGCCGCACTGGCGTATATGTAGAGCGGATCGGGAATCCCGTATAGGGCACGTTGTGGACCAAGCCCACGTTGCACATGTTCGGGTCAGTTATAGATAGCCCACGATCCGAGAGCGACCCGAATAGGCAGACTGTTGACACGTCTGTCAAAACCGCACAAGTTTTCCCAAGCAGCAAAAAATAAAGCTCGGCTCGATTCCCGCAACCCGTGGCGCGCGCGCGTCGTGACGAGACGAGATGAGGCGGGCGGTCGGGCGGGCAAGCGGCGTCGGACGAGGAGCGCGTTTATAGTTCTCCTCTTCTCACTCACTTTACTAAGTGGTGAACCACTCCACCTTATAAGGTGGTGTAACTCTCCTCCAAGTTTCCATGTGGGACTAAAGTTTAGCTCCCGCTCCACTCACATGTGAGCTGGCACCAAATTGGGCTAAATCACACATGGGCTTCCACACACATGGGCTTTGAGATTTAGGAAAAAACTGAAATCACATATGGACTTAAATAGATTAGCCCATTATTTCTAACAGTTCCGCTCGGCCTGCAGTCCTGCATACACGTTGGCTCCACGGTAGTCTGGGTGTGCGGTGATTTTCTTTTCTCTGTCTTATCGGTGGGTTGTGCTAACGGGGCCGCACCTGTCAGTCTCCTAGAGGATCGGTCGGTTAGTGGTTCGTACGTTCGGTCGTAGGGGTGGGGAGTAGTTCTTCCAGGCGCTCTCTTCTTCCGGTCTTCTCAAGTGCTTTCATCGGGGCGGGTGTGTTGTTTTTTTGGTGGCGTAGGATTTCTTGGTGGCGTCGTTGTTCCTCCTGCTTATTTCGCCTATTAGGGAGGATTTTTGCTCGGCAGGGTTGCCTCGGAGCAGGGCGCTGGCGGGCTCTTCTCGCTGTGAAGGTTTGGTTTGTTGGCTCCACGGTCGGCCACGAGTCAAGAAAAGAAGCTGTTCGTGAAGTCCCATCAGTGGAGCTCGAGCAGATCATTTGAGTTGCAATGATGAGGTACGAACCAGCTAGATGCAAATTTGTGCGAGTAGACGGCCCAATTTTTCACGGTACCCGTACGTAGCAGCAGAAATAACTTTCGATCAAACAAATATGTGAGATCGTAAGCACAAAAACTAGCGTCGAGTAGATTGGAATCAACTCTACGCACAACAACAACAAATCCCTCACGAATCAGCAACGAAACACACGGTATTCGACATAGGACATTCTTCTGTATTTTATTCAAATCACGATAAAAAACAATCTATTGATACACGGCCGGAACCTGCCTGTTATATAGGTGACACACATCGTACGACTCAATACCAAACCGACATGCAATCAAAAATAATTGACACATACTCTCTCTGTCCTATGGACTCCCTCTCTCCTATCTCTAGTCAAACTTACCTAATTAATTATCTAGCAAGGATTGAACATAAAAGTCCAAAACCTATCAAGACACAACTCTTTCGTGCACAACAGCTAGCTTGAAATAAGGAAACCTAATAAAAGACTACTATCTTAGGAGCGATGGAAAAGACTGGATTGAGACTTCGATCGATCCAACCATGATGGACGTACATGGTGTCCTGAACGTCGGTTTTACCCTTTCTGCTGGAACTAACTAGACAGAAATATTGCCACCAAAATTAAGATGCTTTTTGCCGTGATGCATCGCTCCCATCTGATTAGAGCCATCTTTAACAACAGCAACAAGTCTGGTGCTGTTGCGCCTAGCCGGAATCAAATATGAAGTAGTGATGGCCACATCATCCCCTCCCCCTTGAAACGAAACCGTCCTCGGTTTTGGGGTAGCTTTTTCAACCTTCTTCTGCAGAACAATTACATCCACCTTGATGTCTCTGTCGAATATGGGTCGTAGCACGCGTCGTCTCCCATCATCCCAAAAAGAATAAGTATTGGATCTGTCATCATGTGTAGAATGATGATCATATTGCCATGGTCTTCCCAACAACAATTGACATGCATTCATAGGCAAGACATCACAGATCACCGTGTCATTATAGTCACCCACAGAAAAATTTAGTCTCGCCTTGTGAGTAACTTTCAGCTTTCCAGACTCATATAACCACTCAATGCAGTGTGGTTGCGGATGCTTCCATGTAGGCAATGCTAACGCATCCACCAAGCCCTTGCTGACCACATTGGTATAGCTTCCACTATCCATGATCAACTTGCAATATTGTTATTGACTTGGCATTGGGCTGAAAAATATTCCACCGCTGCCCTTTATCCTCTATGCAGTCTTCCTGGACATGTTTGACCATCAAATTTTTGCAATCAGTGGTAAGTTCATAACCATCCAATACCTGCTCAACTTCCTCGGACTTCTCACTAGTCACTTCTGCAATATCTTCTTCATCACTAGTAGAAATTATAGCCATCTTGTGTGAGCAAAATTTTCTTCATATTTGGGCACTCATGCCTCATATGTCCCCTGCCTCTACATGTAAACCACTCAATTTGTGCGCTGGACTGGGTACCAGAAGCAGCTCTGGACACTCCTGATTTAGACGCCTCCTTTTGCCAAGAATTATTGGTGTGTGTAGAGGATGGTGGCCTGAAACTAGCACTAGCATCCTCCCCGTGCGAACGCTGACTTGTGTTTATAGGCATAAGATGACATCTTTTAATCTGTTGCTCTGCACGCTGAGCTTGGTGCACGAGATCTTCTATGTTGAAATAGACCACCATCTCAACTCGGTCCTGCACCTAGAGATTCAGTCCGTTAAAAGAAACGCGCCATCGTTGCTTCTAGGTCCTCCACAGTCTATGTACGGATCATAAGAAATTCCATCTCTTTATAATATTCATCAACACTCAAATTACCTTGAGGATAGCGCTACAGCTTGATGTACAAACTTCTTTTGTAGTGTTCTGGAACAAATCGTCGCTGCATAAAATCCTTCATCCCTTGCCAACTCGTTGGACGATGATGCAAGCGGCAAATTTGATTCCACCACAGCAAGGCATAACCGGTGAACTCAATGGCTGCAAGCTGCATCTTCTTCTCTTCAGCATAACGATGAGCATTGAAAATTTGGTCAACAAGCATCTCCCAGTCCAAGTAATCTTCAGGCTTGCACTTTCCAAAGAATGACAGGATTGATATCTTCATGTGTCCGATGTTGTCGTCAATAGGAAATCGTGCAGCCTGACTGAAATGATCTCGGTCGTTCACTCTGCCATGGGCGATAGCTTCAGCTCGTGGGTCAAGGTGTCGTGGTCGTGGCGCATACCCCGCGGCAAGATCAACATTGTCGGCATTATCAACAACTCCTGCTGGTTGTTATGGCAGATCGCCTACTCGGCCATCACATGGAGGGGGCGCGGCTGGTAGTGGAGCTTGCACCGCTGGTGCTAGAGGTGGAGCTTGCAGATTCTCAACAATAGTCTGCAGAGCACCGATTTGAGCACCCAGATCATCAAATCTGTTGTTGATCTTTGTCTTCAGATTGGTGTGGCACCGTAGGTCGAAGTCGCATGTGAGGTCGAATCCCTCGCGCACGTTCTCGGCAAGATCTTCAACATATACAGGGAAGGAAACTGCATCCAGATCAATCGCATGATTTTCCGCCTTGATAGGTCCTGACATCTTGATCAAAACAGTACCATGATCAACCTAGAAATTTGATACCATATGACGAGACACGAACCAGCTAGATGCAAATTCGTGCGAGTAGACGGCCCGATTTTTCACAGTACCCATACATAGAAATAGAAATAACTTTGGATCAAACAAATATGTGAGATCGTAAGCACGAAAACTAGCATCGGGTAGATTGGAATCAACTTTACGCATAGCAACAACAAATCCCTCACGGATCAACGACGAAACACATGGTATTAGGTGACACACGTCATACGACTCAATACCAAACCTACCAAACCGACATGCAATCTAAAATAATTAACACGGACTCTCTCTCTCTCCTATGGACTCTCTCTCCTATCTCTAATCAAACTTACCTAATTGATTATCCGGCAAGGCTTGAACACAAAAGTCCAAAACCTACCAAGACACAACTCTTTCGTGCACAAACAGCTAGCTTGAAACAAGGAAACCTAATAAAAGACTACTAGCTTAGGAGCGATGGAAAAGACCGGATTGGGACTTCGATCGATCCAACCATGATGGACGTACACAGTGTCCTGAACGTCTGTTTTACCTTTTTCTGTTGGAAGTGACTAGACAGAAATATTGCCACCAAAATTAAGCTGCTTCTTGTTGCCGTGATGCATCCCTCCCATCTGATTAGAACCATCTTTAACAACAGCGACAAGTCTAGTGTTGTTGCGCATAACCGGAATCAAATATGAACCAGAATCAAATATGCCTTATTTTATTTAAGAAGCAGGAGAGAATTGATCGGTTCATTATGGGGAACTAGCCGAATACCATTACAAATAAATGTTGTCATGGAACATGGACACATTGGGTACCACCACCAAACTTGGGCATGGGCAGCCCGGTCCAACCCGACCCGAAAAAGCCCGATGGGCCGGACTTTTCAGGCCTGCGGGCCGGGCCGGGCCTAGGCCGGAGGAATTTGCAAAACAGGGAAAGGCCCAACCTATGAACACCCGGATTTTTAAGTCCAGATGCCTGTTATGCCGTACATCGCAATCTCAGGAATACCATTTTTGCGAGACATAACAAAATTGATAGCACAGTACCTCATCCATTACAAACCATAATAGTCTTACAAATAGGTGATCTCATGATCAAGTCTTAATACACATCAAAGCAGCGGAAAATAAATGTAGTAGAGACTCCATCTTCATTGTCACAGGCAATGCTGACGATGGGAGATGATCCTAGTTATTGTAGACATCCTGATGTCCGTCCTCCAGATAGTCCTCTTCATAGTCTGGCCATGGAAATAGCCAGGGACAAAACCATGAGTACTTTTAAAGTACTTGCAAACTATCACTAATGTAAGTAAGCCAATTCTAGTAGGAATCCTAAGCTCTAGGCTTGTTTGCAATAAGCTAGTTTTATTTCAGAAGTACCTAGTAGTAAAGATATATTTTAGTTGTCTAGGTTACTAATGGCTCAATGCACGGTGCCTAGAAAAATGCTTGATGGTGGTGGTATTGATGTAGAGCTCGTTGGGAACCCCAAGAGGAAGGTATGATGAGCACAGCGGCAAGTTTCCCTCAGTTATGAAACCAAGGTTTAATCGAACCAGGGAGCAAGAAAACACCCCAGAGGTGTTACTAGCTGAGCCTTGGCAGGGCGCACTACTGGTGCTAGTAGCAACGTAGAGACCTGCACAACACAACCACAGAACTTTGTCCCCAACTTGCGATGAGGTTGTCAATCTCACCGTGTTTTGCGGAAAACAAAGGATTAAACGTATCGAGTGGAAATAAGTAATAGTTTGCAGAAAGTAAACACAAAGCAGTAAACAGTTTATAGATTGTATGTAATGAAAGGGCCGGGATCCATAGTTCACTAGAGGTGGCTCTCCTTAGATAGATAACATGCTGGGTGAACAAATTACAGCGGGGCAATTGACAAACATCGAGAAAGCAATACATGCATATACTAATCATCTTGAATCCTTTGAGATTCGATTGGGCATTACAACATTATACAGAGACTGCCATCCAACTGCATCTATGACTAATAATCCACCTTCAGGTTATCATCCGAACCCCCTCCAGTATTAAGTTGCAAGCAACAGATTATTGCTTTACAAACTGCGTGTAAAGTAAACAATACGATTGTTCTATGAACAAAGGATTGTTGTTTTCTCCCTAGTAGCAGCACATCTAGTACCTTAGAGATTTCTGTCACTTCCCCAGATTACCAGAGGCATGAACCCACTATCGAGCATAAATACCAACTCTTGGAGTTGCTAGTATCTACTTAGCCAAGATAGCTACTAACAACGGAAAGCATGCAAGATCACAAATTACAAAGACATGATAGAATCAATAATCAATCTGAAATAGCATCTCAATATCCATCGGATCCCCGCAAACACAACATGCAAAATTACAAATAGATGATCTTGATGATGAACGGAGCTCACAAGATCTAAACATCAAAGCACAAAGGAAGAGAACCAGCCATCTAGCTACTACATGGATCCGTAGTCCAAGGATGAGCTACTCACGCATCACACTGGAGGCTTGCATGGTGATGAAGAAAGCCTCCAGGGTGAATTCCTCCCTCCGGCAGGGTACCGGGAAGAGCTTCAGATCCCACCTGATCTAGGGATGGAGATGACGGTAGCTACAGACTCTTTCGTGGATTTTTGATCGGGTACTTAGGGTTTTCGTCCCGAGAGCAACTTATAGTCGGAAGGGGAGGCCGAGGGGGTGCCGGGAGCGGCCACACCACCCCCTGGCGCGGGCCAGGCCTGGCTGCGCGTCCAGGTGGTGTGGTGGCTCCCTGGCCCTTCTCCGTCTCGTATTCTGGCACTTGATCACTTCCGGAAAAATAGGCACTTTGGCTTTTGTCCTGTCCAATTCCAAGAATATTCATTTTCTGACTTTCCTGGAACCAAAAACAGCAGAAAACAGGCAGCTGGCACTGTGGCTTTTGTTAATAGGTTAGTCCAAGAAATCATATGAAAAGTACTCCAAAGTTGGAACAAAACACAAGAAAGTAGATAAAACCAAGCATGGAACATCAAAAATTATAGATACATTTGCAATGTATCAGTTACTCAAGTGAAACATAGCTTTCATTTCCACAACCTTGTGGTGGTCAAGTCAAAATCATATTTCAAGTAACAAGTCATTTTGAAAACATCTGACAATGGAACAGTATGGCCATCCAACTGTCCATGACCGCGGCGCGGCTTTTCGAATAGTTTGACACTCTGCAGAGGTGGTACACTTTCACCACAAATTTTGATACATCCGTCAGGGATAGCCCTGAATCATCATACTTGGTATGCGGATAATCAATCCTAACCTTTCAATTACACACCCTTGTATAGGCACCTCCCCTATGAGCTTGGCCTCCCAGCCATTGCAATCCGCCATCCCGGGAATTGCATAGGTGGTCATTCACAGTCACGAGGTAGCCTCAGCTTAACCTATTTTACGCAAGGGAACCCATACTAAGATACATAAACTTCTAGTTAAACCCTACCCAAATCAGGTATTGTGGTTGTACGGTAAAGCTAGAATGGTATTGCATCTGAACCCAACCATCAGTTTTTATTCAAAGTGAAGTCACAATTCTCATTCATCATCATCTTCAAGTCATTTTGTTTCATAACCCATGTCAAAACATTTCAATAGAATGACTCATCATTCTAAGGTTTTCATAATCATTTGTTCCAAGTGTTCCCATCTAAAGTGATTGATGACCCACAAGTATAGGGGGTGTATCGTAGTATTTTCGAGGGAAGTGAAACCCAATTTATTGATTCGACACAAGGGAAGCCAAAGAATATTTATAAGCCTTAACAACTGAGTTGTCAATTCAGCTGTGCACCTGGAAACAATCTTGCTCACAGCAGTTTATCAGTAGCAACAGTTTTGTAGTAGCAGTAGTAAAGTAACAGCAGTAGTAAAGTAAAGACAGTAGTAACAATAGCAGTAAACAGTAGGATTCGAGTGCGGTAGGCATAGGGATGGATGGACGGGCGTTGCATGGACAAGACAATTCACATAGCAATTAGAACATAGGGCAATTGCAGATAAATAAGATAAAGCATCCAAGTACTAGATAATCCTAGGCATGTGTTCCATATATAGTCATACGTGCTCGCAATGAGAACTTGCACAACATCTTTTGTCTTGCCAGCCTGTTTGTAGCGGGGCCTCAAGGGAACTACTGGCAATTAAGGTGCTCCTTTTAATAGAGCACCGGAGCAAAGCATGAACACTCCGTGAACACATGTGATCCTCACATCAAAGCCATTCCCTCCGGTTATCCTGATTTCTGTCACTTCAGGGCCATTGGTTCTAGACAACAACCTGTGTATACAACTTGTAGGTAAGACCATAAACAATACTATCATAAAGAATCAATAACATGTTCAGATCTGAAATCATGGCACTCGGGCCCTAATGACAAGTATTAAGCATAACAAGTCACAACAAAGTCAAAAAGCACTAATAGAAGATACTAGGCACCATGCCCTAACAATATGATGCCATTACATGAACGATCTCATCCAATCCCTACCATCCCCATAGCCTACGGCGGGGGATTACTCACTCATAGATGGGGAAAACATGGATGGTCGATGGAGAAGTGATGGTGATGATGATGGCGATGATCTCCTCCAATTCCCCGTCCCGGCAGGGTGCCAGAACGGAGTTTCTAGTTCCGAATCGTGGAATCTGGTGGTGGTGGCGGAGCGGAACTCCTTTTGGAAAAACGTCGACCCCCTCTGAGTTTTTAGGTCAGAAGGCAACTTATAGGCGAAGAGGGAGACCGAGGGGGTGTCTGGGCGGCCAGACCACCCCCTGGCGTGGCCAGGTGGTGTAGCCTAGGCCCAACCCCCCTCCGTCTCATATTCTGGCTCCGTGAGTCTTCTGGTGAAATAAGATTTTTGGCATATTTTCTAGGATTTTTCCTGTTAGTTGATTTTCTGCACAAAAACTAGACACCAAGGCAATTCTGCTGAAAACAGCGTCAGTCCGTGTTAGTTGCATTCAAATCACACAAGTTTAGAGGAAAAACAATAGCAAAAGTGTTCGGGAAAGTAGATACATTTTGGACGTATCAACTCCCCCAAGCTTAGCTTATTGCTTGTCCTCAAGCAATTCAGTTGAAAACTGAGTGCGATAAAAGAAACTTTCACGAACACATTTGCTTCGTATGATGTATATATTCTCAGCATGTGATCAACTACTTAGATGATTCATAATAAAGAGTATGCAACTAAGTTTACTTAATAGGCAATGCAAGCTATGAAGAGATTCCAACTCAAAAATAATAAGTAGCATGAAACATAAACATAAGCAACATTACAATGCTCATAACAAGGTATGATAGAGTGGTATCTCGCCTGCCTTTGATTGTGAATGCCAAGGCACCTCTGAAGTTTAGGTGAAGACTAGAAGTAAAGATGTCAAAGATACAAGCATCGAAGTCATAACACAAATAATCAAGTTTTGAGACAAGCACATTACACTAAGAATGACAATTATGCTCTCAAGAAAGTGCTCAAAGAATAGGTGATGACTCAACAAAGAAATGAAAAAGGTTTTGAATAGTTTGAAAGGCTTCCAAATGCTGAAAGTATGGTACTCGTTAGCTTTGAGCTCTCATTGCCCCTATTATAGGCATCTTTAATATGGTTAAGGTGAAAGTGAGGTCCAATCTGAGTTATATGCTTGACAGACTATAAACTGGAAATCCCATGTCTCTTGAGTACGAGGGCTGCTCCTCATGCTACTCAACTTTAGTTACCGGTAAGTTCTTGTCATCATAAATACGTGCGTATCATAGAGAACCGCCAACGGGGTACCCCTTGCCCGATGATACGGAAGAATCCCCATATCAAAATGACAAGACAAGCAGACAATAAGTATCTCAACAATATTCTTATTTACCATGGGAAAATGGTGCTTTTTTCTATCTTTCCTCTTTTCTCAAATCTTTTTTTTCTTTTTCTCAATAGCTATCTCTCTCTTTTTTATAAGAAGAATGCTTCATAGATACTTATTATGGTTACGCTGCATGTTTCCACCATAACAGCATGGATTAGACCGGCGGCCCAGGCATTTCTCTAACACACATACATAACTCCATGGATTTACAAGATCCCCTTTTATTTCACACTGACGACATCCGCAAACAAAATAGCATGGTATCAACTGGGTATATATTTGCAGGTGTCGAAAGCGTTCCCCATGACAGCACGGTTCTGCTAATCCCCAGCCTATAATTTGCAAGCATATAACTTTCATCGACAGTCACAATGGTTCAGGTTTATTAAGTGCAGGAAATAAAGTGTGCCATCAAGTTCGTGAGAGCTTTACTAACTAACTTTCTCATAACAAGCAAACATTTTATTCGGAAGAAAACAAGGCATATTGAATATGCACAGAAATAGCAAATGATGCTAATAGGTAGGTATGGTGGACACTTTTGGCAATATTTGGTTTTAGGGAGTTGGAGACATGAGTAAAACATACTCAGTGCAAGTGAAGGCTAGCAATAGTAAGGGAGCGACAAACGAGAGAGAAATAGCTGTCATAATCATGCTTGCAACAAAACAGGACTAATCATGGCATGAAAGTGATTCAAGACCCTCAAAGCAAAATAATTCATCGAGCCTTAACTGATTATTTCAGTCATATGCATGCATGAGCATGTGCCAAGTCAATTCAAGTGAAACATTTAGAGGAGGATACCACGGTGTCATACCAAGTTATGAATAGAGTAATGCAAGCAAACATTCATATGACATGCTACAAACTATTAGCAAGCTGGAACTAATCATAAGAAAGCAAGCACTACTAAGAATCCATGAATAACATACACCCTACCCGAACAGGCTAAGCATGCCCACAATGATGAGTATATGTACAAAAATGAAAACAAATAGAGTTCGTTAACAGCCTCTTACCACACCCCAAGTTTTAATTAATCCTCATTATTGCCCTTCACTTGTGTGGCTTGAACAATAATAATAATATGAAACCAAATTCCGCTGACAACTGCTGAACCCTGCAACAAAACTCACAAAACCAAATAAAAACAACAAATATTTTTAGTGTTTTCGATTTCTAAAACAAGAACCAAAAGGGAAAAACAAGCAAAGCAAAATCTTGTTGGGTTTTTCGAATAATTCAAACAAAGCAAAAAGGGAAAAGCAAAGAAGAAGAAGCAAACAAAGAGAAACAACATAAATATTTTTGGTCTTTTTGTGTTTTAGAAAGCAAAAACAAAGAACGAAAACTAAAAAGAGAATGAAACATGAATATACAAAGTACCGACAAAACATGATATGGAGATGAGTGTGATGTCGGTGTACCTCCCCCCAAGCTTAGGCTTTTGGCCTAAGTGGGTATCAATCCCAAGCTGGCCAGGATGGAGCGCCTCCGTAGTACGGTGAGGAGGTACCCTCGTCCTGGTGCAAGCTCGAGGACGCCCCACCATAATGCGCAGAGTAATCATAGGAGGGCACATCCTCCTGGTGCTGCCTGTGGAAACCCAGCAAGCGGAGCTGCTCGTCCACCTCCTCCTTGGAGGGCGACCACGGCCTCCTGTGAACACTAAACAAAGTAGATTACGGCCTCCTATCATAATCATGCTTGCAACAAAACAGGACTAATCATGGCATGAAAGTGATTCAAGATCCTCAAGGCAAAATAATTCATCGAGGCTTAACTGATTATTTCAGTCATATGCATGCGTGAGCATGTGCCAAGTCAATTCAAGTGAAACATTCAGAGGAGGATACCACGGTGTCATACCAAGTTATGAATAGAGTAATGCAAGCAAACATTCATATGACATGCTACAAACTATTAGCAAGATGGAACTAATCATAAGAAAGCAAGAACTACTAAGCATCCATGAATAACATACACTCTACTCGAACAGGCTAAGCATGCCCACAATGATGAGTATATGTACAAAAATGAAAACAAATAGAGTTCGTTACCAGCCTCTTACCGCACCCCAAGTTGTCATTAATCCTCATTATTGCCCTTCACTTGTGTGGCTTGAATAATAATAATAATATGAAACCAAATTCCACTGAGAACTGCTGAACCCTGCAACAAAACTCACAAAACCAAAGAAGAACAACAAATATTTTTGGTGTTTTCGATTTCTAAAACAAGAACCAAAAGGGGAAAACAAGCAAAGCAAAATCTTGTTGGGTTTTCCAAATAATTCAAACAAAGCAAAAAGGGAAAGTAAACCAATGCAAAAAGAAGAAGAAGCAAACAAAGAGAAACAACAGAAATATTTTTGGTCTTTTTGTGTTTTAGAAAGCAAAAACAAAGAATGAAAACTAAAAAGAGAACAAAACATGAATATACAAAGTACCGACGAAACATGATATGGAGATGAGTGTGATGTCGGTGTACCTCCCCCCAAGCTTAGGCTTTTGGCCTAAGTGGGTATCAATCCCAAGCTGGCCAGGATGGAGCGCCTCCGTAGTACGGTGAGGAGGTACCCTCATCCTGGTGCAAGCTCGAGGATGCCCCACCATAATGCGCAGAGTAATCGTAGGAGGGCACATCCTCCTGGTGTTGCCTGTGGAAACCTAGCAAGTGGAGCTGCTCGTCCACCTCCTCCTTGGAGCGTGACCACGGCCTCCTGTGAACACTAAACAAAGTAGATTGTGGCAAAGGAATCTCCCTTTCATCCCCGTCAGTAAACAACATCCTATATACTAAACTATCCATATCAGAATCAGTAGTGACAAAGCGATGTGTTTTCATGGCAGCAAGGCCAAGCCTTTGTGGGGCCAATATAGTATCATTGGGGTCCACCGAAAGCTCTAATGCATTGACCATACGTGAAGCAATGATGCCCCCATAAATAGCCCCCCCCTAGCAGCTAGGTGGCGAGCAATAAGCG
This sequence comes from Avena eriantha, assembly GCA_910589775.1. Classification (NCBI taxonomy): domain Eukaryota; kingdom Viridiplantae; phylum Streptophyta; class Magnoliopsida; order Poales; family Poaceae; genus Avena; species Avena eriantha. Next base: position 68,446,009 of record OU342743.1, on the reverse strand, counting down.
AGCCAAGGTTGTACTGAGTATCATTGTTAAGCGCAGCAGCAAGGAAGGCTAAATGATAGTTGGAGATATTACTCGTATTCTCCCTACCGAGAACTCTAGTAGCAAGATAATATGCAAAGTATCTAAGAGCAGGGAGTTAGATGTTTCTTATCTTTCCGCGCTGAGCTACGCGGTCATCATCATTGGTCACCCCTCGATAGAGCTCCAGCAAATCAGCAGGTCGCCCTTGAATCTTCTTCATGGTCCCTGTCATGCTTACACCTACAATACTACAAAATCTTTCTAATGACATGGTAAAGGGCAGATTATAAATTCTGAAAGATACAATTGACTGATAGGGCGTGTTAGTAAACATGAAGCTCTCAACAAAAGTCTTGGTGAGCATAGCATATTATTCACTCTCATCTTGCATGTATGAGGTCAAACCAACCCTCTGAATATGTAGCAAGAAATCATTAAGAATCCCTGCACCTTGTAAGAAAGTAAAACAAGGAAAAGTAGATGTGTGAGCATCCCCATCATCTCATTCATTACCAATATGAGGTGCAATGAGATCTTCGTTGTATGATGGCCTAAACTGAGAGGCTGATCTTGAGGGCCTTGACCTCCTAGGTGCATCCCTCTCAAATATTTCTCCAAAGGTATGATTGTTCATGTTTGATATTCTGAAATTTAAACATCTATTAAACAAGTGATTGCAAAGTGAATATATAATGAAGGGCACTACTCATAGGGACTTTGTAAGAGGCCTAAACATGCATCAAAACTATATCTCTAAGCATCAAACAAGCTTACAAGCTCTCATAACCTGTCACCTACATCAGCAAAATACTCAAGATATACTCCACTAAACACAAATCTACTTGGACAAGCGGGGGAGTCACATACCGGAGAACAAATTCTCCAAATTTCAACAGCAAAGATGGGCTGAGCAAGGAGATCGAAAAATCGAGGGCAAGCATAGCAAGAACGCGATTTTGAGCAATGAACTAGTGTCTACTCAGGAGAGAGAAGAAAGTGGCAAGTGAGAGAGTGAGTGGAGGGCCAGGGGTGGCCCACACCATAGGCAGGCGCCCCCAGGGCTGGCCGCTCCACCAGGTGGTGTGCCTGCCTGGTGGGCCCCTGGTACCTTCCAGGTACTCCTCTGCCCATTTTTTCACGTAAAAATTTAATATGATTTTTTTGTAATTTTTCGAGACACTTTATTTTTGGGCAATTTTCAGGTATGAAAGAATGACTTTCTGATAGAAAAAGGTTTTTGGAATGATGCAAAGACAAAACAAGGCTAGAACTTCAGAAGTTCTAAGACACTCTAACATGCAAGCAACTAACAACAGAAAAGTAAACTAAACGAAAGCAAAAACTATAATGGAGAGCATAGAAGTAAGCGGAGATAATCATGGTGAAAACATTGTTTTGTTCAATGAAATCCTTTTGTTAACAAGGTTGATCAGGTCTTGTTACCAAAACAATTTTATATGAAACAAAACTTTGTATTCCACTAATGATTATGTTACCTCAACCTTGATAGCAATGGTCCCAATCATAATAGTTTCAAAATTTTCTCTTGGTATGGGACAATATATTTCTCCAACTTGAATGCCCTCAACATGTTCAATCGAATTTAAACCATAAGTCCTATCAATCTTCTTGGGGAAATAGACAGTATGTTCTTTGTCATTAACATTGAAAGTCACCTTTCCTTGATTACAATTAATAACAACTCCTGCAGTATTAAGAAAAGGTCTCCCAAGAATAATAGACATATTATCATCTTCAGGCATTTCAAGCACAACAAAATCAGTTAATATCAAGCAATTATGAGCCACTTGAACATGTACATCCTCACATATACTAACAGGAATAGTGGTATGTAGCACCCTCAAATCGGCCCTATGCAAGTTTTAGCCCTTTCCGCCAAAAACCGCATAGAAACGATTCAAGGACGCCCACCAGGCACTTTCGTGCGGGTGGAAAACGAAGTAATAACATTACACAACAGTTTTTCACGTAAAAATTTAATATGATTTTTTTGTAATTTTTCGAGACACTTTATTTTTGGGCAATTTTCAGGTATGAAAGAATGACTTTCTGATAGAAAAAGGTTTTTGGAATGATGCAAAGACAAAACAAGGCTAGAACTTCAGAAGTTCTAAGACACTCTAACATGCAAGCAACTAACAACAGAAAAGTAAACTAAACGAAAGCAAAAAACTAAAATGGAAAGAATAGAAGTAAGCGGAGATAATCATGGTGAAAACATTGTTTTGTTCAATGAAATCCTTTTGTTAACAAGGTTGATCAGGTCTTGTTACCAAAACAATTTTATATGAAACAAAACTTTGTATTCCACTAATGATTATGTTACCTCAACCTTGATAGCAATGGTCCCAATCATAATAGTTTCAAAATTTTCTCTTGGTATGGGACAATATATTTCTCCAACTTGAATGCCCTCAACATGTTCAATCGAATTTAAACCATAAGTCCTATCAATCTTCTTGGGGAAATAGACAGTATGTTCTTTGTCATTAACATTGAAAGTCACCTTTCCTTGATTACAATTAATAACAACTCCTGCAGTATTAAGAAAAGGTCTCCCAAGAATAATAGACATATTATCATCTTCAGGCATTTCAAGCACAACAAAATCAGTTAATATCAAGCAATTATGAGCCACTTGAACATGTACATCCTCACATATACTAACAGGAATAGTGGTATGTAGCACCCTCAAATCGGCCCTATGCAAGTTTTAGCCCTTTCCGCCAAAAACCGCATAGAAACGATTCAAGGACGCCCACCAGGCACTTTCGTGCGGGTGGAAAACGAAGTAATAACATTACACAACAGTCCTCGATGGGATCCACAGAACAGATATATATTCAACAACGATTCAATGAGTCATCTTGAAAATACAGATATACAATACAAAGATCCAAATCACCTTGAAAACGATCCGGGAAGAAGTACTTGTCGCATCTGCGGTCGGTTCAGGTAGAAGAGCTCGTCGTCCAGGAATTCTCCGGGTCTGCGGCCTTCGGATCATGTCGACGGTCTTGTCGTACTAGGGGTTCGATGTTCGGATCCGTGTAGAAGGTCTTGGAGTTCCACCTTGTACGTCGATGGCGGACTTGGGATCGGTGTCAGAAGATCTTGGCGAAAACTACATTGCAGCAGCTCGGGTGTACAGACACGGCTCGCAGATCTTGGACTTGGTGATGATGACACATTTTGGGGAAAATTTCACCGATCTCATGATAGTTCAGGTGCCCTGGTACACAAAAAGAAGAACAACGAGGACCTGCAGAGCAACAACAGAGCAGGGCAGCGTTGAGGAGTCCCTAACGCAGCTCCAACAGAGGAGCAGTACCACAGCAGAGGCTTGAAATCACACGAGGCGGTACGGCTTGGTGAAGCTCCTGGTGAAGGTACTGCACGAGGCAGACGAGGTGCGTGGCCGGCTCCAAGACGCGCGGCTGCGGTCCTGCTGGTGACTGAGGACGACGCCGACAGGGGGGAGGGAAGAGGCGGCACTGCAGGTGGTACGGGGCGACGGCGACGGGGACCTGCGAGCCTGTAGCCGAAGACGCGAGACCGGTGGTCGAGGAGAGGGCACGGGCCCGCGGACGGCTTGCCGGAGAAGGAAGGAAGCTCAGAAGCAGGCGGCGGCGAGGTCTGGAGAGCGCCGCGGTGCCCGCTGCTGGGGTCGGGGATTCGAGGAGGCAGGCGGCGAGCAGAGAGAGGCCGGGCGGCGGGCTGGAGGCGGGCCGCGCGGAAGGAGGCGGCGGCCGACGAGCTCGACAGAGAGGGAGTAGGCGGCGGCGGGCGGAGCCGAGCAGGCGATGATGGCGGAGATGTAGGAAGGGCGGGGCCGCGAGATGAGGTGGGCGAGGGAGCGGGGTGCGGACGGGTGAGACGGGAGGCCGCGACGTGGCTCCGGCGGGCAGCGTCGCGGGGCTCGCGCGGAGGAAGCGGAAGGCGGCGGCGACGTCGAGGTAGAGTCGGGGATTGCGGGGGGCGGGGAGGAGAGAGAAAAGGAAGCGGGGAGAGAAGAGCCTGGGGCGCGGTTGGTGGGCAGGTGCGGGCGGCACGCGTCGCGGCACGGAGGTGGGGTCGGGGCCAAGCGGGAGCGGCAGGCAGACCAGGTGGTGGGGATGCGGGGCCAGGGCGGCGTGGGTTGGTGTCGGTCGCGTGGGGTGGGTGGGATTTTGTACGGGGCGAGCGGGAGTGGGCAGGGGAGGGCGCCCAGGAGGGAATTTTGGCGGCTGGCGGTGGGGAGAGGGAGCTGTGCGGCTAGGGTGTGGGTCGGTCTGGGCGGGAGATGGGGGTGAGTGGCGGCTAGGTTTTAGGGTTAGGAAAAATAGGTTTTGGGGTAGTAGGCCAGCTGGCTGGGCCTTTGGGCCGGGCCGGCTGCCTCCCCTAAAAATATTTTTATTTAAAAAAAGTTTGTTTGTTTTATTTTAATAAAAGATGTTATAAATAGTTTTAGACAAATAAAGATCCGGAAAAGACTGAGGATCTACTTTGAATTTAAAGGAGGGGACTAATTAGAAAACAAAATAGTCTTTTGTCAAAAATATTTTAGGGCAAAAAATATGCATGATGACATGACGATGCTCAAATGCGATGTGGCATGATGACATGAGCATGCGATCATGATGATGCAATGCACAAAAACACAGCGATTTTCTAGTAGTGGTTTTGCGGGGCGCCACATGGTAGATTTATCATCCATTTGCAAAGATATATCAGTTGGTATTAATTTTTCCAGTTGAAGCCTCTTATAGAGGGAGAAAGGCATAATGATAACCCACAAGTATAGGGGGTGTATCGCAGTATTTTCGATAAGTAAGAGTGTCGAACCCAATGAGGAGCAGAAGGTGCTGGCTAGTGGTATGGATCAGGAATTCTCTGCAAATACTTAGCAAATGGATTTTTAGGGGTTTCCGATAAAGCAAGTAAACAAAGTATGAGTAAATAAAAGACAGTAGGAATAAATGCAGCAAGTGGCCCAATCCTTTATGCAGCAAAGGACAAGCCGGTTGTATTACTTAAGATGACCAAATGTTCTCGAGGACACATGGGAAGACTGTCAAGTGCTTTCGCTTCATATAGTCGATTAATCTTCTTTAGCTTGCTAAGTGTTGTGTGGGTGAACCTGTGCTAATGTACCGCCCCATCCAAGACTAATACATACTTGTGATTATACCCCTTGCAAACATCCATAAGTACAAGAAAGTAATTAAGGTAGAAACCTAACCACAACTTTAAACTCTAAGACCCTTACGTCCCTTATGCAATGGTTTCCTAACGGGGGTTCAGGTTTCTGTCACTCCGGCAACCCGTACGATTAGTAGCCAAATACACAATGCATTCCCCTAGGCCCTTATAGGTGAAGTGTCATGTAGTCGACGTTCACATGACACCACTAGAAGAAGTAAACCACAACTTAAATAACAATCTACTGAATCTTTCTCAATGCAACTCCACTACTAACAACAAGACTTCTCCCATATCCTCAAGAACAAAACGAACTACTCACAAGACATCATATGGATCATGATCAGAGATGGAATAATGATGTATAACAATCTGAACATAAACAATAATTCAATGGTTCACTCAATAGCATCAACTACAAAGAGTAATCAACACCGGGAAAGTTTCCCCTATGAACTAATGTAAGATTCAACGCAATTGTTACAGCAATATGGAGATGGTGATGAGGGTGCTGATGGTGATGAGGGTGCTGATGGTGATGATGATGATCCCGATGAAGTACAGCTTGATGGTGGTGTTGATGGTGACGATCTCCCCTCTCCGGGAAGGAATTCCCCTGGCAGAAATCTGTCTGCCGGAGAGATCTTTCTCTCTCGGTGTTTTCCGCCCCGCAAAGGCGGCGGAAACTTTCTATGGTCGCTTCCCCGAGTCTTAGGGTTTCGGGAGGATGATATACGCCATGGGGGAGAGGCTGGAGTGGGCCAGGGCGGCCACACCACCTCTAGGCGCGGCCTAGGCCTACCCGCAGCATGGGGTGGTGTGGGCCCCTTGCGGCCCACCTCCACTCCATCTTCTGGCATCCTTAGTCTTCTGGAAAAATAGGATTTTCCATATATTTTCCCGGTTTTTCTGATCTTCGTGAATTTTGCCTCCAAACAGCACCTTTTCATCAGAATCCTGACTGCAGCGGTCCATGCTCCAAAAGTCATCAACCATGCAAAAATAGATGAAATAACATAAGTATCACCTCTCAATACGAAATATATCAATGAATAATAGTGAATTAAGACATAGAATAGTGATGCAAAATGGATGTATCAACTCCCCCCAAGCTTATACTTCGCTTGTCCCCAAGCGAAACTGAGCTCAATAAACATGACCTCAGGTTTATGGAGTGAAGAGTCGATAAAAGAATACGGACAAGAAGCATCACATTCATCAAATACATAGATCATAATAGAAGACAACTCACTATTATATAACTCAACTTGCAATGAGTAAAGGAAACACAATAAAGATACATAAAGTGAATCATAATTGGTAATGGCAAACTTAGCTCTTGGTCGAAGAATAGTTGATAATTTGCTGGAGTTCACAAATAGCTGGTTTTCAATGAAAGCTTTCAAAGTAGTAAACATCAAGATAAGAGCAATAGGCAAAACAAGGAACATAAGAGACATGATTGAATAAATCATCATATGAATGAATGAAACACATCAACTCAAAATACTTGTTGAGATAGAAGGGAATAGGTTTACTGACTCAACTACAAAGTAAAAGAAAGGCCCTTCAAAGAGGGAAGCAGGAATTGCAAGTCTCATAAAGAGCTCCCAAAAATTATGATACTTACTAGCTTTCAGCTCTCATTGCCCCTATCATAGGCATCTTTAGGTGATTAAGGTTAATGTGATCAAAAATGAGGATATGCATTGACAAGTTGTAAGTTGAGAATCTCATGTCCCTTGAATACGAGGGCCGCTCCTCATGCTAGTCAAGTTTAGTCACCGGTAAGTTCTTGTCATCGTAAGCATATGTGTATCATTGAGAACCGCCAACGGGGTACCCCTTGCCCGATGATACGGAAGAATCCCCATATCAAAATGACAAGGCAAGGAGACAACAAGTATCTCAGCAATCTTCTTATTTACCATGGGAATATGGTGCTTTTTTCTCTCTTTCCTCTTTTCATAATCTCTTTTTTATTTTCTTTTTCTCTTTTTTTTCTCAATCTCTTTTTTTGTAAGAAGAATGCTTCATAGATACTCGTTATGGTTACGCTGCAGGTTTCCACCATGTCAGCATGGATTAGACCAGCGGCCCAGGCGTTTCTCTAACACACATGCATAACTCCACGGACTTACAAGCTCCCCTTTCATTTCACACCGACGACATCCATAGAAAAAAGAACATGATATCAACTTGGTACAAAGTACCAGTGCAATGTTGAAAGCGTTCCCCATGACAGCATGGTTCTGCTAATTCACAACTTACAAAGCGCAAGCATATACGCAACATAGGTGAGCACAATGGTTCAAGTTTATTAAATGCAAGAAAGTAAAGTGTGCCATCAAGTTCGTGAGAGCTTTAATCATTAATTTTCGCATAACAAGTTTAATTTGGGAGGTAGAAAAAACAAGAATTTACTTGGAATAGCAATAATGCTACTAGGTAGGTATGGTGGACGCAAATGGCAAAGGTTTTGGTTTAAAGGAGTGGATGCACGAGAAGAATGCCCTCTTAGTACAGGTTTTTGGCTAGCAAGGCTGGGTAGCAAGTAAAAGAGTTGAAGGAAACAAACAAACATACAAATGATGAAGACAAACATGCAATCTTCCTTGGAAGCACAAACGATCTTAACTAGAGAATACTAGACTTATGAGCAAATCAAGAAAGAAAGATGATGAAATTATTTTTCTCTAGAGTACTTCTATCTTTTTTCTTTGCAACTCTCAAAAAGGTGTTCCTACTGACCGAGCCAGGTTTGCCAAAACCAACTAAATTAACTCAATGATCCCAAAGTGATACCAATACTAACAACAAGATCAATCATATAACCACGAATTGAAAACTAACATAAGCTATGCAAAAGAGTGAATGATAGAACTTCTCATTAATATTCCATAACGGAAACTCACACCAAGGGATACATATCTAACGAGAGAGGGGACACTTCCATAATGCAAACCATACTACATAATAACTCCTCTATTCATGATATGCCTCTACTAATAAGGTAAAAAGATAGAAGATAGTGATATGATACCGCGACACTCCCCCAAGCTTGGAACAAACCAAGGGGATACCAAACCTGATGACCAATTACTCCTTCGGTGGTGGTGGTATCCTCTTGATGAGCTCTCTAATCAGCTTCCCCAAGTCCTCAATCTCGAAGGTGAGATTATGAATCAGCTGTGAGTTTTGCTCAATGCGGCTCATGATCATGTCGTGTTGAGAATTCCAGCTCTTGCTATTCTTTTTCCATTCTTCCCACTTGGAGTCTTCTTTTCCTGCATGGTTATGGATAAAGGTATGGAAGGGATTCTTGGTGTGTGGAGGAGGTGTCCGTGGTGCCAAGCAGTGACGCGGAGGCTTCCCTCCAGTTGACATCCGTGCAGTCCTTCTGATCCTGGCAGGGTTCGCCACCACTCCAATGCTTGCAACGGTAGTGCCGGTGTGCTTTGCCTCCTCTTCACCTTCACTCTTGATCTCCTTCTCCTTCCCGGGGTCTTGGAGGTCTTCCTCCATAGGTTCCTTCCCTTTATCCTTGGCAGGCACCATTGTGCTTCTAAACCTTCAAAGCGTATGTCCAGGCAGAAACAGATCGAAACAAAAACACGATGAAAACCCGATATACTGACCTCGGGGGATCCGGAGGGTTATATATTACGAAGTTTCATATCGAAAGGAAGGTACTGGGAGAAAACGAGTCGGAGGCGGAGTCCGGGGTGGACTCACCACCTGGTGGCACGGTCAGGGGAGGGCCCGCGCCACAGGGTGGTGTGAGCCACCCTGGCTCCATTTCCTTCCCTTTTTCGCTTCGTACCTTTCCTTATTAACTGAAAACTGCAGAAATATAGTTGGATAGTATTTTCGCGGAACTTTTCTTACCAGAACTGTTACCTATTTGAAAACAGACTCTGCAGGTCTCTGAATTTGGTATCTAGTAGATTCTTCTGGAGTCATCACTTGAATAACACCAATATCTCCATCTTCATACATTTATTACTTGAGTCATAAAACCTTTCTCTTCCTTATTACACCATTATCTCCACTTTCTGGAAATTTCTTTCACACAAAACTTCACACAGTTGTTATTAGCAACATTAGTATAAGTGAAGTGATAAAAACCCTTTTTAGTCCAACTTCAACTGAAAACCATCAAAACATAAGCTACTGTAGCAACTCCTTCCGAAAACCCAAAAAGAATTCAAAAAGGAAATCGAATAAAGAAGCAAATGCAAGAGTGGCAAAATCTGTCAAAACAGACCAGCAGGTAAAGATCAATTTTTCGAAAATCTTCAGTTGCTCAAATCAACAAGTGAAAAACTAACGAAAGTTAAATAACAACTTGGGGCAGAAGCACAAAAAATTACAGCTCACTCCGATAGACAGAGGTCTCTCATGAATTTTTACGGTGAAGCGCAAAAATCTGTTTCGGGACAGCAACTTCCCCAAATATTACTTCTCTCTCATTAGAGGTTGATCTTGACACAAAAACCAAACAAAACAGATAAGGAGCGGTTATTACTGAAGTAATAACTTCCAAAACTCAAAGAAACAAAAACAAACTAAAAGAAAAAACAAATTGGGTTGTCTCCCATAAAGCTCTTTCTTTATAGCCATTAAGATGGGCATGATAATTTTGAAGAAGCTCTCATAGGGATATGGATTGAAGTGAAAGAGAGCATTAAGAAGCAAAAACACACACACATTTAAGTCTAACCCACTTCCTATGCAAGGGGATTTTGTAAACAAACAAGTTATTGAAACCAAAGGCAACTTGCATAAGAAGGCAAAATAAGTGCAACATAAAAACTTTCAGCATAAAACGAGGAAACTTGATATTGTTGAGATGCATAAGAACACTTTTCCCTCTCTCATAATAACTTTCAGTATCATGCATAAACTTAACAATATAGCTATCATAAGGACCATAATAGCGATGATCACTTATTTTAACAGAAAACACAGGAATACTAGCTCTCATAACACTACTATGTGAAACAATATTAGAGGTATCCTTACAAAGGATAGTGTGTCCCTCTTCTTCATACTTGGTGACAAAGTCTTTCACATTTGCTATTATAGGTTCATCAACCATTTGTTTATCAGGTTCAATAGCTTTTTCCATACTTTCATCTACCATACTAGCCATCATAGAATGTTCCTTTACCTTAACTGGAAAAGGCATTTTCTCAATATGAGGTTTAGGTAAAACATGATTAGCAGTATAAACTTCAGTATTTCTTGCAGGAACATTCTTAGCAACATCTTTATAAGGTTCAGGATACTTATTCCACTTCTTTTTAGGCACTTCAATGTAGGAAGCAAAAGCCTTAAAATAAGAAGCAATAGCTTGAGAATCTAAACCATAAGCATTTTTAATATTTTGAAAGTCATCAGTTCCCATAAAATATTCAATGCATTCATAATCATAATTTATACCTGACTTTGTACCTTTGTCATTCTCCCAAGCTTCAACATTGTCTTGAATACGGTCTAGAAGATCCCATTTAACTTCTTCCATGCGAGTGAATGATCCAGCACAAGAAGCATCCAATAAATCCTTGTCATGTAGAGAGAGCCTTGCATAAAAGTTGTTGATAATAATATTGTTGGGGAGCTCATGAATGGGACATTTGAGCATTAGTAACTTCAATCTTCCCCAAGCTTGAGCTGTACTCTCTCCATCAAGAGGCCAAAAGTTGTATATTTGATTCCGATCTTTATGAATCTCACTAGGAGGATAAAACTTTGAATAAAAGAGAGGCACTATTTCCTCCCATTCCAGAGCTTGACCATTCTTCAGCAGCTTATACCATTCCTCAGCTCTTCTTTTCAGTGATAATGAGAATAACTTCTTCTTAACTTGATCTGTAGTAATACCTGCACACTTGAATAACCCGCATAATTCGTGTATAAAGAGTAAATGATCACCGGGATGGAAAGCTCCATCCCCAACATAGTAGTTATCCATAACACGATCAATAATTCTTGTAGGTATTTTGAAAACATCTTTCTCAGCAGGAGGTGGCTTATCTACTACCTTAGCAGTGGTAGTAGCATTACCAAATAAGAAACTCAGCGAATTATCCATAACGAAAATAAAGCAACTAGTAGAAGTAAACAGTACTCACAGTAGAAGTTTCCTTTACCAGTTCCACTCTCCAATAGCGCTTGACTCCCCGGAAATGGCGCCAGAAAATAGTATTGATGACCCACAAGTATAGGGGGTGTATCACAGTATTTTTGATAAGTAAGAGTGTCGAACCCAACGAGGAGTAGAAGGTGTTGGCTAGTGGTATGGATCAGGAATTCTCTGCAAATACTTAGTAAATGGATTTTTAGGGGTTTTCGATAAAGCAAGTAAACAAAGTACGAGTAAATAAAAAACAATAGGAATAAATGCAGCAAGTGGCCCAATCCTTTATGCAGCAAAGGACAAGCCGGTTGTATTACTTAAGATGACCAAACCTTCTCAAGGACACATGAGAAGACTGTCAAGTGCTTTCGCTTCATATCTTCTTTAGCTTGCTAAGTGTTGTGTGGGTGAACCTATGCTAATGTACCGCCCCATCCAATACTAATACATACTTGTGATTATACCCCTTGCAAACATCCGTAAGTACAAGAAAGTAATTAAGGTAGAAACCTAACCACAACTTTAAACTCTAAGACCCTTACGTCCCTTGTGCAATGGTTTCCTAACGGGGGTTCAGGTTTCTGTCACTCCGGCAACCCGTACGATTAGTAGCCAAATACACAATGCATTCCCCTAGGCCCTTATAGGTGAAGTGTCATGTAGTCGACATTCACATGACACCACTAGAAGAAGTACACCACAACTTAAATAACAATCTATTGAATCTTTCTCAACACAACTCCACTACTAACAACAAGACTTCTCCCATGTCCTCAAGAACAAAACGAACTACTCACAAGACATCATATGGATCATGATCAGAGATGGAATAATGATGTATAACAATCTGAACATAAACAATAATTCAATGGTTCACTCAATAGCATCAACTACAAAGAGTAATCAACACCGGGAAAGTTTCCCCTATGAACTAATGCAAGATTCAACGCAATTGTTACAACAATATGGAGATGGTGATGAGGGTGCTGATGGTGATGAGGGTGCTGATGGTGATGATGATCCCGATGAAGTACAGCTTGATGGTGGTGTTGATGGCGACGATCTCCTCTCTCCGGGAAGGAATTCCCCTGGCAGAAATCTGTCTGCCGGAGAGATCTTTCTCTCTCGGTGTTTTCCGCCCCGCAAAGGCGGCGGAAACTTTCTGTGGTCGCTCCCCGAGTCTTAGGGTTTCGGGAGGATGATATACGCCAGGGGGGAGAGGCTGGAGTGGGCCAGGGCGGCCACACCACCTCTAGGCGTGGCCTAGGCCTACCCGCGCCATGGGGTGGTGTGGGCCCCTTACGGCCCACGTCCACTCCATCTTCTGGCATCCTTAGTCTTCTGGAAAAATAGGATTTTCCGTATATTTTCCCGGATTTTCTGATCTTCGCGAATTTTGCCTCCAAACAGCACCTTTTCATCAGAATCCTGACTGCAGCGGTCCATGCTCCAAAAGTCATCAACCATAGATGAAATAACATAAGTATCACCTCTCAATACAAAATATATCAATGAATAATAGTGAATTAAGACATAGAATAGTGATGCAAAATGGATGTATCACATAACACTAACTCCAGCTCCCAAATCACACAAAGCAGTTCTAACATAACTATTCTTAATAGAGCAAGGGATAGTTGGAATCCCTAGGTCTCCAAGTTTCTTTGGAACCTTGCCATTAAAGGAATAATTAGCAAGCAAAGTAGAGATTTTCTTCATTAGGGGTCTTCCTTTTATTCCAGACAATATCGTTCATATACTTTGAATAAGGAGGCAATTTAATAGCATCAGTCAAAGGAATTTGCAGGAATAAAGGTTTCATCCACTCACAAAACTTATTATAGTGTTCATCTTCCTTTGACTTGTGTTTCTTATCAGGGAAAGGCATAGGTTTTTGGACCCAAGGCTCTCTTTCACTACCATGTTTCTTAGCAACAAAATCATCTTTAGTGTATTTAGTATTCTTAGTGTGCTTTTCAGGTTCTTCTTCAACTTTTTCTTTATCAGGAACATCATTTTCTTCATTACCACTTTCAGTTTCAGCATCAGAGATAGATATACTATTAGGATCTTTAGCAGGTTTAGAGGGTTCTACAATAGTTTTATGTTTCTTTTTTCTTTTCTTCCGAGTAGTATCACTATTTTCAGCTTGTTGAGAATCATGCTCAATTCTTTTGGGGTGCCCCTCAGGATATAGAGGATCCTGGGTAGCAGCACCACTTCTAGTTCTAATTTCATAAGCATGTTTTTCTTTAGCAGCATTAACTACCAAGTCTTTTTGTACTTTAATAAGATGATCAATTTGGGTTTGAACCATTTGAAAATGTTTAACAATCATTTTAACATCATTAGAGGTTCTTTCCACAATATCCTTCAACTCAACAATAGCTCTAGAGTTTTCCATTAGATGATTTTGCACCCTTTTATTAAAATTATCTTGCTTAACAATAAAAATATCGAGTTCTTCTAAGCATTGATTAGGAGGTTTAGAGTAAGGGATATCACCTTCATCAAAGTGTTGGAGAGAGTGTACCTCAATAGTGGATGAGTAGGGAATAGGCTTACATAATTCTTCTATAGGAGGTAAATTCTGGACATCTGCAGCTTTAATTCCCTTCTCCTTAAAACATTTCTTAGCTTCCTTCATCACTTCATCATTCAATTCAATAACTCCCCTCTTCTTAGATAATGGTATAGGCGCCGATGTAGCTGGTTCAGGTATAATTACTTCAGGTATAGCTGGTTCAGGAGGACTCCAATCTTCATAGTTCTTGCTTATTTTAGCCATTAATTCCTTAGCTTCCTTGGGAGTCCTATTTCTGAAAACACAATCAGCACAACTATCTAGGTATGTCCTAGATCTTCGGTTAGTCCATTATAAAATATATCAAGAAGCTCATTATTAGGTAATGGACTTCCAGCCTTTGCATGAATCAAAGCACAAAACCTTGCCCATGATTCAGGCAATATCTCCTTTTCTCCCTATTTAAAATCAAAAAGTTCCTACAAAATAGCATGTCTGGCACTAGGAGGAAAATATTTCTGCAGGAAAGTACTAATCAAGCACTCAGGGCTATCAATAGATCCAGGAGGTAAATTACTAAACCAAGTTTTAGCTTGTCCTTTTAGTGAAAAGGGGAAAATCTTAGCAACAAAGTAAGTACGCATCTTAATATCATCAGAAAACAAGCCACTCATGGTAGAAAGCTCAGTCATATGTGCTACCGCACTTTCATTCTGAGTCCCACAAAAAAGTTCTTTCTCAACAATAGCTATGTAAGATAGATCAAGAGAGAAATCATAATCTTTATTTTTAATGTTTATGGGAGAAGCAGCAAACTTAGCAATAGGAGACAATTTGGGTATAATAGTACGCCTCTCAAGGATACTCTTAGCAACGTTCCTATCATGTGTGTTTTTCATTCTTTAATAAATTCACCGGTCATCTCAACATAACCGTCTTCAATATCATAGCTCTCACTAGACTCAGGTGAACTAACAGGTGTAGTAGTGTCTTCATTAGGAGTTTTAGTATTGCCAGCTATAGTTATTCTAGGAAAGGACCTAATGAACCACTCTTATCAAACACAGTAGAAGCAACATCATAAGTATCAGAAGTTTCAGATTCAGCAGTAGTAGCAGTGTGTGTAGCATGTGTATGTGGTGGTGTAACGAGCTTACTCATAACAGATGGTGAATCAAGAGCAATAGAGGTGTTCAGAACCGTACCTCTCCTTGTAGTTGATGGTAAAATAGGAACCTTGACATCATGAGACTTACCCATGATGGATGGATGGCAACGAACAATAATGATTCCAAGTGGACTTGATAAATAAAGCTATGCTCCCCGGCAAGAGCGCTAGAAAATAGTCTTGATGACCCACAAGTATAGGGGGTGTATCGCAGTATTTTCGAGGGAAGTGAAAACCCAATTTATTGATTCGACACAAGGGGAGCCAAAGAATATTTATAAGCCTTAACAACTGAGTTGTCAATTCAGCTGCACCTGGAAACAATCTTGCTCACAGCAGTTTATCAGTAGCAACAATTTTGTAGTAGCAGTAGTAAAGTAGCAGCAGTAGTAAAGTAAAGACAGTTGTAACAATAGCAGTAAACAGTAGGATTCGAGTGCGGTAGGCATAGGGATGGATGGACGGGCGTTGCATGGACAAGACAATTCACATAGCAATCAGAACATAGGGCAATTGCAGATAAATAAGATAAAGCATCCAAGTACTAGATAATCCTAGGCATGTGTTCTATATATAGTCATACGTGCTCGCAATGAGAACTTGCACAACATCTTTTGTCCTGCCATCCCGTTTGCAGCGGGGCCTCAAGGGAACTACTGGCAATTAAGGTGCTCCTTTTAATAGAGTACCGGAGCAAAGCATTAACACTCCGTGAACACATGTGATCCTGACATCAAAGCCATTCCCTCCGGTTATCCCGATTTCTATCACTTCGGGGCCATTGGTTCCGGACAACAACGTGTGTATATAACTTGCAGGTAAGACCATAAACAATACTATCATAATGAATCAATAACATGTTCAGATCTGAAATCATGGCACTCGGGCCCTAGTGACAAGCATTAAGCATAACAAGTCACAACAAAGTCAAAAAGCACTAATAGAAGATACTAGGCACCATGCCCTAACAATCTGATGCCATTACATGAACGATCTCATCCAATACCTACCATCCCCATAGCCTACAGTGGGGGATTACTCACTTATAGATGGGGGAAACATAGATGGTCGATGGAGAAGTGATGGTGATGATCTCCTCCAATTCCCCGTCCCGACAGGGTGCCAGAACGGAGTTTCTGGTTCCGAATCGTGGAATCTGGTGGTGGCGGCGAAGCGGAACTCCTTCTGGAAAAACGTCGACCCCCCCTGAGTTTTTAGGTCAGAAGGCAACTTATAGGCAAAGAGGGAGACCGAGCGGGTGTTTGGGGTGGCCAGACCACCCCTTGGCGCGGCCAGGCCTAGCCCACGTGGCCAGGTGGTGTGGCCTGGGCCCAGCCCCCCTCCGTCTCGTATTCTGGTTCCATGAGTCTTCTGACAAAATAGGATTTTTGGCATATTTTCCGGGATTTTTCCTGATAGTTGATTTTCTGCACAAAAACTAGACACCAAGGCAATTCTGCTGAAAACAGCGTCAGTCCGTGTTAGTTGCATTCAAATCACACAAGTTTAGAGGAAAAACAATAGCAAAAGTGTTCAGGAATGTAGATACGTTTTGGACGTATCAGTGATCAATATTAGTTTAGCACTAGCAACTATCAATGAGGGTGTCATTATTAAGGGGTGCTAACCAAGGGTAACTACCTAAGCCTAGTTCTATGCTCTTGATGGTATCTGTCCTATTTTCCACTAATCACCAATAATTAACTATTTAAGAAACTTTAGTAAAGAGAGGAATAAAGCTTACATGTAAAACTTGGGATTGGTATAATCATGGTTGCATCACAATAGCATGCATCGTGTATATTGCATAGGTTAACTTGCATAGTTGAGCTTGCGTTGGTTGGTATAGTTGTCGAAGTGCTCTTCTTCTTCGTAGAATTCTTCCTCCTCGTAGCCTGCTAGCGTCTATAAATAAATACGAGGTACACAATCACCAAACAATACTTAGCTACTTCTATTCAGCACACAAAGATTCACACTAGATGATCTAGCATCATCTCAAACACCACATGAATTAGTGACATAGTCTTATTTATTTTATTTTAGAAATGCAATTTCCACTCATTGAAAAATACTTAAGATTTAATATTCTCCAATTATAAAATATAGGATCATGTCGACACATGTTATCACCACATATTCCAATACTTGGGAATGTGATTTAAAGTAGATGTCATATATTACAAAGTTTAATATTGCTATTTAATATGATTAACATGACTAGAAATGCCTATATAGCCATTCTTTTAATATTACCACATGACTACTACATGTAAAACTATATATTTTTACATATTTAGATAGATCATGGCAAATGTGATTTTTGACAATTGGAATTAACTCAAAAGCATTTATGGTTGATTTTAGAAAAATGTTTAAAATTGGAAAAGTCATTGCCTTATTATTTTTACTATGGGTGATCTATAAATTCAAACTATTTGAATCCAATGGGAGTGTTTAGAGATTTTCATTTCCTTTCTAACAAAATTGGAATCATGCAATTTAGTTCAATGAATCTTCTTGAATTCAATTTCAAAGTCACGTACTAAATAGGGTTTTGAATTAAAAGGAAAAATCTAGATTTGAGTTGCTGGGTGTGCGTGCGAACGATACTGGCCGGCCCAACTGCACAGCGCGCGCGCAACGGGCTTCATTTGCGCTGGCCCCACATGTCAGCGACTGACCTAACGTGAAGCGGTACGCGCTAATCCTAGCCGCACGATTAGAGCACGATCGACGACTCAGCTACATCGTCTCCCTCACAAGGCTCGCGCGGGATTCAACCCTAGCTCTACGGCGGGGGTTGTCGGGGGCTTACCAGGGCTCCAACTAGGTACGATGGTGCAGGCGAAAGAACTGGTTGACGACGGCGGTTTGAACGATGGTCGCGGCGGCTCCTGGGGCGGCTCCTAGCGCTGGCTCCATTTCGCCACTGTTGCGGTGAGCTCCGGTGAAGTCCCGGTGCTGCTCGCTTCGTCTTGCTCCAGGGCTGGGTCAGAGAGGTTGCTGGGTGAGAGGTGAGTTGAGTGGGGTGCGTTTTGAGGCAAGAGGCAGGGTCTATTTATACCCCAGCGAGGGGAGCATCGGGGCATGGCTCGGGCTCGCCGGCGATGTCGTTATAGTGGGCTATGGGCATAGCTGAGGGTGTAGGCCAACACGGGGCTCCTTGGCGATCGTCATGCGCATAGTGGCGCGGTGAGGCACGGTCTCCATCGGTCAGGGACGTCCATGCCGTCCTCGGGTACCACGGGCGTTCGTCACGGCGTACGATGGTTACAGGCCGCGCAGGGTCAAACGGGCATGTCTGGGAGGTTGCTGGCATCACGGCGACTTCATTGATGCGGGGGGAGAGCGAGGCGCGGCATGGTCGCATGGGATTGCTCGGCGCTCTAGCGCGGTCTCGGCATGGCAGACAGAGAAGTGGACGCGGTTGTGCTGGTCCACGGGCTGACGTTGGTCGAGGCGTACACAAGCGGGTGCGGTGAGGTCATGGCTAGCTTCTAGATGTCATGGGCGAGGACGGTGAGGCGTGTAGCGTCGAGTCCATGTCTGGCCGGCATGGTGATCTCGGGTACGGGCTGACACTAGTCCAAAGGGCGAGTGAGCGAGGCTCAGCTGCACGGGCTGGTTCTGGGGTGAGTGTGTGCGAGTTGTGGAGGCCAAGTGTGGTACAAAGATGATCACAAGATTGATCTAAACAGTGTGGAGTAGATAGCTCTATACTGTGCTCGTTAAGTGTTCGATCAAATAGCCGCAAGAGAAAAAGATTTGAATTTTCAAATTCTTTTTAGTGGGTTGGATGATCATAAGCTTGAGAGTCTCTGGTTGCAAGGATTGGTCAAGTGAAGAAAGTTTGGATGGTTTTGAAAAGTTACCATCTTGATGTCTATGATAGATTCAATTTTGAAAAGTCCTCCAAAAGAATTTGAATTGGTTCTGGTAAGTTTTGAAAGCTCACTTGTGTTTATTGTCACTTGGTCTACCAAGATGAGAAAATAAATGGAATTGTTTCTTTTTGAAATTATTTAATAGAGATGCTCCAAGTGAGCTAAGTGTTAACATTTGCAAAAATGACCATTAGCTCATATGCTTTATAATTTGATTTTCTTTTGCTTTAGTTTGGTTTTGATTTGACCTAGATGATACTGTTTTGATCTTTAAACTAATTCTCATCATTTATAACAAACAAACATGGCATATCATGCATTCATACATCATTAACAAACACACACTTGCATTCATATAGTTTTTAAAATTAAAAGTTTTTTGTCAACCCTAATTTTGGTTTCTTGGAAATTGATATCCTCATTTTAATATTTTTGAGATGTTACATAGCCCAAGGCCCGACGGCCCGAAGGATTTTGTGCATGGCGGACCGGGCTCATGGCTCAAGATTTAGGCTTGACAGCCGGGCCAGGCTCGGGCCTAGGATTTGCACGGGTGGGATTTGTAAGGCCCGACCCAATCCCAGCCCAATCCCGGCCGGGGCCAAGCCCGACCCGGACCAGAAAATGCCCAGATATAACCACCACCATTGGTTGACCTGGCCACCCACACACCACGAAGAAGAAAGGCCAGCGTCGAGGTTGTCACAGAGTGTCATCGCATCACTCCTCTACGAGCCAGAGACTCCGACTTCACCTTCGGCGACCCAAACGAAGCATCGCTGTAAGCGACGCTGGAACCCATGTCGGTCCATGCCAACAATTCGCCCCACACACCAAAGGCAGGGAGCTCCAATTTTGATGACGAGCCTCCCGAGAGAAATATACTAGGGTTGGGCCAACCGAGTCCTCCGCAAAGACCACCGGCCGCCGGTCATCGTCACCGCTTGGACACGCTCTACCGCAGCTCTGACTCAACAGCAACACAGTGAGCACAAAAGAACCCATCAGACACACCGGAAAGACCAACTACCGACGCCCGAGCAGCGACCCAAGCACAGCTCGATGCATCATCATTGCCAAATTGCACATCAACGCCATTGAGGAGCCACCTCAACATCCACACGACAGCCCAACCACTATCCACGAGTCTCCAAGCTCCAGTCGACCCCGAAAATTATGCCCCCAAGTAGGAGAAAGACGTGTAGCGCCTTCATCGTCTAATTCTGAGGATCTGAGGTTTCCCTCCGGAAGACCACGGAGGAAGGGAGGAGGCTACATCGACGCTTCCAAGAAAGTCAACGGAACCTACGAGTGTCGTCGCTGCCAGTTCCGACCGATGCCAGAACGAGGATTTCTTCTTGAGAATCTCCACCACCAGCAATCCGAAGCGGCCAGCTGTAGCTGCCACCAAACTTCCATTGCCGCCCAACGGAGGACCCGTCGGCGGCCACAACAGCCGAGAAGGCACCACCTCCTTGCCTCCTTGCTGTTGCCGAGCCATGGACGGTCCAGCAGCACCACCAACCTAGCCACCACCTGCCGCCATCAACATGACCTATGGAACCAGCACCCAACCGCGACTGCCCACCAGCACCACCCCGCCACGGCGGAGGGCCCTCCCGGGCCCAGTCAGGCTCGTGCGGTGCGCTCCTGCACCAGGTCGTCGTCGCAGAGAGATGTCGCGCTCCCAGCTCCAACTCCTCCACCCCCGCTACTCCACCTCGCACCTCCACAACTGGCCGAGCGGACAGCGCCGCCACGGCCAACCTCCATGCCTCCACGACAGCTCGCCCCCATCCCCCCCCCCCCCCCCCACACACACACACAACCTTTGGCAGCGGGGGCACCCACCGCCACCACGTCAACGACCTGCGGCAGCAGCGGCCAGGGGGGGGGGGACCTCGAGCGGAGGGAGGTCCCCCGTCGGCGGCTAGGGTTTCCCCGGTCGCCCCATGCGGGAGCGACTCAGGGCCGGTTCCTCTCTCGACACCCCTCTTCAAATAGTAATTTTACTGAGCTAAGGTGCAGAATTTTTTGTTTGGTTGGCAAACGAATTGTTGAGAGGAAATGAAACCACCGCCCTGTTCCAAATCACGGTTGGTTGCAAATTAGGCTCAGACACTGCCGATACCACATATACATGCTGAGCAACTATGGCAGTGCTACGAGATCGTCGGATGCATCCTCTTTCTGTTGATTTGCCAGTGTTAGATCTCGACGCCTCGGTCGCGGTGGTGATTCGAAAGACGGCCAAACTGTAGAATTGTCATAGTAAAACCAAATTGCAGTTCTGGATCTCCAAGCCAAATACCGACATCCAAATAGGGTGTAAGGCTGAAAGCATAGTCCTGAGATATGCTTACTGGCCGCCAGTGGCCATCTCATCGTTTATTTTTCCGGACAAGTGTACTAACATGGCAGGATCCAACTCTGACATAGTCAAAGTACAGAACATATCTTCAGACGGTGCAACAATTGGCAGATTGATACAGTACTTGTGAAATATTTATGCTTATGGTTAATTCTGCTGTAGTGCGAGCATGGGTGAATTGCATACCTGAGTTCGAATGTTTAGATCTTTTTCTACTTGATCGTACTACATGCACCAATTTCGTACCCAGGAACAAACTGGGTAGTACTCCCTCTGTTTATACACTTATTACACAAAGCTAAAACATCTTATATTTTGAAACGGAAGGAGTATTTTGAAATGGAGGGAGTACTAGTTAGTGCCGGTAACGAGTGCCGGTAACGGCAGCAAATACCATTGAGACTGAGAGCTCGGCAGACTGTTCCCTAAGGATAGCATTTTTTTCGCCCACAGGTAGCCAAAGGTTGATTATACACGAACACATGTAAACAACATCAAATCAAGCGAGTTTTTCATTTCTGAAAGGCCAAGTCTGGAACGTCATAAGAGACTTCTCCAAAGCAGCAAAAGTACCAACAAGACACGCTAATGCGCTGAATCATACAAGTATATATATAACAGACTTTTGGGCCCAACTACCAAATACTACATAAGTTACTTTCAGAACACACAAGTACTTAGTCCCTTGGGAAGGATATTTCTGGATGCGGTGTATCCGATCTTCAACAGATTTCATCGGACACAAGAGAGTACTGTATCAATCAAGTGATCCGACTTTACACATCTACGCGTTTCTTTGCTTTGCCTGCACGTGGAAACCAGACTATTTATGCGGCTCATCCAATATTCGTAAAGCAGATGAAACAAGATATAGAGTGCAAACTGACCCCTACGTAGAATTTAGCTTAAGACTGCATTAAAAAAAGATAAGCACAAAGAAGCAAAAATGCGCAGTTGCATACACTTGTGAACTGTTTTCTTCATGCCAACTCCTAAGCACCGACACGATTTCTTCTCCTCTAACCGTAATAATATTCTTTTTTTATCTTAATTATAACCACAGGTGAAACATAATGTGAAGTCGGAATTAAGCACAGTTAATGCATATTTTCTGTTACAAACTATTGTGGTACAAACTTCTCACACTTTATCCAATGGAAATAACAGTGATAGATTCTTCATCGAGACTAGTTCGAAAAAAGTTCTATTTACAGTTTATTTCAAACGCTGAAAGTAATACTAGTAAAAGTTGCATCTTGAAATCCTGGAATGGGGAAAGGAGTATTATGGAACTGTAATCGGAGAGGAACACTCAAATTTGAATATTACCCACAGAAAAACAGATGTTATATTGCATTATGAACATGGTGGTCTGAGTGTCTGAACATATAACAACTGAGGTTTCCTTCATATTAGGATTTCTCATCGTAGACAGCAAGACAATATAAGTTAAATTTACTCATAAAATAAAGAAGAGTAAAAATCTGATGTGAAACGCATAGAGAAATTTTGAAAACGAGATATGAAGCGAAATTGACAAAATCATAGGTTAAAAACATACAATAGAAAGTTGGTACCCAAAATTAAAATGATTTACCTTCATACAGAACCTCTGCGTGACTTGAAGCTCTTCTGTACTTCAGTAGCTTGTTCATTGCACCCTCATTAGACATGGAGCATTTCTCGCCATGACTAACGGATAATGTGCGAAGCAGCCTTGCCTTAGAGAGAATAAGCTCTATAAAAGACAACTCATTTGAAAGCCAATGAATACCTCTTATCTGCACAAACTGAAGGTTGGCACACATGTCATCAGTCCACTGTGCATTCTGAAACTCTCCATTTGCCTCATGTTTCTGATCCACATCATCATCATCGATCTTCATGAACGTAAGTAACAAGTTATTCACTGGAGGTAGTAATGATGATCTTTAAACGATGCAAATACAAATTAAATACGACGTCGACAATCAAGATTTTACCACTATTTTGAGTCTTTCAAGGTTTGGAGCATTCCTCAATAAGCAAAAGGTTGACAAAATGGAGGGAAGTTCACAGAACTGCGTATACAGTTTTAAGCTCTTTAAGTTGCCAAAAGTGCATGGAAGTGTCTCTAGTATATTCGCTCCATTTAACTGAAAAGATAAAAATACATAATGTGAGAAGTTTGAAACTCAACACAAATCTACGTAGATTATTCGAGAAAATATTTGCATTATTTATTCATGCAAGCGAGGCCATTCTATTCATGCAAGAAAATATAGGAGTTTAGTATGTTACAATTTACAAAGGCACTCAAGTCTCAAGACCCTAAAATATTTCAAAAAAAGCAAAATAATTCATGTGTTCACTAATATAAGACGTTTTAGCAAACTAACGTCTTATATTAGTGAACAAAGGGAGTAGTATATTAGCTCTGTGAAATGTGAACAGACTGGGATCATCAGTAACAGCAACCAGCAGTGGCTAAAAATGTATCTGTAAATCCATATTAAATATGTTTGTGCAACAAAACAATTGCAGTATGATAAATATAAAAATATCTATAGGAAACCACTACAGGATAATTAAATATATGCACCTCTGTGACCACAGAAGTAACATAATTAGGAAGAGTAAGTTTCAAGTGCAAACAAATTTCTCATTAAGTTGGG
Organism: Avena eriantha; assembly: GCA_910589775.1. Taxonomy (NCBI): domain Eukaryota; kingdom Viridiplantae; phylum Streptophyta; class Magnoliopsida; order Poales; family Poaceae; genus Avena; species Avena eriantha. The sequence continues at coordinate 68,422,040 of OU342743.1, read as the reverse complement.
GGCTTTGGATTCTGACTGTCCCTAGCAGAGCAAATACTTGACAACAACCACATCATTTCAATGTATTGGGCACCAAGGGAATATGCTAAGAAGGTAAGGCAGAACAAAGATAAGAAAGATATCTATGATGTATGAATCCAAGGAACTTCAGTTATATATTCATGATTCTAAACTGAGCCTAACTATCCATGAAGTTTGGCAAAATTGAGAGTATTGGCGTGTACCGATGGTTCGCGGGTATATATCTTGAGCTTGGTAATACTCGAAAATCTGGTGAGGAATCTGCCAAAATCTCGGTCCCCCAAATAATCCCAGATTTCAATTTCGGCAGATTGGAGGGCCGGAAGCTCCCCAGGTTTCCAGCCTAAATCTTCTTCTGATCTAATGGTTAGGTGCTGGAGATTGGGCGCCTGAATTACCCACTCTGTGAAGTCGCCCGATATATCGACATCAAAAAGTACGAGCTCCTTCAGCAAAGGCGATGTCGCAATGATCTCCTCCAGTTGGTACTGCCCGTTCTCCCGAAACCGGACGTTCATGAGAACAAGTTTCCTCATCTTCGGGAAACCCTCGAAGCCCACGGGTAGGAGCGGGATGGCGCAGCCGCATAGACGGAGGATGGTGAGACGGACGCAGGAGAAGACGGATGAGGGGAGGATGACGGAAACGTCGTCGGAGAAGAGGTCCAAGTGCTCGACGCCACGGCGGGACACATTGAGGAGCCAGTCGTCGATGCGGCCTGCGTGGATATTGTCAAGATAGGCGTCGAGGCGCCGGATTCGGCCGGGGTATTGAAGGAGGATGCCGTCGATCGCCCTCGGATACTTCATGCCTTCCTCTAGGAGAGGAAAGAAGATGTCGATGGTTGGGAGGGCCTCCCATCGGCGGCGCCAGGCTCTGGACAGCGCCGACGTGCGGACGGCATCGCGGAGGCCGACGCGGGTGAGGATGTCGTCGAGGACACCCGTTGGCAGGGAGATTAGGGCGTCCGCCTCCGCTACAGCGACCTCTGTCAACCGACGCCTCTGATAAGGCTGGCGCGGCGGCGACATTCCTCCAGTGGCCTGTGGCGGCGCGGCTGCAGGTCGAGGCCTCGAGGGTACGGGGATTGGACTGGGGGGCGCTTTGGTGGTTTGCAACAGTTTGCCTTTTTTCTTGGAGCGGAATTTGTACCAGTTCGTCTTTTTTTCAGCGGGTTGCAGCAGTTCGTGTGTTCCGCTTTGTCCGGGAAAATAATACTATGGGACCTGGTCTACAAGTGGACCAATTTATCTGATTGACACGTGGCAATTTAGATTAAAAAACTGTTATCATTCTTGTTTTTTTTCTCTGTTTTGAACACGTATTGTTCGCTGAAATTGGTCCACGCCCCCAAATCCGTGGACCGGGTCCCATAAAAATATGTTCCCTTGGCCTGGGCCCGGGCACGGCACGGCACGCGGAGGGCAAATCCTATTCGACGCTTCACCAAACCTGGCCATCGGGCCGGGCTTTGGCGGGCCAGCCCGTGGCACACGGAAAAAAGCACGGCATAAGCCTGGTCCGGCCCGTGGTGTGCCGTGGGGCCATGCCTGGGCCACGTGTGTCGGCCCGACACGATCCATCAAACATGCCACCACCAGGAATTTGAGCAATATATAGGGCAAAGGCGAGGTAAGGGGTCGACCTCGCAATCTACTCCTTCATTCTACTTCGGTTGACCAGCAAACCAAGCAAGTGTTGCTGTTTCAGTACGTATTCAAGTATTCAGACTGTTTTATATGTTAATTTGACGGGCCACCCGAATTCAACAAAGAGGCCCGCGTGCTTGACGTGCCACGGGCCGGCCCGTCTAGCGCCGACGCCGTGCCCGAGCATAGTGCTATTCAGCTTGTCCCTCGTAGAGTAGCAAACATAGATGCATAGGACACCTTCAAAGTTTATAAGAGTGACTAGATACAAATAGTTTAAGAACAAGCAATATCAAAGTTATGCATCAATAAACATGTCTTGGGACAATGCACATAGAATTAAGAATTGCCACTATGCTCTCAAAATAGGTTTATAAAGGTAGAAGGTAAAGACTCAACATAAAAGTAAAAGAAAAGCCTTCATAGAAGTAAGTAGGGATTCAAGTTTCATAAAGAGCTTCCAAAAATTATGGTACTTATTAGCTTTCAACTCTCATTGCCCCTATCATAAGCATCTTGAAGGTAATTAAGGTTAAAGTGACACAACTAAGTGGATATGCTTGACAAGTTATAAGCCGAAGTCTCATGCCCCTTACTTATGAAGACCGAACCTCATGCTACTCAATTTTAGTCACAAGCAAGCTCTTGTCATTGTAAGTACATATGTATCATAAAGAACCGCCAACGGGTACCCCTTACACATGATACAGGAGCTATCTCATAATCAAAATAACAAGGCAAGCAGACAATGTGCATCTCAGCGATCTTTTTATTTTCTATTTGCATAGGTTTTTATTGAGGATGCTTCATAGAGTGCTCATTATGGTTATGTTGCAAGTTTTCACCATGATTACACATGGCTTTGGCTAGCGGCCCAGGCGTTTTTCTAACACACATACAAACTCCATGATCTTACAAGTTTTACTTTTATTTCACACCGCCGAGATCCATAAGCAAAAGAACATGATATCAACGGGGTACAAAGTACAAGTGCAATGTTGAAAGCATTCCTCATAATACATGGTTCTGCTAACTTCAACTTATAAAGCGCAAACATATACGCAACAAAGATGGACGCAATGGTTCAAGTTTATTAAGTGCAAGAAAGTAAAGTGTGCATCAAGTTTGTGAGAGCTTTAATCACTAATTTTCACATAACAAGTTTAATTTGGAAGATAGACAAAAACATGAATATACTTAGCAAATTCTAGTAGGTAGGTATGGTGGACTCTTTGGAATAACTTGGTTTTAGGAGTTGGATGCATGAGTGGAACTCATACTTGGTTATGGAGGCTAGCAAAAGACTGGGGGCGACCAACTAAGAGAGCAATAATGGCCATAATCATGCAGAGCGACAAAACATCATTGATCAAAGCATAAAGTGATACTACAAGTTGAAAACTAAAGGACCATCAAGGCTATGGTGACTTGGGATAGTCATAACATGGTGTGAGCATGTGCCAAGTCGACCCAAATAAAGCATCAAAGGAGAATACCACAATACTATGCTTTAATATGCTAAAACAACGCATGATTCTTCCAAGGCACATTAAGCAATCTCAATTGTTTATAACATGTCATGCTACAACAAAGAATACTAAGCATAAAGCCAAAACAATATCAAGCATGGCATGACAAAGCATAGGCCACAGTCAAAAACAAGCTCTCTTTACCACTTAAGCATGAACTTTCCTACTCTTTTCCAATCCAAACCAAACTATTTGAAAACCAATGCATGAAAGAGGGGGTCCAACCAATTTATTCAGCAAACTAAGCAAACGAAAAACAAAAACGAAAAAGAAGACGCTCCAAGAACAACACAACTGTGCATGAAACAATAAAAATGAAGCGTTTGGAAGAAACCTGGGATTTTTATTGATGAAGAGGGGGATGCCTTGGGCATCCCCAAGCTTTGATGCTTGTACTTCTTGGATATTTCCTGGGGTGACACGCATGGCATCCCAAGCTTGAGCTTTAGTCGATCCTTCATCTCATTACTCATTCCTTTCATACACCTGAAATTTTTCCTTCATACAAAACTTTACACAATATTTATTAGCAACATTAGTGTAATCAAGATAACATGTCTTTAGGTTCAGTTCCAACAGCAATAAAACTTCCAGTAGAACACTAGCTACTGTAGCACTTCCCTCAAAAATCACAATTTCCCAAAAGGACTAAAAAGGAACCAACAAGAAGCAAATGCAAATAATGGCAGAAATCTGTCAAAACAGACCAGCAGGTAAAGACGAATTGTTTCGAAGACCTTCTGTTGCTCAAATCGAAAAGTGTTGAACTAACGAAAGTTAGATAATAACCTGGGGCAGAAGCACAACAATTCACGCCTCAAAAGAACGTACAGAGAGTTTACACGAATTTTTACGGTGAAGCACATAAATCTATTTCAGGACAACAACTTTCCCAATCTTTACTTCTCTTCTCATTAGAGGTTACTCTTGGCACAAAAAGCAAATAAAAAGGATAAGGAGCAGTTATTACTTAAGTAATAACTTCCAAGACTCATCTAAAACTTTTGGGTTATCTCCCAATAAGTACTTTTCTTTAACGCCTTTAAGTTAGGCATAAGAAGCAAGAAAAAGAATCAAGTGTTCTCAAATGAAGAAGCATTAAGAGAAAATTTTGTTTTCATAGGAGAGGCAGAAGAAATCTTCTCTCTTTTCTTAGGGAAGTGTTCTATACCTTTCTTGAGTGGGAGTTGATATTTAATGGTGCCTTCTTTCATATCAATAATGGCACCAACAGTTCTAAGAAAAGGTCTTCCCAAAGTAATATGACAAGAAGCATTGCATTCAACATCCAAAAAATAGAAATCAACAGGGACATAGGCATTGTTAACCATAATAAGAACATCATTAATACTCCCCATGAGTTTGTTTTTAGCATTATCATCAAGTGGGACATTCAAATAACAATCTTCAAGTGGTGGCAAATCAAGCATATCATAAATCTTTCTAGCTATAATGGAAACACTACTATCAAGATCACGTAAAGCTTTGAAATAAAAATCATTCACTTTCATATTAATGATGGGTTCCCAATCGTCTTCTTGTTTTATAGGAATAGAAGCTTTATGTTTCATCTTTTCTTCTTTAATCTTTATGAGAGCATCAGTAATGTGTTTTGTAAAGGCCATATTCATAGCACTAGCATTAGGACTTTTAGCAAGCTTTTGTAGGAACTTAATAACTTCAGAAATATTGCAACCATCAAGATCAAAATCATAGTTATCATCTAAGGTAGTAGAGCTATTACTAGCCTCAACGCTAGTGGTAGTGATAGTGGAAACACTAATGTTTCTAGCAATTTCATCTTCTCTTTCCCACTTAGCATGCAATTCAGTTAATAGTCTAGCATTTTCATCAATTCTAACTTGTATGGCATTAGTAGCAGCAAAGGGATTATCAATAGTTTCAGGTTTAGCAGCCATTTTATTAAGCAAGGAGGATTGTGCTTCAGACAAAGATGATATATTTCTTTCAGTATTAGAGAGTTTTCCTCAATAGTTTTATTGAAAGCAGTTTGTTTACTAATAAAGTCTTTAAGCATAACTTCAAGTTCAGAGGAAGCACTCCTATTACTGTTGTAGGAATTTCCATAAGCATTACCATTATTGGGAGGATATGGCTTATAATTGTTGTTAGCAAAATTATTCCTGTAGGCATTATTGCTAAAATTATCATTCCTTATAAAGTTCACACCAACTTGCTCTTCTTGAGCAACCAAAGAGGCTAAAGGAATATTAGTTGGATCAATATGAGCCTTCCCATTAACAAGCATAGACATAATAACATCAATTTTATCACTCAAGGAGGCGGTTTCTTCAACAGAATTTACCTTCTTACCTTGTGGAGCTCTTTCAGTATGCCATTCAGAATAGTTAACCATCATATTATCCGGAAGCTTTGTTGCAGCACCCAAAGTAATGGTCATAAAGGTCCCTCCAACAGTAGAATCCAATAGATTTCTTGAAGAATAGTTCAATCCTACATAAAAGGTTTGGATAATCATCCAAGCAGTCAGTCCATGAGTGGGACAATTCTTTACCAAATATTTCATTTTTTACCAAGCTTGAGAAACATGTTCATTATCAGATTGTTTAAATTTCATTATTTCACTTCTCATAGATATAATCTTAGCAGGAGGATAGTATTTTCCAATGAAAGCATCTTTGCATTTAGTCCAAGAATCAATACTATTCCTAGTTAGGGAATTCAACCATTCTTTAGCTTTTCCTCTCAAAGAGAAAGGAAACAATTTAAGCTTAATGATATCTCCATATATATCCCTATGCTTTTGCATCTCACAAAGTTCAACAAAATTATTTAGATGAGCAGCAACATCTTCATTACCAATACCAGAAAATTGTTCTCTCATAACAAGATTGAGTAAAGCAGGTTTTTATTTCAAAGGAAGTAGCTTCAGGAACAGGTGGAGCAATAGGTGTGCTCATGAAATCATTGTTCTTGGTGCTAGTGAAGTCACACAACTTAATATTTTCAAGAGTAGTTATTTTTTTGTGTTTTTAATAAAGAAGGCAAACTTGTAGAACTAATTTTTGTGTGTTTTTGATAAAGAAACAAGCAAACAAAGCAAAAGGAAACTAAGCAAAACAAAAATAACAAAGTAAAGAGATTGGTTATGAGGGACTCCCCTTGTGAAGATTGTTGGGTTCGCAGCATAGAAAACAAAAAATTTCCTACGATGAGAACTATACGCCAAGATCTATCTACTAGATACAGAGCAACGGGTGGACACACATCCATGGAGAACTTACCCTCGAAGACAAAAAGTTTTGTTAACAAGTAGGAACTCGTGGTTGATGTAGTCGTACGCTTGCCGATCTCAAGATCATGTGGAAGTCCGAGCGCCGCAAATCAGCAGCGCATCCGTCCTCGCACACACGTTCAAGCTACCGGACAACCTCCACCTCCTCGCTCCAGCGAATCAGCGGAAGCAGCAACTCCTTCCAGACGCAAGGCCACCGGGAACATGTATCTCGCTAATCCGAGACCATGGGGGAATACCTAGAGGGGGAGAGAGATCCTTCACGAGGAGGTGTGCTTTGTGAGGGAGGAGAGGGGGGCCTTTTATAGGAGAGGGGGGACTCCTCCCCTACCATGGCCGGCGGCCAAGGAGGGAGCCCCCTCCTCTTCCTCATTCATGTGGTGGAAGCTCCACTCACATCAACTCAAGCTCCACCCATAGTTCCACTCACATGCATTAAATTTCCACCAAATTTAATGCAACTCTCTCAATTAATAAAACTCTTTTATTTATTTTATTCAGAATTTTGTTAATTACTTTAATTAACAAACATTCACATAAAACCCCTTGCAACATTTCAATATCACATGCAGAACCACTTTCTGAAATTTCACCCGAAACAATTCTGGTTTCTATCGAAACAATTCCTGTTTCTATCAAAACATTTCCTACGCTTTGCAAACCTTTTGTCTGAAACATTTGTGCTCCTAAATGGTGTCCGGCAACCCTTAAGGGTGTCACCCTATGGTTCGCGAATAATGCAGACATGATTGAGACTCCTCTCAGATCAATAATCAGAAGCGGGACCTGGAGATCCATACTGACTCCTGCACATTCAACGATGACTTATGTGATCGTGAGAACCTTTAAAGCTAGTAACTTAATCTCTTTGTATCATGATATAATACATGTCCGAGATTCGATCATCGGTATCCAAATACCTAGTGTGATCTCGTTGCCAACATGCACTCTTTTCTCGTTCCCGTGATATAACATTCTAGTGATCACATCACTTGCTTGCAAGCTATCTTAATATGATATCACCAAGAGGGCCCAGAGTATATCTATCCGTCATCGGGATTGACAAATTCCACTCTTGATCCATGAGCTTCAACATAACACCTTCGTAGCACTAAACCCACCTTTATAGTCACCCTGTTACGGTGTGACGTTTGATGTTATCAAGATACTCTTCTGGTGTTAGCAATTAACATGATCTCATGGTCTAAGGATAAAGATTACTTCGTATGATGTTATAGCAATATAAACATAATGACTTGATCGTAATGCTATACTTCGGATGAATGTTCATCACATCATTTCACAAATGTCGTGATCTTGTTATTAACAACATCCAATGTCCATGATCAGGAAACCTTGATCATGTTGTTAATCAACAAGCTAGTCTATAAGAGAGGCATAACTAGGAACCCTTTTTGTTTATTAAACACACATGTATTGACGTTTCCTATCAATACAATTATAGCATGCAAAATAAACATCTATCATATACAAGGAATACATAATAACAACTTTATTATTGCCTCTCAGGGCATATTTCCTTCAGTCTCCCACTTGCACTAGAGACAATAATCTAGTTTACATAGTGATAAATCTAACACCCATGGAGTTCTGGTGTTGATCATGTTTTGCCCTAGGGAGAACTTTAGTCAACGGATCTGCTACATTCAGGTCCGTGTGTACTTTCCAAATCTTATATCTCCATCCTTGACATGCTCGCGGATGGAGTGAAACCGGCGCTTAATATGCTTGGAATTCTTATGAGACCTTGGTTCCTTTGCGTTGGCTATGGCTCCATTGTTGTCACAATAGATCACCATTGGGTCCAATGCACTAGGAACCACACCTAGTTCCGTTATGAACTCCTTCATCCAAATCGCTTCCTATGCCGCTTCTGAAGCAGCAACATATTCTGCCTCCGTCGTTGATCCAGCCGCCACAGGTTGTTTGGAACTCCTCCAACTAACTGCTGCTCCGTTCAAGAGAAATACGTATCCGGATTGAGACTTCGAGTCCTCCGGATCGGTGTCAAAGCTAGCATCGACATAACACTTAGCGATTAGCTCTTCTTCACCTCCGTATACAAGAAACATATCCTTAGTTCTTCTTAAGTACTTAAGGATATTCTTGACTGCTATCTAGTGTTCCGAACATGGATCAGATTGGTACCTACTAGTCAAACTAATAGCATGTGCCACATCCGGTTTTGTACATAGCATGGCATACATTATAGAGCCTATGGCTGAGGCATAGGGGATCTTATCCATTATCTCTCTTTCTTCTGCCGTAGCCGGACTTTGAGTCTTACTCAATGTCTTGCCTTGCAACATAGGTAAGAACCCCTTCTTACTTCCGTCCATATTAAACTATTTTAATATCTTATCAAGGTATGTACTCTGTGATAGCCCAATCAGGCTCCTTGATCTATCTCTATAGATTTTGATGCCTAATATATATGAAGCTTCACCAAGGTCTTTCATCAAAAATTTGCTGTTTAGATAACTTTTAACATTGTTTAAAAGATCTATATCATTTCCCATCAATAATATGTCATCCACATATAATATCAGAAATGCCACATTGCTCCCACTCACTTTCTTGTAAATACAAGCCTCTCCATAAGTTTGGATAAATCCAAACTCTTTGATCACCTCATCAAAGTGGAGATTCCAACTCCGGGATGCTTGCTTCAGTCCATAGATGGATCGTTGAAGTTTGCATACCTTATCAGCATCCTTAGGATCGACAAAACCCTTAGGTTGTATCATATACAACTCTTCTTCAATATTACCATTAAGGAACGCAATTTTGACATCCATCTGCAATATTTCATAATCAAAATATGCAGCAATTGCTAACATAATCCTAACCGACTTTAGCATCGCTACGGGAGAGAATGTCTCATCGTAGTCAACTCCTTGAATTTGTCGAAACCCCTTTGCAACAAGTTGAGCTTTATAGATGGTCACATTACCATCATCATCAGTTTTTCTTTTGAAAATCCATTTATTCTCAACGGCCTTTCGATCGTGAGGTAAGTCCACCAAGGTCCAAACCTGGTTTTTGTACATGGATTCCATCTCGGATTTCATGGCTTCTAGCCATTTGTTGGAATTCGGACTCATCATCGCTTCTTCATACGTCGCAGGGTCATCTATTTCATCAATCATGAAATTCATAACAAGATTGCCATACAGTTTAGGAGCTGCACGTGTCCTGCTTGACCTGCGAGGTTCGGTAGTGTCCTCTTTCGGAGTTTCATGATCATTATCATTAGCTCTCTCTTCATTAGGTGAAGTCAACTCCGAAACAACTTCTGGTGCTATGCTACTCGCCAATTCATGAAGAGAAGGTTCAATAACCTCTTCAAGTTCTACCTTCCGACTACTCACACCTTTCGCGAGAAACTCCTTCTCAAGAAAGGATCCATTCTTGGCAACAAAAACCTTGCACTCGGATCTGTGATAGAAGGTATACCGAATCGTTTCCTTAGGGTATCCTATGAAGACGCATTTTTCCGCTTTGGGTTCGAGTTTATCTGGCTGAAGTTTCTTCACATAAACATCGCATCCCCAAACTTTAAGAAATGACAGCTTAGGTTTGTTTCCAAACCATAATTCATACGGTGTCGTTTCAACGGATTTAGATGGTGCCCGATTTAAAGTGAATGCAGCGGTTTCCAGTGCATAACCCCAAAATGACAGTGGAAAGTCAGTTAGAGACATCATAGATCGAACAATATCCAATAAAGTACGATTACGACGTTCCGACACACCATTACGTTGTGGTGTTCCGGCAGGCGTGAGTTGTGAAACTATTCCACAGTCTTTCATGTGTGTTCTAAACTCGTAACTAAGATATTCTCCTCCATGGTCGGACCGTAGAAATTTGATCTTTCTATTACGATGATTTGCCACTTCATTTTGAAATTCCTTGAACTTTTCAAAAGTTTCAGACTTGTGTTTCATCAAATAGATATACCCGTATCTACTCAAATCATCCGTGAAAGTAACAAAATAACGATATCCACCTCGCGCCGACACACTCATTGGTCCACATACATCAGTATGTATGATTTCCAATAAATCTGTCGCCCGTTCCATTGAACCGGAAAACAGCGTTCTAGTCATCTTTCCCATAAGGCACGGCTCACATGTATCAAATGATTCGAAATCAAGTGATTCCAAAAGTCCATCAGAATGGAGTTTCTTCATGCGTTTAATGCCAATATGACCTAGACGGCAGTGCCACATATATGCAGATATATCATCATCAAGCTTAATCCTTTTAGCATCAACATTATGAATATGCGTAAGACTACTATCGAGATCCAACATAAATAAACCATTCAACACAGGTGCATGACCATAAAAGATATTATCCATATAAATCGAACAACCATTGCTTTTAGACTTAAACGAATAACCACTTTGCATCAAACATGATCCGGATACAATGTTCATGCTCATTGCAGGAAACAAATAATAATTATTCAGATTTATAACTAATCCCGATGGCATATGGAGAGGCAGCGTTCCGACGGTGATCACATCAACTCTTGATCCATTGCCGACCCGCATCGTGACCTCATCCCTTGCTAGCTGTCGCTTGTTCCGCAGCCCCTGAATCGAGTTACATATATTAGCAACCGATCCCGTATCAAATACCCAGATGCTACTGCGAGTACTAGTCAAGTACACATCAATAACATGTATATCACATATACCTTTGATTGCCTTTTCGGCCTTCTTGTCCGCCAAATACTTGGGGCAGTTGCGCTTCCAATGGCCAGTCCCCTTGCGATAGTAGCACTCAGTATCAGACTTAGGGCCAACTCGGGATTTCTTTTCAGGTGCGGCAATAGATTTGCCGCCCTTCTTTCCCTTCTGCTTGCCTTTCTTGTCCTTCTTGAAACTGGTGGTCTTATTGATCAACAACACTTGATGTTCTTTCCTAATCTCCACTTCTACAGTCTTAAGCATTGACAGAACCTCGGGAAGAGACTTCTTCATGCCCTGCATGTTATAGTTCATCACGAAGCTCTTGTAGCTAGGTGGCAGAGATTGGAGAACACGATGTATGCCTAAGTCAATGGGAATCGTTATTCCCAAGGACACAAGCTTATCGGCGTACCCAGACATTTTGAGTACGTGCTCACTAACGGAGCTGTTCTCCTCCATCATGCAGCTAAAGAACTTTTCAGAAGCATTATAACTCTCTACGGCAGCATGGGTATCAAAAATCATTTTCAATTCTCCCATGGTATCAAAGGTATTGACATTTTCGAAATAATTTCGAAGTTCTGACTCTAGCCCATATAGTATGCTGCAATGAACTAAGTTGTGGTCCTCCTAGCGAGTTATATAGACATTCTTTTCCTCGTCAGGGGCATCAGGAGCTGGTGGGGGGCCTAGCGGTGCCTCTAGCACATATTGCTTTTGTGCAGCAGTGAGGAGAATCCTCAAATTCATAGCCCAGTTGGTGAAGTTGCTACCATTCGCAGCAAGTTTCTCTTTCTCCATGAACACATTGAAATTAAAACCAGGTGGTGCCATCTACAACAGAATTTGTAAAGTTTATTTAGACTAAGTTTATGATAGATTGAGTTCAACTAATCCAAATTACTAATGAACTCCCACTAAAAAACGACATCCCTCGTGTCTTTTTTGGTGATTACATGAACCAAAACCACTACACCAAGTCCGATCATCACGTGAGTCGGTGTAGCTTGAAAGGCGAGCACCTATATGGACATCATATCAACTATATGACTCATGCTTAACCTTTCGGTCCGTGTTCCGAGGCCATGTCTGTACATGCTAGGCTCGCCAAGTAAGAACCTTAGTACTCGCATGTGTAAAACTGTCTTACACCCGTTGTATGAAAGCGTAGAGTCGAGTACACCCGATCATCACGTGATGTCTCGAAACACAATCCATAGAACGGTGCATACTTAAGGAAGAACACATTTTTATCTTGATATCTAAAAGAGGGATCATCTTACAATGCTACCAAAAGCGCCAAACTAGCAGTATAAGATGCTAACATCTAATGTGTAAAGTGAGATGATATGGTTCATGCATTTGATCTCTATAATTTGCATCGTGGTATGATCTCTATCATTCCTTTGTGTGTAAGGCCAAGGTCTATAGAACTTACACGTTGAGTGTGTTGTAAGAGTATCTATCATCCATCTACTTACAACAATACCATATCAAGACACTAGCCCAGCAACGATCTAAACTAGATGCCTCTAATTTATCAATTGCAAGTTTTACATGGCTTAGGGCTTTCGGAGATAGAACCGGTCTTACCTATGAACATGAACCACAACAAGGATAACCAAGTTATTAGCAACTCGTTGTAAATCAGATATTGACTATAGTAGGAGAGACAGACACTCGTCAGCCACTTATGCAAAACTAGTTGCATGTCAGTCGTGGAACTGGTCTCATGTACGATGACATATAAGGTTGGTCCGAGCCACGTCATCCCACTATACCACCAATATCCAAAATACATAGAAGATGCAATAACATGATCATCATCGCCCACATATAAACATATGTGTACTACCCGTGCAAAGCACCTACGCATAGATCAGGCTCTGATACCACTGTTGGGTTTGCAACATAGAAAAAAAAATCCTACGATGAGAACTATACGCCAAGATCTATCTACTAGATACAGAGCAACGGGTGGAAATACATCCATGGAGAACTTACCCTCGAATACAACGAGTTTTGTTAACGAGTAGGAACTCGTGGTTGATGTAGTCGTACGCTTGGTGATCTCAAGATCGTGTGGAAGTCCGAGCGCTGCAAATCAGCAGCGCATCCGTCCTCGCACACACGTTCAAGCTACCGGACAACCTCCGCCTCCTCACTCCAGCGAATCAGCGGAAGCAGCAACGCCTTCTAGACGCAAGGCCACCGGGAACATGTATCTCGCTAATCCGAGACCATGGGGGAATATCTAGAGGGGGAGGGAGATCCTTCACGAGGAGGTGTGCTTTGTGAGGGAGGAGAGGGGGACTCCTCCCCTACCATGGCTGGTGGCCAAGGAGGGATCCCCCTCCTCTTCCTCATTCATTTGGTGGAAGCTCCACTCACATCAATTCAAGCTCCACCCAAAGTTCCACTCACATGCATTAAATTTCCACCAAATTTAATCCAACTCTCAATTAATAAAACTCTTTTATTTATTTTATTCAGAATTTTGTTAATTACTTTAATTAACAAACATTCACATAAAACCCCTTGCAACATTTCAATATCACATGCAGAACCACTTTCTGCAATTTCACCCGAAACAATTCTGGTTTCTATCAAAACATTTCCTGTGCTTTGCAAACCTTTTGTCTGAAAGATTTGTGCTCCTAAATGGTGTCCGGCAACCCTTAAGTGTGTCACCCTACGGTTCGCGAATAATGCAGACATGATTGAGACTCCTCTCAGATCAATAATCAAAAGTGGGACCTGGAGATCCATACTGACTCCTGCACATTCAACGATGACTTCTGTGATCGTGAGAACCTTTAACGCTAGTAACTTAATCCCTTTGTCTCATGATATAATACATGTCCAAGATTCGATCATCGGTATCCAAATACCTAGTTTGATCTCATTGTCGACATGCACTCTTTTCTTGTTCCCGTGATATAACATTCTAGTGATCACATCACTTGCTTGCAAGCTATCTTAATGTGATATCACCGAGAGGGCCCAGAGTATATCTATCCGTCATCCGGATTGACAAATTCCACTCTTGATCCATGAGCCTCAACATAACACCTTCATAGTCACCCTGTTACGGTGTGACGTTTGATGTTATCAAGATACTCTTCCAGTGTTAGCAATTAACATGATCTCATGGTCTAAGGATAAAGATTACTTCGTATGATGTTATAGCAATATAAACATAATGACTTGATCATAATGCTATACTTCGGATGAATGTTCATCACATCATTTCACAAATGCTGTGACCTTGTTATTAACAACATCCAATGTCCATGATCAGGAAACCTTGATCATCTTGTTAATCAATAAGCTAGTCTATAAGAGAGGCATAACTAGGAACCCTTTTTGTTTATTAAACACACATGTATTGACGTTTCCTATCAATACAATTATAGCATGCAAAATAAACATCTATCATATACAAGGAATACATAATAACAACTTTATTATTGCCTCTCAGGGCATATTTCCTTCAAAGATGTCCTTGACTCCCCCGGCAGCGGCGCCAGACAAAGGGCTTGATGGCCCAAAATATATCGAGCTCGTTGGGGAACCCCAAGAGGAAGGTTTGATGAGCACAGCAGCAAGTTTTCCCTCAGTTATGAAACCAAGGTTATGAATCCAGTAGGAGCAAGGAAACACTCCAAAGGTGTAGCTAGCTGAACTTTGGCAGAGCGCACTACCGGTGCCAGCAGCAACGTGGAGACCTGCACAACACAACCACAGAACTTTGCCCCCAATTTGCGATGAGGTTGTCAATCTCACCAGTTTTGCTGAAAACAAAGGATTAAACGTATCGAGTGGAAGAAAGTAATAGTTTGCAGAAAGTAAACACAAAGCAGAAAACCCTAATTTGTCCCGTCCAATTTCGAGAATATTCATTTTCTGACATTCCTGGAACCAAAAACAGCAGAAAACAGGCAGCTGGCACTGTGGCTCTTGTTAATAGGTTAGTCCAAGAAATCATATGAAAAGTACTCCAAAGTGTGGACAAAACACAAGAAAGTGGATAAAACCAAGTGACATGGGTATATCCTACATGTACTCGAATTTGGTATATACGGTCTAAATACGTACAGGCCTACGGTGTCGCCAAGGCCCAAACGAGGGACTCGAGTAACCTACGGACTCTCGATTGCTTGAAGAACAAGAAGAAGTTAAAGATAGAAAGTTTGAAGGGGAAAGCCCTAATTTGTAACTGACTCGACCTGCTACCCGGGACCTAGCCTATCTATATAAAGGCTAGGAGGGGGCGGCAAGGAGGACACACACAACCCTAGTTTCCACCACCCTCGCCAAATTGCATCTGCGCACTATTGTAATCTTTGATTCCTTCGATAATTCCACGAGCAGACAAGCAGGAGTAGGGAC
The DNA here is from genome assembly GCA_910589775.1 of Avena eriantha. Taxonomy (NCBI): domain Eukaryota; kingdom Viridiplantae; phylum Streptophyta; class Magnoliopsida; order Poales; family Poaceae; genus Avena; species Avena eriantha. The sequence continues at coordinate 68,406,451 of OU342743.1, read as the reverse complement.
CTCTACGAGGCCTGAACCTGGGTAAATCTTTGTCCCCTGTGTGCTTGTTTGCTAGCCGATAGATGTCTCCAGTGCTCCCTCCTTCTCCAAAACCCAAGTCCATAACAATGGGCATTGACGAGTTAAACCCTCGTCAATTGGCGCCGTCTGTGGGAACTGGGAGTGCTGATGTTACGGCTTCTTCGGCCCCATCAACCGCGATCTACAACTCCGCAACAGCAGAGATTCGCCAGCTCTTCGGCGCGTTCGACTTCACCGTCCACACGCCGGCCACTCGCCCGACCTTCGAATCTATGGGCGACGGAATCAACCTGGCGATCGGGAGCTTCTGCTTCCAAGTTGGCCAGATGGGCATGCTTCGCATGCCTGATCAGCCGACAGCGCCAGCGACTGCCCCAACATCGTGGTTCCCTCCATCAATCGGCACCCTCAGCGAGCTCAATGCCCCGGCAGCAGTCGAGAACACGGTCAGCGACAGAAGTCGCGACTCTGATCTGAGCGATCTGGCCACTGAAGATGGAACCTACGGTTCCGGATCTGAGAGTTGTGGAAGCAACAGCTTCCCCAATCACTTCATGTGCGCCGTCATCAACGCAGGCGACACCTCTGCCAATCGCGACAACGGTGCTAATCCTGGTAACGGGACCGATCCGCCTAACGCCGGCAACGGTGGAAATGGCGGCAATGGTGGTAACGGTGGCAATCGCACCCCCGTCGATAATGGAGGAGCAGTCGAACCCCCATACATAATAAATGAACAAACCGGCGAACGCGTCGTAATCAGGCTCAACGAGCAAGAATGGGCTCGCTACCGCGAGGCCCTACGAGACGCTCCTCTACCCTTTGGGTCCCCGCAAGAACTACTGATGGGCTATCACTACCTCCTGAAGGAAGAATTCAAGCGCCAGGTGCAAACAATCGCGCAACTCGAAGCGCGTAAAAAGGCAGCGGACGAATCGAGCCTTTGTCGCACCGGGCTCTCTTCCTACGGAGGATCCTCCTCAAGGGAAACGAGTACCTCGCCAAGAAGAGGCAATCACGGATGGCCCATCTCACCGAGCAAGAACGCATAGAAGCTACAAAAGTCCTCGACTTCGGCTCTATGACAGTCGACACGCGGGGAAACGGGGTCCCCAGGCCACCATGTACCTCCTCAATAACCAGCCGCCAGCTGGAGATCCCCGAACCGCCATGCACCGATCTACGATCGCGGGCTTGGGATTAATCGAGGCTTCCCTCGACAAGGAGCCAACACCAGACCCAAAGAAGGGCAAAGCACTAGCAAAGCGCTACTCCTCGCCCTCGTCCAGCGATGACAGTCACGACCTGTCTTGACGCCGCCGCTCACGTCGACACGACCGTGACTACGATGCGTGCAACGACCTCACGCAGTGCAAGATCGAGAAATCAAGGGCACGACGTGCTCGGTCGACTGACACGGAAGAAGAAAATGGGGAGCTCTGCGGTGCCAGATGCTTCAGTAGATCCATTAGGCAGAAGCGAATTCCTAAAGGGTTTAAACTCCCATCAGAGAACCCGAAGTTTGATGGCCTACAGGACCCAAAGATCTGGCTGGAGGACCACATCTCCTCCGCCAGACTCCATGGAGGCGGCCGGAGCACGGCCATGCAATGCTTGCAGCTACAGCTGCAGGGCGCCGCTCGAGCATGGCTCAACAACCTCCCACGTGAATCCATTCGTAGTTGGGATGAGCTGGTTTACAGCTTCGTGCGCAACTTTAAGGGCACGTACAAGCGGCCTGCATCAATCGAAGAGCTGAGATGTTGCCAGCAAAGATCTAGCGAATCACTGCGCTCCTACATCCAAAGGTGGTCCATCATCAAGAATTCTGCAGAGAACATCTCGGAAGATCGCGCGATTGACGCATTCAACGGTGGCGTACGCCGCCTAGAACTCAGGGAGGAGTTGGGCCGCTCAAAGTCCCAAACCATCGAACACCTGATGGAGACCGCGAATCGGTGGGCCGATGGAGAAGATTCAGTGAAAAATCGTGTTCACTCTGACGAAGAGGCGGAACTCGAATGCAGACGCGACCGCCGAGGCAAGTGCCGCATGTGCATCTATGATGACCATGACGACATCAACATTGTCGCGGCTGGCTACGCCGACAGACGCGACGATAACCGCAACAGTGGATACCGTGGCGGCGGATACCGCGACTCCGGGAAGACCACGCAGGTGTGGCAACACCGCACTCGCGATGAGGCACCCGCAAACTCCATTGAGGACAAACTGTCCGGGCCTTGCACGGTGCACTTCTACATCGACAAGCATGATGGCAAGAGGAAGTCCAGCCACCTCCTCAAGGACTACCACGAGTTCCTCAAGCTACATGAGGGATTGGTGCGGATGAACCGCAATGCAGTCGAGAGAGGCTACGGAGCCGCTCCAGGCGCCATGGCACATGGCGCACCGCCACCACCACCTGGGCCACCACCGAATGCGGCTACACCGGACCAGCACCACGGAGGCGAACCATACCCATGAGCCATGGGCACCATGATGATCCAAAAGGGACGCCCCTCCAATAGGGTGCAGAAGGCCATCACTCGCCAAGTCAACTTGGCCACGCGCTCGCCATCGTCTACCACTGAGTACCTCAGTGGAAGCGAGTCCTGCATCACCTTCGACAAATGAGACCACCCGCCAAATGAGACCACCTGCATCACCTGGGCCACCACCGAATGCGGCTACACCGGACCAGCACCACGGAAGCGAGTCCTGTATCACCCTCAGATACCCCGTCCAGGATTTTGCCCCCTCATACTCGAGGCGCAAATCGGAGGCTTTGACATGAGCCGCGTCTTCATGGATGGTGGGAGCGGCATCAACCTCATATTCGCGAGTACCTTGCGAGCAATGAGAATCCCTCTAACCTGTCTGGAGGCCTCGAACACAACGTTCCATGGCATCGTCCCAAGAAAAGGCATATACCCCCTAGGCAAAATCTACCTCGACGTCATCTTCGGCACGCCGAAAAACTTCCGGCGCGAGCGCATCGACTTTGAGGTTGTCGACTGGCCCTCACAGTACCACTGCATCCTCGGGCGCGTCGTGTTCGCTAGGTTCATGGCAGTGCCCCACTATGCCTACCTACAGATGAAAATGCCAGGTCCCAATGGCGTCATCACGATCAACGGGAGCTTCGAGCGATCTGACAGTTGCGACAGGGAATTCAACAGAATCTCCCAGTCCTTCGGCATGCAGGAGGAACTCGCGAGACTGAAGGAGACGACAGACAACAATCTACCTCCCCTGAGCAGGCCAAGCTCACCTGATCTCTCCTTCGACTCATCTGTGCACACAAAGAAAGTGCAGGTCCACCCATCGGATCCCGCCAAGAAGACCCTCATCGCCAACAACTTGAGTCCCGCATAGGAACTCGCGCTCGTCGAATTCCTCCGCGAGCACTGGGAAATTTTCGCCTGGTGTTCTGCGGACATGCTAGGAGTTCCCAGGGAATTCGCCGAGCACGCACTCAACGTCAACCTCGACACAAGGCCAGTTAAGCAAACAATTCGGCGATTGTCTGAGCCACGGGCGCAGGCAGTTGGAATGGAGATCAACAGACTCCTCGAGGCCAAGTTCATACGCGATATCAAGGAAAGCACTTGGCTCGCCAACACGGTGCTAGTACCAAAAAAGGACACGGACATCCTGCGGATGTGCGTGGACTTCACCTCTCTAAACAAGCACTGCCCAAAGGATCACTTCCCGCTGCCACGGATCGACCAGATCATCGACTCCACCGCGGGATGCGAGCGCCTCTTCTTCCTCGACGCCTACTCAGGCTATAATCAAATTCGAATGAAGGAGGAAGATCAAGAGAAAATAGCATTTACAAGGCCCTTTGGCGTGTTCTGCTACAACACAATGCCCTTCGGGCTAAAGAACGCGGGAGCCACCTACCAGCGGTGCATGCAGGCTTGCCTCAAGGAACAACTATGTCACAACATCCAGAAGCTGGCGTACGGCGTCTTCATGACCGCCCGGCGACTGTGCCACTACTTCCAGGAACACCCAATCGTGGTGGTCAACGACGCCCCCTTGGGGCATATCCTCAATAACCCCGACGCCATGGGACGAGTCGCGCTTTGGGGAATAGAATTGTCTCCACGAGACATCAGGTACGAAAAGCGCGACGCAATCAAGTAACAAGTTCTCTCGGACTTCCTCGTGCACTAGATGGAAAACCAGCTCCCGGACAAGCCAGATATGTCTTACCTCTGGACAATGCACTTCGATGGGTCCAAGCGGAAAGACGGAGCAGGCGCATGTGTTATACTGACATCACCCCAAGGGGACAAGTTGAAGTATATCCTGCGAATTCAGTTCATAGCCTCAAACAACGAGGCTGAATACGGGGCCCTGTTGCACGGGATGAGGATGGCAAAAGCCTGCGGCACCAAGAGACTCATCATATACGGCGACTCCAAGTTGGTCGTCAACCAAACAATGCATGAGTGCGATGCACTAAACGACAACATGATCGTGTACCGCGACCTCTATGATACACTCGAAGGACACTTTGATGGTTGCGAGCTGCGGCACGTAAGTCGTGAAAGCAACGAAGAGGCGGACGCACTCGCCAACATAGGCTCTACCTGCGCCCCCATACCACCTGGGTATTTCTCGAGCGCATCTGCGAACGCTCCATCAAGCCAAAGGCCGCAGAGAAGAAAACAAGCACAACAACGGGCTCGGGGGCTACGCCACCCAATGAGCCAATGGCACTCGATGACTTGGAGCTGGACACCGGACTCGAAGGACCAATGAGCGTCATGATGATTGAACAATCATGGACACAGCCGTACATCACGTACCTCCTCATTAAAAGGCTACCGGACGACCCGACAGATGCACGGCACATCGCGCGGCGATCCAAGGCATTCACTGTTATCAACGGCGAACTGTATAAACGTAGCATCACAGGAGTACTCCAACGATGCGTTTCCATGGCCGATAGAAAAGCAGTTCTCCTCGACATCCATGAAGGGACCTGTGGGCACCACGCTGGCAGTCACGCCCTCGTTGCCAAAGCTCTACGAGCTGGATTCTACTGGTCTACGGCCATGCGCGACGCCAAGGACATTGTCCAAAAATGCAACACTTGCCAGCGATTCGTGGACAAGCCGCACGCACCGGGCGCAGAGCTACGGCTAATCCCATTGGCCTGACCCTTCGCGCATTGGGGGCTCGACATGGTCGGCAAACTTCCAAGGTCCTCGCGAGGAGGCTACGTCTACCTCTTGGTCGCAGTCAACAAATTCACCAAGTGGATTGAGGCCATGCCAGTAACCAACCAATCAGGGCATGACGTAGTTAAATTCTTCGAGTCCATCGTCTACCGCTTCGGAGTGCCACACAGCATCATCACCGACAACAGGACGAACTTCACATCCAAGGAGTTCCAAGAATTCTGCGAGAACCTAGGGATCCACATCAGCAACGCCTCAGTAGCGCATCCACAGACCAACGGTCAGGTAGAAAAGGCAAACGGGCTCGTCTGCAGCGGCATCAAGAAGCGACTCCTCCAGCCACTCGAACAAGCCACGGGTTGCTGGCCGGACGAACTACAATCTGTACTCTAGAGCCTACGTACAACTCCAAACAGCGCCACGGGCTACACGCCATTTTTTATGGTGCACGGAGCAGAGGCAGTGCTACCAGCCGAGGTACGGTACAAGGCGCCGCGCGTGGTCGCTTACAGCGAACAAGAGTCATCCCTCGCACTCGAAGACTCCGTCGACCTCCTTGACGAAGCAAGGGAAATCGCCGAGAAAAGATCAACGATCTACCAGAAGAACCTGCGCAACTACCACAGTAGGAGGCTTCGCCCCAGATACTTCGTCGAAGGCGACCTAGTCCTGCGACTGAAGCAGCAGGGGCATCTCAAGCTCGAGTCCCCTTGGGAAGGACCGTACATGATTACAGAAGTAATCCCAGGTGGCGCCTATCGCCTTCAAGATTTAGAGACAGGAGTCGCATACTCCAACCCCTGGAACGTCGCACAACTGCGATGCTTCTACCCCTAGTCGCTTTTTACTTTTACATCGCAAATAAGGCTACTTAGCCACACATTGTACCTCGCACTGTTCTTCGAATAAATAAAAGCTAAGTGCCCCAAAACTCTGTGTTCTCCTTTACTTTGTCAATTTATGTACTCAGGGGTTGCGCCACCCTATACACATCTGTTCTTCGAACCAAAACGCGATATCCTGAGTAGCTGGTACATCAATCGAACCCCTTAACACAACCTCAACCCAGCTGCAACGCACCTGACATGTTGACAAGGGACTGAGATAAAACATGGCTAGGCTAACGAAAAGGACTCGCATAGTGCAACGCACCTCATGCTAACAAAGCTCTTTATACACATTTGACAATAAATTATCTACAACATCTATACGAACTTTACAACACAAGTACACTTATGTGCAGGATACAAATTAGGCTACTACTGCAGCAGGAGAATGTTGGTTTGTTCCTCAAAGAAGTTGACGATCTCTTCTGCTGGGCGATCCACCGCCTGGTAGTGCGGCACCATATTCCAAGAAGAACCTGCTGGTGGTGCAGGCGGCCTAGACGCAATTACTGCAACATCTACGTCAGGCATGTGCAATCGCACCATTGCCAGAGCCGCCTTGGAACCGGCCACCAACTGTTGCCTCACGCATTCGCGAACCGCGGACAAATCTTGAAACTTGGCAAGGAGGGCCAGCAAGCTTGATGGAGTATCATCCTGCGGGAACATCGCCCGATAAATGTTCTTCAAGCATGACTGCTACTTCTTCAGAAAGAGCAGCACTCGCGACGCACGATCCTGCAGGGTCACCAGCGCAGTCGCACGATCATGATCTACCAAGAAGTATCCACTCTCTTGAAGTTGCTCCTAGGTAAGATCATGCAGGCGAATGGCAATTCTATCCTTCTCCTCCTGCGGATGATGCGCACTGACAACTACACAAAGCAGCAACAGCAGCATGAGTACAACGTACCACTGCGAGTGACTAAAAGGAAAAGATGAGAACAAGCAAACTAACACTTGAATTGGTCGCTCAGCTGCATCACCTCGCCAAGCAGATACTGCTCTCGGGCGGCGGCTTTCTCCGCCTTCGACTTCCACACATCCACGTTTCCACGGAGCATGGGCAACTCACGCTCCAGCTGCTTCACGCGGTCACGCAGTCGCGAAAGCAACGACAACTCATCTACCCTGGAGCGTGGCGGTGCCACGGTATCATCAAGAATCGGCGAGTCCTGAGTTTCCCTCAAAGGATCACTTGATGTCCCCTACCACAAGTCAAGATAGAAGCAAATAAGACGACCAAACCAACACAAAGACCAAAGGATCACATGCATTCAAGACTAGCAAAAGTATCAGAAGATACACTCGCCAGCAGGCATGTTCTTAAACAAAAGGACATAAACCAATTAACTATTACAAAGTTAACTAAGGAGCAGCTGGCTTCTTCGACTTCAACGGCTTCGGGGGCTTCATTAAGTCCGTGGCAGTATCAGACGCCACTGACTTTCCGCCGGCCCTTGAGGTTGAAGCTTTCGCTGCCTTCTTGGCATGTTGGAGCTCCTTAGAGTACTTCGCAACAGTATTTATCAGATGATGCCCATATTTGCCACAGGCAGTCGCGAAGGGAGCGAAGGCTACCTGCTGGCCGTCCGTGCTAACGGGCATCGCCTTCGACACCGCAGCAGGATCGATCTCGACTCCGTGGCCCTGCACCATGGCAAGCGACATGGACACGCCGGCCGCATGGAGTGAGTTCTTGAAGCTGGAAGGCACACCTCCCGCGAGTGACTCCACCAGCTCGTCAATATTCTCGACCAGCTCCGCCTTGGGCATCAGTTCCTCGCGAAGGCGACTAAGCACGCTTTTAGCCTTGGAGAGTGTGTCCTGCACGGTGGTGCTGCGGTCTTCGACTACTGACAATGCACCCGCCAGAGCTTCATCATGACGAAGGGCCTGCGGGTCGAAGCTCAAATCGCCAGCATCTGTACATAAATTCACACATGGACCAAAAACATCAGCGCCACCGACAAAAGCATTCAAAGCAGAGAAGGGTAACAATATACACAAGCAAAGTACCTGAGAGGGCCTTGGCAATCGAGAACAGTTGCTCTTCGAACAACTTCTCCCTGGCTGCGAAGGAGGCACGCAGATCCTCTTCACGCTTCCGCGCCTCGTCACGCGTGGCGTTTGCCTCGTTGCAACCCTTCACAGCCGCGGCAAGTGTCTTCTCCAAGGTGGCAGCGTCACGCAATATGGCATTATGCTCAGCTACATGACAAACAAAAGTTGACCATCAGTCGACTATATCAAAAGGAGAAGATAAAGAAGAATAAGTGTAGAACACTCACTTTCAACCACGCGGTGACGCGTCTCTAGCATTGCATGCTGGCGACACATCGCCATCACTTGTTCTGCCAAGCGCGCGGCTTCCTTCACAAGGAGCTATCGTACAACAAGGAACCATCAGAGGCAATAGATAACATCGACTGCAGCACTACAAAGGAGAAAAAACTACTCTTACATGGTGCTCCAATGACTCCGAAAATGTTTCCTGTACCGTCATCCAAGCAACCATTCGATGCTCCCCTGCATGAGGAGAGCTGGAAGAGTTGTGCCCGGAGTGGGCCGCCAATGGATAGGAAGGAGCGCGCCCGACCTCTTTCTTGGCCCTTCAGGTCGCGACTCCTGATTCCTTCAAAAATTGGACGTCGCCAAAAGACGACGGCGCCTCTTGACTACAAGAGAAAAACCAAGTTAGGAAAGGGCAAACCTAAAGAAGAGCCAACAAGGACAAAACAGAGAAGAACAAGTGAACTAGAAAACTTACCAGTCAAACTTGTCAAAATCAAAAGTGGCATCCCCTGACTCCGACGAAGACTCCTTGGGCAATCGCATATTCTTGCGAGAAGATGGTGCCACGGCGCTCACAGGAATAGCAGGTATCGGCGACTCCGCACCAACACATGTACCTTCCGAAGTCGATGGAGACGACGCGTCGGAATCCTCGCTGCGCGAATGGTTGCAAGTTTCCGGACTATCGGACTCGGGGGCTTCCTCCTCTACATTAGAAGGGACGGTCGACTCCGACTCGTCCTCTTCCAAGGCCTCGCGGGGAATAATCCCCTCAGGGAGAGGGGGCATACAAGGCGATACTGCCCAATCCTGCATACAGACAACAAATTCAGCAACAAGCAAGTAAACAACAGAGAAGCAATCGACAAATTTAGCTACTGCGTAGCACAACTATACCTCAGGAGGAGGATTCGCAGCATCAAATGGAGGAACAACTGGCTCACTAGGGAGTACATCCTTGACGGTGTACTTAGTGACCAGTCGAACCCTCTTATCCACCTCACTCGCGGACATGCCATCGGCAGACACGCGAGTGGTATCATCAGCGCTAGCCCATTGAAACATGGGGTGGACCCTGGCTTGCAGAGGCTGGACGCGACGGCGCATCCAAGTGCGGATGAGAGCGTAGCCTCCCTCCTCTTTGCCTATGCGACTCTCGAGGTCGCAGACGCGCCTGTACAGCGCATCTGTCTCCGCGGACTCGCCAGGCATGACTACGTTCTTCTTGGAGCGCATCCTCCTGCATGGCGTCGCGGGATCAAAGGGCGCGAGTCCAAAGAGCTCACCGTTCGCCTTCTCGTCGCGGATGTAGAACCATTTGTCCCTCCATCCTTGGACGGATGCCATGAGCTTGATGTCGAAGTAAGTGGCGGATGGGTCGACATGAATTCCGCAACCACCTACATCGTAGACTAAAGAACCAGTGGCAGATTGGCGCTTCAATTTGAAGAGGCGCTTGAAGAGGCCGAAGGGTGGCTCGATTCCGAGCCAGCACTCGCAGAGAGTAATGAAACAAGAGATATGGAGGATAGAGTTTGGGGACAGCTGATGGAGCTGGAGCCCGTAAAAACAAAGAAGACCCCTAAAGAAGGGGTGAAGAGGCAAGGAGAGACCACGGATGATGAATGCAAAAAACATCACTCGGAAACCAGCGGGGGGGACAGGAACTGTCTCACCGCCGGGGACGCGCGTGTCGGCGACTATGGCGGATAGTACTCCGTCTTGGCGAAGAAGAGGGAGGTCGGACGCCTTGATGATGGAGGGGCGCCACGCACCATTTGTGACGCGGGTCGCTGGGACCTTCTTCTTCCCGCCGACGGAAGTGCTGGTGCCCGCAGCGGCGGAGCCGCCCTTCTTCTTCGTTGTGGCAATGGTGGCCACAGAATCAGCAGCAGCGCCTCCCTTCTTCTTCCCCATTGCGCGAGGGAACGGAGGAAGTAGCTAGGGAAGATACGGAGCTGGACCAGCACTGCAACGAGAAAGTGTGCAAGGAAACAGAGAGCAACAGCAATGGCGATGGCAGCAAGGATGAATGAGAACAGATGGGAAAATTACCGTCGTAGCGCCGCTACCTAACCCCTGGAAGATGCAATCCAACGGCTCAGAAAAACCCTACTGGACACATGGCACACATCGTGTTGGACACGTGGAGGAGTCGTAGCGCGAACCGTCCCTCCACTACTCCCATTACGCGCGGAAATCGAGGAGGCACAGTTAAAATAAAGATTATGCACGCCCAGTCAAATCAAAGTCAGATAGTGGGACCCACTGTCACGTCCCGTCAAACTTACTCACGCGGGCAACTGAGGTCACGAAAACGTCAGCACTGACGTCATCAAAGCTACGCAACGGAAAACGCCGACTATTTGAGTCCTTGCTCGAGTCTTCGACTCCACCAAGCACTCGGGGGCTACTCCCATAGGGAGCGCTGGTCGCGCACCCTATGATTTTTCTTTTCTTTTTACAGGAATACGGACAATCACAAGCAAACCCAACCACTCGATTGAGGACATGGGTTACTCCCATAGGGAGCACCGGAAACAAATTCGACTGAACCAAGCAAACAAAAGATGACAGCAGTCGCAAAAGTTCTTTAGTCCCTGCCTGAGTCTTCGACTCAACCAGGCACTCGGGGGCTACTCCCATAGGGAGCGCTGGTCACGCAACCTATGATTATTTATACAGAAAACTGTGTGTTGATAACATCCACACTCGAAACTCATGGCAACACCGCCTCATAATTTTTCCCTACAAAGAGGCTGCGTCTCCTAGGTCACCCGAATCGTCTCCGCGATGATAAAATTCGGATGCTGCGCTTACAGCGTGAAGGTAAGACCTGAACAAGGCCTGACAATGCATTAGCTGCGCACTACCAGAAATGTATCCGTGCCTACAGGTACGATGAACATGCCTCGACGGACGCGTCGAGTGCTCACACCCATATAACTGGGATTCGACTCCTGAAGACCTCCGCGGCTTGAGTCGAATTACGCCAGCACTTCTCTGGATTCGAGTCCAGGGACTCGAGTTCGAGTAGATTGCGTTGTTTCACCCTAAGGTGGTTAACTGATACCGATACTTCGGTTATATCAGGCACGTACATCAACAATCCCTATGACACAAGTAAAGCAGTCGAAATACACTCGTTCAGGCACTCGAAAGACTTCAAAAAGTCCCCAGTCGAATCTGCGATTCCACCGGACAGTCGGGGGCTACTGACATGGGTATACCCTATAGGTACTTGAGTTTGGTATATACGGTCTAAATACGTACATGCCCACGGTGTCGCCAAGGCCCAAACGAGGGACTCGAGTAACCTACGGACTCTCGATTGCTTGAAGAACAAGAAGAAGTTAAAGATAGAAAGTTTGAAGGGGAAAACCCTAATTTGTAACCGACTCGACCTGCTACCCGGGACCTAGCCTATCTATATAAAATCTAGGAGGGGCGGCGAGGAGGACACACGCAACCCTAGTTTCCACCACCCTCGCCAGATTGCATCTGCGCACCATTGTAATCTTCAATTCCTTCGATAATTCCACGAGCAGACAAGCAGGAGTAGGGACCTCTACGAGGCCTGAACCTGGGTAAATCTTTGTCCCATGTGTGCTTGTTTGCTAGCCGATAGATGTCTCTAGCGCTCCCTAGTTCTCCAAAACCCAAGTCCATAACAATGGGCATTGACGAGTTAAACCCTCGTCAATTGGCGCCGTCTGTGGGAACTGGGAGTGCTGATCTTACGGCTTCTTCGGCCCCATCAACCGCGATCTACAACTCCGCAACAACGGAGATTCGCCAGCTCTTCGGCGCGTTCGACTTCACCATCCACACGCCAGCCACTCGCCCGGCCTTCGAATCTGTGGGCGACGGAATCAACCTGGCGATCGGGAGCTTCCCCTTCCAAGTTGGCCAGATGGGCATGCTTCGCATGCCTGATCAGCCGACAACGCCGGCGATTGCCCCAGCATCGTGGTTCCCTCCATCGATCGGCACCCTCAGCGAGCTCAATGCCCTGGCAGCAGTCGAGAACACGGTCAACGACAGCAGTCGCGACTCCGATCTGAGCGATCTGGCCACTGAAGATGGAACCTACGATTCTGGATCTGAGAGTTGTGGAAGCAACAGCTTCCCCAATCACTTCATGTGCACCGTCATCAATGCAGGCGACACCTCTGCCAATCGCGACAACGGTGCTAATCCTGGTAACGGGACCGATCCGCCTAACGCCGGCAACGGTGGAAATGGCGGCAATGGTGGTAACGGTGGCAATCGCACCCCCGTCGATAATGGAGGAGCAGTCGAACCCCCATCCATAATAAATTAACAAACCAGCGAACGCGTCGTAATCAGGCTCAACGAGCAAGAATGGGCTCGCTGCCGCGAGGCCCTACGAGGCGCTCCTCTACCCTTTGGGTCCCCGCAAGAACTGCTGACGGGCTATCACTGGCTCCTGAAGGAAGAATTCAAGCGCCAGGTGCAAAAAATCGCGCAACTCGAAGCACGTAAAAAGGCAGTGGACGAATCAAGCTTTCGTCGCGCCGGGCTCTCCTCCTACGGAGGATCCTCCTCAAGGGGCAACGAGTACCTCGCCAAGAAGAGGCAATCGCGGATGGCCCATCTCACCGAGCAAGAACGCATAGAAGACGCAAAAGTCCTCGACTTCGGCTCTATGACAGTCGACACGCGGGGCAACATGGTCCCCAGGACGCCGCATGCTGCGGTGACAATGGCCACCATGTACCTCCTCAATAACCAGCCGCCAGCTGGAGATCCCCGAACCACCATGCACCGATCTATGATCGCGGGCTTGGGATTAATCGAGTCCGCCCTCGACAAGGAGCCAACACCAGACCCAAAGAAGGGCAAAGCGCTAGCAAAGCGCTACTCCTCGCCCTCGTCCAGCGATGACAGTCACGACCTGTCTCGACGCCGCCGCTCACGTCGACACGACCGTGACTACGATGCGCGCAATGACCTCACACAGTGCAAGATCGACAAATCAAGGGCACGACGTGCTCGGTCGACTGACACGGAAGAAGAAGATGGGGAGCTCTACGGCACCAGATGCTTCAGTAGATCCATTAGGCAGAAGCGAATGCCTAAAGGGTTTAAACTCCCATTAGAGAACCCGAAGTTTGATGGCCTACAGGACCCAAAGATCTGGCTGGAGGACCACATCTCCTCTGTCAGACTCCACGGAGGCAGCCGGAGCACGGCCATGCAATGCTTGCAGCTACAGCTGTAGGGCGCCGCTCGAGCATGGCTCAATAACCTCCCACGCGGATCCATTCGCAGTTGGGATGAGCTGGTTTACAGCTTCGTGTGCAACTTTAAGGGCACTACAAGCGGCCTGCATCAATCGAAGAGGTGAGATGTTGCCAGCAAAGATCTGGCGAATCACTGTGCTCCTACATCCAAAGGTGGTCCATCATCAAGAATTCCGCAGAGAACATCTCAGAAGATCGCGCGATTGACGCATTCAACGGTGGCGTCCGCCGCCTAGAACTCAGGGATGAGCTGGGTCGCTCAAAGCCCCAGACCATCGACCACCTGATGGAGATCGTGAATCGGTGGGCCGATGGAGAAGATTTAGTGAAAAATCATGTTCACTTCGACGAAGAGGCGGAACTCGAATGCAGACGCGACCACCGAGGCAAGCGCCGCATGCGCATCTATGATGACCGCGACGACGTCAACATGGTCGCGGCTGGCTACGCCGACAGACGCGATGATAATCGCAACATCGGATACCGTGGCGGCGGATACCGCGACTCTGGGAAGACCACGCAGGTGTGGCAACGCCACACTCGCGATGAGGCACCCGCGAACTCCATTGAGGACAAACTGTCCGGGCCTTGCACGGTGCACTTCTACATCGACAAGCATGATGGCAAGAGGAAGTCCAGCCACCTCCTCAAGAACTGCCGCGAGTTCCTCAAGCTACATGAGGGATTGGTGTGGATTTACCGCAATGCAGTCGAGAGAGGCTACGGAGCCGCTCTAGGCGCTCTGGCACATGGCGCACCGCCACCACCACCTGGGCTACCACCAAATGCGGCTGCACCGGACCAGCACCACGGAGGCAAACCATACCCACGAGCCATGGGCACCATGATGATCCAAAAGGGACGCCCCTCCAATAGGGCGTAGAAGGCCATCACTCGCCAAGTCAACTTGGCCACGCGCTTGCCACCGCCTACCACCGAGTACCTTAGTGGAAGCGAGTCCTGCATCACCTTCGACAAACGAGACCACCCGCCTCAGATGCCCCGTCCAGGCCATTGCCCCCTTGTACTCGAGGCGCAAATCAGAGGCTTTGACACGGGCCGCGTCTTCATGGACGGTGGGAGCGGCATCAACCTCATATTCGCGAGTACCTTGCGAGCAATGAGAATCCCTCTAACCTTCCTGGAGGCCTCGGACACAACGTTCCATGGCATCGTCCCAGGAAAAGGCGTATACCCCCTGGGCAAAATCTACCTCGACGTCATCTTCGGCACGCCGAAAAACTTCCGGCGCGAGCGCATCGACTTTGAGGTTGTCAACTGGCCCTGACAGTACAACTGCATCCTCGGGCGCGTCGCGTTCGCTAGGTTCATGGCAGTGCCCCACTATGCCTACCTACAAATGAAAATGCCAGGTCCCAATGGCGTCATCACGATCAACGGGAACTTCGAGCGATCTAACAGTTGCGACAGGGAATTCAACAGAATCTCCCAGTCCTTCGGCATGGAGGAGGAACTCGCGAGACTGAAGGAGATGACAGACAACAGTTTACCTCCCCTGAGAAGGCCAAGCTCACCTGATCTCTCCTTCGAGTCATCTGTGCACACAAAGAAAGTGCAAGTCCACCCATCGGATCCCGCCAAGACGGCGCTCATCGCGAACAACTTGACTCCCGCATAGGAACTCGCACTCGTCGAATTCCTCCGTGAGCACTGGGAAATTTCCGCCTGGTGTCCTGCGGACATGCCAGGAGTTCCCAGGGAATTAGCCGAGCACGCACTCAACGTCAACCCCGACGCAAGGCCAGTTAAGCAAACAATTCGGCGATTGTCTGAGCCACGGGCGCAGGCAGTTGGAATGGAGATCAACAGACTCCTCGAGGCCAAGTTCATACGCGAGATCAAGGAAAGCACTTGGCTCGCCAACACGGTGCTAGTACCAAAAAAGGACATGGACATCCTGCGGATGTGCATGGACTTCACCTCTCTGAACAAGCACTGCCCAAAGGATCACTTCCCGCTGCCACGGATCAACCAGATCATTGACTCCACCGCGGGGTGCGAGCACCTCTGCTTCCTCGACGCCTACTCAGGCTATAATCAAATTCGAATGAAGGAGGAAGATCAAGAGAAAACAGCGTTTACAACGCCCTTTGGTGTGTTCTGCTACAACACAATGCCCTTCAGGCTAAAGAACTCAGGAGCCACCTACCAACGGTGCATGCAGGCTTGCCTCAAGGAACAACTAGGTCGCAACATCCAAGTCTATGTCGACGACATAGTAATCAAGACCAAGGAGGAAGCCTCTTTAATCGACGATTTGCGTGAAACCTTCGCCAATCTCGACCGCTACCGGATCAAGCTCAATCCGGACAAATGCGCCTTCGGCGTACCATCTGGGAAGCTACTCGGGTATCTCATCTCCGCGAGGGGAATTGAGGCGAACTCGAAGAAGATAAAAGCCATACTGGCCATGGAGAAGCCAAAAAACATAAGGGGCGTCTAGCAGCTGGCTGGACGAATCGCGGCCCTCAGTCGATTCATCAGTCGAATGGGCGAAAAGGCGCTGCCCTTCTACCAGCTCCTCCGCAAAACTGAAAAAGTCGAGTGGACCACTAAAGCACAAGAAGCATTCGAAGACCTCAAGCGCCTACTATCCACTTCGCCAATGCTGGTGACTCCACGAGAAAGGGAACCACTGTTGCTGTACATCTCAACCACCAATCAAGTGGTCAACACAGTTCTCGTCGTCGAACGAGCTGAGGAAAACAAGGTCCACGGCGTACAACGCCCAGTATACTACCTCAGCGAGGTCCTCACGCCAACAAAACAGCGGTACCTGCACTACCAGAAGCTGGCGTACGGCGTCTTCATGACCGCCCGACGACTGCGCCACTACTTCCAGGTACACCCAATCATGGTGGTCAACGACGCCCCCTTGGGGCATATCCTCAATAACCCTGACGCCACGGGACGAGCCGCGCTTTGGGGAATAGAATTGTCTCCACGAGACATCACGTACGAAAAGCGCGACGCAATCAAGTTGCAAGTTCTCCCGGACTTCCTCGTGCACTGGATGGAAAACCAGCTCCCGGACAAGCCAGATATGTCTTACCTCTGGACAATGCACTTCGATGGGTCCAAGCGGAAAGACGGAGCAGGAGAAGGTGTCATACTGACATCACCCCAAGGGGACAAGCTGAAGTATATCCTGCGAATACAGTTCATAGCCTCAAACAACGAGGCTGAATACGAGGCCCTGTTGCACGAGATGAGGATGGCAAAAGCCTGCGGTGCCAAGAGGCTCATCATATACGGCGACTCCAAGTTGGTCGTCAACCAAACAATGCATGAGTGCGACGCACTGAACGACAATATGATCGCGTACCACGACCTCTACGATACACTCGAAGGACACTTCGATGGTTGTGAGCTGCGTCACGTAGGTCGCGAAAGCAACGAAGAGGCGGACGCACTCACCAACATAGGCTCTACCTGCGCCCCCATACCACCTGGGGTATTTCTCGAGCGCATCTGCAAACGCTCCATCAAGCCAAAGGCCGCAAAGAAGAAAACAAGCGCAGCAATGGGCTCGGGAGCTACGCCACCCAATGAGCCCATGGCACTCGATGACTTGGAGCTGGACACCGGACTTGAAGGACCAATGAGCGTCATGATGATTAAACAATCATGGACGCAGCCGTACATCACATACCTCCTCAACAAAAGGCTACCGGACGATCCGACAGATGCACGGCACATCGCGCGGCGATCCATGGCATTCACTGTTATCAACAGCGAACTGTATAAACGCAGCATCACAGGAGTACTCCAACGATGCGTTTCCATGGCTGATGGAAAAGCAGTTCTCCTCGACATCCATGAAGGGACCTGCGGGCACCACGCCGGCAGTCGCGCCCTCGTTGCCAAAGCTCTACGAGCTAGATTCTACTGGCCCACGACCATGCGCGAAGCCAAGGACATCGTCCAAAAATGCAACGCTTGCCAGCGATTCGTGGACAAGCGCATGCACCAGGCGCAGTGCTACGGCCAATCCCCTTGGCCTAGCCCTTCGCACAATGGGGGCTCGACATGGTCGGCAAACTTCCAAGGTCCTCGCGAGGAGGCTACGTCTACCTCTTGGTCGCAGTTGACAAATTCACCAAGTGGATTGAGTCCATGCTAGTAACCAACCAATCAGGGCACGACGCAGTTAAATTCTTCGAGTCCATCGTCTATCGCTTCGAAGTGCCACACAACATCATCACCGACAACGGGACGAACTTCACATCCAAGGAGTTCCAAGAATTCTGCGAGAACCTAGGGATCAACATCAGCTACGCCTCAGTAGCGCATCCATAGACCAACGGTCGGGTAGAAAAGGCAAACGGGCTCGTCTGCAGCGGCACCAAGAAGCGACTCCTCCGGCCACTCGAACAAGCCGCGGGTTGCTGGCCGGACAAACTGCAATCTGTACTCTGGAGCCTACGTACAACTCCAAACAGCGCCACGGGCTACACGCCATTTTTTATGGTGCACGGAGCAGAGGCAGTGCTACCAGCCGAGGTACGGTACAAGGCGCCGCGCGTGGTCGCTTACAGCGAACAAGAGTCATCCCTCGCACTCGAAGACTCCGTCGACCTCCTTGACGAAGCAAGGGAAATCGCCGAGAAAAGATCAACGATCTACCAGCAGAACCTGCGCAACTACCACAGTAGGAGGCTTCGCCCCAGATCCTTCGTCGAAGGCGACCTGGTCCTGCGACTGAAGCAGCAGGGGCATCTCAAGCTCGATTCCCCTTGGGAAGGACCGTACATGATTACAGAAGTAATCCCAGGTGGCGCCTATCGTCTTCAAGATTTAGAGACAGGAGTCGCATACTCCAACCCCTGGAACGTCGCACAACTGCGATGCTTCTACCCCTAGTCGCTTTTTACTTTTACATCGCAAATAAGGCTACTCAGCCAAGGCTACTTAGCCACACATTGTACCTCGCACTGTTCTTCGAATAAATAAAAGCTAAGTGCCCCAAAACTCTGTGTTCTCCTTTACTTTGTCAATTTATGTACTCGGGGGCTGCGCCCCCTATACACATCTGTTCTTCGAACCAAAACGCGATATCCTGAGTAGCTGGTACATCAATCGAACCCCTTAACACAACCTCAACCCAGCTGCAACGCACCTGATAGGTTGACAAGGGACTGAGATAAAACATGGCTAGGCTAACAAAAAGGACTCGCATAGTGCAACGCACCTCATGCTAACAAAGCTCTTTATACACATTTGACAATAAATTATCTACAACATCTATACAAACTTTACAACACAAGTACACTTATGTGCAGGATACAAATTAGGCTACTACTGCAGCAGGAGAACGTTGGTTTGTTCCTCAAAGAAGTCGACGATCTCTTCTGCTGGGCGATCCACCGCCTGGTAGTGCGGCACCATATTCCAAGAAGAACCTGTTGGTGGTGCAGGCGGCCCAGACGCAATTACTGCAACATCTACGTCAGGCATGTGCAATCACACCATTGCCAGAGCAGCCTTGGCACCGGCCACCAACTGTTGCCTCACGCATTCGCGAACCGCTGACAGATCTTGAAACTTGGCAAGGAGGGCCAGCAAGCTTGGTGGAGTATCATCCTGCGGGAACATCGCCCGATAAATGTTCTTCAAGCATGACTGCTACTTCTTCAGAAAGAGCAGCACTCGCGACGCACGATCCTGCAGGGTCACCAGCGCAGTCGCACGATCATGATCTACCAAGAAGTATCCACTCTCTTGAAGTTGCTCCTAGGTAAGATCATGCAGGCGAATGGCAATTCTATCCTTCTCCTCCTGCGGATGATGCGCACTGACAACTACACAAAGCAGCAACAGCAGCATGAGTACAACGTACCACTGCGAGTGACTAAAAGGAAAAGATGAGAACAAGCAAACTAACACTTGAATTGGTCGCTCAGCTGCATCACCTCGCCAAGCAGATACTGCTCTCGGGCGGCGGCTTTCTCCGCCTTCGACTTCCACACATCCACGTTTCCACGGAGCATGGGCAACTCACGCTCCAGCTGCTTCACGCGGTCACGCAGTCGCGAAAGCAACGACAACTCATCTACCCTGGAGCGTGGCGGTGCCACGGTATCATCAAGAATCGGCGAGTCCTGAGTTTCCCTCAAAGGATCACTTGATGTCCCCTACCACAAGTCAAGATAGAAGCAAATAAGACGACCAAACCAACACAAAGACCAAAGGATCACATGCATTCAAGACTAGCAAAAGTATCAGCAGATACACTCGTCAGCAGGCATGTTCTTAAACAAAAGGACATAAACTAATTAACTATTACAAAGTTAACTAAGGAGCAGCTGGCTTCTTCGACTTCGACGGCTTTGGGGGCTTCATTAAGTCCGTGGCAGTATCAGACGCCACTGACTTTCCGCCGGCCCCTGAGTTCGAAGCTTTCGCTGCCTTCTTGGCACGTCGGAGCTCCTTAGAGTACTTCGCAACAGTATTTATCAGATGATGCCCATATTTGCCACAGGCAGTCGCGAAGGGAGCGAAGGCTACCTGCTGGCCGTCCGTGCTAACGGGCATCGCCTTCGACACCGCAGCAGGATCGATCTCGACTCCGTGGCCCTGCACCATGGCAAGCGACATGGACACGCCGGCCGCATGGAGTGAGTTCTTGAAGCTGGAAGGCACACCTCCCACGAGTGACTCCACCAGCTCGTCAATATTCTCGACCAGCTCCGCCTTGGGCATCAGTTCCTCGCGAAGGCGACTAAGCACGCTTTTAGCCTTGGAGAGTGTGTCCTGCACGGCGGTGCTGCGGTCTTCGACTACTGACAATGCACCTGCCAGAGCTTCATCATGACGAAGGGCCTGCGGGTCGAAGCTCAAATCGCCAACATCTGTACATAAATTCACACATGGACCAAAAACATCAGCGCCACCGACAAAAGCATTCAAAGCAGAGAAGGGTAACAATATACACAAGCAAAGTACCTGAGAGGGCCTTGGCAATCGAGAACAGTTGTTCTTCGAACAACTTCTCCCTGGCCGCGAAGGAGGCACGCAGATCCTCTTCACACTTCTGCGCCTCGTCACGCGTGGTGATTGCCTCGTCGCGACCCTTCACAGCCGCGGCAAGTGTCTTCTCCAAGGTGGCAGTGTCACGCAATAGGGCATTATGCTCAGCTACACGATAAACAAAAGTTGACCATCAGTCGACTATATCAAAAGGAGAAGATAAAGAAGAATAAATGTAGAACGCTCACTTTCAACCACGCGGTGATGTGTCTCCGGCATTGCATGCTGGCGGCCCATCGCCATCACTTGTTCTACCAAGCGCGCGGCTTCCTTCACAAGGAGCTATCGTACAACAAGGAACCATCAGAGGTAATAAATAACATCGACTTCAACACTACAAAGGAGAAAAAACTACACTTACATGGTCCTCCAATGACTCCGAAGATGTTTGCTGTACCGTCATCTGAGCAACCATTCGATGCTCCCCTGCATGAGGAGAGCTGGAAGAGTTGTGCCCGGAGTGGGCCGTCAATGGAGGGGAAGGAGCGCGCTCGACCTCTTTCTTGGCCCTTGAGGTCGCGACTCCTGATTCCTTCAAAAATTGGACGTCGCCAGAAGACGACGATGCCTCTTGACTACAAGACAAAAACCAAGTTAGGAAAGGGCAAACCTAAATAAGAGCCAACAAGGACAAAACAGAGAAGAACAAGTGAACTAGACAACTTACCAGTCAAACTTGTCAAAATCAAAAGTGGCATCCCCTGACTCCGACGAAGACTCCTTGGGCAATCGCATCTTCTTGCGAGAAGATGGTGCCACGATGCTCACAGGAATAGCAGGTATCGGCGACTCCGCACCAACACCTCTACCTTCCGGAGTCGATGGAGACGACACGTCGGAATCCTCGCTGCGCGAACGCTTGCGAGTTTCCAAACTATCAGACTTGGGGGCTTCCTCCTCTACATCAGAAGGGACGGTCGACTCCGACTCGTCCTCTTCCAAGGCCTCGCGAGGAATAATCCCCTCAGGGAGAGGGGGCATACAAGGCGATACCGCCCAATCCTGCATACAGACAACAAATTCAGCAAAAAGCAAGTAAACAACAGAGAAGCAATCGACAAATTTAGCTACTGCGTAACACAACTATACCTTAGGAGGAGGATTCGCAACATCAAATGGAGGAACAACTGGCTCACTAGGGAGTACATCCTTGACGGTGTACTTAGTGACCAGTCGAACCCTCTTGTCCACCTCACTCGCGGACATGCCATCGGCAGACACGCGAGTGGTATCATCAGCGCTAGCCCATTGAAAAATGGGGTGGACCCTGGCTTGCAGAGGATGGACGCGACGGCGCAGCCAAGTGCGGATGAGAGCGCAACCTCCCTCCTCTTTGCCTATGCGACTCTCGAGGTCGCAGACGCGCCTGTACAGCGCATCTGTCTCCGCGGACTCGCCAGGCATGACTACGTTCTTCTAGGAGCGCATCCTCCTGCATGGCATCGTGGGATCGAAGGGCGCGAGTCCAAAGAGCTCACCGTTCGCCTTCTCGTCGCGGATGTAGAGCAATTTGTCCCTCCATCCTTGGATAGACGCCATGAGCTTGATGTCGAAGTAGGTGGCAGATGGGTCGACATGAATTCCGCAACCACCTACATTGTAGACTAAAGAACCAGTGGCAGATTGGCGCTTCAATTTGAAGAGGCGCTTGAATTGGCCGAAGTGTGGCTCAATTCCGAGCCAGCACTCCCAGAGAGTAATGAAACAAGAGATATGGAGGATAGAGTTTGGGGATAGCTAATGGAGCTGGAGCCCGTAAAAACAAACAAGACCCCTAAAGAAGGGGTGAAGAGGTAAGGAGAGACCGCGAATGATGAATGCAAAAAACATCACTCGGAAACCAGCGGGGGGGACATGAACTGTCTCACCGCCGGGGACGCGCGTGTCGGTGACTGTGGCGGACAGTACTCCATCTTGGCGAAGAAGACGGAGGTCGGACGCCTTGATGATGGAGGGGCGCCACGCATCATTTGTGACGCGGGTCACCGGGACCTTCTTCTTCCCGCCGGCAGCAGTGCTGGTGCCCGCAGCGGCGGAGCCGCCCTTCTTCTTCGCCGCGGCAACGGTGGCCACAGAATCAGCAGCAGCGTCTCCCTTCTTCTTCCCCATTGCGCGACGGCGGTGAGAATGGAGGAAGTAGCTGGGGGAAGATACGGAGCTGGTCCAACGCCGCAACGAGAAAGTGCGCAAGGAAACAGAGAGCAACAGCAACGGCGATGGCAGCAAGGATGAATGAGAACAGATGGGAAAATTACCGTCGCAGCGCTGCTACTTAACCCCTAGAAGATGCAATCCAATGGCTCAGAAAACCCTACTAGACGCGTGGCACACATCGTGTTGGACACGTGGAGGAGTGGAAGCGCGAACCGTCCCTCCACTACTCCCATTACGCACGGAAATAGAGGAGGCGCAGTTAAAATAAAGATTACGCACGTCCAGTCAAATCAAAGTCAGATAGTAGGACCCACTGCTCGTCACGTCCCGTCAAACTCGCTCACGCGGGCAACTGGGGTCACGAAAGCGTCAGCACTGACGTCATCAAAGCTACGCAGCGGAAAACTTCGACTATTTGAGTCCTTGCTCGAGTCTTCGACTCCACCAAGCACTCGGGGGCTACTCCTATAGGGGGCGCTGGTCGCGCACCCTATGATTTTTTCTTTTCTTTTTACAGGAATACGAACAATCACAAGCAAACCCAACCACTCTATTGAGGACATGGGTTACTCCCATAGGGAGCACCGGAAACAAATTCGACTGAACCAAACAAACAAAAGATGACAGCAGTCGCAAAAGTTCTTTAGTCCCTGCCTGAGTCTTCGACTCAACCAGGCACTCGGGGGCTACTCCCATAGGGAGCGCTGGTCGCGCACCCTATGATTATTTATACAGAAAACTGTGTGTTGATAACATCCACACTCGAAACTCATGGCGACACCGCCTCATAATTTTTCCCTACAAAGAGACTGCGTCTCCTAGGTCGAAAGACTTCAAAAAATCCCAGTCGAATCTGCGATTCCACTGGACAGTCGGGGGCTACTGACATGGGTATACCCTATAGGTACTCGAGTTTGGTTTATATGGTCTAAATACGTACAGGCCCACAGTGTCACCAAGGCCCAAACGAGGGACTCGAGTAACCTACAGACTCTCGATTGCTTGAAGAACAAGAAGAAGTTAAAGATAGAAAGTTTGAAGGGCAAAACCCTAATTTGTAACCGACTCGACCTGCTACCCGGGACCTAGCCTATCTATAAAAAGGCTAGGAGGGGGCGGCGAGGAGGACACACGCAACCCTAGTTTCCACCACCCTCTCCAGATTGCATTTGCGCACCATTGTAATCTTCGATTCCTTTGATAATTCCACAAGCAGACAAGCAGGAGTAGGGACCTCTACGAGGCCTGAACCTGGGTAAATCTTTGTCCCCTGTGTGCTTGTTTGCTAGCCGATAGATGTCTCCAGCGCTCCCTCCTTCTCCAAAACCCAAGCCATAACAATGGGCATTGACGAGTTAAACCCTCGTCACCAAGCATGGAGCATCAAAAATTATAGATACATTTGCAATGTATCATTGCGTATATGCTTGCACTTTATAAGTTGAAATTAGCAGAACCATGTATCATGGGGAACGCTTTCAACATTGCACTTGTACTTTGTACCCCGTTGATATCATGTTCTTTTGCTTATGGATCCCGGCAGTGTGAAATAAAAGTGGAACTTGTAAGATCATGGAGTTTGTATGTGTGTTAGAGAAACGCCTAGGCTGCTAGCCTAAGCCATGCCTAATCATGGTGGAAACTTGCAGCATCACCATACTGAGCACTCTATGAATAATCCTCAATAAAAACCTATGAAAATAGCACATAAAAAGATCACTGAGATGCTCATTTTCTGCTTGCCTTGTCATTTTGATTATGGGATAGCTCCTGTATCATGTGCATGGGGTACCCCATTGGTGGTTCTTTATGATACACATGACTAAAGTTGAGTAGCATGAGGTTCGATCTTCGTAAGTAAGGGGCATGAGATTTCGGTTTATAACTTGTCAAGCATATCCTCTTAGTTGTGTCACTTTAACCTCTTCAAGATGCTTATGATAGGGGCAATGAGAGCTGAAAGCTATAAGTACCATAATTTTTGGAAGCTCTTTATGAGACTTGAATCCCTACTTCCTTCTATGAAGGCCTTTCTTCCACCATTATTTTGAGTCTCCACATTCTACCTTTATGCAACTACTTTGAGAGCATAGTGGCCATTCTTATTTCTATGTGCATTGTCCCAAGACTAGTTGATTGATGCATAACTTGATATTGCTTATTTTAAACTATTTGTATCTAGTCACTCTAATGGCTCGGTGTTGATGTAGAGCTCGTTGGGAACCCCAAGAGGAAGGTATGATGAGCACAACAGCAAGTTACCCTCAGTTATGAAACCAAAGTTTAATCGAACCAGTAGGAGCAAGGAAACACCCCAAAGGTGTTGCTAGCTGAGCCTTGGTAGGGCACACTACCGGTGCTAGTAGCAACGTGGAGACCTGCACAACACAACCACAGAACTTTGTCCCCAACTTGCGATGAGGTTGTCAATCTCACCGTGTTTTGCTGAAAACAAAGGATTAAACGTATCGAATGGAAGGAAGTAATAGTTTGCTGAAAGTAAACACAAAGCAGTAAACAATTTGTAGATTGTATGTAAAGAAAAGGACCGGGATCCATAGTTCACTAGAGGTGGCTCTCCTTAAGATAGATAACATGCTGGGTGAACAAATTACACCGGGGCAATTGACAAACATCGAGAAAGCATACAAGCATATACTAATCATCTTGAATCCTTTGAGATTCGATCGGGCATTACAACATTATACATAGACTGCCATCCAACTGCATCTATGACTAATAATCCACCTTCAAGTTATCATCCGAACCCCCTCCAGTATTAAGTTGCAAGCAACAGATTATTGCTTTATGAATTACGTGTAAAGTAAACAATACGATTGTTCTATGAACAAAGGATTGTTGTTTTCTCCCTAGTAGAAACATCCCATCTAGTACCTTAGAGATTCCTGTCACTTCCCCAGATTACCAGAGGCATGAACCCACTACCGAGCATAAATACTAACTCTTGGAGTTGCTAGCATCTACTTGGCCAGGATAGCTACTAACAACGGAAAGCATGCAAGATCACAAATAACAAAGACATGATAGAATCAATAATCAATCTAAAATACCATCTCAATATCCATCGGATCCCCGCAAACACAACTTGTATGATTACAAATAGATGATCTTGATCATGAACGGAGCTCACAAGATCTAAACATGAAAGCACAAAGGAGGAGAACCAGACATCTAGCTACTACATGGATCCGTAGTCCAAGGATGAACTACTCATGCATCACACCGAAGGCTTGCATGGTGATGAAGAAGGCCTCCAGGGTGAATTCCCCTCCCGATCTAGGGATGGAGATGACGGCGGCTATAGATCTTTCGTGGATTTTTGATTGGGTACTTAGAGTTTTAGTCCCGAGGGCAATATATAGGCGGAAGGAGAGGCCGAGGGGGTACTAGGGTTGGCCAGACCACCCCCTGGCGCGGGCCAGGCCTGGCCGCGTGGCCAGGTGGTGTGGCCAGCCCCCAACCCTTCTCCGTCTCGTATTCTGGCATCTGATGACTTCCGGAAAAATAGGTACTTTGGCTTTTGTCCCGTCCAATTCCGAGAATATTCATTTTCTGATTTTCCTGGAACCAAAAACAGCAGAAACAGGCAGCTGGCACAGTGGCTCTTGTTAATAGGTTAGTCCAAGAAATCATATGAAAAGTACTCCAAAGTGTGGACAAAACACAAGAAAGTGGATAAAACCAAGCATGGAACATCAAAAATTATAGATTCATTTGCAATGTATCAACATCCCCAAGCTTAACTCCTGCTCGTCCTCGAGTTGGTAAGTGATAAAAAAAGAATAATTTTTGAGGTGACATGCACCATCAAAGACTTGATCAAAGTACATGTAAAACATTCAAAGCTGGGATCATAGTACTTCAATCATAACATTAAAGACAAAGTTTTAGCAATAAGACAAAGAAACTATGATGCAACATGAGAAGGCACAAACAAAAGATTCATGAATAACAATGCTTTGCAAGACGTTTGTTTGTTTCACATAAAGAAAACATTGCATAATAGTATTCAGCTTGTCCCTAATAGAGTAGCAAATATAAATGCATAGGACACCTTCAAAGTTCATAAGAGTGACTAGATACAAATAGTTTAAAACATGTAATATCAAGTTATGCATCAATCAACTAGTCTTGGGACAATGCACATAGAACTAAGAATGACCACTATGCTCTCAAAGTAGGTGCATAAAGGTAGAAGGTGGAGACTCAATGTAATGGTGGAAGAAAGGCCTTTATAAAAGGAAGTAGGGATTCAAGTCTCATAAAGAGCTTCCAAAAATTATGGTACCTATAGCTTTCAGCTCTCATTGCCCCTATCATAAGCATCTTGAAGTGATTAAGGTTAAAGTGAACA
The DNA here is from genome assembly GCA_910589775.1 of Avena eriantha. Lineage (NCBI taxonomy): Eukaryota > Viridiplantae > Streptophyta > Magnoliopsida > Poales > Poaceae > Avena > Avena eriantha. Next base: position 68,379,204 of record OU342743.1, on the reverse strand, counting down.
AACTATGGTGTACATGCTTGATGAAGTATAAGTTAGGAATCTCATGTCCCTTGTATACGAGGGTCGCTCCTCATGCTACTCAAGTTTAGTCACCGGTAAGTTCTTGTTATCGTAAGTACATGTGTATCATAGAGAACCGCCAACGGGGTTCCCCTTGCCCGATGATACGGAAGATTCCCCATATCAAAATGACAAGGCAAGCAGACAAAGGATTGACAAAGGATTAAATGTATCGAATGAAAAGAGTAAAAGTTTGCAGAAAGTAAACACAAAGAAGTAAACAGTTTATAGATTGTATGTAAAAGACAAGGACCGGGATCCATAGTTCACTAGAGGTGGCTCTCCTTAGATAGATAACATGCTGGGTGAACAAATTATAGCGGGGCAATTGACAAACATCGAGAAAGCAATACATGCATATACTAATCATCTTGACTCCTTTGAGATTTGATTAGGCATTACAACATTATACATAGACCGCCATCCAACTGCATCTATGACTAATAATCCACCTTCAGGTTATCATCCGAACCCCCTCCAGTATTAAGTTGCAAGCAACAGATTATTGCTTTATGAACTGCGTGTAAAGTAAACAATACGATTGTTCTATGAACAAAGGATTGTTGTTTTCTCCCTAGTAGCAACAGCACATCTAGTACCTTAGAGATTTCTGTCACTTCCCCAGAATACCAGAGGCATGAACCCACTATCGAGCATAAATACTAACTCTTGGAGTTGCTAGCATCTACTTGGCCAAGATAGCTACTAACAACGGAAAGCATGCAAGATCACAAATAACAAAGACATGATAGAATCAATAATCAATCTGAAATAACATCTCAATATCCATCGGATCCCCGCAAACACAACATGCAAAATTAAAAATAGATGAAATTGATCATGAACGGAGCTCACAAGATCTAAACATGAAAGCACAAAGGAGGAGAACCAGCCAGCTAGCTACTACATGGATCCGTAGTCCAAGGATGAACTACTCACGGATCACACCGGATGCTTGCATGGTGATGAAGAAGGCCTGCAGGGTGAATTCCCCTCTCCGGCAGGGTGCCGGGAAGAGCTTCAGATCCCTCCCGATCTAGGGATGGAGATGACGGCGGCTACAGACTCTTTCGTGGATTTTTTCGGGCCATTAGGGTTTTCGTCCTGAGGGTAATATATAGGCGGAAGGAGAGGCCGAGCGGGTGTCGAGAGCGGCCACACCACCCCCTGGCGCGGGCCAGGCCTGGCCGCGTGGCTAGGTGGTGTGGTGGCCCCCTGGCCCTTCTCCGTCTCGTATTCTGGCACATGATGTCTTCCAGAAAAATAGGCACTTTGGCTTTTGTCCCGTCCAATTCCGAGAATATTCATTTTTTGACTTTCCTGGAACCAAAAACAGCAGAAAACAGGCAGCTGGCACTGTGGCTCTTGTTAATAGGTTAGTCCAAGAAATCATATGAAAACTACTCCAAAGTTGGAACAAAACACAAGAAAGTGGATAAAACTAAGCATGGAACATCAAAAATTATAGATATATTTGCAATATATCAAATATCACCATCTACATCCCTATGCTTTTGCATCTCACAAAGTTCAACAAAGTTATTTAGATGGGCAGCAGCATCTTCATTACCAATACCGGAAATTTGTTCTCTCATAACAAGATTGAGTAAAGCAGGTATTATCTCAAAGAAAGTATCTTCGGGCACAGGTGGAGCAATAGGTGTGCTCATAAAATCATTGTTGTTGGTGCTAGTGAAGTCACACAACTTAGTGTTTTCAAGAGTAGTTATTTTTTTGTGTTTTTAATAAAGAAGGCAAACTTTTAGAACTAATTTTTTGTGTTTTTGATAAAGAAGCAAGCAAACAAAGAAAAAAGAAACTAAGAAAAACAAAAATAACAAAGTAAAGAGATTGGTTATGAGGGACTCCCCTTGTGAAGATGTCCTTGACTCCCCGGCAACGGCGCCAGAAAAATGCTTGATGGCTCAATGTTGATGTAGAGCTTGTTGGGAACCCCAAGTGGAAGGTATGATGAGCACAGCAGCAAGTTTCCCTTAGTTATGAAACCAAGGTTATCAATCCAGTAGGAGCAAGGAAACACCCCAAAAGTGTAGCTAGCTAAACTATGGCAGGGCGCACTACCGGTGCCAGCAGCAACGTGTAGACCTACACAACACAACCACAGAACTTTTCCCCCAACTTGAGACGAGGTTGTGAATCTCACCTGTTTTGCTGAAAACAAAGGATTAAACGTATCGAGTGGAAGAAAGTAATAGTTTGTAGAAAGTAAACACAAAGCAGTAAACAATTGATTGTAGATTGATGGTAAAAGAAAGGACCGGGGTCCATAGTTCACTAGTGGTGGCTCTCCTTAAGATAGATGACATGTTGGGTGAACAAATTACAGCGGGGAAATTGACAAACATCGAGAAAGCATACAAGCATATACTACTCATCTTGAATCCTTTGAGATTCGATTGGGCATTACAACATTATACATAGACCGCCATCCAACTGCATCTATGACTAATAATCCACCTTCAGGTTATCATCTGAACCCCCTCCAGTATTAAGTTGCAAGCAACGGATAATTGCATTACAAATTGCGTGCAAAGTAAACAATACGATTACTCTATGAACAAAGGATTGTTGTTTTCTCCCTAGTAGCAACAGCACATCTAGTACCTTAAAGATTTCTGGCACTTCCCCAGATTACCAGAGGCATGAACCCACTATCGAACATAAATACCAACTCTTGGAGTTGCTAGCATCTACTTGGCCAAGATAGCTACCAACAACGGAAAGCATGCAAGATCACAAATAACAAAGACATGATAGAATCAATAGTCAATCTAAAATAGCATCTCAATATCCATCGGATCCCCGCAAACACAACATGTAGGATTACAAATAGATGATCTTGATCATGAACGGAGCTCACAAGATCTAAACATGATAGCACAAAGAAGGAGAACCAGCCATCTAGCTACTACATGGACCCGTAGTCTAGAGATGAACTACTCACGTATCACACCGGAGGCTTGCATGATGATGAAGAAGGCCTCCAGGGTGAATTCCCCTCTCCGGCAGGGTGCCGGGAAGAGGTTCAGATCCCTCCCGATCTAGGGATGGAGATGACTGCGGCTACAGACTCTTTCGTGGAATTTTGATCGGGTACTTAGGGTTTCTATATCGGAGGCATCTTATAGGTGGAAGGAGAGGCCGAGGGGGTGCCTAGGCTGGCCACACCACCCCGTGGTGTGGGCCAAGCTTGGTCGTGCGGTCAGGTGGTGTGGCCGCCCTCTGGCCCCTCTCCGTCTCGTATGCTGGCTCCGGGTGTTTCTCAGTGAAAAACTGACTTTTGCTTTTGTCCCGTCCAATTCTGAGAATATTCATTTTCTGACTTTCCTAGAACCAAAAACAGCAGAAAACAAGCAGCTGTCACTGTGGCTCTTGTTAATAGGTTAGTCCAAGAAATCATATGAAAAATACTTCAAAGTGTGGACAAAACATAACAAAGTAGATAAACCAAGAGTGAAACATCAAAAATTATGGATACGTTAGCAACATATCAGGACGCCGGATAACTAAACGAGTTGCGCCGGCGCCAAAAACATTTGGGGGACCAGCTAGGCGCAATTTTGGGCCCCGACACCCCCATAGCCCTTTAGGGGGGCTTTAGTGCCCTCGAGTGGAGTGGATATGTTCTAGATACTTAGTATATAGATTTAGGTGTGGGAGGTCAAGGTGCACGTGGGAGTAGGTTGTCCACGGAGCCCACTATCAAAGCCCACATAAAAGGCTATGCGGGACACCCACAGGTAAATAAGAAAAATGGTGGGTTTCCGTGGGAAGTCCATGATTGAGCGAACATCAAAAAAGCTATTTCGATCCATATTATTATTTTCACATTTGTCTAGATTCAAATATATCTAGTCATATTGTAGTGCTAGATGCATCCGAATCTAGCCAAATATGAGAAAATTAATTTGGATCAGAAGGAGTAGGAATTTCCTAATCAAGTAAATATTATGTCTAGTAGAAAGAATGACAAATCACTCAGAAAGTGTAAAAGACAATTGATACATTGAATGTTGATCGTATTATGTACGAAAATATTTTTATGAACATTATACAAGCAACAATTGCAGTAACGGATTTGCAGGTATATGTGAACATACGTGGAATAATATTACCCACGTAAGTTTCGTGGGCTCCCGTAGAACACCCACTTAAATTGTGTGGGACTGTGCGGGCATATGCGGTCCTTCCGCGGGCTGTCTCACCTGCACCCTGAGCGGGAGGGGGTACAACATTGGCGCTGGAGCCTGATGTTACGTGCAATATTCTCGTGTGTAGCCGCGTTGCTAAAGTCCGCTAGTGGCATGTGGCCCACGCTGAAAAGCTGCTTATGGGTTGTGGCCCAAGAACGCTTATTTCAGCCAAACATGAACGAGCGCTGGAGCCATAACCACAGTTTATCTCTTGATCGAATTCCCATCACAGTCTCAGCCGCCACCCCCTCCACGCACACCACCCCTAAATTCCGACCTCTGGGAGACGTGGAGGCAAATCTTGCTGATCGACGGGCTCAAGGGCGGATCGCCGGATTTTGTTGGATTGGGGAGACTGATTGAAGATGTTCCGATGCCGGTTTCTGAATATAGTCCTGCAGAATTACAGCGATGGCGTTTGCTCGCTGCGCCGCGTCAATCTAAGCAAGGATCTCTTCTACGAGTCAACCGAGAAAGCACAAGAAGCATCAACAAACAACGAGAAGAGGAAGACATTCGACAAGACCCTACGGCGGCTTCCTAGCGCAGTCATCAGCTTCGACCCGTCGCCCACCGGCGTCCTGTCCAGCGACATGGAATGGTTAGAGCTCTTCGCGCCCCGTAGCGGCGAGGGCAGGGTCGTCAACTCCACTAAGACATGTGAGATGGCCATGTTTGACGCTGACAAAAACATCTTCCTCACCCTGCCCAGCCTCTCCCATCCCAAGGGATTCGACCCACTAATGGTCTCTATCACCCACCCTCGCACTGGCGCCGACGAGGACATCCTCTACATCATGGACATATACCCTGGCCGGACGGTCAATCGACCTTGGTTCCCTCCAGCTCACACGCAACCTCGTTCATTCTTCGAGGTCCTCGAGTACGTGCCCATGTCCAGGGATGGGAGCCATGACAACAAGGGCTGGCGCAAGCGGCTTCTTCCCCCATGCCGGCCAGCCACCACCGTTGCAGCATCCACATAGCATGACGGAGCAGGGGCTCCTAACGCTGCCACCGAATCCAGAGCCGTGGCCACCGCACATGCCCAGATCCGGCCCTACCTCCACGCGCGACCGCAGGCACGGGAGCCCTCCACCTGCTGCAAGCTCCGTCGTGCGCCCTCCGCACCACCATGACGCGCCCTCCCTGCGCCGCCACCCGCCACCGCGCCGTCGACGACCTCCGCCGCCGCCCAGGCCGATGCCCCTCACGATGATGCTAAGCGGGAGAGAAAGGCCCCGTCCCCATCATCAGCGGCGTGATCTTTGTTCGGCCGCGTCCTCCAACAGAGATGGGGGAGAGAGGGGAGTGCCCCCGGCAAAATCAGGCCAGACCGACTGATTTCCCAAAATATATCGAGCTCGTTGGGGAACCGCAAGAGGAGGTATGATGAGCACAGCAGCAAGTTTTCCCTCAGTTATGAAACCAAGGCTTAATCGAACCAGTAGGAGCAAGGAAACACCCCAAAGGTGTAGCTAGCTGAACTTTGGCAGGGCGCACTACCGGTGCCAGCAGCAACATGGAGACCTGCACAACACAACCACAGAACTCTGTCCCCAACTTGCGATGAGGTTGTCAATCTCACCGGTTTTGCTGAAAACAAAGGATTAAATGTATCGAGTGGAAGAACGTAATAGTTTATAGAAAGTAAACACAAAGCAGTAAACAGTTGATTGTAGATTGATGGTAAAAGAAAGGACCGGAGTCCATAGTTCACTAGAGGTGGCTCTCCTTAAGACAGATGACATGTTGGGTGAACAAATTACAGCGGGGCAATTGACAAACATAGAGAAAGCATACAAGCATATACTACTCATCTTGACTCCTTTGAGATTCGATTGGGCATTACAATATTATACGTAGACCGCCATCCAACTGCATCTATGACTAATAATCCACCTTCAGATTATCATCCGAACCCCCTCTAGTGTTAAGTTGCAAGCAACGGATAATTGCATTATGAATTGCGTGTAAAGTAAACAATACGATTGTTCTATGAACAAAGGATTGTTGTTTTCTCCCTAGTAGCAACAGCACATCTAGTACCTTAGAGATTTCTGTCACTTCCCCAGATTACCAGAGGCATGAACCCACTATCGAGCATAAATACTAACTCTTGGAGTTGTTAGCATCTACTTGCCCAAGATAGCTACTAACAATGGAAAGCATGCAAGATCACAAATAACAAAGACATGATAGAATCAATAATCAATCTAAAATAGCATCTCAATATCCATCGGATCCCCGCAAACACAACATGCAGAATTACAAATAGATGATCTTGATCATGAACGGAGCTCACAAGATCTAAACATGATAGCACAAAGGAGGATAACCAGCCATCTAGCTACTACATGGACCCGTAGTCCAGAGATGAACTACTCACGCATCACACCGGAGGCTTGCATGACGATGAAGAAGTCCTCCAAGGTGAATTCCCCTCTCCGGCAGGGTGCCGGGAAGAGCTTCAGATCCCTCCAGATCTAGGGCTGGAGATGACGGCGGCTATAGACTCTTTCGTGGATTTTTGATTGGGTACTTAGGGTTTTCGTATTAGAGGCAATATATAGGCGGAAGGAGGGGCCGAGGGAGTTCCTGGGGCGGCCAGACCACCCCCTAGCACGGGCCAAGCCTGGCCGCGCGGCCAGGTGGTGTGGCCGGGCCCCAGCCCCTCTCCGTCTCGTATTCTGGCTCCAGGTGTCCCTCGGTGAAAAACTGACTTTGGCTTTTGTCCCGTCCAATTCCGAGAATATTCATTTTCTGAATTTCCTGGAACCAAAAACAGCAGAAAACAGGCAGCTGGCACTGTGGCTCTTGTTAATAGGTTACTCCAAGAAATCATATGAAAAGTACTCCAAAGTGTGGATAAAACATAAGAAAGTAGATAAAACCAAGCATGGAACATCAAAAATTATTGATATGTTTGCAACGTATCAACATCCCCAAGCTTAACTCCTGCTCGTCCTCGAGTAGGTAAGTGATAAAAAGAAAGAATAATTTTTTAGGTGACATGCACCATCATAAACTTGATCAAAGTATTTGTAAAACATTCAAAGCTGGGATCATAGTACTTCAATCATAACACAAAAGACAAAGTTCTAGCAATAAGACAAAGAAACTATGTTGCAACATGAAAAGGCACAAACAAAAGATTCATGAATAACAATGCTTTGCAAGACGTTTGTTTGATTCACATAAAGAAAACATAGCATAGTGGCATTCAGCTTGTCCCTCATAGAGTAGCAAATATAAATGCTTAGGACACCCTCGAAGTTCATAAGAGTAACTAGATACAAATAGTTTAAAACAAGCAATATCAAAGCTATGCATCAATCAACAAATCTTGGTACAATGCACATAGAACTAAGAATGGCCACTATGCTCTCAAAGTAGGTGCATAAAGATAGAAGGTGGAGACTCAACAAATAAGTAAAAGAAAGGCCTTCATAGAAGGAAGTAGAGATTCAAGTTTCATAAAGAGCTTCCAAAAATTATGGTACTTAATAGCTTTTAGCTCTCATTGCCCCTATCATAAGCATCTTGAAGTGATTAAGGTTAAAGTGAACAAACTATGGTGTATATGCTTGACGAAGTATAAGTTGGAAATCTCATGTCCCTTGAATACGAGGGCCGCTCCTCATGCTACTCAAGTTTAGTCACCGGTAAGTTCTTGTCATCGTAAGTACATGTGTATCATAGAGAACCGACAACGGGGTACCCCTTGCCCGATGATACGGAAGAATCCCCATATCAAAATGACAAGGCAAGCAGACAACGAGCATCTCAGTAATCTTCTTATTTACCATGGGAATATGGTGCTTTTTTCTCTCTTTCCTCTTTTCGTAATCTTTTTTTTCTCTTTTTTCTCAATATCTGACTCTTTTTTATAAGAAGAATGCTTCATAGACAGCTCATTATGGTTACGCTGCAGGTTTCCACCATGTCAGCATGGATTAGACCATCAGCATGGATTAGACCATAAGCCCAGGCGTTTCTCTAACACATATACATAACTCCATGGACTTACAAGCTCCCCTTTCATTTCACACCGACGATATCCATAGACAAAAGAGCATGATATCAACTAGGTACAAAGTACAAGTGCAATGTTGAAAGCGTTCCCCATGACAGCATGGTTCTGCTAATCCCCAACAAATAAGTGCAAGCATATACAACATAGATGACACAATGGTTCAAGTTTATTAAGGACAAGAAAAGTAAAGTGTGCCATCAAGTTCGTGAGAGCTTTAATCACTAGTTTTCTCATAACAAGTTTAATTTGGAAGGTAGACAAAAACATGAATATACTTGGAATAGCATATGCTAGTAGGTAGGTATGATGGACTCTTTGGAATAACTTGGTTTTAGGAGTTGGATGCATGAGTGGAACTCATACTTGGTTACGGAGGCTAGCAAAAGACTGGGACCGACAAAATAAGAGAGCAATAATGGCCATAATCATGCAGAGCGACAAAACATCATTAATCAAAGCATAAAGTGATACTACAAGTTGAAAACTAAAGGATCATAAAGGCTATGGTGACTTGGGATAGCCATAACATGGTGTGAGCAAGCGCCAAGTCAACCCAAATAAAGCATCAAAGGAGAATACCACAATACTATGCTTTAATATGCTAAAATAACGCATGATTCTTTCAAGGCACATTAAGCAATCTCAATTGTTTATAACAAGCCATGCTACAACAAAGAATACTAAGCATAAAGCCAAAACAATATTGAGCATGGCATGAAAAAACATAAGCCACAGTCAAAAACAAGCTCTCTTTACCACTTAAGCATGAACTTTCCTACTCTTTTCCAATCCAAACCAAACTATTTGAAAACCAATGTATGAAAGAGGGGGTCCAACCAATTTATTCAGCAAACTAAGAAAACCAAGCAAACAAAAAACCAAAACGAAAACGAAAAAGAAGACGCTCCAAGAACAACACAACTGTGTATGAAATAATAAAAATAAAGCGTTTGGAAAAAACCTGAGATTTTTATCGATAAAGAGGGGGATGCCTTGGGCATCCCCAAGCTTTGACGCTTGTACTCCTTGGATATTTCTTGGGTGACACACGTGGCATCCCTAAGCTTGAGAGCGTTTAAGTGTATAAGTGGATTGGCTACCACTTTCCATCAGATCGGTCTTTTGGAATAGTTGGTTAATGCATGAAGCTTGGCATGGTATCAAAGCCAAGGTCTCAAGTTCGAGTCCTGTGTGGCGCAATTTTTCCTAAAAATTACTGGTGCCCCCTCCATCCACGTGGCCTCTTGAGCCGTACCTCTGAGTTTACACGTGTTGACTTGTCTTCCTGTCACACGTGAGGAGGGGTGTTGAAGTGTATAAGTGGATTGCCTACCATTTTCCATCAGATCGGTCTTTTAGAATAGTTGATTAGTGCATGAAGCTTGACAGAGAGAAATATGTTAGTGGGGGTGAGCTTCTTAGTTATATAGGATAGGATGCATGGTCCTACACTAGATGGTCCATTACCATCTTCATCAAGATTTTAAGGTAACCATCTGAACCAGTCCACTTTCTTTGTCAAAACAAATAAATATGATTGGCCAATGTTTTCATATTGATGTTGCTAACATAATTAGGTTCCCTTAATTCATTTTCATATGGGAATTAAAACTGGCATTCGTGCTGGTCAAGGCCTAATGCATCGAGAGTTTCTGCAGAATAGCGCAAAGGGGAGTGAACTCGTCAACCGGATCTACCGATACCTCGAGGCAGGCTGCTGGAGTTGCATCTTCCTCTATCTTTCCGTGTATGGTTCACACCTTTTCTCTTGGTTGTTCTGAATCTAATCGAATAGAAGGTTTCACTTTTCTGTAATAGTGTGCACAGAGAAAATGAGATAGCACCAGCTATATCACACGGACCATGCCACTCAATTACTCATTTTTTAATCCTTGTCGTAATGCTTATGCAAAAAATCAACCATGGACTATAAGCTTGAAAATTTAGAAGTTAATTCTATGCCTACTAGACATAAGCTTATGAGTTTGTTTGCTTACTCTACCATACTATATTTCTATGGCAGCAAGAACTTCTTGATTTGAATAGTTATCTATGTACTACCTATGTTTGGGATTATAAGGCCTGAGAGCTTTTTTATATTGTTTGAGATTATAAGGGTTATCTCATTTATTAATCTCTCTCGTTCAATGCATGTTCTATTTTTCCTCTCACTTCTTTTATGCATTTAAAAGTATTGGTATATGCATAGATTAATGAGAGAGAGTAATGGACTGTCTTGGTACTAGCAACTTGGTCCTTAGGACTAATAATCCCAAACTGAGGTAGTATCCTCTTGTGTCGAAAAGGACTTCTTTTGCACCTCTAGGACTCTCTTAATCACTGTAGTAATTCTTTAAATTGATCCAATGCCTAAACAAATGGGTGTCATGAGTGTCATATGAGGTAATTCAATGAACTAGGGGTTCATTTGCTGCCTCTTAGTTGTACACAATAACATTTCTTGTCGGACTTAGACTGAGACATTTCATGATATAGTAAGAGGAAGAAAGCTAAGTATGATTTCCTACTCAAAATCGTATGAAATATACAACATTCCGACTCTCTGGTACATTATTCAAAGTTGAGTTCATTTTTAAATTGGGTAGTTCTAGCATTCAGTTCATAGTACATTTTCCTGTGTCGTACTTTTGTGACTTTTTGACTTCTTCTAATTTGTGACTTTTTGACTTCTTCTAAATTCCGCATGGTATAAAGAAATAGATAAAAGGATTGCCTGATCAAGATATATTGTTTATTGAGTACCAACCTATAATTATTCATTCGGAAAACCTAGACAAGATGATCATTCATTCAGAGCACCCACCGGACCGTGTTAGTTCTGGACATGTAACGTGTGCACCTGTGCTTGACAATGTGGAGGCTCTGGTCTTGTTTGTCGCGTAGAATCTCTATGCCTGTAAGCACAACAAACTGCAGCCCTTCTTCGTGGTCACAATAAACCTTGGCGATGCAAAACCTGCCGTCGCCTAGGTTGACGAGTCTGAGACGCAGAGGAGACCAATAGCAATCCACATCCTCTGGCATGACGAGGCTCAGATCTTCCCAATGACACTGCACGGTGGGTGGCCGGCCATGGTCCAGGGCAGAGAGGTCCACAGCGCACATGTGGTAGGGTTTGGGAGCTTCGAAGCCCAACCACATGTTGAATTCAGGGACGTGCTCGGCTCTGCCATCGAACGGCATAGCCCACTCACCAACGTGCCTCCATTCCTCCAGTGTCGTCCATCCTAACTGGTGGCTATCGTCGAGGCGCGCCGTGTCGAAACAGTATGTGCCATTATTGGCAGACGATACACAGATCGAGGAGGAGCCGTCAACGGTGTCCAGGGTGGTGTAGGAGGTAATCAAGGAGGGCTCGTACCCAGGCAGGTCGACGAAAGGAGGCGGAGGAAGAAGCCGCGTGCGCCAGCCCTTGTTGTCATGGCTTCCATCCCTGGACATGGGCACGTACTCGAGGACCTCGAAGCATGAACGAGGCTGTGCATGAGCAGGAGGGAACCATGGCCGGTTGACACCCTGACCAGGGTACATGTCCATAATGTAGAGGCTGTCCTGCTCGGCGCCAGGGTGGGTAATAGAGACTGTCAGCGGGTCGAATCCCTTGGGATGGGAGAGGCTGGGCATGGTGAGAAAAATGTTCTTGTCTGCGTCGAACATGGCCATCCCGCCGGCCCTGGTGGAGTTGACGATCCTATCCTCGCTGCAGAAGAGCTCGAACCATTCGAGGCCGCTGGACAAGACGCCCGTGGGCGACGGGTCGAAACTGGTGACTGCGCCGGGAAGCCGCCGCAGGGTCTTGTCAAATGTCTTCCTCTTCTCGTTGCCTGCTGCTTCCCGTGCTTTCTCGGTTGACTCGTAGAAGAGATTCTTGCTCAGATTGATGCGGCGCAGCGAACAAACGCCATCGCTGCAATTCTGCAGGACTATATTCAGAAACCGGCGCCGGAACATCTTCACGAACTCGTCTCCCAACACAACAAAATATATCCGGCACTCTGGCCTTGATCCCGTCGATCAGCAAGATTGCCTGCACCTTCCGGTCGCCAGGGGTCGGAATTTGGGCGTGGTGAGCGTGGAGGTGGCGGCTGAGACCGGGATGGGAACTCGATCGAGAGATATAGAACCGTGGTTACAGCTCCAGCGCTCGTTCATGTTGGGCTGAAATAAGCCTTCTTGGGCCACAGCCTCCAAGCAGCGTTGCCTTCAGCGTGGGCCACAGGCCACCGGGGGACTTCACGCGACGGCGGCTGCAGACGTGACACGACGGCGCCGCAACCCTGGCTTCGACCTTCGAGCAATCGAGCGCCACGGCGCGGTACGAAATGGAACGGGAGCACCGACGGACGGCGGCGGAAGGCACACGGACCACAACTCCTGCAGCTGCAGGCGAAGGCGACAATGTGGAAGAGCCAGCGCGGGAGCCAGGGCGGCAAACTCCGGCGGGCGGTGGTTCGTCGACACTCAAGCTACCAGTACCGGTGCGTCCAGCGCCGGTGAGGCTACAGAAGCAGTAGACCGGCGGCTAGTGCTGCGACGACGACGAGATGATGGGCGCGCGACAATCAGGTAATGTATTACTCGTAGACCGGCGGCTAGAGGCTACAGCAGCAGTAGACTGTACGTAATATTACTCGTAGCTTGAGCTTGCCGTGTGTCGAATGACTTCTCAAATTTTTTCTGTTGCAGGACAATGTTTGTCTGGCTTTGATTCGATGTCATGCTGAAAGAGGCTTGAAGGCAGCTACTCCCTTCGCTCCATATTAATTGAAACCGAATTGGATGTATCTAGAGCTAAAACATGTCTAGATACATCTATTTCTGTCACAATTAATATGGATCGGAGAGAGTACTATTATTCATTTTGTTTGATTGTTACCTGCTACACGTGCTAAAATATTATTCGGTTCTTCATATTTGGATAGAACCGCATTACGGATTGTGGATTGTTTCTCTTCGAACACTCGTACCGTGATTTCTAGAATGACACTCATACCGTGATCCATACCTGGGCATTTTTCAGGCCGGGCGGGGCTCGGGCCGGGCTGACCAAGCCCGTCCGTGAAAATCCTCGGCCTGAGCCCGGCCCGGCTGTTGGGCCTGAAAATCAAGCCCAGGCCCGGCCCATGATACTCGTTTTCCCTCGGGCCGGGCCTTCTCTATTTTGCGCATTCATGAAACCCGAGCCCGGCCCATGACCCCTTCGGGCCGCAGAATTGGAGTCTAGGCCCGGCCCGCGGGCCTCAAAAGCCCGGCCCATCGGGCTTTTTTCGGGCCGGGCCGGGCTGCCCACGCCCAGGTAGGCGTGATCATATGTACTCCCTCCGTTTCATATCATAAGATGTTTTAATTTTTGTAAGACGATAGGTTCGAAGTGAACCTACAAACTAAAAGATTTCTAAATACATTCGTTCACAAAAGCTAAAACATCTTATATTTTAAAACAGAGAGGAGTATTATGGAAGCTTGTAATATGCTAGCTAAAGTTAAAGCTAATTTTTTTTAAATAATACATTCTTTAATCAATTTCATGAATATTACGCAAAAAAAAGGAATTTACGTATCTAGTGCACTGTCGTTTTTTCAAACAACGACGAGCCGAAGTCGTTTTTCCAAACAACGACCAGCCCAAGTCGTGTGTTGAAAAAACGACGAGCGTCTGGCAAAATCGGCTGGCGGCTGGCAGCTGGTCGTTTTTTGAAAAAACGACGGTCACGAATCGTCTTTTGAAAATACGACACGGCTTGTCAGTTATTGAAAAGCAGACGGTTGCATGGATCATGCAGACACTACGTTGGGCTAATCCATCCGTTTATAGTTTATTCCGCGGGTAAAATCCCGCCACTTTTTTGCACCGTTCTTTTCCCCGCTAGTATTTCTCCTACCACTTTTTTGCGCCGTTTATCTCCCGCCACCTCTTCCCGCCAGTATTTGTCCCGCCACTCCCACGTCGTTTCTCTCCCGCCAATTCTTCCCGCTGTTTTCTTCCGCCAATTCTTTCCGCCGTTTCTCTCCCGCCACTTCTTCCCGCTGTTTTCTCCCGCCAATTCTTCCCGTCGTTTCTCTCCCGTCAATTCTTCCCGCCGTTTCTCTCCCGCCACTTCTTCCCGCTGTTTTCTCCCGCCAATTTCTACTAGTTGCCTCTATAAATACTGGCACCGAGATGGTAGCTCTCCATCCTGTTATTCCTCTATTTCTCACATTTCCTTCCCCTCTCCGTCATGAGTGTGCCATGTTCGGACCCCGAATATAGGCCTACGAAGACGAAAGATGCCAGGTTGCCGCAAGGGGTGACACACGAGCGTTGTTGGTGCGGCCATCTCGTGAAGGTCAAGGAGTCGATCGATTTCTCCACCTGCATGGGCATGAAGTTTTTCATGTGTCCCAACTACAACGCAAGCCCGCCCCGGCAAGCAAGTTCGTCGTAAGAGAGGCCTCCGGTATGTTCCCAGAGCATGGTTAATATGAACCATTCATGTTGTCATGAGTTCTTTTATTCATTCCATTGATTTGCTTGCAGTCTCCTCCTCCACTTTGCAAGTGGTACCATTGGATTGATACCGAGCAGCCAGCCTAGGCCAAGAAAGAGTGTCATGACAAGAACCGAGCTGCGTGGGCTGCCTTTCATGAAGAGGAACGCGCTGAAAGGATGGCCGAAGAGGCGAAGAAGGAACGGGAGAGAGAAATGAAAGAATTCCGAGCAGAGAAAGCTCAAAACCACGAGCTGGACAGGAAGAGAAGGGAGGAAGAGAAGGCAATCCACGAGCGCCAGGAAGAGGTGCGCAAGGAGGCCCGTGAGGCGGAAAGGAAGAGATTAAAAGAAAGAGTTGCCGAGGCGCGGGCGGCAGAGGAACGTGGGGACAAGACCGGGAAGTACCCGCGCTGGACTCAGGGAAGGTAGACGTATGTCTCAGTACCGATGTATCTTAATTCCTGTTGTAGTGTTTTGATGTAACTTCATTCAGTTGTAGTGTCCCGATGTATCTTAATTTCAGTTCTAGTTTCTTGATGTATCTTAATTTTAGTTGCAGTGTCTTGATGTAACTTCCTTTCAGTTGTAGTATATTGATGTATCTAAAATGTTTCCCACCGAAATGCTTTCCATCAAAAAACATTCCCGCCAAAATGCTTTCCGCCAGAATGCTTCCCGCCATAATGCTTCCCGCCAAAATATCTCCCGCCAAAATGCTTCCCGCCATAATGTTTCCCGCCAGATTTTTCCCGCCGGAATGTTACCCTATAAAAACTCCTCCTCGCGCAGTTGTTTAAGCACAGCCACCCCGTTTTTAGCTAGTATGTTTCCCTACGATCGCAGTTTTGTGACAGATATGTCCGTCGACCTTTTTCATTTGGCTAGGAACTTTAGGATAGACAACAATCCAGTCCCATTGGAGGAACTAATTAGTAGTGATTGTCTCCTCACTGAGCTGGGTGAGGGATTGCGTAGAAAAGGGTGGCCGAAGAGGACTCCAGAGGAGATACGACAAGAGCTACTTCGGATAAATGCTCGGTGGAGCAAGCAAAGATTCTCTGTTGAAGGGATAAGGCAGCAGAAAATCACGCTCCCTTAGATTTGGATAGAAGAGAGTGAAGACTCCGACGATCTCTTCATGCCGCCGGTCGGTGGTACCAGGGATAGAGCAGAGCGTGACAAGGCTGAGACCTTGAACAAGGTGCAGGCTAAGAAGAGCAATGACAAGGTACAAGAGAGTGAAGATGAAGATGATATATTCATGACGCCTGCCGTTGGGACTAAGTGGAGGGCTGAGTGGGATGAAAGACTGGCCAAGAAGAAGGCATTGTCGAAGGGTAAGGGCGAGGCATCGTCGAAGGGTAAGGGCAAGGCATCATCGGTCGAGGCATCGTCGAAGGGTAAGGGAAAGAAGAGCAGGCCATGAATAAGGCATCGTTGAAGGGTAAGGGCATAGTCGTAGGGATAGAGAGCGCTCTTATTTATATACCACAAGTTATGTTGAACTGTGTTGCAAGCTATGCTGAAGTGTTTGTCGAATAAAAAATGTGTCTCATACATAGACAACTACCTAGACAGATACAAGATACAAGTCTCATACATAGACAGATAACTAGACAGATACAAGATATAAGTCTCATACATAGACAGATACCCTGACAGATACAAGATACATAGACATATACGCAGACAGATACATAGATAGATATCACTGCCTCCGGTCACGAGGTTGCCCTAGCGTCGGTGTACCCCATCCGTACCTTCTAGGAGGCAGCACATTGCGGGGAGGTAGAGTTGACCCGTCACCCTGTGTCTGTGTATCCTGTGTGGGGATAGGTGGTGGAGTCTGATGCGTCTCCTGAGTCTGCTGCGTCTGATACAGTCCAAACCAGTCAACCTGATCCTGCTGAGTCTGCTGATCCTCCTCATTAGTCGCCCATGAACCCATTGAGGACATGCTTGGGTCTCCATATCCTCCTGCCATGTAAAAATATTAAGTACTCAACGATTATACACTACATGTAACCAAAATAGATAGGAAAATGCATACCCTCAGGAAGAGAGCCCATGAATAGGACTTGCGGTTGCTGCTGGTGCCACTGGTCGAAAGTAAGCTGCGGCTGCTGCTGCCACTGGTCGAAATTAAACTGCGGCTGCTGCTGCCACGCCGATCCTCCAGCCTGGTCTGGGGGGGTGCTCTCGGTGTCTCCTGCTGCTGCTGCCACGCCGAGCCTCCAACCTGGTCTGGGGGTGGTGCTCTCGGTGTCTCATGCTGTGAGATCCGTGGACAAGGCCCGTGGCGGATAGGTGCAGTGGGTGTCTCCTGCTGTGAGCCTCGGAGTAGTGTCTGGTCTCCATGCGGGGTGCGCTTCTGCGTGGAGTGACATGGCGGGCGAGCCTGCATGGAGCGACGCGGCAGGCCCTCCCCCATGGAGTGACGAGGTGGACGCTGTGTTGCTCGGTGCTGAACGACGTCTGAAACGTTCGTGCACGTGATGGTCGCATAGATACTCTGTAGTCTTTCGTGTACACGCTTTACGAAGGACTGAACTCCTTGACGTGGTAGTAGAAGAGGAGCGGACGAGAGTGAACGTCCCCACTGATTCACTTCATTCTGTAGCTCCCATGTCATATCGGCTTGCATTTGTATAGTGGATAAGTACATATTGTATAGGCTACCAGGTGCAGTGACGAAGAAAAGTGTATTTACCGTTGATTGTCTGGGCTCCATAGTCGACTGGCTAGGGTATCTTTCATCATCATGTGCGTGGTGGATGGGACGCAACCGTGTCATGCTCATGTACCTCTGTAAGTATGCACGGAATAGCTCCATATCAAACGCAGGAGCGGTCCACACGTCAGTTGTTGCATTCTGCCAACCATTGATATAAGTATTAACCCGTTGAAGCCACTGATTTGCACTTCTTTTAGTACCCTTCCGAGAGTACCTGCAATTAGATTTTGTAAGTACACAATCGGTGTAAAATTATAGATACATAATATATTAACTTACATATGCACGTCCGATGAAACGGGCGCCTCCGGACATGGAGGATCTACCATCTAGCGAAGACTGAATTGCCTCATGACCCTCTGTTGAGACATCTCCTCCACATGACAATCGAAGATGATCTTCGATTCAGTGAGCCAGTAGTCCTCATCTCTACCACACATAATAGATAACCCGCCGTGATATCTTGCGGCTACCTCAACTGTGGTGTACGGCTCCCAAATCACCGACTCCTCCTTCAACGTGTCGAACTGCTCGCTGAACACCGGGTAGCAGCGGGTTACTTGTTCTCCCGCGAAACAACACTGTTGGATTAAATAGTTGTTAGTTTCCTTCGTAGTGCAATATGGACCAAGTAATTAACAGAACCTTTTAACTTACCTTGCGTCGTGTCCAATGTGTACCGAATGTAGGCATGTCAATTCTCTTGTGGTCAAACAGCATATCAGACTCATAGACAACGGGTTGCTCTCCCTGGACGATTACCGCTTGATTTTTTGCTACCTCCGGGCGGCCAATAGGGAACCTCTCCCATGACCACAGCTGCAGCAACAATGGGCATCCTAGCAAGGCAGATTTTTCCTTGGTTAGCATACAGCCCGTGCACATACCTCGATACGTTGCTGCTAAGACAGCAGACCCCAACTCCATTGGGTGATGTCGTTCTGGCATGTCGCCTCCGTGATCTCTCTAGCATAGCGGATGTAGCGTGCACTGATGGTTGAGACGTGGTTCTCGGTGAACATCACCTTCCCAAGTAGCCACAATAAGTACGCCTCAAGGCTGTACGTAATTTGTGGCTCAGTCATCAGAACGCCTGGGTACCCGAACCTCTGTATCTGCATTGGTAAATAGAACAAGTTTTAGCATCGTGTCATATGAAAATAGGTGTGTCAAATACGAAGATACTTAGTAGCAAACGAACCTGATAGTTCTGCAACCAATCAAATTTGGGCCCATGATTTTCATACGTGAACTCCGGAACTCCTTCACGAATGCCATAGAATCGTTGGGCCATTTTCTGGGCCCAATTCGCCGGTGCATCCACCGGGCCTATTGGCACTCCAGCCAACGGCAGGCCCAGCAAGTACGAGACATCCTGCAGTGTAGGAGCCATCTCTCCCACCGAAAGTGGAAAGTGTGAGTCTCGGGCCGCCATCGATCCACTAAGCAGGTGAGCAACGACCCGTCGTAGCCCATGCGCGTGGTCTGAAATCCATGGTGTCGTCCTTCTATCTCCTGCGTATGAGTGGCCTCAACCAGATGCACAAATGGTAATAGCCCGGCCCACTTCAACCTGCATACCGACATAGAATTACAATTTGTTTACTTTGGCCCTCAAATATTTGAACCCCAACTAGGAATAAATGTCTCATACCTCTGCAGCTAATAAGGGTGTATCATCCAGTTAGACATGGGAGTGCGAGTGATAAGGTGCTTCAAGCTCCCTGGTTCCGCATCCAATAAAGTTGACCGGTGCTTTCTATCAATATCAGCATTAAGCAAAGATCCCGCCATCTGCATGATTCAGAACATGGTTCCATAAGAATTACAAATTCAGAACATGGTTCCATAAGAATTACAAATTCAGAACATGGTTCCTTAAGAATTACAAATTCAGAACATGGTTCCATATGAATTACAAATTTAAAATATAGTTCCATACGAATTACAAATTTAAAACATAGTTCCATACGAATTACAAATTTAAAACATAGTTCCATACGAATTACAAATTTAAAACATAGTTCCATACGAATTACAAATTCTAGTTTCTTCCTCTGCCTCTTGTTCCTCGCCTGCCACGTCCACGAGGAGCTGCTCCTCCAGTCCCAAAGATATGGCAATTGGTGTCTCTATGACCAAAATGATTACATAGAAAACATTGTCTAGTAGGGCATCTGGCTTCGGATTCATCCATATCGTTACGGATGCGAACACATTGTCACCTTCCTCTGCCTGTCCGCATTAGTCCAGGATCTGGGATGTAAATCCTTTCACCGGGGTTTACTTTGTTGAAATTGCCCCATGCTCTATATCCCATCATCTCGCTAGTCCATGTATTGATCACCGACTCCTTAAGAAAATAAGGAGACACAAACGATCTCGCATCCATACCTAACCGCCCGCACGCAGCAAGTACATGAGAGCAACGCAAATGCAGCAGCTTGGGTTTGTTGCAGGTACACTCACACGTCGTCCAAGCCTCATTGCCTATCCTCACCTCTTGTGTCTTTACCTCTTCTCCAGATCCGATCCTGTTGGAAGGGAGGCGAACCTCAAATCTTCGTTCTTGATTACCGATGGCGATGACTTGCATAGACCGAGCCTTTTCCATTTTGGCATTCATGTAATCCATTATCTTTGAATAGTACCTCGTGTTTGGGTTGTTCATGATATGCATCTGAGCAAGCTAGAGTCTGTCTCTGAAGTACTTCAACGTTCTAGTGAAAATACACTCCACAATAGATGTTAATGGCAGAGCCCTGCTTCCTCTCAAGACGAAGTTGTAAGTTTTGGCAAGATTTGTAGTCATGACGCCAAACCTAGCACCATGAGTGTCGTGCAACAGAGACCACCTCTCCACAGGCTCGTGCTCTATCCATTCCTGAAAATTCTTAATCCGTCTGCCAGGCCTCCTCCTAGTACCGGGTTGGTCAAATCCTGGCAAATCGCAAAGAGCAATTGGTTCTTCCTCGGGTGGTGCTGCTCCAGCTACTGTCTGTGCAGCTACCGCGGCCGCATGAGCCGCCACAGCTGCTGCTCTAGCTGCTCTCCTCTGCCTAACATGTTTTTTTGTGAATTCATCTAGATAGGCCCGACACTTGATATACTTCCACTCCTGGTTCTACTTGCAAAGCTTCTTGAATAGGTTCATAAGGGCCTTGTTCCTGAACTGTGAGAAAAAGTTAGCCCCTAGATGCCGCATGCACCAACGACTCTGCATGTCTAGCCATGGAGTTGGTTCATCTAGAGCAGGCTGAGTCAGCTACCTTATCGCGCTGAGTATACCCGGATGCCTGTCATATAGGACGCATACATTCGGTACATCCCTCACAACTGCTATCTTCAGCTGCCTGAAAAACCATACCCAACTCTCGGTGTTCTCGCTCTCCACGAAAGCAAATGCAAGTGGAACAACTTGATTGTTCCCGTCTTGACCTATGGCAGTCAAGATCTGGCCCCTGTACTTGCCAGTGAGAAATGTTCCATCTACAGAAATGACTGGTCGACAGTGAGTGAAAGCTTCTATGCATATAGCAAATGAGAAGAACAATCGATGCAGCACCCTCAAATTGGGTTCTTGAGGCAATTTTAAGTGTTGGATGTCGAGGTATGTGCCTGGATTCCTAGCCTGCAGTGTTTGCAGCATCCGAACAACACAGTCGTATCCATCTCGAAACGAACCAAATCTTGTCTCCAGTGCCCTCTGCTTAGTCCTCCAAGCCTTTCCGTAATATATATTGTAGCGAAATCTGACAGCAACTTTGTTGATGATAGCTTTCACCACCATGGCTTTGGTCTCCACTATCTCAGTGTATAACAGTCTAGCCAGGAGGGTTGACATGAGATTACGATGGTCTTGCAGGACATTGTCAAGTTGACATGTGTGCTGCACAACATCGCTAACCTTCCAGTTGGTGTCATATCGAGGAACATGGGCATGGACCCTGGCAGGACACCCAGCTACCTCACAAACCAAAGTCAAATATTGTTGGGATGACACCTTTGTTTTGAAAACCCGTTGCATGGACAATGCCCACTCAACGATTGCTTCCTGTAGATGTCTCTTGCTAGGATATAATGCACCAATGGAGATGTTGTTGGCGTGATAGTGCCACGAGGAATCATGCCCATCGTTCACATTCATTGCTGCTGTGTGGTCTTGATTCCATGATGCCGGAATAGGTTGGTCCTCTTGATCAGACTCAGCGGAATCATAAGAGCTATCACTATACCCTTCTGAATCTTCGGCTTCCATCTGATCTTGCAACCAACCGTCGTGTATCTCGTCCTCATCGACGTCACCACTGAAAATATATTCTCCTGTCCCTTGACTACCTTCAGCTGATTCATGTCCACCATCCTCGGTGTGTGCAAAACTACTCTGACTAGGTTCATAACTACCTCCATCGCTGTGTGCATAACTACTCTGACCAGGTTCATAACCACCACCGCCATCTTGGCCTTGACTGCTCTGGTCATCATAGTAGCCACCACCACCTCCGTCTTCGGCTTGACTGCTCTGCTCATGATCATAACCACCACCAGCATGGTCTGTCTGACTACTCTGACCCTGATCATAACCAGGCTCTTTCGCCACAGGAAGCACTAAGACACTGGGGTTAATTACCCTACGCAGACAGGCTTTCACCCATTTGACCCATTTAGCTTGCTCTTCTATCGGTCTCAAAAAAAATCTGGTTTAATCCTTGACTTAGTCCATAATACATGCACACCGACAGTATGGGTGGGAGGGAGCCCTAAACGAGCACATAACCAATCCTTCAACTCAATAATGGATATTGTTTCGGGATCCTGGAGCACTTCATCAATACAATAAAAATCGCTCAAATCAACTCCATTCTGGTTTGTTTTGACGACACCTTCACCATAGTAGAACCTAAACACTACATTATTGGACATAACTTCAGACCTAAAAAAATACCACATTTTATCAAATGCCCGCACAATGGAAGCTTTTAGCCCGCAAATATACTAATAATCCTATAGCCAAATAATCTTGCATAGCCCACATATATAATTATAATCCTATAGCCGAATAATCTGGCATAGCTCACAAATATACTTATAATCTAGCAGCTCATCGCGGAGCGCTAACATACAACATCCAGAACTACCGAGAAGATAAACAAACACAAATGACTATAGTTAGCAAGAACTTAGGGTTTACCCTTGAAGCGTGCGAAATCCTGCCGTGCAGCTGCCTCCACTCAACCGTGTAGCCGCCTCAAGCCCTAGCCCGAGACTCCACCATGTAGCTGCCTCAAGCCTCCACCCCAGACTCCACCATAACCATTGCACCTCAAGAACTCCAAGAAAATCCTCCACGAAAACGCCTCAAATCGCTACACCAGACTATCCCACAAGTAGATCGGGAATCTACTAGCTTCAGCAGCAAATTTAGTGTAAAACGGAGCAAAGTGTGGCAGCAAATGGGAGCAGCTCCATGGGAGAAGAAGGGGAGAAGAGCTAGCAGGGGATGGGCGGCAGCAGAGGGAGAGGAAGAAGGAGGCGTGCGCGGGGCTGGGCGCGGGCGCGTGTATTATGGGCGAGCTCGTCAATCCACCGTTAAACGACGCGGCAGGTCGTCCAACCGAACAACGACGCGGGCTTGTCGTTCCACCAGACAACGACGCGCGGCTGGGTCGTCTTTTCACGCAACGGCCGGAGCGTCTGTCGCGCTGCAGGCCGGC
This sequence comes from Avena eriantha, assembly GCA_910589775.1. Classification (NCBI taxonomy): domain Eukaryota; kingdom Viridiplantae; phylum Streptophyta; class Magnoliopsida; order Poales; family Poaceae; genus Avena; species Avena eriantha. The sequence goes on along the minus strand of OU342743.1, from coordinate 68,355,956 downwards.
AGGGTGGGGCCCAGGCGCTGCTTTCGGTGCCTCAAAAGACGGCGCCGCTGTGTCGTGTCCTCAAAAGACGACGAGTCCGAGTCGTTTTTTGGAAAAACGACAGTGCTCTACTTCCGTAAATTCCTTAATCTGCGTAATATTCGTGAAATTGATTAAAAAACGTATTATTTAAAAAAATAGCAAAGTTAAAACTATGATGGGATACAGGTATTTGTCCCCTAGGTCGTGCTCCATAGAGTGTGAACAGTGGGTTTCCTGACATTGTGTCTCTCCCTTTTACAGTATCATTTTGTGTTCTTTGAGACTCATTTTGTTTCAGTTGTACAGTACCAAAGATTGAAGATCCGGTAACCCTGCTCAAAAAACATGAAGTGTCATTTGTCAAAAAACTACTCCCTCGGTTTCAAAATATAAGATGTTTTAGCATTGTGAAGAAAGTATATCTAGCCTCTTTTAGTGTGTAGGTCATTAAGGTTTAGAGTAAACCTAGACAGTAAAAGAGGTCTAGATACATTTCTTTCATAAAGATAAAACATCTTATATTTTGAAACAGAGGGAGTAGGTGTGAAAAGCATTGTTGCTTCTAGACATTGTGTCATTTTTCAGAACGGTAAATCCCAGTGAGATGTCGGGAAATACGTGCGTTTGACGGTGCCCATCGCGAGGATGCACACCATGCCAGAGTGTGATGTGTGTGTGCATTTGGTGGGTGTATCTGGGTATGTGCTATTACATCTGTCCTAAATTAATTGACTCAGCTTTGTTGGATACACATGTCATGTTTTAGTGTTGGGCTAGTCATCAACCCATGCGCCGGCATGAGCTAGTAATTTTAGATACAATGTCATATCAGTGGTTGACGTTTTAGGAAGGTAAAATATAAAACTATATATTTATCTTGCCAATGCATTCATCGAGATTCGAGTAGGGATTAGACCTATGGTCGCCCTTACATATATTTAAAAGGTGTGTTCTTACCAACGTTAGACTATTTGTTTCGCTCAAAATTCGGTTCTAAATCCAACACTAGTACAGCAAAAAAGGATACTTTGTCCGTGACAAATAAACAACACGGTTTCGAAAGAGTCTAGACATATTGGAGCTTGAAAATGAAGCCGAGAAGATATCCTGGCGAGGAGCCTCAGATTAATGTCCCTGATATTTCAGACCTTCCAGTTCCAGCTCGCACACGTTCGTTAGCTCAGGAGTTCCGAAGTCCCAGTGGAACAAATTATGGCTTGCCCAAATCATTAGCGTTCAGGCGTAGGTGCTCCCCGTGCATCACATCCAAAAGGGAAGGCAGACAGGTGATGCCAAATGCCTCATCTTCCAAGCTGAAGAGGAGGAGGCCATGTGGAGACTGGCTCACCCGGCGCTTGTCAATGATCCAAAACATTGCTCCCCTGACGGATTTTGCCATGAAGTTGTCCTTGCTGTGCACCAACGTCGCCTCAGAGCTGCCCTGTTACCACTGAAGCGTATGCGGTTCGAGAAAGTGGTCGGCAACAATCCCCCTAGGATGACAGCATGACACGGTCCAGAGTGAGGGGTGATGAGCATCGACGGATTTTGCTTCACGGCGCTGGAGGTGTGTGGATGAACGAGGGGTCAGTGAGGGTTGCGTGACATGCCTTGCTAACAGACTTGGCCACAGGAGGGACTTGACAGGTAGCCACGCGACATAATATTAAAAAGGGGGAATATCATATACTCCCAAAATAAGTGATCGTGGGTTTATCCAGATTCGGATGTATCTAGACACGTTTTAATACATAGGTACATGCGAATCTAGACAAACTCAAGTCACTTATTTTAGGACAGAGGGAGTAGTAGTAATATCACAAATCATCTTTTTGTTTCCATTGCATTCAGATAAAACCAACAACATAATATTAAAAAGGGGGAAATACCAATGAATACTTTAAACATGAGAAAAACAAGTGATTCCGAATCCAAACACACACAATCTATGATACTCACCAATGCTCATGTTAACATTTGTGCAGGGATTCATGAGAACACAGGCCACTACTCCTCAGTTGCTGAAAGATCACCATCACCACTGATATTACTTGCAGGCAAATGAAGTCAACATCACGAATCTGGTAGAAGAAGCCGCAAAGACGATTACATTCCATCACATAAGTTACACGTTTTGCCATATGCTGGTGTTATCAGGATCATGGGGACAGGTTAAACATCATGGTAAAATCTGGTAACTTCCATCTACAGATCTTAGCCCCTTACAGCTGTCATAAGTTGTTGCAAGCAGATCGCATACTGAACTGCGGTGTGCTGGTAAGAATAGTGATCTGAAAGACCAAACTCTGCAAAATTAGACTCTACGTGGATGAAACGGCCAGGAAGAACCTTCTTTGCAAGTGTCTCCTGCCATATGTCAAAGAAGTCTACCATGATTGCCCTGGACTTTTCAATGGAAGATAGGGGGTAATACTCTACCTGCATCGAAAGCAACAACAAAGTTAATGTCAGTATCCCAGGCACACGGAAATGATCTCACACAAAAATCCCTCAAACTGGATTTATTAGTGGGTTCTAAAACTTGTGTGAACCGATACAACGTCTTGACGATAAAAATTATAAGTGTAATATTGGAAGTATCCACAAGATCCATGCCACAGAAAGGCTCATCTGCTTTGGTGGGAAGTTTGCACGCTTAAAAATATCAGATTCAAAAAAATTCAATGTGCCAAAAGTTCTTGCTTCCAGAAATATTGGATGGACCAGAAAGTTTTATTACTGAGATTCTTTTCCCTGCTAAAAGGAAAGCATTGATGGTTCACAGACGGAACAGTTATAGGCAGGTCAATAAGACATATATACTAGAATTCATCTAGTTCTTTCCTTCTTCAAATTAAGAATTTGAGCCAATTACACAGACAAATGTGTAGACCATAACATATGTTTACAAGTTAATGCATATGTCGAAATAATGAGATGGCCTTTCAACTATTGCCAGAAAGGACATCAAGAGCCTTCCAAATTCCAAGCTCAGGTCTACTTCAAAAAATAAAATCAGGCAGGTGATTAAAGATCACCATCTGCATCTGCTAAAGTTCATCAGGCTCAACATAGTTAAATTTTAATCAACTCACGATAAAGTGTTAAAACGAAGCAGGTCGTAGATTTTACTTATCAATAGAGGGAATTCCAGACTACTTGGACCTATATAAATCTAGAAATCAGGAATTCGGTTAAAATCAATGCATCAAAACTCCTACTGTTCCAGTAACAGTACTTACTCCAACTTGATTACACAATAGTTTCACTGCATCTTGTTTGACTCATCTTTTACTAAGAGGAATCAGATAATCAACTAGCAATCATACGATTAAGGGCAACGAGGTATGAGGAGAAAAGGAAACAGGAAATAAAAAGTTAATAACAGTACCTCCATCATGATTCCCCTGAGTGTTTCAGAATTGTTAGGAACACATTTTCCTATCCTCAAGCAAAAATCACCCAGTTGATACTGAAATCCCTATAGATGGAAACAGATATGTAGTGTGAATCGAGTGAACTTTCATATGCAACAATGCAGCAAGCACAGTGTAAGAGCATAAGCACAATATAAATAAAATAGAAGATGGAACTTATGACTAAATATCTAGGAAAAATGAAGGGTCAAGAGAGCACAAAAGATAAATACAAGAACATCTAAGTAGCTTCACTTTTAGACTCAGTGATCAATTCTATACACAAAGTTTCGCTGATCACTACTTACTGAAGGATACAGACTTCCTGAAAGTACAGTTCAACCAGGAAACTGGTAGGATCGTTTGTTTTGTCACTGTTGTTCAATAGAAAGACATAACACCATATAACTTGCATCTGCTCTGAACCCTGTACGAGAATGATGTACTTTCCAAGAGAGTTGAGGACAACTGATCCAAATAAGTCCATATCTTCTGAGAAGCAAATGCATTTCCCTTGCAGAAAAAAGCACGAGTTCTGCCGATTAATTTCAGAAGAATAGAGTTATATTACATGTGCAAGATCACAAAGGGCAAACCACCCATTTGTGCCTGTTATGACCTAATATTTGAAATAACTTTGGTAGGTGTCTCTGTTAATTTAACTGAAAGTGTTTTGGTTAATTTAATTTTATGCGGGACAGATTCATCCCTTTAGCGGCATTCCTCATGGTGGTTGTCCAATTAGCATATCTCCCAAAAGAAGTTGAAGTTATTTAACAAGAATTGAAGTTCATTTCCAATTTCAACAAAAGAAAAAGTTACGTATATGTGGTGGCTTTCCTCATCTTGGTAAGTTCAATTAGCAAATCTGGGAAAAGAACTTCACATATATTTAAGGCAAATATAGCTTCACTTCCAACTTCAGTAGAAGAACTTGCTACGGGAGATCCAACAATTTAGTCGCAACTATTTCAATTGTAATAATGTAGTACCAACCTAAATCCTTAGGTGTGACATGAAGGAAGAAATTAGAAGGAGAGGGAAAGAAGCAAGGTGACCTCGAAGTTGAGGGCGACGCGACCCTTGTAGGACTGGAGCTTCTCCATGACCTGGGGGAAGGCGGCGTCAGCCTGTAGGACGAGGCGCTGGGTCCGGAGGATGGAGAAGTAGAGGCCGGGGCGCTCGTGGAGGGCAACACCGAGGAGCTCGCGGGGCACGTCGGGGGGCTGCTGCTGCTGCTGCGCCCCGCTCGCGGACGTCTCTCGCGCTATCGGGCGGTAGAAGAAGATGGAGGTCTTCCAGCGGCCGTCCTTGGTGCCGCCGAGGGACTCCGCGCAGCCGCAAGCCTCCGCCAGGATCTGGCTGTTGAGCGTCGCTCCGGGGCTCGGGTGCCAGTGCATCAGCCTGCGCAGCGGAAACGTAGGGACGGGGTGAGATCGCGGAGGGGCGCCGTGGGAAGAGAGAGAAAAGGAGTGGCGAGAGTAAGGTACCACTTTGCGGGGGGCATGACGGCGAGTCGTCGGTCGAACGCCGGCGAGGTGAGGCGGCGGCGGTGTCTTACTGGGGTGCGGGTCGCTGGGCTTGGCGAGACAGTGGGAGAGATTCCTTCTTACATGTGGGTTATGTATGTATAATGGATATGGGCTGGAACTCTTGAAGCATGTCTACTGGGTTGGCCGGCCCGTTACAACACTGTTTCTTCGGTTTTTCCATTTTTTGGTTTTTAAGATTTTCAAACATGAAAAATGTTTAAATCTGGAAAATGTTCAAACTTGAATAAGGTTCAGATCCGAAAATTGTTCAAACAAGAAAAAAGTCCAAATCTAAAAAATGTTCAAACTTGAAAAATATTCAGATTTGGAAAATGTCCAGATTTAACAAATGTTCAAATCTGAAAAAATGTTCAAACCTGGAAAAAGTTTAGATTTTGGACTAAGTTTAGAAAAAAACGCAAAAAACCGGATGAAAAATACAAAACCATAAGAAAACACAGAAAAAAATGAAGAAAACCAGAACACCTGCCTATTAGCGCACGCAATGAGTGATAAATTTTTGGATCATTACCCCTTTTCTAATGCGAAGTGTGAAGCTAGGGGAGGCTTCTATGTTATTGGTTTATTTTTAATGTGTGCGATATTACTTTTCACATGTACAATAGATCTGATTGTTTTCTCCAAAGAAATATCAATATTACAATTGAAATAGTTGCTAGGGGAGATCTGATTGTTCAATTGTAATAATGTAGTACCTGGGTGGCCATTTCCTTTGGTGCAGGGGCGGAGCTTCAGCCGGGCTTGACTTCGTGCGGCGGGAGTACGATTCGTGTGCAAACATCACGGCAGTTGACATAAAAACGTGGGATGCTGGCTCCTTGCCCGGGCGAGAGCTCTAGCCTGCTATGCCTTTAAGCCTTTTCCCTTCCGAGTTCGCTCAGCCCAATAAAATAACATACTCCACGAACAGGCCTAAGTGCCTATGCTACATACAAACATGACTACGGTCTATGAAAGTCACGGAGGGCCAGTTCATTTGCCTGTTCCTTTCGTCTCCTCCTACTGTCTTACAACGTCACCATCAAAGCATCTAAGCAGGCGATGCTGACACGGCGCTTGAAGATCCGCTATAGCCCGTAGGTGAAGACGGCGCCTGAAGATCCGGCATAGCCCGTAGGTGAAGACGGCGCCAAACGACCGACGGCGGCCCGTTCTCGTGCTCGTCGTCACAACGCATTGGTAGTTGCGAATTGCGATACTCATCCTCTAGGATGAATTCAATCTACGAATTGGGAGAACAAGGTATGTTCATGCAGTGTCACTTTCTCACCTGAAATCTTATCAAGGATAATCACTCTTGTTATTTTACTTCTTGAACCATTGTGTTCAATCTTTAACTTCTGAAAATACAGAGATATTTGGTTCAAAGTTCAACCCCGGGGTATTTGGATACTCCATAGACTTTTATTTGTGACTCATATTTTCGAGTGAGCTATTACTTATCATATTTGATTTTTGTTCCAATTTAATACTTATATTTAGATTATATATGTATCCAAATATGCGATTCATATCCTCGCTTTTTTCTTAGCTTAAGGTCCGCCCAGGCTCCTATTTTTTCCTGGCTCCGTCACTGCTTTGGTGGTGCTCACTGAGTCACCGTGAGGGCTATAACCTAGTTATTTCTTTAACCAACTACGATTTATGGCATTTGCTCACACAATACTCCCTTCGGTTCGGTAAGTACGTAGTTTAAGAACAAGTTTGACCATCAATTTTGACCAATAAAATATACAATATATGTCTATGTAAAATTTGTTGATCAAAATTAATAGTCAAACTTGTTTTTAAACTACGTCGTGTGTCTAATAAATTGGACCGGAGGAAGTACTACAAAATAGATGATTCACTTTGTGCAATTACCAAATCATATCGTTTGGAAATAATATGCAATACGATCCTAGGTTACGCCTACAACTAAATGGTTTTAACCTCTAACCACTTTGTTCCTTGATTTGGCAAATGAAGGCCGTTCCGAAATCTCCACATCCCATGTTCAACAGCTGAGATCAACCAAGCAGCTACAATGTGCGAACGGTACTACTCCCTCCGTTTCATAATATAAGATGTTTTAGTTTTGTAAAGATAAGCTAAAACATCTTATATTTTAAAATAGGAGTGAGTATCTCATTTTTTTCATTTTCCATTTGATAATTCCTAGTTTCCATAATTCCATGGCATTGGTTGGATCAATATTCACGAGAGAAAGATAAACCTACATTTTACAGGAATGCTAATTCTTTCTTTACTATTTTTCTTGACTAATGTTACTTAGTAAATAAAAAATAAAGGGAGGGAAATTTATGAACATGTTACTTCCTAATAAAAATACTAAGGATGTACATATCTACACGAAAACTCCACATTTCCACGTATGCATGTATATGGTCCAAACCGTGACATTTTTGGGTTGCATCTAATAACCAAACCAATGGATTCCCAAGGAAACACTAAAAACGACCGCTTACTTAAGAAACTTAGGGCGTGTTTGGTTACTCGTTTTCCCGTTTCTCGCATGGGCGGAAAGAAATAAGGGTGTTTGGTTCCGCGCGGCGGATGGAATCTTGCATCGCACGAGTTTTAAAGCGGCACTCAGCCTGGCCCTGGAGTAACGCCGAAATCGGACGTTTCCACGGAGCCAAGTTCTTCTCGCGCTCGCGGGGGAAGAAGCTGCACGCGCTCGTGCAAGGGAGGGATTGCGGGAGCTTGCAAAATCCGGCGGGAGAAATTGGGGTTACTGCCCACCGATTCGCCGCGGCTATTTACACCGCTCCTCCACCGGTTCCAAAATCCCCGCCTCCATTTTCCCCAATTTCGAGCTCTCCTTCCAAATCCTCTTCCTCACCGACGAGCAGGTAAGTGGTGGCTCCAACTCCGGTGGGTCTAGCTCATCTCCGGCAAGATCGTGGTAAGAAACACCTAACCCTAGCTCTCGAAGCTTAGATCTATTGCCATGTTCTAGCTCACAGTTCTAAGTCGTGAGCTGATGTTCTAGATCTAGACCTGAGTATTTTCATAGTCAGTATTCATGTTGTCTTGTGAGGATTGCCATGTGTTGTAGGTAGGATTAGTGTTATAAGTATAGTTCATCCCTAGAACTGAACGCATTATTATCCCTACTACCGTAGGAGAAGGTTACGTCCCCTAATCTATGAGCGACCTATGTGTTGCCTCTGTGTTATGTGCTGATGCCTATGCAGTGGCCAGGAGAACGTTGACCATGTCATGGCCAGCATCTCTGTCCACCTTCGTCCTGAATCGGGTTGTCCAGATGATCGAGAAAGGGGGTTCAGTAGTGCGGGGATTCAGACAAGCGGACATGCGCCTGATTGCAGAGGATGTCTTCAAGTTCTGTGGCCGGACACAATCGCTCCGACCCAAGTGTACAACCACATGAGGCAATGGAGAGTGCGCTGGATTCTGGTGCTGAGGATCAAGAGGCTTGAGACCGTGCGCTGGGTTGAGGAGTCCTCTTCTATAATCACGGACGATGATGATTACTATGTGCACATCAAGGTTCGATATATTTAAACTTGCATCAAGAGTTGTAAAGCTCACAAATGCGCCTTGGTGTCTTGAACTAACAATGATACTCATGTAGGCTCAGCCATCAGACACCGAGTTGATCAACAAGTCCATTGACAACTATGCTCAGATGAAGATCATCTATGGTTATCTCATTCACGTTGTGCCCGTCTCTGTGACCACGATACACCGTGCTCTTACCGACCTAATGGAGCACAACGGACAGGCGGCCAGGTATCTTGCCATGATCCCTAAGCGTAGGTTGAACTGGTTCACGGCCTTCCTGAACAAGCACTACCTCTGAGCAGCGGACTGAGTTGTTCTAGGACGTGCTAGTAGTATGATGATGGATGTGATGTGTATTTTGGAGTAGGTAGGTGATAACCCACAAGTATAGGGGGTGTATCACAGTATTTTCGAGGGAAGTGAAACCCAATTTATTAATTCGACACAAGGGGAGCCAAAGAATATTTATAAGCCTTAACAACTGAGTTGTCAATTCAGTTGCACTTGGAAACAATCTTGCTCACAACAGTTTATCAGTAGCAACAGTTTTGTAATAGCAATAGCAAAGTAACAGCAGTAGTACAAGTAAAAACAGTAGTAACAATAGCAGTAAATAGTAGGATTAAAGCGTGGTAGGCATAGGGATGGATGGACAGTCGTTGCATGGACAAGACAATTCATATAGCAATCAATACGTAGGGCATTTGCAGATAAATAAGATAAAGCATCCAAGTACTAAATAATCATAGGCATGTGTTTCATATATATTCATACGTGCTCGCAATGAGAACTTGCACAACATCTTTTGTCCTGCCAGCCCGTTTGCAGCGGGGCCTCAAGGGAACTACTGGCAATTAAGGTGCTCCTTTTAATAGAGCATCGGAGCAAAGAATTAACACTCTGTGAACACATGTAATCCTCACATCAAAGCCATTCTCTCCGGTTCCCGATTATTGTCACTTCGGGGCCTTTGGTTCCGAACAATAACGTGTGTATACAACTTGTAGGTAAGATCATGAACAATACTATCATAATGAATCAATAACATGTTCAGATCTGAAATAATGGCACTCGGGCCCTAGTGACAAGCGTTAAGCATAACAAGTAGCAACAAAGTCAAAAAACACTAATAATAGATATTAGGCACCATGCCCTAACAATCTGATGCCATTACATGAACGATCTTATCCAATCCCTACCATCCCCATAGCATACAGCGGGGGATTACTCACTCATAGATGGGGGAAACTTGGATGGTCGATGGAGAAGCGATGGTGACGATGATGGTGATGATCTCTTCCGATTCCCCATCCTGGCAGGGTGCCAGAACGGGGTTTTTGGTTCTGAATCGCAGTATCTGGTGGTGGCGGCGCAACGGAACTCTTTCTGGAAAAACGTCGAACCCCCCTCGGTTTTTAGGCAAGAGGCATCTTATAGGCAAAGAGGGAGGCCGAGGGGGTTGCCGAGGCGGCCACACCACCTCCGTCTCGTCTTCTGGCTTTGTGAGTCTTCTGGTGAAATAGGATTTTTGGCATATTTTTCGGGATCTTTCCTGATAGTTGATTTTCTACACAAAAACTAGACACCAAGATAATTCTGCTGAAAACAGCGCCAGTCCATGTTAGTTGTATCCAAATCACACAAGTTTAGAGGATAAATAATAGCAAAAGTGTTAAGGAAATTAGATACGTTTTGGACGTATCAACTCCCCCAAGCTTATCTTATTGCTTGTCCTCAAGCAATTCAGTTGAAAATTGAGTGCGATAAAAGAAACTTTCACAAACACATTTGCTTCATTTGATGTATATATTCTCAGCATATGATCATGTACTTAGACAACTCATAATAAGGAGTATGCAAATAAGGTTGCTCAATAGTCATTGCAAGCTCTAAAGAGATTTCAACTTAAAAATAACAAGTAGCATGGAACATAAACATAAGCAACATTGCAATGCTCATAAAAAGGTATGATAGAGTGATATCTCGCTTGCCTTTGATTGTAGGGCAAACATAAATGCCAAGACACCTCTAAAGTTTAAGTGAAGACTAGAAGTAAAGATATCAGAGATACAAGTATCAAAGTCACGACACAATCAACCAAGTTTTGAAACAAGCATATTATACTAAGAATGACAAATATGCTCTCAAGAAAATGCTCATAGAATATGTGGAGACTCAACAGGGAAAATGAAAAGGTTTTGAAAAGTTTGAAAGGCTTCCAAATGCTGAAAGTATGGTACTCGTTAGCTTTGAGCTCTCATTGCCCCTATCATAAGTATCTTTAAGTGATTAAGGTTAAAGTGACACAACTAAGAGGATATGCTTGACAAGTTATAAGCCGAAATCTCATGCCCCTTACTTACGAGTACCGAACCTCATGCTACTCAACTTTAGTCACAAGTAAGCTCTTGTCATTGTAAGTACATATGTATCATAGAGAACCGCCAACGGGGTACCCCTTGCATATGATACAGGAGTTATCCCATAATCAAAATGACAAGGCAAGCATCCAATGAGCATCTCAGTGATCTTTTTATTTGCTATTTGCATAGGTTTTTATTGAGGATGCTTCATAGAGTGCTCATTACGGTTATGCTACAAGTTTCCACCATGATTAGGAATGGCTTAGGCTAGCGGCCCAGGCGTTTCTCTAACACGCATACAAACTCCATGATCTTACAAGTTCCACTTTTATTTCACACCGCCGGGATCCATAAGCAAAATAATCATGATACCAATAGAATAGTAAGTGCAACGTTGAAAGCGTTCCCCATGATACATGGTTCTGGTAACTTCAACTTATAAAGCGCAAGCATATACTAAACAAAGATGGACACAATAGTTCAAGATTATTAAATGCAGGAAAAGTAAAGTGTGCCATCAAGTTCGTGACAGTTTTACTAACTAACTTTCTCATAACAAGCAAACATTTTATTCGGAAGAAAACAATGCATACTTAATATGAAAGGAATAGCAAATGATGCTAATAGGTAGGTATGTTGGACACTTTTGGCAATATTGGTTTTGGGGAGTTGAATGCACAAGCAAAGCTAATACTCTGCACAAGTGAAGGCTAGCAATAGAAAGGGAGCGACAAACGAGAGAGCAATAACTGTCATAATCATGCTTGCAACAAAACATGACTAATTATGGCATGAAAGTGATTCAAGAACCCTGAGGCAAAATAATTCATTGAGGCTTAACTGATTATTTCAGTCATATGCATACGTGAGCATGTGCCAAGTCAATTCAAGTGAAACAATCAGAGGAGGATACCATAGTGTCATACCAAGTTATGAATAGAACAATGCAAGCAAACATTCATATGCCATGCTACAAACTTTTAGCAAGCTGGAGCTAATCATAAGAAAGCAAGAACTACTAAGCATCCATAAATAACATACACCTTACATGAATGGACTAAGCATGCCCATAATGATGGGATATGTACAAAAATGAAAACAAATAGAGTTTGTTACCAGCCTCTTACCATACCTCAAGTTGTCATTAATCTTCATTATTGCCCTTCACTTGTGTGGCTTGAGTAATAACATGAAACCAAACTCCACTGAGGACCGCTGAACCCTGCAACGAACTTCACAAAACCAAAGAAGAACAACAAATATTTTTTGGGTTTTCGATTTTTAAAGGCAAGAACCAAAAGAGAGAACAAGCAAAGCGAAATCTTTTTGGGTTTTTCGAATAATCAAAACAAAGCTAAAAGGAAAAAAGGCAAACCAAGGAAAAAAGAAAAAGAAGCAAACAAAGAGAGGCAATGCAAATATTTTTAGTCTTTTTGTGTTTTAGAAAGCAGAAACAAAGCAAGAACAAAAAGTAAAAAGAAAGCGAAACATGGATATACCAGGTGCCAACTGAACATGATATGTAAATGAGCGTGTTGTCGGAGTACCTCCCCCCAAGCTTAGGCTTTTGGCCTAATTGGGTATCAACCCCAATGCAGGTAAGGATTCCACGCCGGTGGGTCATCATAAGAATGATTGTAGTTACGCCATTGGGAAGAAGAAGCTCCCCAATCATATGTAGGCTGCTGGTACGAGGACCCCCCCCCCCCTCATTCGAGGGCTGGACCAAATCATCTGTAGCCTCCCTTCCAGTATCTTTCTCTTGCTAGGAGAGCTCCCCCAGATACGTATCGAGTTCTTCCTCAGTGAGTGACCATACTACCCTGGTATCAAGATTAAACAAAACAGGCGCAGGAAGAAGAACAACACGCTCTGACTTACTCTTTCTCCAACCAGCCTTAAGAAAGGTTATTTCATAAGACAAATCACTTAAATTAGCCCAAGAGGAAACAAACTTATGTTGTATCATGGAATTAAGGTCAAGTCTCTCTATGGGAAACTGTAGGTCTAAATGATGAGGCACTAAACCATGCAAAGCTAATAAACCAGAGGCGATGAGGCCTCCACAAATTCCACCTTTCTCGTGGTTCGCAACAAGACAAAAAGCTATCAAGGCACCCAAATTATAAGTCCTATCTCATTTTAAAGGAGCTGAGATGAATGCTAGATCATACGATGATAATTTATTAGCAGTTTTCCTAGCGAGAACACACTTGGCAATAAAGTAGGCGAAGTAGCGAATAAACGAGAGATAAATATTACGAATTTTACCACTCTCCTTTGAGAAGCTGATCCCTTGGCAAATATCCACATACAAGTGCATGAGTGGTGTAGGTCGCTCCCTAATCTTTTCACACGATCCCCACTCAGGTACTCTAATAGCTGCACAAAAATCATCAAAAGGAAGGTCGACAAATATATTGTAAATTTTGTAGTGAACCATGGGGTTAGGCAAAGAGCAATTAAATCGAAAGGCATGCACCATAGACATGGTTAGCTTCACAAATTGGTAAGGTTCATCTCCCACAAAGTGCTCCAATCCTGCATTAGTGATTAAAGTATGGAAATCTTGAGAGATCCCCGCAGCCCCCATGAATTCGGGGCATGGATAGATAGAAGGAAAAACCTTCTCCTCACGGTGGACCTTCATTACCGCATGCACCCTTAATTCAAGCTGGTTGAGTTGGTGTTCATCCATCCTCTTTTCGGAGAACAAATGCTTCAAATTTTAGCAGCAAAGATGGGCTGAGCAAGGAGATCGAAAAATCGCGAGCATGAACAACAAGAATGCAAGTTTGAGCAATGAACTGATGTTTTCTTGGGAGAGAGAGAGCAGTGGCAAGTGAGAGAGTGAGTGGAGGGCCAGGGGTGGCCCACACCATGGCCAGGCGCGTCCCTGGTGTGGCTGCACCACCAGGTGGTGTGCCTGCTTGGTGGGCCCCCTGGTACTCCCCAGGCACTTATCTACCTCTTTTTTCATGTAAAAATTTAATATGAATTTTCTGGAATTTTTCGAGACACTTTATTTTTGAGCAATTTTCACGTATTGATGAATGATTTTTCTCCATAAAGGTGATATGGGAATGATGCAAAAAGAAAACAAAGCTAAAACTTCAGAAGTTCTAAGACACTCTAATATACAAGCAACTAGCAATAGAAAAGTAAACTAAGCGAAGGCAAAAACTAAAATGGATAAAATAAAAGTAAGCAAAGATAATCATGGTGAAAACATTGTTTTGTTCATTAAAATCCCTTTGTTAACAAGGTTGATCAGGTCTTGTTACCAAAACAATTTTATATGAAACAAAAATTTGTATTCCACTAAATGATTATGTTACCTCAACCTTGATAGCAATGGTCCCAATCATAATAATTTCATATTTTTCTCTTGGTATGGGACAATATATTTCTCCAACTTGGATGCCCCAACATGTTCGATTGAATTTAAACCATAAGTCCTATCAATATTTTTGGGGAAATAGACAGTATGCTCCTTGTCATTAACATTAAAAGTCACCTTTCCTTGATTACAATTAATAACAGCTCCTGTAGTATTAAGAAAAGGTCACCCAAGAATAATAGACATATTGTCTAAAGGAAATATGCCCTGAGAGGCAATAATAAAGTTGTTATTATGTATTCCTTGTATATGATAGATGTTTATTTTGCATGCTGTAATTGTATTGATAGGAAACGTCAATACATGTGTGTTTAATAAACAAATAAAAGGTTCCTAGTTATGCCTCTCTTATAGACTAGCTCGTTGATTAACAGGATGATCAAAGTTTCCTGATCATGGACATTGGATGTTGTTAATAACGAGGTAACAATATTTGTGAAATGATGTGATGAACATTCATCCGAAGTATAGCATTACGATCAAAGTCATTATGTTTATATTGCAATAACATCATACGAAGTAATCTTTATCCTCAGACCATGAGATCATGTGAATTTTTGACAACAAAAGAGTAACTTGATAACATCAAACGTCACATCGTAAAAGGGTGACTATAAAGGTGGGTTAAGATACTCCAAAGATGTCATGTTGAGGCTCATGGATCAAGAGTGGAATTTGTCAATCCCGATGACGGATAGATATACTCTGGGCCCTCTCGGTGATATCACATTAAGATAGCTTGCAAGCAAGTGATGTGATCACTAGAATGTTATATCACGGGAACGAGAAAAGAGTGCATGTCGGTAACGCGATCAAACTAGGTATTTGGATACCGATGATCGAATCTCGGACATGTAATATATCATGAGACAAAGGGATTAAATTACTAGCGTTAAAGGTTCTCACGATCACAGAAGTCATCGTTGAATGTGTAGGAGTCAGTATGGATCTCCAGGTCCCGCTTCTGATTATTGATTTGAGAGGAGTCTCAATCATGTCTGCATTATTCGCGAACCATAGGGTGACACACTTAAGGGTTGCCCAACACCATTTTTGAGCACATATGTTTCAGAGGAAAGAATTGCAAAGCGCTGGAATTATTTCGATGGAAACCGGAATTGTTTCGGGTGAAATTGCAGAAACTGGTTCTGCATGTGATATTGGAATGTTGCAAGGGGTTTTATGTGAATGTTTGTTAATTAAAGTAATTAACAAAATTCTGAATAAAATAAATAAAAGAGTTTTATTAAATGAGAGTTGCATTAAATTTGGTGGAAATTTAATGCATGTGAGTGGAACTTTGGGTGGAGGCTAAATTGATGTGAGTGGAGCACCCACCACATGAATGAGGAAGAGGTGGGGGCACCCCCATGGGCACCGGCCATGGGAGGGGAGGATACCCCTCTCCTATAAAAGGCCCCCCTCTCCTCCCTCACAAAGCACACCTCCTCATGAAGGATCTCTCTCCCCCTCTAGATATATTCCCCCATGGTCTCGGATTAGCGAGATACATGTTCCCGGTGGCATTGCGTCTGGAAGGAGTTGCTTCTTCCACTGATTCACTGGAGCGAGGAGGTGGAGGTTGTTCGGTGGCTTGAACGTGTGTGCGAGGACGGATGCGCTGTTGATTTGCGGCGCTAGGACTTCCACACGATCTTCAGATCGGCAAGCATACGACTACATCATCCACGAGTTCCAACTCATTAACAAAACTCTGTTGTCTTCGAGGGTAAGTTCTCTATAGATGTATATCCACCCTTTGCTTGTATCTAGTAGATATATCTTGGCGTATAGTTCTCATCGTAGGAATTTTTTTGTTTTCTATGCTGCGAGCCCAATAGTGGTATCAGAGCCTGATCTATGCGTAGGTGATTTGCACGGGTAATACACATATGTTTATATGTGGGCGACGATGATCATGGTATTGCTTCTTTCATGTATTTTGGATATTGTTGGCATAGTGGGATGAAGCAGCCCGGACCAACCTTACATGTCATCGTACATGAGACTGGTTCCACGACTGACATGCAACTAGTTTTGCATAAGTGCCTGGCGGGTGTTTGTCTCTCCTACTATAGTCAATATCTGATTTACAACGAGTTGCTAATAACTTGGTTATCCTCGTTGTGATTCCATGTTCGTAGGTAAGACCGATTCTATCTCCGAAAGCCCTAAGCCACGTAAAACTTGCAATGGATAAATTAGAGGTATCTAGTTTAGATTGTTGCTGGGCTAGTGTCTTGCTATGGTAATGTTGTAAGTAGATGTATGATAGATACTCTTACAACACACTTAACGTGTAAGTTCCCTATACCCTGGCCTTACACACAAAGAAATGATAGAGATCATACCATGATGCATATGATAGAGATCAAATGCATGGGACATATCATCCCACTTTAAACATTAGATGTTTGCATCTTATATTGCTAGTTTGGCGCTTTTAGTAGCATTGTAAGATGATCCCTCATTTAGATATCAAGATAAAATGTGTTCTTCCTTAAGTATGCACCATTCTATGGATCGTGTTTTGAGACATCACGTCATGATCGGGTTTACTCCACTCTACGCTTTCATACAACGGGTGTAAGACAGTTTTACACACACGAATACTAAGGTTCTTACTTGGCGAGCCTAGCATGTGCAGACATCGCCTAGGAACACGGACCGAAAGGTTAAGCATGAGTCATATACTTGATATGGTGCCCATATAGATGCTCGCCTTTGAAGCTACACCGACTCACGTGATGATCGGACTTGGTGTAGTGGATTTGGTTCATGTAATCACCAAAAAGACACGAGGGATGTCATTTTTGAGTGGGAGTTCATTAGTAATTTGGATTAGTTGAACTCAATATATCATAAACTTAGTCGAAATAAACTTTACAAATTCTGTTGTAGATGGCACCACCTGCTTTTAATTTCAATGTGTTCATGGAGAAAGAGAAACTTGCTGCGAATGGTAGCAACTTCACCAAATGGGCTATGAATTTGAGGATCCTCCTCACTGCTGCACAAAAGCAATATGTGCTAGAGGGGCCGCTAGGCCCCCCACCAGCTGCTGATGCCCCTGAGAAGGAAAAGAATGTCTATATAAGTCGTCAGGAGGACCACAACTTAGTTCATTGCGGCATACTGTATGGGCTAGAGCCAGAACTTCGAAAGCGTTTCGAAAATGGCAATGCTTTTGATACCATGGGAGAATTGAAAATGATTTTTGATACCCGTGCTGCTGTAGAGAGTTATAATGCTTCTGAAAAGTTCTTTAGCTGCATGATGGAGGAGAACAGCTCCGTTAGTGAGCATGTACTCAAAATGTCTAGGTACGCTGATAAGCTTGTGTCCTTGGGAATATCAATTCCCATTGACCTAGGCTTACATCGAGTTCTCCAATCTCTGCCACCTAGCTATAAGAGCGTCGTGATGAACTATAACATGCAGGGCATGAAGAAGTCTCTTCCCGAGCTTCTGTCAATGCTTAAAACTACAGAAGTGGAGATTAGGAAAGAACATTAAGTGTTGATGATCAATAAGACCATCGGTTTCAAGAAAGACAAGAAAGGAAAGCAAAAGGGAAATAAGGGCACCAAATCTGTTGCGGCACCTGAAAAGAAATCCCGAGCTAGCCCTAAGTCTGATACCGAGTGCTACTATTGCAAGGGGACTGGCCATTGGAAGCGCAACTGCCCCAACTATTTGGCGGGCAAGAAGGACGGCAAGGCAAACAAAGGTATATGTGATATACATGTTATTGATGTGTACTTGACTAGTACTTGCTGTAGCACTTGGGTATTTGATACGGGATCGGTTGCTAATATATGTAACTCGATTCAGGGGCTGTGGAACAAGCGACTGCTAGCAAGGGATGAGGTCATGATGCGGGTCGGCAATGGATCAAGAGCTGATGTGATCGCCGTCGGAACGCTGCCTCTCCATATGCCGTCGAGATTAGTCATAAATCTAAACAATTCTTATTTGGTGCCTGCACTGAGCATGAACATTATATGCGGATCGTGTTTGATGCGAAGTGGTTATTCCTTTAAATCTAAAAACAATGGTTGTTCGATTTATATGAATGATATATTTTATGGTCATGCACCTGTGATGAATGGTTTATTTCTTTTGGATCTCGATAGTAGTATTATGCATATTCATAATGTTGATGCTAAAAGGATTAAACTTGATAATGATATATCTGCATATATGTGGCACCGCCGTCTAGGTCATATTGGCGTTAAACGCATGAAGAAACTCCATTCTGATGGACTTTTGGAATCACTTGATTTTGAATCATTTGATACATGTGAGCCATGCCTTATGGGCAAGATGACTAGAACACCATTTTCCGGTTCAATGGAACGGGCGACATATTTCTTGGAAATCATACATACTGATGTATTTGGACCAATGAGTGTGTCGGCGCGAGGTGGATATCATTATTTTGTTACTTTCACAGATGATTTGAGTAGATACGGGTATATCTATTTGATGAAACATAAGTCTAAAACCTTTGAAAAGTTTAAGGAATTTCAGAATGAAGTGGTAAAGCATCGTAACAAAAAGATCAAATTTCTACGGTCCGACCGTGGAGGAGAGTATCTTAGTTACGAGTTTAGCACACATATGAAAGACCGTGGAATAGTTTCACAACTCACGGCTGCCGGAACACCACAACATAATGGTGTGTCGAAGAATCGTAATCGTACCTTATTGGATATGGTTCTATCTATGATGTCTCTGACTGACTCGCCACTGTCATTTTGGGGTTATGCACTGGAAACCGCTGCATTCATTTTAAATCAGGCACCATCTAAATCTGTTGAAACGACACCGTATGAATTATGGTTTGGAAACAAACCTAAGCTGTCATTTCTTAAAGTTTGGGGATGCGATGTTTATGTGAAGAAACTTCAGCCGGATAAACTCGAACCCAAAGCGGAAAAATGCGTATTCATAGGATACCCTAAGGAAACGATTGTGTATACCTTCTATCATAGATCCGAGGGCAAGGTTTTTGTTGCCAAGAATGGATCATTTCTTGAGAAGGAGTTTCTCTCGAAAGGTGTGAGCAGTCGGAAGGTAGAACTCGAAGAAGTTATTGAACCTTCTCTTCATGAAATGGCGAGTGGCGCAGCACCGGAAATTGTTTCGGAGTTGACTTCACCTGATGAAGGGAGAGCTAATGATAATAATCATGAAACTTCGAAAGAGGATACTACCAAACCTCGCAGGTCAAGCAGGACACGTGCAGCTCCTAAACTATACGGCAATCCTGTTATGAATTTCATGATTGATGAAATGGATGACCCTGCGACGTATGAAGAAGCGATGATGAGCCCGAATTCCAATAAATGGCTAGAAGCCATGAAATCCGAGATGGAATCCATGTACGAAAACCAGGTTTGGACCTTGGTGGACTTGCCTCATGATCAAAAGGCCGTTGAGAATAAATGGATTTTCAAAAGAAAAACTGATGCTAATAGTAATGTGACCATCTATAAAGCTCGACTTGTCGCAAAGGGGTTTCGACAAATTCAAGGAGTTGACTATGATGAGACATTCTCTCCCGTAGCGATGCTAAAGTCGGTTAGGATTATGTTAGAAATTGCTGCATATTTTGATTATGAAATATGGCAGATGGATGTCAAAACCATGTTCCTCAATGGTAATATTAAAGAAAAGTTGTATATGATACAACCTAAGGGTTTTGTCGATCCTAAGGATGCTGATAAGGTATGCAAGCTTCATCGATCCATCTATGGACTGAAGCAAGCATCCCAGAGTTGGAATCTCCACTTTGATGAGGTGATCAAAGAGTTTGGATTTGTCCAAACTTATGGAGAGGCTTGTATTTACAAGGAAGTGAGTGGGAGCAATGTCGCATTTCTGATATTATATGTGGATGACATATTATTGATTGGAAATGATATAGATCTTTTAAAAAGTGTTAAAAGTTATCTAAACAGCAAATTTTCAATGACGGACCTTGGTGAAGCTTCATATATATTAGGCATGAAAATCTATAGAGATAGATCAAGGCGCCTAATTGGGTTATCGCAAAGTACATACCTTGATAAGATATTAAAGAAGTTTAATATGGACGGAAGTAAGAAGGGGTTCTTACCTATGTTGCAAGGCAAGACATTGAGTAAGACTCAAAGTCCGGCTACAACAGAAGAAAGGGAGATAATGGATAAGATCCCCTATGCCTCAGCCATAGGCTCTATAATGTACGCCATGCTATGTACAAGACCGAATGTGGCACATGCTATTAGTTTGACTAGTAGGTACCAATCTGATCCAGGTTCGGAACACTGGATAGCGGTCAAGAATATCCTTAAGTACTTAAGAAGAACTAAGGATATTTTCTTGTATACGGAGGTGAAGAAGAGCTAGTCGCTAAGTGTTATGTCGATGCTAGCTTTGACACCGATCCGGATGACTCTAAGTCTCAATCCGGATATGTATTTCTCTTGAATGGAGCAGCAGTTACTTGGAGAAGTTCAAAACAACCTGTGATGGCTGGATCAACGACGGAGGCGGATTATGTTGCTGCTTCAGAAGCGGCGCATGAAGCGGTTTGGATGAAGGAGTTCATAACGGAACTAGGTGTGGTTCCTAGTGCATTGGAACCAATGGTGATCTATTGTGACAACAATGGAGCCATAGCCAACGCCAAGGAACCAAGGTCTCACAAGAATTCCAAGCATATTAAACGCCGGTTTCACTCGATCCGTGAGCATGTCAAGGATGGAGATATAAAGATTTGTAAAGTACACACAGACCTAAATGTAGTAGATCCGTTGACTAAAGTTCTCACTTGGGAAAAACATGATGAACACCAGAACTCCATGGGGGTTAGATTTATCACTATGTGAACTAGATTATTGTCTATAGTGCCAGTGGGAGACTCAAGGAAATATGCCCTGAGAGGCGATAATAAAGTTGTTATTATGTATTCCTTGTATATGATAGATGTTTATTTTGCATGCTATAATTGTATTGATAGGAAATGTCAATACATGTGTGTTTAATAAACAAATAAAAGGTTCCTAGTTATGCCTCTCTTATAGACTAGCTCGTTGATTAACAGGATGATCAAAGTTTCCTGATCATGGACATTGGATGTTGTTAATAACGAGGTAACAACGTTTGTGAAATGATGTGATGAACATTCATCCGAAGTATAGCATTATGATCAAAGTCATTATGTTTATATTGCTATAACATCATACGAAGTAATCTTTATCCTTAGACCATGAGATCATGTGAATTTTTGACAACAAAAGAGTAACTTGATAACATCAAACGTCACATCGTAAAAGGGTGACTATAAAGGTGGGTTCAGATACTCCAAAGATGTCATGTTGAGGCTCATGGATCAAGAGTGGAATTTGTCAATCCCAATGACTGATAGATATACTCTGGGCCCTCTCGGTGATATCACATTACGATAGCTTGCAACCAAGTGATGTGATCACTAGAATGTTATATCACAGGAACGAGAAAAGAGTGCATGTCGGTAACGCGATCAAACTAGGTATTTGGATACCGATGATCGAATCTCGGACATGTAATATATCAAGAGACAAAGGGATTAAATTACTAGCGTTAAAGGTGTTGGAGATATGCCCAAGAGGCAATAATAAAAGTGATTATTATTATATCTTTGTGTTTATGATGAATGTTTACATCCCATGCTATAATTGTATTATTAGGCTACACCAATACATGTGTGTTTTGTAAACATATAAGAGTCCCTAGTAAGCCTCTTGTTGAACTAGCTTGTTGATTAATTGATGATCATGGTTTCCTGATCATGGACATTAGGATGTGATTAATAACAAGGTTATATCATTAGGAGAATGATGTTATGGACACACACCCTTAGTAAGCGTAGCATAAGATCAAGTCATTAAGTTCGTATTGCTGTAAGCTTTCAAATACATAGTAACCTAATCCTTCGACCATGAGGTTATGTTAATCACCATCACTGGATGGATACTTTGATGACATCAAACACCGCTTCGTAACTGGGTGGTTATAAAGGTGTCATTGGGTATTCTGAAAGTATGTGTTGAAGCGCATGAACCAAGATTGGGATTTGTCCATCCATATGACGGATAGATATGCTCTGGGACCTCTTGGTGGAATGTCATCTAGTTAGCTTGCAAGCATGTGACTAGGTCACAAGGGATGACATATCACGGAACGAGTAAAGAGTACTTATCAGTAACGAGGTAGAACTAGGTATGAAGATACCGACGATCAAAACTCGGATAAGTATAGTATCGCGTGACAAAGGGAATTGGTTTCGTATGTAAATGGTTCAATCGATCACGAAGTCATCGTTGAGTATGTGGGAGTCATTATGGATCTCCAGGTCCCGCTGATGGTTATTGATAGGAGATGTGTCTCTGTCATGTCTGCATATTCACGAACCGTAGGGTGACACACTTAAGGTTCGAAGTTGTTTTAGGTAGATATGGAATATGCGTTGGAGACCAAATGTTGTTCGGAGTCTCGGATTGGATTTGGGACATCACGAGGAGATCCGGAATGGTCCGGAGAATAAGATTCATATATTGGGGATCATTTTCTGAGTTAGGAAATGTTCCGGAGTATTTGTATGAGGGTTCTAGAAGGTTTCGGAATGTTCTGGAAGTGATCGACTACATCAACCACGAGATCTAATCTCATTAACGCTTTCGGATCTACGAGGGTTAGTTCCTATCTATCTCGTTGCACTTGTCTAATAGATTAGATCTTGGCTTTTATCTAGATTAGATCTGGGTTTTGTTCGTTCTTGCGGTAGAATTTTTTTGTTTTCCATGCTACGAACCCATCAAAAGGTTCTCACGATCACAGAAGTCATCGTTGAATGTGTAGGAGTCAGTATGGATCTCCAGGTCCCGCTTCTGATTATTGATTTGAGAGGAGTCTCAATCATGTCTGCATTATTCGCGAACCATAGGGTGACACACTTAAGGGTTGCCCAACACCATTTTTGAGCACATATGTTTCAGAGGAAAGAATTGCAAAGCGCTGGAATTATTTCGATGGAAACCGGAATTGTTTCGGGTGAAATTGCAGAAACTGGTTCTGCATGTGATATTGGAATGTTGCAAGGGGTTTTATGTGAATGTTTGTTAATTAAAGTAATTAACAAAATTCTGAATAAAATAAATAAAAGAGTTTTATTAAATGAGAGTTGCATTAAATTTGGTGGAAATTTAATGCATGTGAGTGGAACTTTGGGTGGAGGCTAAATTGATGTGAGTGGAGCACCCACCACATGAATGAGGAAGAGATGGGGGCACCCCCATGGGCACCGGCCATGGGAGGGGAGGATACCCCTCTCCTATAAAAGGCCCTCCTCTCCTCCCTCACAAAGCACACCTCCTCATGAAGGATCTCTCTCCCCCTCTAGATATATTCCCCCATGGTCTCAGATTAGCGAGATACATGTTCCCGGTGGCATTGCGTCTGGAAGGAGTTGCTTCTTCCACTGATTCACTGGAGCGAGGAGGTGGAGGTTGTTCGGTGGCTTGAACGTGTGTGCGAGGACGGATGCGCTGTTGATTTGCGGCGCTAGGACTTCCACACGATCTTCAGATCGGCAAGCATACGACTACATCATCCACGAGTTCCAACTCATTAACAAAACTCTGTTGTCTTCGAGGGTAAGTTCTCTATAGATGTATATCCACCCTTTGCTTGTATCTAGTAGATATATCTTGGCGTATAGTTCTCATCGTAGGAATTTTTTTGTTTTCTATGCTGCGAGCCCAATAGTGGTATCAGAGCCTGATCTATGCGTAGGTGATTTGCACGGGTAATACACATATGTTTATATGTGGGCGACGATGATCATGGTATTGCTTCTTTCATGTATTTTGGATATTGTTGGCATAGTGGGATGAAGCAGCCCGGACCAACCTTACATGTCATCGTACATGAGACTGGTTCCACGACTGACATGCAACTAGTTTTGCATAAGTGCCTGGCGGGTGTTTGTCTCTCCTACTATAGTCAATATCTGATTTACAACGAGTTGCTAATAACTTGGTTATCCTCGTTGTGATTCCATGTTCGTAGGTAAGACCGATTCTATCTCCGAAAGCCCTAAGCCACGTAAAACTTGCAATGGATAAATTAGAGGCATCTAGTTTAGATTGTTGCTGGGCTAGTGTCTTGCTATGGTAATGTTGTAAGTAGATGTATGATAGATACTCTTACAACACACTTAACGTGTAAGTTCCCTATACCCTGGCCTTACACACAAAGAAATGATAGAGATCATACCATGATGCATATGATAGAGATCAAATGCATGGGACATATCATCCCACTTTAAACATTAGATGTTTGCATCTTATATTGCTAGTTTGGCGCTTTTAGTAGCATTGTAAGATGATCCCTCATTTAGATATCAAGATAAAATGTGTTCTTCCTTAAGTATGCACCATTCTATGGATCGTGTTTTGAGACATCACGTCATGATCGGGTTTACTCCACTCTACGCTTTCATACAACGGGTGTAAGACAGTTTTACACACACGAATACTAAGGTTCTTACTTGGCGAGCCTAGCATGTGCAGACATCGCCTAGGAACACGGACCGAAAGGTTAAGCATGAGTCATATACTTGATATGGTGCCCATATAGATGCTCGCCTTTGAAGCTACACCGACTCACGTGATGATCGGACTTGGTGTAGTGGATTTGGTTCATGTAATCACCAAAAAGACACGAGGGATGTCATTTTTGAGTGGGAGTTCATTAGTAATTTGGATTAGTTGAACTCAATATATCATAAACTTAGTCGAAATAAACTTTACAAATTCTGTTGTAGATGGCACCACCTGCTTTTAATTTCAATGTGTTCATGGAGAAAGAGAAACTTGCTGCGAATGGTAGCAACTTCACCAAATGGGCTATGAATTTGAGGATCCTCCTCACTGCTGCACAAAAGCAATATGTGCTAGAGGGGCCGCTAGGCCCCCCACCAGCTGCTGATGCCCCTGAGAAGGAAAAGAATGTCTATATAAGTCGTCAGGAGGACCACAACTTAGTTCATTGCGGCATACTGTATGGGCTAGAGCCAGAACTTCGAAAGCGTTTCGAAAATGGCAATGCTTTTGATACCATGGGAGAATTGAAAATGATTTTTGATACCCGTGCTGCTGTAGAGAGTTATAATGCTTCTGAAAAGTTCTTTAGCTGCATGATGGAGGAGAACAGCTCCGTTAGTGAGCATGTACTCAAAATGTCTAGGTACGCTGATAAGCTTGTGTCCTTGGGAATATCAATTCCCATTGACCTAGGCTTACATCGAGTTCTCCAATCTCTGCCACCTAGCTATAAGAGCGTCGTGATGAACTATAACATGCAGGGCATGAAGAAGTCTCTTCCCGAGCTTCTGTCAATGCTTAAAACTACAGAAGTGGAGATTAGGAAAGAACATTAAGTGTTGATGATCAATAATACCATCGGTTTCAAGAAAGACAAGAAAGGAAAGCAAAAGGGAAAGAAGGGCACCAAATCTGTTGCGGCACCTGAAAAGAAATCCTGAGCTAGCCCTAAGTCTGATACCGAGTGCTACTATTGCAAGGGGACTGGCCATTGGAAGCGCAACTGCCCCAACTATTTAGCGGACAAGAAGGCCGGCAAGGCAAACAAAGGTATATGTGATATACATGTTATTGATGTGTACTTGACTAGTACTTCAGTAGCACTTGGGTATTTGATACAGGATCGGTTGCTAATATATGTAACTCGATTCAGGGGCTGCGGAACAAGCGACAACTAGCAAGAGATGAGGTCATGGTGCTGGTCGGCAATGGATCAAGAGTTGATGTGATCGCCGTCAGAACGCTGCCTCTCCATATGCCGTCGAGATTAGTGATAAATCTAAATAATTGTTATTTGGTGCCTGCACTGAGCATGAACATTGTATGCGGATCGTGTTTGATGCGAAGTGGTTATTCCTTTAAATCTGAAAACAATGGTTGTTTGATTTATATGAATGATATATTTTATGGTCATGCACCTGTGATGAATGGTTTATTTCTATTGGATCTCGATAGTAGTATTATGCATATTCATAATGTTGATGCTAAAAGGATTAAACTTGATAATGATATATCTTCATATATGTGGCACTGCCGTCTAGGTCATATTGGCGTTAAACGCATGAAGAAACTCCATTCTGATGGACTTTTGGAATCACTTGAATTTGAATCATTTGATACATGTGAGCCATGCCTTATGGGCAAGATGACTAGAACACCATTTTCCGGTTCAATGGAACGGGCGTCAGATTTATTGGAAATCATACATACTGATGTATTTGGACCAATGAGTGTGTCGGCGCGAGGTGGATATCGTTATTTTGTTACTTTCACAGATGATTTGAGTAGATACGGGTATATCTATTTGATGAAACATAAGTCTGAAACCTTTGAAAAGTTTAAGGAATTTCAGAATGAAGTGGTAAATCATCGTAACAAAAAGATCAAATTTCTACGGTCCGACCGTGGAGGAGAGTATCTTAGTTACGAGTTTAGCACACATATGAAAGACCGTGGAATAGTTTCACAACTCACGGCTGCTGGAACACCACAACGTAATGGTGTGTCGAAACATCGTAATCATACCTTATTGGATATGGTTCTATCTATGATATCTCTGACTGACTTGCCACTGTCATTTTGGGGTTATGCACTGGAAACCGCTGCATTCATTTTAAATCGGGCACCATCTAAATCTGTTGAAACGACACCGTATGAATTATGGTTTGGAAACAAACCTAAGCTGTCATTTCTTAAAGTTTGGGGATGCGATGTTTATGTGAAGAAACTTCAGCCGGATAAACTCGAACCCAAAGCGGAAAAATGCGTCTTCATAGGATACCCTAAGGAAACGATTGGGTATACCTTCTATCATAGATCCGAGGGCAAGGTTTTTGTTGCCAAGAATGGATCATTTCTTGAGAAGGAGTTTCTCTCGAAAGGTGTGAGTAGTCGGAAGGTAGAACTCGAAGAAGTTATTGAACCTTCTCTTCATGAAATGGCGAGTGTAGCAGCACCGGAAATTGTTTCGGAGTTGACTTCACCTGATGAAGGGAGAGCTAATGATAATAATCATGAAACTTCGAAAGAGGATACTACCAAACCTCGCAGGTCAAGCAGGACACGTGCAGCTCCTAAACTATACGGCAATCCTGTTATGAATTTCATGATTGATGAAATGGATGACCCTGCGACGTATGAAGAAGCGATGATGAGCCCGAATTCCAATAAATGGCTAGAAGCCATGAAATCCGAGATGGAATCCATGTACGAAAACCAGGTTTGGACCTTGGTGGACTTGCCTCACGATCAAAAGGCCGTTGAGAATAAATGGATTTTCAAAAGAAAAACTGATGCTAATAGTAATGTGACCATCTATAAAGCTCGACTTGTCGCAAAGGGGTTTCGACAAATTCAAGGAGTTGACTATGATGAGACATTCTCTCCCGTAGCGATGCTAAAGTCGGTTAGGATTATGTTAGAAATTGCTGCATATTTTGATTATGAAATATGGCAGATGGATGTCAAAACCGTGTTCCTCAATGGTAATATTGAAGAAAAGTTGTATATGATACAACCTAAGGGTTTTGTCGATCCTAAGGATGCTGATAAGGTATGCAAGCTTCATCGATCCATCTATGGACTGAAGCAAGCATCCCAGAGTTGGAATCTCCACTTTGATGAGGTGATCAAAGAGTTTGGATTTGTCCAAACTTATGGAGAGGCTTGTATTTACAAGGAAGTGAGTGGGAGCAATGTCGCATTTCTGATATTATATGTGGATGACATATTATTGATTGGAAATGATATAGATCTTTTAAAAAGTGTTAAAAGTTATCTAAACAGCAAATTTTCAATGACGGACCTTGGTGAAGCTTCATATATATTAGGCATGAAAATCTATAGAGATAGATCAAGGCGCCTAATTGGGCTATCGCAAAGTACATACCTTGATAAGATATTAAAGAAGTTTAATATGGACGGAAGTAAGAAGGGGTTCTTACCTATGTTGCAAGGCAAGACACTGAGTAAGACTCAAAGTCCGGCTACATCAAAAGAAAGGGAGATAATGGATAAGACCCCCTATGCCTCAACCATAGGCTCTATAATGTACGCCATGCTATGTACAAGACTGAATGTGGCACATGATATTAGTTTGACTAGTAGGTACCAATCTGATCCAGGTTCGGAACACTGGATAGCGATCAAGAATATCCTTAAGTACTTAAGAAGAACTAAGGATATGTTTCTTGTATACGGAGGTGAAGAAGAGGTAGTCGCTAAGTGTTATGTCGATGCTAGCTTTGACACCGATCCGGATGACTCTAAGTCTCAATCCGGATATGTATTTCTCTTGAATGGAGCAGCAGTTACTTGGAGGAGTTCAAAACAACCTGTGGTGGCTGGATCAACGACGGAGGCGGAATATGTTGCTTCTTCAGAAGCGGCGCAGGAAGCGATTTGGATGAAGGAGTTCATAACGGAACTAGGTGTGGTTCCTAGTGCATTGCAACCAATGGTGATCTATTGTGACAACAATGGAGCCATAGCCAATGCCAAGGAACCAAGCTCTCACAAGAATTCCAAGCATATTAAGCGCCGGTTTCACTCCATCCGTGAGCATGTCAAGGATGGAGATATAAAGATTTGTAAAGTACACACGGACCTAAATGTAGCAGATCCGTTGACTAAAGTTCTCCCTTGGGAAAAACATGATGAACACCAGAACTCCATGGGTGTTAGATTTATCACTATGTGAACTAGATTATTGTCTATAGTGCAAGTGGGAGACTCAAGGAAATATGCCCTGAGAGGCAATAATAAAGTTGTTATTATGTATTCCTTGTATATGATAGATGTTTATTTTGCATGCTATAATTGTATTGATAGGAAATGTCAATACATGTGTGTTTAATAAACAAATAAAAGGTTCCTAGTTATGCCTCTCTTATAGACTAGCTCGTTGATTAACAGGATGATCAAAGTTTCCTGATCATGGACATTGGATGTTGTTAATAACGAGGTAACAACATTTGTGAAATGATGTGATGAACATTCATCCGAAGTATAGCATTACGATCAAAGTCATTATGTTTATATTTCTATAACATCATACGAAGTAATCTTTATCCTTAGACCATGAGATCATGTGAATTTTTGACAACAAAAGAGTAACTTGATAACATCAAACATCACATCGTAAAAGGGTGACTATAAAGGTGGGTTCAGATACTCCAAAGATGTCATGTTGAGGCTCATGGATCAAGAGTGGAATTTGTCAATCCCAATGACGGATAGATATACTCTGGGCCCTCTCGGTGATATCACATTAAGATAGCTTGCAAGCAAGTGATGTGATCACTAGAATGTTATATCACGGGAACGAGAAAAGAGTGCATGTCGGTAACGCAATCAAACTAGGTATTTGGATACCGATGATCGAATATCGGACATGTAATATATCATGAGACAAAGGGATTAAATTACTAGCGTTAAAGGTGTTGGAGATATGCCCAAGAGACAATAATAAAAGTGATTATTATTATATCTTTGTGTTTATGATGAATGTTTACATCCCATGCTATAATTGTATTATTAGGAAACACTAATACATGTGTGTTTTGTAAACATATAAGAGTCCCTAGTAAGCCTCTTGTTGAACTAGCTTGTTGATTAATTGATGATCATGGTTTCCTGATCATGGACATTAGGATGTGATTAATAACAAGGTTATATCATTAGGAGAATGATGTGATGGACACACACCCTTAGTAAGCGTAGCATAAGATCAAGTCATTAAGTTCGTATTGCTGTAAGCTTTCAAATACATAGTAACCTAATCCTTCGACCATGAGGTTATGTTAATCACCATCACCGGATGGATACTTTGATGACATCAAACACCGCTTCGTAACTGGGTGGTTATAAAGGTGTCATTGGGTATTCTGAAAGTATGTGTTGAAGCGCATGAACCAAGATTGGGATTTGTCCATCCATATGACGGATAGATATGCTCTGGGCCCTCTCGGTGGAATGTCATCTAGTTAGCTTGCAAGCATGTGACTAGGTCACAAGGGATGACATATCATGGAACGAGTAAAGATTACTTATCAGTAACAAGGTAGAACTAGGTATGGAGATACCGACGATCAAACCTCGGATAAGTATAGTATCGCGTGACAAAGGGAATTGGTTTCGTATGTAAATGGTTCAATCGATCACGAAGTCATCGTTGGGTATGTGGGAGCCCTTATGGATCTCCAGGTCCCGCTGATGGTTATTGATAGGAGATGTGTCTCTGTCATGTCTGCATATTCACGAACCGTAGGGTGACACACTTAAGGTTCGAAGTTGTTTTAAGTAGATATGGAATATGCGTTGGAGACCGAATGTTGTTCGGAGTCTCGGATTGGATTTGGGACATCACGAGGAGATCCGGAATGGTCCGGAGAATAAGATTCATATATTGGGGATCATTTTCTGAGTTAGGAAATGTTCCGGAGTATTTGTATGAGGGTTCTAGAAGGTTTCGGAATGTTCTGGAAGGTTCTGGAAGGTTTCTTGGAGTTTGCTTGAAAACCAAGGAAGGGATCAAAGGAGTCCTGGTGGGTCAAGACTAGGAGTCGTGGGGGAGGAGGACTCCTCCCCCCTCCCCAATCCGCCGGCCCTAGAGGAGGGGAGTCCTACAAGGACTCCCCCTCCCCAAGGCGCCCTCCCCCCTTAAATAGAGGGGAAGGGGCGCCCCCTCCAAGCCCTCCTCCACAACTCCCAATCTCTGCCGCCTCTCTCCTCCTCCCCAACTCCCAATCGCGATACAAAGGGATTAAATTACTAGCGTTAAAGGTTCTCACGATCACAGAAGTCATCGTTGAATGTGTAGGAGTCAGTATGGATCTCCAGGTCCCGCTTCTGATTATTGATTTGAGAGGAGTCTCAATCATGTCTGCATTATTCGCGAACCATAGGGTGACACACTTAAGGGTTGCCCAACACCATTTTTGAGCACATATGTTTCAGAGGAAAGAATTGCAAAGCGCTGGAATTATTTCGATGGAAACCGGAATTGTTTCGGGTGAAATTGCAGAAACTGGTTCTGCATGTGATATTGGAATGTTGCAAGGGGTTTTATGTGAATGTTTGTTAATTAAAGTAATTAACAAAATTCTGAATAAAATAAATAAAAGAGTTTTATTAAATGAGAGTTGCATTAAATTTGGTGGAAATTTAATGCATGTGAGTGGAACTTTGGGTGGAGGCTAAATTGATGTGAGTGGAGCACCCACCACATGAATGAGGAAGAGGTGGGTGCACCCCCATGGGCACCGGCCATGGGAGGGGAGGATCCCCCTCTCCTATAAAAGGCCCCCCTCTCCTCCCTCACAAAGCACACCTCCTCGTGAAGGATCTCTCTCCCCCTCTAGATATATTCCCCCATGGTCTCGGATTAGCGAGATACATGTTCTAGGTTGCATTGCGTCTGGAAGGAGTTGCTTCTTCCACTGATTCACTGGAGCAAGGAGGTGGAGGTTGTTTGGTGGCTTGAACGTGTGTGCGAGGATGGATGCGTTGTTGATTTGTGGCGCTAGGACTTCCACACGATCTTGAGATCGACAAGCATACGACTACATCATCCACGAGTTCCAACTCATTAACAAAACTCTGTTGTCTTCGAGGGTAAGTTCTCTATAGATGTATATCCACCCTTTGCTTATATCTAGTAGATATATCTTGGCGTATAGTTCTCATCGTAGGAAATTTTTTGTTTTCTATGCTGCGAGCCCAATAGTGGTATCAGAGCCTGATCTACGCGTAGGTGCTTTGCACGGGTAATACACATATGTTTATATGTGGGCGATGATGATCATGTTATTGCTTCTTTCATGTATTTTGGATATTGGTGGCATAGTGGGATGAAGCTGCCCGGACCAACCTTACATGTCATCGTACATGAGACCGGTTCCACGACTGACATGCAACTTGTTTTGCATAAGTGCCTAGCGGGTGTTTGTCTCTCCTACTATAGTCAATATCTGATTTACAACGAGTTGCTAATAACTTGGTTATCCTCGTTGTGATTCCATGTTCGTAGGTTAGACCGATTCTATCTCCGAAAGCCCTAAGCCACGTAAAACTTGCAATGGATAAATTAGAGGCATCTAGTTTAGATTGTTGCTAGGCTAGTGTCTTGCTATGGTAATGTTGTAAGTAGATGTATGATAGATACTCTTACAACACACTTAACGTGTAAGTTCCCTATACCCTGGCCTTACACACAAAGGAATGATAGAGATCATACCATGATGCATATGATAGAGATCAAATGCATGGGACATATCATCCCACTTTACACATTAGATGTTTGCATCTTATATTGCTAGTTTGGCGCTTTTAGTAGCATTGTAAGATGATCCCTCATTTAGATATCAAGATAAAATGTGTTCTTCCTTAAGTATGCACCATTCTATGGATCGTGTTTTGAGACATCACGTGATGATCGGGTTTACTCGACTCTACGCTTTCATACAACGGGTGTAAGACAGTTTTACACACGCGAATACTAAGGTTCTTACTTGGCGAGCCTAGCATGTACAGACATCGCCTAGGAACATGGACCGAAAGGTTAAGCATGAGTCATATACTTGATATGGTGCCCATATAGATGCTCGCCTTTGAAGCTACACCGACTCACGTGATGATCGGACTTGGTGTAGTGGATTTGGTTCATGTAATCACCAAAAAGACACGAGGGATGTCATTTTTGAGTGGGAGTTCATTAGTAATTTGGATTAGTTGAACTCAATCTATCATATACTTAGTCTAAATAAACTTTACAAATTATCTTGCTTAACAATAAAAACATCAAATCTTCTAAGCATTGATCAAGAGGTTTAGAGTAAGGAATATCACCTTCATCAAAATGTTGGAGAGAGTGTACCTCAATGGTGGATGAGTGGGAGATTGGCTTACATAATTCTTCTATAGGAGGTAAATTCTTCATGTGTTCAGCTTTAATACCCTTCTCCTTAAGACATTTCTTAGGTTCCTTCATCACTTCATCATTTAGTTCAATAACTCCCCTCTTCTTTGATGTTGGTGTAGGCGCAGGCACAGTTAACTCAGGTGTAGTTTGCTTAGGTGAAGTCCAATCATCATAATTCTTGCTTATTTTAGCCATTAATTCCTCAGCTTCTTTAGGAGTTCTGTTCCTGAAAACACAATCAGCACAACTATCCAGGTATGTCCTAGATTCTTCAGTTAGTCCATTATAACATATATCAAGAAGCTCATTTTTAGGTAATGGACATCCAACATGTGCATGAATCAAAGTACAAAACCTTGCCCATGATTCAGGCAATATCTCTTTTTCTCCCTGTTTAAAATCAAAAAGTTCCTGCAAAATAGCATGTATAGCACTAGGAGGAAAATATTTCTGAAGGAAGGTACTAATCAAGCAATCAGGGCTATCAATAGATCCAAGAGGTAAATTATTAAACCAAGTTTTAGCTTCTCCTTTCAGTGAAAAAGGGAAAATTTTAGCAACAAAGTAGGTGCGCATCTTAATATCATCAGAAAATAAACCACTCATAGTAGAAAGCTCAGTCATATGTGCTACAACACTTTCATTCTTAGTCCCACAAAAAGGTTCTTTCTCAACAATAGTTATGTAAGATAAATCAAGAGAGAAATCATAATCCTTATCTTAATGTTTATGGGAGATGTAGCAAACTTAGCATTAGGAGAAGCAACATCATAAGTATCAGAAATTTCAGATTCAGCAGTAGTAGCAGTATGTGTAGCATGTGTATGTGGTGGTGTAAGGAGCTTACTCATCATAGATGGTGAATCAAGAGAACCAGAGGTGTTCAGAACCGTACCTCTCCTTGTAGTGGATGGTAAAATAGGAACCTTGCCATCACGAGACTTACCCATGATGGATGGATGACATCGAACAATAGTGATTCCAAGTGGACTTGATAAATAGAGCTATGCTCCCCGGCAACGGCGCTAGAAAATAGTTTTGATGACCCACAAGTATAGGGAGTGTATCGCAGTATTTTAGAGGGAAGTGAAACCCAATTTATTGATTTGACACAAGGGAGCCAAAGAATATTTATAAGCCTTAACAACTGAGTTGTCAATTCAGCTACACCTGGAAGGCTCACAGCAGTTTATCAGTAGCAATAGTTTTGTAATAGCAATAGCAAAGTAACATCAGTAGTAAAAGTAAAGATAGTAATAACAATAGTAGTAAACAGTAGGATTAAAGTGCGGTAGGCATAGGGATGGATGGACAGGCGTTGCATGGACAAGACAATTCATATAGCAATCAGAACATAGGGCAATTGTAGATAAATAAGATAAAGCATCCAAGTACTAAATAATCATAGGCATGTGTTCCATATATAGTCATACATGTTCGCAATGAGAACTTGCACAACATCTTTTGTCCTGACAGCCCGTTTGCAGCGGGGCCTCAAGGGAACTACTGGAAATTAAGGTGCTCCTTTTAATAGAGCACCGGAGCAAAGCATTAACACTCCATGAACACATGTAATCCTTACATCAAAACCATTCTCTCCGGTTATCCCGATTATTGTCACTTCGGGGCCTTTGGTTCCGGATAATAACGTGTGTATACAACTTGCAGGTAAGATCACGAACAATACTATCATAATGAATCAATAACATGTTCAGATCTGAAATCATGGCACTCGGGCCCTAGTGACAAGCATTAAGCATAACAAGTTGCAACAAAGTCAAAAAGCACTAATAATAGATACTAGGCACCATGCCCTAACAATCTGATGCCATTACATGATCGATCTTATCCAATCTCTACCATCCCCATAGCCTACAGCGGGGGATTACTCGCTCATACATGGGGGAAACATGGATGGTCGATGGAGAAGCGATGGTGACGATGATGGTGATGATCTCCTCCAATTCCCCGTCCCGGCAGGGTGCCAGAACTTCTAGTGAACTATGGATCCAGATCCTCTAGTGAACTATGGATCCAGTACTATCATAATGAATCAATAACATGTTATCTATCTTAAGGAGAGCCACCTCTAGTGAACTATGGATCCAGATCCTTGTGTTTTACATACAATCTACAATCTTTTACTGCTTTGTGTTTACTTTCTGCAAACTTTTACTTCTTTCCATTCGATACGTTTAATCCTTTGTTTTCCGCAAAACACGGTGAGATTGACAACCTCATCGCAAGTTGGGGACAAAGTTCTGTGGTTGTGTTGTGCATGTCTCTAAGTTGCTTCTAGCACCGGTAGTGCGCCCTGCCAAGGCTCAGCTAGCAACACCTTTGGGGTGTTTCCTTACTCCTACTGGTTCGATTAAACGTTGGTGTCATAATTGAGGGAAACTTGCTACTGTGCTCATCATACCTTCCTCTTGGGGTTCCCAACGAGCTCTACATCAACACCGCACCAGCATTTTCCTGGCGCCATTACAGAGCCATCACTCCCCTCGGTTTTTAGGTCAAGAGGCATCTTATATGTGAAGAGGGAGGCCGAGGGGGTTGCCGAGGCGGCCACACCACCCCCTAGCACGGCTAGGCCTAGCCCGCGCGGCCAGGTGGTGTGGGCCCCTCGTGGTCCTCCTCCGTCTCATCTTCTGGCCCCGTGAGTCTTCTGGTGAAATAGGATTTTTGACATATTTTCCGGGATTTTTCCCGATAGTTGATTTTATGCATAAAAACTAGACACTAAGGTAATTCTGCCGAAAACAGCGTCAGTCCGTGTTAGTTATATCCAAATCACACAAGTTTACAGGAGAAACAATAACAAAAGTGTTCGAGAAAGTAGATACGTTTTGGAGGTATCACTAGGCTGATGAATTTTGGTTATGGTAACCCCTGAACTTTGGTCTGTATATTTTGGGAGGTGGTATTCAGTTATAACCCCTCTGTATGTTGTGAACTAGTGCTGCATCACAGACAGTTGCACGTGAACTCCTGCTGCAGCAAACACGCCATGACTTATTTTGTCGAACATGTGTTAATACAAGCTAGTAGTTCTCTACATTGCATTTTTCTGAACTTTGTTTTCTGCTTTGATGATGTTGGGTAAGCTCACCTCACTAGCCAGGAGGTAAGGCTAGCAGGGACAATGCAGCTAGCCAAATAAGTACCAGATTGCTGAAATCCTAAAATGCATGGAACCAAACGATTGGGGCTTGGCTTCTCAACCCCTAGGAAAATGAGAATACATGAAACCAAACGAATGACCCTTTTAGCACGAGAGGTTGCATTGCCGCGCGCAACTTCCATGAAGCCATGATCTTCAGGTGCAAGTAAAAGTCAAAGCAACCAAATACGCTCTTAGGGTTTTCATAGATGCATGTTTATGCTCCACCATGTGACACTTTTTATGCTAGAAGCAATTTTGTGGTTTGGAAGCTTCAGCAGGTGGCCATGGAAGAAGTACCCACCACCCTAAAGCCCGCGAAGACTCCTCACAAACAAGAACGATGGTGCGGCAACGACATGAAGCATACACGTACATGGTGAAAACACATAAGAAGAAACCGATAGGCTAAGAGCACGCCGAGTGTGTCTAGTTTTAGACTGTCTAGTTTTAGACTGTCTAGTTAACGATACACTAGACTTGTTTGTCGATTTTATCATCATGTGGCTTGGCGTCAAATTCTCAGTTGCACTTCTGCATCGTTGGACGAACATGGTCATGTGCACTTTC
Source organism: Avena eriantha (assembly GCA_910589775.1). NCBI lineage: Eukaryota > Viridiplantae > Streptophyta > Magnoliopsida > Poales > Poaceae > Avena > Avena eriantha. Next base: position 68,318,886 of record OU342743.1, on the reverse strand, counting down.
TATATATAGCATGAACAATAGGTAGATGGCTACATTGTATTCGAGACCATGGTAATGTTGAGACTGACCAATTTATCAATCTATATAAGCAGGCCGGTCCTGAGATTTCGGGAGCCCGGGGCGAAACTAAAATTTTAGGCCCCTTATTATATTTTTTTTATGGATATATGATATGATGAAAAATAAATAGTTTAATTATACTTCCAACTATAATAATCATATACAAATAACAATGTTTATATGATACCTTAAAATTTTCTCCAAAAATTTCTAGAAGCAAATTCCGTGACGATAGAATAAATATCAATCTCATCCACTAACTTCTTCTCGATCTATAGAGTCGCCAAACTATTTCACCTCTCTTGAGACATTATAGATCTCAAATAGTTCTTAAATAATTTCAACTTTGAAAAACTTCTTTCAGCTAATGCAACAGTCACGGACATAGTAAATAAGATCCGATAAGTGATATGTATTTGGCAAAGTGAACTTCATAACACTTAACTTAGATATAAGTGCATTTAACTCAACATCATAGATATCAGGTTTACCATTTGTACCAGGTTGAGTAAAAGTTTTTGCAAATATAGTGAAATGTTCTTTTAGTTGAGAACCGTCAAACGCCTTCAAGGATGTCGAACATATTAAAAACCCAAATATAGTTTTGAATCAATGGAGTTCTTCAAATATGCGGTAAGAATTCTAATTAGAATTAAGATTTAAAAACTAAGAATTATGGCGTAACCAGTAGAGACATGGGTGGGAGCGGACCACTAGACCAGCAGCTAGGCGGTCGATGGTCTGGCAATTCGCGCCTAGCATCGATCATCGAGGGCCTCGAGGCTACCGGCTCCCGTATCCCGAACCGATATTCTAATACAGTGGAGGCGACAGGACTCGGGCAGGAGGTGTACGATCAATTGTTGGTTCCGTTTGCCTGAGAGGAAGCGAAGCGACCGACGCCATCTAAGACTAGGAGTCGAGCGGTTGGCCTCCGTCTCGGCCTTGCCATGTACCCATATCAATCGCCTCGGCTCAGAGTCTACGACAGCAAAAAACAGACCTAATTAATTCACCAGTCTAATAAAAAATCTTTTTTATGATGTATACTAGGCTTGCCTATATAGCATATTTCTAGAAGGGCCCCTACTTTTTTTTGGGTCCGGGGCGGCTGCCCCGTAGGTCCCCCAAGGGCCGGCCCTGTATATAAGTAATCCACGAACCGTGGGTTTGCTTGTGTAAATTTGCAAGTAAGGTAGGTTTGCAACCTTACAAGTTTGTGTCCTTGATGGTTGTGAATGACTGCATATGGATATATTTAAGCTGCTGAACTGATAGTGACTCGGTAACTGTGATTCATCATTCACTGGACATGTCCTATATAGTCTTCACCACAGGAAGTGTCCCATATATTTGTAGCAGTTACATATTTTCTTATATTACAGACAAGCACACGTCCACACACCCGCACTGCACTTACGACACATCACTTATACAAAGCGTGTGGATATTTTTCATAGAAGGAGCACTACGGTGTAGATTTTCTTTTATTTATTTTTTAAAACTCCTAAAGTAGGACTAGAATCATATCAAGGTGGGGAAAATATGGAAAAAACAAATACTGATCCATGTACGCTATATATACTTGTCCATGAGGATCAATAATACATCTGTCATATTTCGTTAATCTCTCTCCCTCTCCATGAGGCCCAATAATACATCCATCATATTCCGCTAATCTCTCTCCTTTCTATCGTTCTACAATACGCATAACAAAACCAACATTATGTTTGCAGTTGCAGGACATAAGAAAGGTAGTGTAGTCCATTCCCTTGAACTTCATTTTTATCACTTCCATTCATCACATTGCATAGTTATTCACCAATGAACATGACTAGTTGACCGAGGAGTTTGCTTGTGTTTTGCCGTTGTGTTTGGCCAATTGGTTGATGCAATGAAATGTTTCTTCTGACCATGTTGAAATTTTACAAGGATCAAGGTGAGCCGTGGCTTGCTATTAAGGCCTGCAGTGTTCACCCTCGTGTAATCCCTAGACTGAGCAGTAGCGTGTGGCACCTTGACACACGCTCTCGCACCACGTATACATGCACGCGCGCACACTAGAAGTGCATTTCAAGTGTAATCCCTAACTGAGCGGTAGTTTAGTAAGGATATCCGGGCATGTGTAGTGTTTTCACTTAGACATTATGTACTTCCTCTCAACCATATTATGGTTATCAACTTTATTTAGATTCTGATATACTACCTAGTTAAGAATTTAGACTAGATGCATTTGTATCTAGACAAAGTTAAGAACATTAATATGGACCAGAGAGAGTAACTTGGAGTATAAGACAAGACACAAATCCTATCTCTACCTAATCTTTCCGTAACCAACAATATGCTCTAACATCCGCGCAGTCGTAGCGGTAGCGTCATGAACAACTGAAATGTCGCGGATAAACCGAAGTAGCATCTAGTAGGCTGACAAGTATGACACGATCTGTTCTTTGATTTTTTGTGTGTCGCAGTGATAGTGGAAAAAGAAGGCCTCCTCGAAGGCTCAACGTCCCACTTTTGGTAGATTAAATCAACTTGACGACTACAATGTGTGTTGTTTTCCAGGAGGTTTGCCCTGAGTTTAAACCTTGATACGCTCGTAGCTCGTGTAACTAAGGCTTGTGAGGAGTGACAGGAAACAAACAACTTTGGGAGGACAAACAGAAAAACACATGCCCTAGCAGGGAGGTCATGGATCGCGCCCGCCTTTAGACACCAATGAACTTTGTAGGTATGCAATCCACTAATAGTTTGAATCCAACGAGCTTGTCGATTCCAGATGCCTCCTCTTCCTATTCGATCATCATGTTGCTTGTCGTGAAACCTAGCCCTTAATACTGAGCTTGTGTCACTCCCCGACTGCATTTTGGACATAGTTAGACGATGAGCATGGTCATATTTTTCTCTCGCTACGAAGATAGCTAGTATATAGGGAGGTGACAACCACTAATATTGAGATCATAATGATCCGGGGTGTACCAGATCATAACTAGTGGCACCAACCATTTGTGAGCAGGCGGAGTAATTTTGCAATGCAAGTATAGAAAAGTTGGATGAGGTTAGTCCTTACCTAGGTTTGACCTTGTTAATGGTTGGGATTGAGATGACTTCAAAATTTCCTGCAACTTAAACGACCAACGCACAGTGATTCCTAACCCACATGTTACCAGTATAGGCTCCCATAAAAGTACTCAGATAGGTGTATTTTTAGTCTTTCTTTTTTGGATTTAAGGAGGCGCAGTCACCCACGCAGCACACTCACAAAATCACACCTACGCACACGCATGCGCACACATTTGCTCAAATACATGCTAGATTTAGAACAAAGCTGGCTCAAATAAATCTATTGATGTATCCTATATATACCCGACGGACCGTGAGACATATGTTCTACCATTCGACGTGCACATGTGTGAATGTGTGTAACACCATAGCTCATTGAACCCTGTTGGGCATGTAGTACCACCGCAAGCCTTAGTTTCAATCTGATCTGATCATCTGAGTAAACATTCCGTTGCATTAGCCAATTGGAAAAACATTGCCACCACTATCACCAAACAGAAGTAGATTCCGTGGTCAACCTACCGATATTCGTGTGTATCTAACTATGCAAGTAATCAACATAAGCGGAAAAAAATGAAGTTCAGTAGTGTGAACTACATTGCATTTCTCTCTCATGCGACTTGCCAATGTTGATTCAACTATAATTAGAATTAGAATGGAGGTATTTGTTCTCCGCTTCACACAAGTTGTTCTTTTATTTCTCGGACTAACAAAGTGGTAGTGGCAATTGAAGGCATCATCGAGGGCTCTGCGCCCCATGCTCTGCAGATGAGATCCACCATGCCGCTACAATGTGCGTCGTTTTCCATAAGTTTTGGTCTCAGCTTTCCATCCGCACTTCCAACGCAACTAATATCAACTAGACACATGGTCAGAAGCACGAATAAAACACAACGAATGTAACCTCGATAGGTCTCTAGCTCGTATCTAAGTACAGATGCTCCCCGGTCACAAAGAAGGCCTCGACGCTCGGGTTGGATAGGATGAGCTCCTTGGGTGGATACTTCCTTGTGTGGTGCTCATTCACACTGCTTTAGAGTTTAGACTGTTTTTTATTTTAACAAACTATGATTAATGAAATTTGTCCACACATACTTGCTTGTGAACAATATGCAATCGCAATCACAAGTAAGTTACACTACAGCATAAATGGTTTTGTGCTCCCTATGACACCTATTCTTCTTTGAATATTTGTATCCCATGTTTGACAAGTGGGATCCGTCGTTTTCCAAGAGTTATAGTCTCATTTTTTTTCCATCAGCTACTCCCTTGTATATATCGCACTGGTTGGGCCAGAATTCACTAGAGAAAGGTAAAGAGTAAATTCTAGTTTTACCCCTAGTTAGCCATTTTTACACTATTTATCTCATTTAACAACTTTTCAAATCCTTATTACCCTATTTAGCAGAAGTTGTGCAAATTTTAACCCTTCTTAAGATTTTGTAAGTATGTCGATGTTTGTGGCCAACCATTAGGTACAACTGGCATCCCATGTCGTGGTTTTTCTCTATTACTCCCTCCGACCCATATTAGTTGACTTAGATTTGTCTAGATTCGGATGTATCTAGACATATTTTAGTGCTAGATACATCTGAATCTAGATAAATTTGATTCAACTAATATGGGTCGGAGGGGGTATTTATTTTCCTCATGAGCTCCCAATACGCGATTTTTTGATCTAGAAAGAATATTGTGGGTTTGGAAGGTTTGGAAAATTGTGCTGTATTTATTGAAACAAAACTTTCGGAACAACTACATGCAGATGGAATTGGAAGAAGTACCCACCAAAACCGCTGATATCCAACGAAAACTCCCCAAAAATTACTTCATCATCAAGGACATGAAAGAGAGACGATCATGCCAATATTGAAAATGTGATATCTAGGCTAAGGGTGCTCTGAGTGTGTCTTCTTTTAGACAACCATTTTAGTGGTATTAAATTCACTTCGACATAGCTATAGACGAGGCTATTGATTCCAGACGCCTCCTATTCTTGCTTGATCATCATGTGGTTTCTCATGAAACCACCTCCTTTACATTGAGAATCCCCTACTTCTCGACTGCACATGCTTGAATGAACATTCTTAACATATAGCATGAAGATGGCTATAGCCTGTCGAGATCTACCATGATGATGATACACATCACTTATAATTCTATATATAAGTAATTCACCAACCGTCGGGGTGCTTGAGTAAATTTGCAAGTAACCCACCATGGAAGTACATACTTACTTACGACTAAGGTCCTTAGTGATTGTGAATGACTTCACATGTGCACACGGAAGTACATAACCTGGTAAACCATGGACAAGCATAGTAACTCGGCAACCATGATTCATTATTTAATACATGTTTCCAATATAGGATTCCATGATATACTTGTAATTTAAGTCTTTAACTTTTAGATTACCCGCACGATACGCACCCACTCTACACTTATGACGTCAAGCTCAAACACACATGCTTAGATAGTTAGATGTCCTTATTGAACTACAGGTCAACCATTGCACGCACACTTGTGTATGAAGGTGCCACACAGTACCACTCAGTCTAGGGGCTAAATCCAGGTGAACACCACAAGTCTAACTAGCGACCCACGGCTCATCTTGCACCTTGTAATTTTAGTGTGGTCTGAAGAAACGTTTCATCCCATATGCTAAGTGGCCAAAAGTCACAAGCACCAACCACATTGTCAAAACAAATGTAAGATCCTTGATCAACTAATCAAGTTCATTTCTAAACAACTATGAAATGCGATCAACGGAAGGGATACAAATATAGTTCAAGGGCATCAACTACGCTACATTTATTTGTTTGCAGTTGCAACCAAAATGTTGGTTTTGTTCTCCGTTTCACACGATTGATCTCTAATTTCTCGAAGTTTCAAGGCGATAGTGGAAAATGAAGGCCTCATTGAGGATTTTACGTCACACCTTTGGCAAATCAGATGAACCGGACCGCTACAACATGCGCTATTTTAGGAGAGATTTGGCCCTACTATTTGGTCCGGTACTTCCAACACAATCTGTAATGAAGCACAACCAGGGTGGTTGGCTACATGCTAAAAGAATTCAAGATGCATAGAAGATTTTTGTGTTGTTCTTTTTTTAGATGGCTCGTTAATGTCGTCACTTTGAGTGACCCGTGATTCGTAAACTATGAAATTTTGAATGTTGCAATAAAAGAGACAGTGTGCATCGTTTCGATGCAGACCGCTGGGGCATTCCCTATTTCGAAAATAATAATGTGAATATCATTAACAAATTTATGTGTTTGCAAGTTTCAAATGATCGTACCCGCAAAAAAGAGTTTCAGACGATCATACAGTTTTCTTAGAACACATGTAGAACAAGTGCATGAAAGTGTCCAAGGAAGCAACACTAACCAACACTACCAGAAACACATCAATGCTCCTTAACAAACAAAATTAGTAGGTATGTCCTCTATCTAAGACCCATGACCAGCGAGATGAAACAAATAGACGTTGAGAATCATAAAAGCACATGCACTAGTAGGAATTCCCAGGATGTGTCCGCTTTTAGACACCAATGCACTCTTAGGCTATGGAATCCACTGAACTTCATCCACCGGCGAGGCTATCCATTCCTGATTCCTCCGCTTCCTACTATTAAGATCATAGTGATGTCGTACCAGATCATAACTAGCAGGTAAAGTAGTCCACCAACCTTTTGTATGTTGATAGAGTCATTTTGGAGGTATTGAAAGTTCTACGACCTTATCCATTTTAGCCTTGTTAATGGTTGTGGATTTGTGCTAAGGATGATTTCAAGATTGTAAGCAACATGCTAAACCACGACACTACACATGCTACTAATGTAGGTCCCCACCAAAAGTACCTCATATAGCCCGTGGGGCATTGCTTTTTCACCCCTGTAAATGTGGAACACATCAGCACTCAATTCAAAAAAAAAACTAGTTTGACAGGTTGCGCCGCCTCAAATGTTACTTTTTCAATATGATCTGAATATATATTCATTTGCATCTTCCAATTGGAGAAACACTGAAAGCACCCATCAATATCACGTAACAACTCCGCACCATATCCGTTTGCAGACAATTGTGCAAGCAATAAACGGAAGGAGAAAAAACCGAAGTTTGGCATTGTGAACTACACTGCATTTCTCTCGCTCGTACGACTTACAACATCGGTTCAACTACAATTCAAATTAGAATAATGCTGGTTCTGTTCTTCCTATCACACCATATGTTGTTTTATTTCTTGAAGTGACGAGGCGATAGTGGCAAATGAAGGCCTCCTCGAGGGCTCCATGTCCCAGGTTCTGCAGATGAGATCCACCATGCCGCTACAATGTTTGTCATTTTCTGGTAGTTTCGGCCTCAACTTCCCATCTGCTACTTCCAAGGCAATCTGTAAAACACAACAACTAATATCAAAAAAGAACGCGGTTAGAGGCACGAAGAAGGGTAACGAACGAATGTAGCCTCACCTTGCCAGGACCGTAGTTTGTATCTATGTAGGGATGCTCCCCGGTCACTAGCTCGTTCAGTATCACGCCGAAACTGTACACGTCGCACTTCTCCGTGTACGGCTCACAGCGTATTACTTCAGGAGCCATATACACGTAGGTGCCTAAAGTGAAAACAATGGAAAACGTAAGAATCATAACGTAAATTGCGTCCATGGATAGTGGATCTCTTTTCTCTTACCGGTTTCGCCGGTGAGCGCCTCCGTGCCGTCGGGCAAGAACCTGGCGTGCCCGAAGTCCGAGACGCGCACGCGCGAGTCGCCGTCCAGCAGCACGTTGCTCGGCTTCAGGTCCCGGTGCACGACCCTCGGCGTCTGCTCGTGGAGGTACCTCATCGCCAGCGCGGTCTCCAGCGCCCTGCTCACCCTCTCTGCCAGAGGCGGCAGTGACCCCGGCGGCCGCTCCCTCCGCCGCTCCTTGCTGCCGTGAAGCCACTCCCCCAGCGTCGCGCCGCTCAGGAGCTCCGTCACCAGGAAGCAGCTCTCCGGCGGGCGCAGGCACGCGCCCATCAGCCGCAGCACGTGCGGGTGCCGCTGCCGCGACAGCACGTCCAGCTCCTGCGCGAAGAAGGCCTCGGCGCTCGGGTTGGACAGGAAGAGCTCGGGTCTCATCCACTTCACCGCCACGTCCAGCCCCCTCCACGTCGCCAGGTGTATGTCCGCCGTCGTCCCTCGGCCGATCATCTCGTGCAGCTCGATCTGTTTCACAATCCGGGACGAACAAGAATCAGAAATTCAGAAAACCGAGTGCGTATGCAAGAGTTTTGCTGTGATCGATCGACTCCTTCTCGTTACCTCGTCCGGTGCAACGGACCAGCCCTGCTGCACGGCGAGGTCTCTAGTGGCGGCCAAGTACGGGTCACATGGCGGCGCTTCTGTCAATCCTGGTTCGCCTTCGCCGTCGTCTGCCGCCGCCGCGACTTCGGCTTCGTCGTCGCGGCGAGGCGACTGCTTGTCGTCGTTGGAGGTGGACATGAGGTGCAAGAATCCGTGCCGCTGGGCGACTTCGAGGCAGAACCTGAGATACTCCTGCGCGTTCTCCAGCCGGGCCCTGTACGTCTCCTTGAGCTCGCTCTGCTTCTGCAGCTGCTCCCTGAGCTTGGCGACCTTGACAACTTACACAAACCTCGGTTCATCTCTTCGAATTGTATACGCGTCGACATGTTGCAGGATACGCGTGTACCTGGTCGGAGCACTGCTGTTCGGGCGTGTGCGAGGAAAAGATGCCGGCGAGGCGGCCGCGGAGGCCGTGCCGCGTGCGCTGCTCGTTGTCCGTCGGCGTCCCCTCCATGGCCGGCGGAGGTTTCTGAATGTCGATTCGGCTCACCCCGCCGGTAGTACAGAATAGAGAAGAGGCGGATGGGATCGATCGGAACTCGTTCGGAGCGGCCGTAGCAGCTGTAAGGAGACAAAGAAGTCGCGATTCATCCAATGCAATGTAGACGAGGATTTTGGAGTTTTCGCAGCACAAAGCGTAGATATGCGACTGCTGGCATTTGGAGCTGTTGGGAAATTTCAACTCTTATGTCAGGCCGGCCAGCTTCGTGGGCCATGTTCTACGGCCTATGGTTCAATGGGCTGCCCGGCTTTTCTTTATGGCAAATGGGTATCTTGATGAAACTGGACCAAGTTAATGTTTTCTTTAATTCAACGGATTCATACCACGTTAACTTTTAGGATTTGAAAAAATATTACTCCTTGGGTTTCAAATTTTTTTTTTAATTTGTCTAGATACATATGCATTTACTTGTAAGACATGTCCAGAGACATCCGTACTTACACAAATCTAAGACAACTAATTTGAGACGGAGTAGTAGTACTACATAAGAAAAAGTTAGAAATATACCACTACAACTTTCTCATATCATTTTCTCCATTTAAGATAGTATCGGTTCAACAAGTACTTCTATTTCAATGCGTATTCTCATACTGATCCTCATCCGCCCACCGCTGCCCAACTTTTGGCAACATTTTGGGTCTTGCCATCTCATCCAGATGCCAAAGAAATTCAAATTTTGACCAAAAAGTTGAACTTCCTAGAAGAATCTGAAAAAATCCAGAAAAGTAAGCATACTAATATGAGATTCTTTATTATTTATCCAAAATTAAGAAGACAAAAAAAGAGTAAAAACATCCGACAAATTTGTCATGAATTTGTCAAATTTTAGCTGAAAATTTTACCATTAGTCGGGGTGGAGAATCGAGGGAGCATGGAGCATGGCCTATTTTGAGTTCGTATAAACATATGTACATGCATATAAGGGCAATGATGCCTATATATTGGGGAGAATGACATATAGAGAGGTATAAGAAAGTTTTATTAGCATATCATAAAATTCAATTTTGTAATAGCATTTTTCCAACTTATTAAAGTTGTGGTGAAATGGATCCAATTAATCCTTATTTGTTTACTCTACTTTCTTGTTATGAGGAACATAGAGGTAAGAAGAAACCTTGGTGTCGATAGAGTTTCCTCGTCGGTGGGTCGCAACTCTGCTCGTCTCCAATAGCTTGAGGTTCGAACGTGGACAAACCAATGTTTAGAGTCCAATATAAGTTTATAATATTTGAGGTTTATGACAACAAGAATGCAAGATTACGATCAAAATGTGTCGCATGTATGTGCAATTTGCAATTGGTTGGTACCTAAAATGTGTGTATACAATAAAAATATTTATCGCTGGCATGTTAGAGTTTTGTACGACATGTTAGATCATTGTTGATAATGAGTCAAGTCTACAACATCCAAAAGTATATATTTTAAAGATGAAGAATACTTCCTTGACAACTCCTTGCTTTTATGCAACCGCACCAAAGTTTTATGTCGCATGAAAGTTATCTTACTTGGGAAGTCAAGAAAAATGAAATACATGTTGATGTAATGTTTTTGTGCATGTGACAAAAAATGGACGCAATTTTAATGACCTTTACATTCTTATAACCTGTATCTTATGTTTCGTATACTAATTTTTGCGGTGTGGGTCAACATGAATGTTTTACATCATGTCTATGTATCCGAAGGCCACTCGGTCATTTATACATATTCAACAATATTTTTGTGTACGATAACAAATCAGTAGATGGAAGTAAAGTTAGGATCGCAAGCATCAAGACTTAGTTCGTACATATGCTAGTTGGTCCGTACATCACTCCTACATGGCTACTATTTTATACATGATAGTGAATTAGTAAAATGGGTACTTAAATTGTCAATGACTGATTCCATACTTCGTTTTTGAAAGATTCGTCCCATAAATTTATGCAAGCATAAAGTTTCGGTAGCTTTTAACTTGAAAAGAAGAGAGCTTGAGTAGCTTTTCGTATGAACCGTAAGATTGTGAGTACCTATTAATTTAGGCCATTGCACCCCCATTTTTAACTTACCATGACATCTTCGTTAAGATATTGATATTATTTATGCATATTTAAGTTAGTAAATAAGAACTTACGTATCATGGAAACATTTTCATGACATATGCAGTAAAATTCTTTCAACGTATCTTGTTAATACATTAGGAGATAAAGTTATAAAATTTTGATTGTAAACTTATTAGGAGACTAGGAAGTCGATTATTTACGTAAAGTGGTAATAATAGACAAGGTAAACTAGATAATTGACCAAATAATAGTAGCATGCAGTTTTAAAAATAATGTGGCTCACTCATATATGATTATGATTATGAAGACTTATCGGTTGATCTGTTTTCAAATACACGGTGTGTGTGTGTAAACGTGTTGATTATTAAACTGAACGCCATGTATAAAATATGTTTTTCTCTCATGAGAGTGCACACATTGTTTCCTTTGGTTGTAGTTTGTGCAAATTTTTGGCCGAGAGTTGAAATTTTGGTACATACTGATTAATTTGTATAGTGAAGACAACGTGGCAACACCTATTTTGGATTCGACCCCAATAGCTGATCAACACCACTAGGAAAATGCCGGTAGCTAATTACCAATTCCTTGAACTAATAATTAATTGGAAGGCATATCTAGCCAACAAACATAGATATCCAATGAGGGAGCGGTAGCAATCTAGAAGTGTTTACTTAGTAAAACATAAAGTTAGACTTAATAGTCTTATACTTTAGAGAACTTTCCAATTTATTAGCTAGGCTACACTCTAAATACTCTATCAAGGTACCTAGATATTTTGGGATAGTAGACAAGGACACACATATAAATTACTTTATAAAGTAAGGTGCTATGTTAGTTTTCTTATTTTAAGTTAAATTCCATGGTTACAAAAGTTATATAAAACTGAAGTCAAATTTGAAAGGTGATTTTTTGCAACAAATACAATTCAATTTAGCACAAAACAATGTATTGTAATGACATTGTTAATTTTTCTTGTTATACATGGAAAAAATCCGCAAAATATATGCGACAGATGTATGAACACATAACATGTAGATGCCATCAAGTTAAGTCATAAGTAAACAAGTTTATTATAAATAGGTGGTTATGAAGGGATTGGTTAGAAATGCAATACATATTAGTAATGATTCAATATTGTTAGGGAGTGATAAACTATGCTCAAAGATGACTAGTTAGCATGCACGTGCAACACACGTCTCCATTGGCAAGGACAAAATTAAGTCCTCGAAATTAATATAAGTGTGGATGTGTCTACATGTACATACTAATCATCATGGTAAGAAAAAAATTATGAAGTGATTTTTTACATAGGTTTGTTTTGCCCGAATGTAAAACCACCATATAGGAATCTATCATATGGTTTATAGATCACAGATCTTATGTTTGGAAATATAATTAAAAATAGGTGAATCTCCACCAAGGAAATTTGATTCTGACACGGAAATGTATTAAAACATGAGTATCGGTGGACATCGCAATAAAACTGCAAGCTTAACAAGTGGGCAAAAATAACAACCTAAAGGTCGTCGTCACCAACATAGGGATGAAAACTGCCATGTATATGTGTATCCACTAATCTGGGCAGATTCCTAATTTGCTTTCACAGAAGCTTTGCCTTAGCCTTTTGTCGCACAAAAGAACTCCAATATATATAAATTACAATACCAAAATCAGCAAAAAACTATTAGCTAAAACATGCAGAGTAGTCAACCATATGGCTGGAAATACATGTGAATAGTCAACCATCCATGTACCGAGTCTGAAGAGATCGTTGTTAGTGGATGCCAGTCTCACATGTATCAGCCAAAACAACAACTAAATTACTGCTAGTCTGCACTCATGCTTGATACATGTAGCTTTTTGGAATCAGAAAGAACATAACAGGTTTGCAGAACCCAATAGAAAACAACAACCATATATGTTTGAAATAACAAACTGTGAGTTTGATTTTTAACAAGGGCCAAGCGCTTAATTGGGGTACCGCAATCTTGTTATGTACTTGTCATACAACTTCACTGCTCCCTCGACGTTGATCTCTACATAGCAGTCACCTATCGCGTCGTAAGCTGCCCTACAGTTAGAATCATCGCCGGTATCCATGGAAAGCTCAATAACTTTGTAGGACCAACCTATTGCATCTTCGTATACAGCTAAAGTACCGAATCCACCATCTATTCGATTAAATAGGTCAATATTTTTCTCCCGGATCATTACTTACAATTGCTCATTCATTTAAAAAATAAAGCCCATGTTGGGGAACTACACTATATTAATCCTATTATATGCTTTAGATAGAAATGGGACTCCTCCGTCCTAGGTAACATGACATACAATTGTACACAAGCAAGAGTTCTGAGTATTCACTAAGGTGAAGAAATAAGACATAGCAATCTAGAAGTGTCTAGTTAGTAAAACATAAAGTTAGACTTAATAGTCTTGTACTTTAGAGAACTTTTCAATTTATTAGCTAGGCTACACTCTAATTACTCTATCAAGGTACCTAGATATTTTGGGATAGTAGATACGGATACACATATAAATTACTTTATAAATTAATATGCTATGTTAGTTTTCTTATTTTAAGTTAAATTGCATGGTTACACAAGTTATAAAAACTGAAGTCAAATTTGAAAGGTGAATTTTGCAAAAAATACGGTTCAATTTAGCACAAAACAATGTATTGTAATGACATTGTTAATTTTGCTTGTTGTACATGGAAAAAATCCGCAAAATATATGTGACAGATGTATGAACACATAACATGTAAATGCCATCAAGTTAAGTAATATGTAAACAAGTTTATTATAAATAGGTGGTTCCGAAGGGATTGGTTAGGAATGCAATACATATTAGTTATGAATCAATATTGTTAGATGAAGAATCCACAAATAATTACACATTATAGACATATTGCATCATGTTAATTGTGCTCAAAGTCACTTGCTAATAATTCACGAGACATTCCAAATAAACTAATTTCATAAGAACAAAGTGCATTTCTTCCGGTGATGGGGCCATACCAATCGGGGTATGCCCATGAAGCGGAGTCGCCAGCTGGAGCGAGCCGACTGAAGCCTAACCCTAGGCGGATCGACTCGCCAAATATGGCGACTGACACATACTAGACCCAGATGCCACGCCGACTGAAGGCTCCAGACAGCGACTCTACTAAAAAGTTCATTAGCACTTGTAAACCCTAACTGGCTGGATATATAAAGCACCAAGGGGCACCCCACGGGACACATCGCATTACATCTCTCTCATGTCATATTAGATCTACTCTCTCCCTCCGTCTATGTCGACCCCCATGTAAACCAATCTATGATCATATACTGGATTGATAACATGACGTAGCGATCCTCCACCGAGGGGATGTGAACCTGGGTACATCGGGTGGCAATCTCGCTCCCGGATTTTCCTACGTCGCCTTGCCCTTTCCTCTACGTGAGCTACCCTATAGCATCTGCCGTTGTCAATACCACGACAGTTGGCGCCCACCGTGAGGCAAGTGGTGCTTGGAGGTGATAATTCGGACGGGATCTCTCACCATTAGCGTTGATCGGATCGCATTGAGCCGGTTCTAGATGATCGCCGTACAGCATGAAGTCGCCATGTTGAAACTCGGTCGTACGAACATGCGCACCATGCCGGTGCAGCTAAGTTTCAATTCAATCCCGTCTCATATTGATTTCCCTGCTAATTTATTATTTTATTTTGAATCTAGTTCCTGCATGTGTACTAGTATACACAATGAGCGACCAATTTAATCTGTGTCTAGTGACTCATGGCAGCGCGGCCTGTCGGATAGACAACCATCTAGAGTCTGGATCGGAGAAACGAGATCTATCGGGAACACCCAAATCCCGTGCACCAAGGATAATTGCTATTCGGCTGAGAACCGGTCAGTCAGTCTGGTTGCCACCCAACGTGGCACGGGTGCCGATGCTTGAGAAAGCTCACATCGGAATTTGCAAGATTGGTTTCACGCGACAGCTGAGTTCTCAATTCAGTTTTACCTTGCGATTACTTTGTCAATTGATATTTTATTTTGGTTTAATCATTGCATGCATATTGTTGGCACGTGTTGTGTGGACGATTGATCAATCACTTATTAGCAGAGCCCGTTCCGTCGGCCGACGATTGCGTGACGGCTGTGAAATTCTGAAGCTGTGACTCGCTTCCGCCTGTTTTACACGCCAGAACGTCCGGCTTGCACGGCCTGACCGAATCTCAACTGACTCCATCACCGTGAGTCCGCGTCTGGCCGGACGCGCCGCCGCGACCTCGTCCGAAGGCTTCATCGATTGCGCTACCGCAAACAACTTCGACTTTCCACCGCCACGGTTGCCTAAAACTTCACCGACGACGACTCGGCTATGGCTAATTATTTTCTCCCACTCAATTTTACTTTAAGTATTTTCTTCGTATACTGATAGTATTTTTTTACAGAATGCCTGTTGATGCATATCTGCGAGGAACAAACAATCTCGCACTCGCGGCCCGGATGCGTGCGGCGCGCCTACCCGACAATATCCGCCGCGTTGACCCTGTCAAATTGGGCACCCGAGGACTCCCTCTCGTGGACTCGCCGCCCTCGCGGACTCTCCTCGCCCGGGGACTCGCCGCCCTTGCGGACTCGCCGCGGTCACGGACACACCATGTTCGATGACTCTCCTGCCGCGAGCTCGCCAAAGACGCAGACTCTCCATGTTCGCCGACTCGCCATGCTACCAGATAAACGCCGCATGCCTCCACCAAAGCAACTTCACCACGCGACTCCGTCCGGCTAATGGTCTGATCGAGCTCGCTACCACTACTCGCCGCCGTGTCCACTCCTTCCGGCTAAATGCCGTACACGGGACTCGCCTCGCCTGTCACGGACTCGCCGCCCTCGCCGACTCTCCACGCTCGGGGACTCACCCGCCGCGGACTCGCCATCGCGCTCGGTGACTCGCCATCGTGCTCGATGACTCACCATCATGGGCTCGCCCCCACGGACTCGTCCTCGTGGACTCACCATCACGGACTCGCCCCTCGCGGATCCTCCCGCCGGGGACACGCCACGTTCAACGACTCTCTTGTCGCGAACTCGCCACACTTTTGGCTAAACGCTACGTCGACTTCGCCAAAGCGCGACCATACCTCCGCCGTGTCAACTCTTTCTGGCTACGTCGAATGCGTACGGCGCGCCTAGTAAGGGACCTTCATCGTCCGAGTCGCCAGAGAGGGTTACATGCCACGCTGCATGGACTCACCACTGGGTGTCTCTTCTCCGGGGAAAAATCAGTTCGCCTTTGTCAACCTTTGAAAGAGCATCGCAGTGGCCAAGTAGTGCGGACGAGGACTCGCAAACCGAGCCTCGGATCGTCCACGAAAAACGCTAACCGAGAGCCATCATTGGAGTCGCCTTGCTCGACTGGCCTTCTGGGCCAAGACAAATGGCAGTGCTACACAAACATCACCATGTCCTCCTCAACCTTAGACAGTGCGACTCGCACAGCCAAGTACTGCGGACGAGTACTCGCAAACCGAGCCTCGGATCGTCCAGGAAGAACGCTAAGCCGAGAGCCATCTTTGGAGTCGATCCGACTGGTCCCCGGGGCCAAGATGAGAGACTCGGTAACAAAAATAGCGCAATCAACGTCATCGCGGACTCGCAATCATCGCGGACTCGCCACACTCGAGGACTCTCCCCTCGTGGACTCGCAATCATCGCGGACTCGCCACACTCGGGGACTCTCCCCCGCGGACTCGCAATCATCGCGGACTCGCCACACTCGAGGACTCTCCCCTCGCAGACTCGCAATCATCGCGGACTCGCCAAACTCGGGGACTCTCCCCTCGCGGACTCGCAATCATCGCGGACTCGCCATACTCGAGGACTCTCTCCTCGCGGACTCGCAATCATCGCGGACTCGCCACACTCGGGGACTCCCCTCGCGGACTCGCTCACCGTGAACTCTCCGCACGTGGACTCGCCATGCTCGGCAACAACCACTACTATTTTCAGAATATGCATCTCTAAAGAGCCTCAAGTCGCCTCTATAAGCCAACTCGAGCCTCGGGGACTACTCCTAGGCATACTGTGTGTGCGCGTGGTTCCACGACCACGGCTCGCTACGCTCGGGGACTCGCCACCACGGATTCGCCCTCGCGTACTGAACATGCTCGTGGACTCGCCACCATGGACTCGCCCTCGTGTACTCGCCACACTCAGGGACTCGCCACCGCGGATTCGCCCTCGCGTACTCAACACGCTCGGGGACTCGCCACCGCGGACTCGCCCTCGTGTATCGCCACTCTCGAGGACTCGCCACCGCGGATTCACCCTCGCATCCTCAACACGCTCGGGGACTCGACATCGCGGACTCACCCTCGCGTACTCGCCACCGCGGATTTGCCCACGCGTACTCAACACGCTCGGGGACTCGCCACCGCGGACTCGTCTCGCGTATTCCCCTGCACCGACTTGGCGACTTCACCATCAATGATTTGGTGGCCTCCACGTCCTCGATGACAACAAGTTGACAAGGCGCCGACCAAACTTATCCAAGGGGCGACTCCGTCCAATGGCGACTCGCCTTTGCGATTGGGATACTTCATGAGCTATTTATCTGTTTCAGGAGCTCGCCAACGACTCACCATCGACTCTGCCCTGGAATCACCTGCGCCGATTCGGCGGCTTGAAGTCATCGCCGAGTCTCTGACGCGCTCGGGGACTACTGATAGGGGAATACCAATCGGGGTATGCCCATGAAACGGAGTCGCCAGCTGGAGCGAGGCGACTGAAGCCTAACCCTAGGTGGATCGACTCGCCAAATATCGCGACTGACACATACTAGACCCACATGCCACGCCGACTGAAGGCCCCAGACAACGACTCTAATAAAAAGCCCATTAGCACTTGTAAACCCTAACTGGCTGGATATATAAAGCCACCAAGGGGCACCCCACGAGACACATCGCATTACATCTCTCTCACGTCATATTAGATCTACTCTCTCCCTCCGTCTACGGCGACCCCCATGTAAACCAATCTATGATCATATACTGGATTGATAGCAGGACGTAGCGATCCTCCACTGAGGGAACCTGGGTACATCGGGTGGCAATCTCGCTCCCGGATTCTCCTACGTCGCATTGCCCTTTCCTCTACGTAAGCTACCCTGTAGCATCTGCCGTGGTCAATACCACGACATCCGGAAAGATTGATTACTCACAATGTTCCAATGTCTACGGGTGTACACTCGACGAGGAAGAAGAAAGGACGCCAAGGTTTGTGTGTTGTAAAAACTTGATATGTATTGAATGAGCATACGTGTCAGGGATCATGCAAAGCTAGGCTTTGATGAACAATGGGTTTCGCTTATTATGAGATGTTTTGGTATGATAAATTTCCATGTAAAGCTATAATTGTTGCCAAATTTAAAGCCTTCATGTGGATTACGCCAATGTGATCCAATCTCACCATATTTATTCCTACTAGTGGAGAGGTCTTATCATTTCTACTGAAGTTTTATGGTGGAGCACGGGTGGATAGAGGGATTCGGGTGTGTGCTAGAACACCATGGATTCCTCATCTTTTGTTTGCTGATGAGTACCTTGTCTTCTTGCGTGTTGATGCTAGAAGTGCATCAAGATTACATGACATATACTTGGAATTTATCGTGTGGGATCTAGACAAAGTGCAAACACGTATAAGAGTTCAGTGTATTGCATCCCAAAGTTATTCACCTTCTATTAGATATTATGTTAAAGGGACTTTGCAGATTACCTGGAAGCCCTCTCCAAAAAGTACGTGGGACTCCCTGCAGCTTTAGGAGGAATGACTGAACCTAATTTTCATCATATTGTGGAGAGATGAAGATCAAATATTCAGGGGTATAGCAAAAATATTTTTTCTTATGCTGGTAAAGCGGTGCATTTGAAGTTTGTGATAGAAGCTTTGTCATCCTATTCTATGAACTGTTTCAAACTCACAAAAGGTTTATGCAAGAAGACAATGATAATTATGTCAAAATAGTGTTGGTGGACCGAGACAAGAAACAAGTGCGCTGATAATCTTGGGATAAGATGGGAATTCAAAAAAGTAAAGGATGCACTGATAAGCTTTCAGGATTTCAAGCTTCTTAACGATGCTATACTTGCAAAGCATGCATGGAGATTATTGGATAGACCGAGCAACCTCGTGTGTTACTGGCTAGATACAACAAAGGATGAAACTTACTATCCGCTTCATGCCCTAGTGGTGCCTCAACAAAAGCATATGTAAATAAAGGGAGGCTCTACATATGGAGCTTATTCGTCGGATTGGTGATGGCCGACAAGAAATATGGCATGATCAATGGATCGATGGAGTTATGTCCATGAAACCACTCGAAACAGGCATACGCCCGCTATATTAATAGAAACCATGTGAGACCGCTGCTGGGCCAGACAACACATCGCCCAAAGGAAGAGACACAACACGATACAAGATGATAGGGCAGCAGCATACACACGCCTGAACGAAAATAAAGAAAAACAAAAAAGAATGGAGACGGAGGCAAATCAACTAAACAAGGAAGACCGCAACCGCTACGCCCTTCAAAAAATTCCCACCACGCTGATAGCCCTGACTCGTCAAGCACCAAGCAGCACCCTCAAGAGGGGAAGCGACCGCTGCTACCCGAACCAGAGACTGGCCCTAGGGTTTTCCCCAGCACACAAAGAGGACTGGAAGAGGGGTAGCCACGACGCCCTCCAAGAAGGAAAGATGCCACCCGCGGGCGGCACCGCGTCGGTGTTGGTCGAGCCGACAATGATTTTTCCCGAAGACCCTATCCACAACCCCCAGATGATCCGTTGCACTAGAGTCCCACGAGGGTGAAACCTCGCCACCACCAAACTTGCCGCCCACGAGCATGCGACACTCCGGTCCCGAATCCGCCATCATCGTCTCACCGAGCAAGTTGTTGCAAGGTCTGCACCATCGAGGTATGGGTAGAAATGAAATAGGGCCCGTTGTACCACGGTCGCGCGGGAGGGAACTGCCTCCAACGTCAGAGGCGGTAGTCGACCGGGTGCGGCCACAGACACACCAGTCCTCCATAGGTCCGGTCGGGCCCAGTGGACCCGTAAAGCCTCCGCGGAGGCACACCAGTCCCATGGCGGTCTAGTTGGGCCCCGACGGGCCCGTAAAGTCAGTAAACACACTGCAATAGGCCGACCGAGGTCGCCGCAGATCCCATCCAACCTACCCGCCGAGATCTGCAAAGCATACAAAGAAGAACCGGCCGGCCCCCCAAAGGGGCTCGATCTTGGCCGCCATGGCGCAACCGCTCCGCCTGCCTGCTGTGTCGCGCTACCCCGTCGCCCGCAGCCGCGCCGTCTTGCCCCCAGCCACTGCTGGCCCTCCACTCCGATGAGCGCGACGCCATGCCACCATCAGGCAGCCACCGAAGCATGGAAAGGGCGCAGAGACCCTGGACAGCCTGCCCCGTTAGGACCCAGATCAGGCCCGGTTGGGCCTAGAGGCTCGCGCCGCCATGGGAGCTCCCGTCAACACCGCTGCCAGACTGCTGCACCCCGTCGACCGCAGACATCACCACTACCACGCCGCCGCACTGCCCGGGCCAAGTCGCCATCACCCCAAGCCTCACCGCCGCCAGGAGGAGGACCCTGACCGACCTCCTAACGCGCGGGGAGAGGAAATCCGCCGCTGCCAGCACCACCCGGGCTTTGCCCGGCGGCCCTGGCCGGCGGCGACGAAGGGGGAGGAGGAGTAGGGGTGGTGAGCGCCGGGATTTGGGGCAGCGCTCCCGTCACTCTCGAGGGAGCAAGAGGAGCGCTAGCGTCGGGGTCCACCCGTAGGATCACCGTCCATGAAACTACTACGTAGAGCTTCAGATGAACCGGTTCGGTTGGTGGCTGATTTGATGATCGAGGACTCTAATCAGTGAGATCGTTACAAGCTGAGTATGAGCCAACTTTTGTCCCTTTGAGTGGAAGTACTTACGTATGTGAAAGGTAAACGGGAACACAGCATTTCGTGAAGAACACCGCAACTCTGATGCCCCGATCGAAGGGCTGACACAACTCGTATTATCGACTGCTTGGCGCTGGCTGACTTGACTCTCATCAGGCCCACCGGCCATGATCGGGGCCTGTGCAACTTGTCACGCGAAGACAAACTATCCGGCAGGCTGGACTCGCCTGGTTCTGGGTCAGGGGTCGCCGGAGAGCTAGCGGCGGGCCACTCCACTCAGGTCTTTTGGCAGTTTCGGAAGCTCCGCCAACTACCGGATCGATCCACGCGCCGTATGGGAGGAAGCTGATAATTCACCAAAGATGGGACATGCCACCGCTGCAGCGCCACCACTCCCCGGCACGCACGCACGTAACAACCTTATATAAATCCTTGCCACGCACGTCTCGCCCTCCTCATCGATCCCGCTCCTACCTTCCGCTGCCTCCTTGTTCTTCACCACTCCCGCGGTCCCGCCGCACATTTCCCTTCACCTAGCGCGGCGGGTGCGATCGATCGGTGCGTGCGCGCATGTGCGTGTCCGATCGGTATCACCTTCTTCGGCATGGAGAAGGACCGCGATCACGGCAAGCACCCGCACCAGCCCCCTCTCGCACCACCGCGTCCGGTACGCGGTGAACGCGACCGCGCGTCCGGCGCGTCCTTCTCGGCATCGCTCCTGGACGCCATCTACCACTCTCTCGACGAGGGCAGCGACGCGGACGCCACGACCCGCAGGTCGGAGGAGAAGGCGCCGGCGCCGGTGCCGCCGCAGTTCTGGTGGGCGGGCAAGCCCAAGCAGGCGGACAGGCACCACCGCCGCGAGACGGGGCCAGCGGCGGCGGCTCGTCCGCGGCACTCGGGCTACGCGTCCTCCACCACCTCGTCCTCCGAATCCACCTCCAGCTACAGCTTCTCCTGCTCCTCCACGTCCACCACCGACACCGAGTCCACCCGCCGCCGTCGCAGCCCGCCCCCGCCGCGGCGCCAGCCGGAAGACTCCGTCGCCGCAGACGTTTCAAAAGCGGACGCCGCCGTGCTCCCACCCAGCGACAACGCGAAGAAGAAGAAGGGCAGGCCGTGTTTCCCTGTAGCGAGGCTCCGGCCGAGAGATGCCGCGCCGTCGTCACCCGGGCCAGCGCTGCCGCCGTCACCGGGCACGTTCGCCTGCGTGCTAAAGACTCTGTTCACCTCAGGCCGCCTCCCAAGGAAGCCCAAGACCTCGACACGCGTCCCACCTTCGCACGTATTGCCGGAGCTACCGCGGCCATCGTGCACGTCGGCGACGACTGACGCGAACACGGTGGAAAGGAGGTGCGTGAGGTTCTGCTCGGACGCCGAGGCGTCCGTGGTGCGGCGCAGGGTCGAGGAGCTAGTGCGCAGCCTCGGGGAGCTGGAGGAGGACGACGAGGGGAGCGACTCCAGCTCCGATCTCTTCGAGCTGGAGACCCTTGCCGGAGCCAACGGCGACGAGCTGCCCGTCTACGGCACCACCAGCCTCGTGGCCAATCGCGCCATCGCGCACGCCGCGGTTTTCTAGCTCCTTTCCTACTATAAAAACTACTCCCATCTAACGAGTAAAAGAGAAAGAAATGCAAAAGGTTGTAAGAATCCCAAAAAGGGGACCGAAGAAATGTTATGCTGTTGTTTGCATTTCTTCAGGTTCATTATGTTTGTATTTTTCTTCTATTTAATGTTTAATTGCCGAAAATGAGTTCAAAAATTATCACCGCTTAATGAAAATGTACAAAGGAAAATAAAATATTAATACTCCATCCATTACTAGAGTATAAGAGCATATCCACTCTGGTTCCCAACAGACCGTTCCCAGGACTTTTTTTCATCCCGGTTTCCTCCGGATTTGGCCCAAACTTCGTCCGGAGATCCTAGCCCGATCCCAGGGCGGCGGGAACGCCCTGGAAACGCCGGACGAAGCGAATTCGGCGGGAACAAAATATCTCGGCGCGTGGACCCGTCCAGTCAGCGACCGAAGGCCGTTCGTCGTGATCCTTCCACCTCGGCTCCCGCGAAGGACCGCCGGGCAATAATGGACGGACCACTGGGCAATAATGGCGCACCTAGTCGGCCACGCGTCGCCGTAATGGCGCGACACCGCCGCCTTGGCTTCCCGCCGGTTCCCTCCCGCCTTCGTCGCCTACTACGGCTTATAAAATCCGGCTCCGTCGCCGAGTCGCACACAACCTCTCCTCTCCACTCCACCGCATTATCCAACTCCGGCGAGCAGTAGAACTCGGCGAAAACCATGGCGGAGAGGTTCCCCGGCGATCCCGCGGCGGCGAACGGCTTCGGCCGGCAGACGCTCTAGCCCTGGGAGGCGAGGATGCTCCATGACGCCAAGTACATGGCGATGTCGGACTTCCGCTGCCCGCCCGGCTAGAAGCTCAGCGCCGGAGGCATACCGGTGTCGTCGGTGCCGGAGGATGACCAGATGGTGGAGGAGATCCAGGCCGCCATCACGGCGATGCCGGATCCCGAGCTCACCGAAGATCCAGGGAACCTCCTATACTGGGAGCAGTTCTTCGCCGAGCGGAGGGCCCAGGAACTCGTCGCGCATCAAGGTCCGCCCGGCACGCCGCCGAAGCACAACAATGCGGCGAGTCACTGTCGATGGTGGAGTGCGCCGGGACGCATGCTCGCCTACGTCCTCGAGCACATCCATGCCGACAAGAATCCCCGGCTCGGCTTCCCGTGCTATCCAACGCCCACGGCAAGGGCCAAGCGCCAACCTCTGGCGAGTTGGCTACCTAGGAGAATGGGCAGCCTCACCTCCTCCTCCTCCTCCACCGCCTCGCGCTCGTCCGGGTCGGCGCCTACGCAGTCGCCGCGTAGCAGCGGGGAGGTTTATCGGCCCGTCAAACGGGAGGCCAAAACGCCGGTGTTTTCGCTGCCAAGGACGCGCTCGCGGGGAATCGTTATCAACGAGCCCTACACTGCAACGCTGCCGACCGCCCGGCTTCGCCTGCGCCAGCCAAAGCCAGAGCCCGCGGACTGGGGTGTGGCAGTCGACGAGGACTCCTTCGCCATCAAAATGGCGATTGCGCGTTCTTTGCATGACACCGTGCCGCTGCCGCCGATGCCAGAGCCGAACATCCTCGCCTGGTCCAGGGCGGACTGGGAGCAAGAGGAGGCACGCCGCGTTTAGCGCCAGCAGGAGGAGGCCGAGCGCCAGGCCAGAGCGTGCCGCGAGCGCGCCTACCCGGGCGCGCCTCTCGTCGTCCTCGACGACAATGACGTCGGCCCTTCGTACCAGCAGTGGAGGTACGGCGACGCAGACCAGGGCAGCTCCCCTCCCCCCCCCCCCCCCCGCCCCCCGCAGACGCCGAGCGACGACGACGGCAAGGCGGACCCGGACTAAACCAGCTTCTACCGTAACTTCGGCATGTGAGGCGGTGTCCAGCAACATCGGCATCAGCGAACCGCATCAGCATCGACATCGACCTTTTTAAGTTTTTTAAGCGAAGATGATGTAATATTATGAATCTACCCGCTGTTAATGAGAATCGCCTATATTTGCCAAAGTTTGCAGAGTTCTCTTGAATTTTGCCAAATCCGGGAACTTGTCCTCGGAACGCGGCTAGAAAACCGAAACTCGCTTTGTCCGGCGCTATTTAGCTCCTAATTTTGGTCTGGGAACCCCGAACGAGTGGAGATGCTCTAAGGCGTGGTGTTTTTCAAAGAAAAGTCCGGAATATAAGTACTAGTTTTTGAAGTAACCCTACGATTTTACGAACTACTCCCTCTGTTTTAAAATATAAGAGGTTTTAGCTTTGTGAAAGGAGTGATATTTAGTCAACCGATAAAATCACTCACATAATTGTAGTACATGTGTATCTCGCCGACTCGCCCTGCCAATTTCAACAGATTCACCGAACAGACAAAGTAAGATGCGCCCATGCACGATCCGACGGAAGGTGCTCTCTATACCAACCGTCGCGAGATCCCCAGCTATTTGGCCATATATCGCATGATAGTAGTAGATAAGGCTCCACCGACCAAATATTCCATGAGTTGTTCTGAAGAAAACACTATCATTCCACGAAACTTTTAACTGCAAATGTACCTAGCTAGGTAGTCCAAATCTGTGGCTAGATCGTACCAATAATGCATTTGTGTAGAGCTTGCTTCTACCTGAAGCATATTTCCTTTTCATGATTGAAATAAACGATGCCAGAAAAACTAAGTGCGAGGAAGCGTTATTATGTGCTGGGACAGGACATGATCTTCCATCAACGGATATCGATGCCATGTCCGAATCACGCCGTCGTGCTGATGATTAATCAAGGCACCCACTGATCGTAATTAAGTTCCAATTATATATACACGAATAAACTTGTCAGTTACATTAAGAAACTTAGGCAGTACACACATTTTGTATTTATTGTACTCCTAGTACATACAAACTGTACTTCGTTCAATTCGTATCAGTTTCGTGGAAGGTGCGTGCGTGCATGCAAAGCTGCCAGCTCGATTATCGCGATCGCATCTTGATCTCTGGCACCGAATCAACATAATTTTTCAGTTTGTACAGTACGGCGTGTGCCATGTACTAAATGCACTACTACGATGAGAAGCTGAAGATCTGAGCCTCGACGGCGGCGCATGGGGGAAACCATTCGTGTCTACGTACTGGTGGCGACGCATGCATGTCCTAAGCTGCACAGCCTGTGCTTGTACCCAACCCACGCGATTATTTTAAGCCGAGCCGAGCACGATCGAGCACGCACGTCCCGTCCCGTCCCGTCGTGGGATAAGGATGCGCCGCCGCATGCATGCGCTGGATATTCCTTCGCGCTGAATTATAAATAAATGTCGATTTAGATATACGTAATGTACATAATTCTCCATTTCTCCTGTTTATGAGTGTGTATTGTCGATTTAGACATCGATCTCTACGTACGTAATGTACATAATTCTCGATTTCTCCTGTTTATGAGTGTGTATTGGATCAATCATCACATGTAGTATTGGAGATGGTGGTACGCGCGTGCTGATTGCATGGAACTGCAGCAGCACAAGACTCCAAGTACGTACAGAGACATGTATGTACGTAGCGCGGGACAGCGACGGCTGATCTGTATGCATGTTGGCGCGTCATCTGGACCCGACCGGCGGTTGGCCGTGCGTGAGAGCGACGGTGGTACCGCGTAGCTACTTAGTTTGTGTGCTTTTTTTTTTGGGTGTGTGTGTGTGTAAGTAGGGAATTTGAAAAAAATAATCCAATTAAATAACAAATTCACGAAATAAACTCTGTCCACCGAAATTTCACGGATCTAACTATTTTTGCAACGCCGTAGACCATGGCGCCGCACCCTGAAGCGTAGCGCCGCACCAGCGTGGCGTCGACGTGGTCTTGCGGGTCCCAGTTTTGTAAGTGCGGCGCCACACACTACGGCGCCGCACTTTAGGTCTTGTACCAGCCGCGCGGCCGCCCCAGCCCGATCCAGACTCACTTCCTTACCCATCCACGAACAGAGAGGCGGCGGCGGTTGTGGTGAGACTCCTCCCTCAAATCCCTCCCTCCAAAAGGCCAAATTGGACCCTTCTCCCCGTGGATTTCGATCCCCCAAGTGCTTAGAGGTATTCTTCCCCTTTCTCTTTGTTTTTACCCATTAAATTCTTGGTTTGACCTATATCTATGAAACCCTAGATTGATATGCAAGATGTATGGTAGATTTTGGCATAGGTATTGTTGAATTGGCATAGGGATGGGTATTGTGTTAATGTCACCAATGAGTATGTATTGAGTATGTTGACCATGGTATTATTGTTGTGATTATTTTAGGAATGTCAAGAATTGTTCATGTTCATCATGTAGACAAGGATGCCTTTTTAAGAGGTAATATAGAACCGGACCCGGATGAGCTTGACTTGGTGTTTGATCGTAGTCCCACCTACGCCGATGTCTTGGAGCAAGTTAGGATTGAATTGAAATGGATGGACCCAAATGATGTTGTTGAGTTAGAGGGAAGGCATAATGTGGCTTTTGGAATGCACACCCGTTGGAAGACCATGTGTATCTTCTCCGAGCCCCGTTGGGTTGCATACAAGGAGGTGGTGGCGGAGTCGCTAGACAAAGCTCTTGAACTATTTGCCACCAAGAAGTTTGAGAATAACTTGCACTTCGATTTGAACCGTACTGCCTCCCCATTGGGTTCTAGGAGTCCTCCACCAATAAACCAAGAGGTATTGATTGAACCTCCATTTACCCAAACATTGAGCCCGATTTCGAAGAACCAAGATGAAGTGTTGGAAGAGAAAAATGATGATTAT
This sequence comes from Avena eriantha, assembly GCA_910589775.1. NCBI lineage: Eukaryota > Viridiplantae > Streptophyta > Magnoliopsida > Poales > Poaceae > Avena > Avena eriantha. Next base: position 68,291,579 of record OU342743.1, on the reverse strand, counting down.
TGGCACGATGAGAATGAGGTTGAGCTCCATGACAACAATGTTGGAGATTTGGATAAATATATTACGCAAGAGAACATGGACCGTGACATCCCGTATACTCGATGCTATGCATCGGACTCGGATGATGATGGTCCCGAAGAAGAACTTGACGAGGAGGGGTTCACGGCTAGAGAGGCCGAAATCCACGAGAACGTATTGGGGCGGGACCACATGGTATCTTTGTTCCGTGATGTTAGTCTCGCGGATGAAGCCACGGTTGATGGCGGGAAGGGCATAGTGCTTGGACCAAGGTCAAGTTCTTACCGTGATGGTAATCAAGAGAATAATGGCTTTTCTCGTGGATCTAGGTTCAAGACCTTGTTGGAATTTAAGCAATGGATAAAGGACTTCTCGGTTAAGCATCATCGCCCTTACACGGTGGTGCACTCGGACGTGAAGAAGCGTTACACGGTTAAATGCGAGGAGGATGGATGTCCTTGGATTGTGCGTGCAAGACCATTTAAGGGAGGTCCAAGTTGGCACATATCTAGTTGTGTATCAACTCACATGTGCCGAGGCCCGACGGTGGATGGCAAGGATGTGAAGCACGAGCATCGACAACTCACCTCCGAGTTTATTGCTTATAGGCTTTCCAATAACATCAAGTCATTTCCAATAATGACCATCAAAATGGTCCAAGAGCTTGTGAAAGCCCTCTTTCACTACGAGGTGAAATATGGGAAGGCATGGAAGGCGAAGCAAGCCGCATTCAAGATGTTGTATGGTGATTGGGAGGAATCTTATAACCGGATCCCTAGGTTGTTGTTAGCGATGGCCAATGCTAACCCGGGCATGATTCATATCATTGAACCTTTTGGGAACAAGACAAGGATAATGAACGGAAAAACCGTTCGAGTATTTGGACGTGCATTTTAGGGTTTCGAGCAATGTGTTCGGACTTTTGAACATTGGAGGCTTGTTATATCCATTGATGGCACCTTCTTGACCGAACAATACAAGGGCACTATCTTGATTGCAATAGCTAGCGATGCCAACAACCGGTTGGTTCCTTTGGCGTTTGCTTTGGTTGAGGTGGAAAACAATGACAATTGGGAGTGGTTCTTCCATATTTTGAGAACCAAGGTCTTACCCGCTCAAAGTGAATTATGTGTCATCTCGGATCGTCATCAAGGAATTCTCAATGCGGTGATGCTTGACATTCCCGGACATGTCCCATTGCGCCATCGATGGTGCATGAGACATTTTGTTTCAAACTTCTATAGGGCATGCAAGAGCAAGGACTTGTCTGATGATCTACAAGATTGTTGTCTCGCTTTCACGGAGCGCCGTTTCTCAAACTTGTACAACAAATTGTTCCATAACAAAGAACTCAATGCGGGGGGCAAAGAGTTCCTCCTTAGGAACACTGAAGATATGGGAAAGTGGGCACGAGCTTACGATGAGGGTGGCCGGAGGTATGGTCAAATGACAAGCAATATGGCAGAATGCTTCAACAAGTTGCTAAAAGGTGTCCGCGCATTGCCCGTCACGGCAATAGTCCAATACACATTCGACAAGATGAATGAGTATTTTCTAAAGTACTCAGCTGAAACGGATAGGCAGATTGCGGGAGACTACAAGGACAAGCATAAATACAAGTTCCCACCGAAGGTTGACGATTGGATGCAATTTCAGTCAAAGAAAGCGGACTCCCAAGTTATCATGGAATTTGATAATGATGAGCTAATTTACCAAGTTACGGAGCCAGGAGGAACCACGACTGATGGTGTCCAACACGGAGGTCGAGCTTTCAAGGTCGAGCTCAAAACTTGTGAGTGCACTTGTGGTAGGCCATTGTTGCTTCATCTTGCTTGCTCGCACTTGCTAACGGCAGCTCGAAGGCGACATCTTGATTGGAATAATCCTCTTACGGTGAGAGAGTCCGAATTCTCAATCGAGACTACTAAGAAGACATGGGCTCCTAGATTTCACCTATACCTGGACCAATCTCAATGTCCGGAGTACCATGGAATTCAAGTATGGCCCGATCCAGAATGGAAGGTCGTTAAACGTGGAAGACGCAAGACAAAGCGCTTTAGGAGTGACATGGATGGATGGGGAAGTGGTGGTGGCCGAGAAACGGGCAACAACCAATTCCAAGAGCCATGTGAGAGAGGGCGGTGTGGAACGTGCAATCCTGAAGGGCATAATGCACGAAAGTGTACCCAAAGAAAGAGAGCAAAAGTAAATGAAGCAAGCACAAGCCAACCAAGTGGTAGCCAACCGAGTGGTAGCCAACAAGCGCCAAACCCAAGGAGAAATAGGCAACAAGCGCCAAGCCAAAGGAGAAATAGCCAACAAGTCCCTAGCCAACCAAGTGGTAGCCAACATGTCCCTAGCCAACCGAGTGGTAGCCAACATGTTCCTAGGAAAGAAGCTCCTACGCAACAAAGAGGTCGATCACTTGGACTTAGAAGAGGAAGAGGGCGTGGACCAAATCCGGCTAGTATGATAGGTTACTTGGTGGCGTTGCATGTGCGGCGCCACAGCGCGTGGCGTTGCACTGTGTGGCGCCACGGCTTGGTGGCGTTGCATGTGTTCTGTCTACTTTTCTATGGATGTGCGGCGCCACAGAGCGTGGCGTTGCATAGTGTGGCACCAAGCTGGATGGCGCCGCACGTTCCTGGAGCCACGGCGTTGCACATGTGTGTCTGGCGCCGCACATTCCTATTGTTACTGTCCAACCTTTCTGCCCTTCCCAGAACTTCCTGCCACAGAGACACCTTCCTGTGGCCTTTTGCTGTGTTGCCTTTAAAAATCTCTCGGTAGCTTCACGACAAATTTACGACAAGTTCACGATCCCAAGCCGAACAAAGGCTTAAACTGAATGGGTTGAAACAAAGTGGGAGTTGAAACAAATTTATGACAAGTTCACGACAAATTTACGACAAGTTCACGACCAAGTTCACAACAAATTTACGACTACAGGCTAACGACAAGTTCACGACAAATTTACGGCAAATTCACAACTACTTCTCCCCAACTACTTCCCACGGGTCGCCCTCTTCCCTCGGCCCCTTCGTGTAGGAAGCTTCCTCTTGACCTGTTCCTCGTCATCATCTTCCAACCTGTAGGTCGTCTTCTTGGCCTTCTTTGCCTTCTTTTCCTTGGTCGTGGAAGGGTTGGGTGTGTAAGGCTTCTTGGGTTGCCTTGGCTTGAGCATGTAGTCGGACCGCTCGTGGATCTTGTATCGAGTGTATGTGCCCAACGTCATCTCGTCATCGACGCTTTCTTCATCCTGGGGCTATCAACACAAGAACAATGGTAAGGACATAATACAATGCAAGGGTTCGTCATAATACAATGCTTTGCTATCTCATGTGTGTCTGCCTCATCCTCGGATGGGGAGTGATGATCGCCAGAAGGGTCAGGGGGCGTGTTGGACCGTGACGCGGACGGTGTTGCCACCTCGGGGTCACGACAACCTAGCAAGTTTGAAAGCCGCCTTAACCGTAGGGTCTGCTTCTTAACAAACCCTCTAAACAGACTCTCTCCCTTCTCTCCGCGTGGGTATGTCTCGAAAGCATCATCGCATGCATCGGCCGACTTTCTTACCTCCTCCCGCTGTCATAGAAAAGAGTAAAAAAGTAAAGCATCCCGCGGGCCGACAAGAGTAAACAAGGAAAACAAACATTCGGGAAAATTACCACGAAGTTGACCAATGGAGCATACTCGGCTTGTCGCCCTTCTCTGACTATCCTGTTGTATTCTTCAGTTGTAAGCTCATCAAATAGCAATGGCTCCTCCAAGATTTCTGGGCGGAATGCTCGTGGGTACATCTCCACCCGCGTGTTCTCAAGAAACCAGTTGATGTAGTTGTTGAAAGCATCCTGATTGAATGCACCTTCCTGTGTTCCTTTTGCTTTCTTAGCCTCAATTACACACCTTTTGAATTTGTCAACATACTTCCTATGAAGCTTGTCCCAATCCTTCTCCTTCCTCTGCTTCTTCCTGTCCAAGCTGCACAACAAGAAGTCATAAAGCGATATTTCTCGAAAGATATTACATCACAGGCGAAGGCGGTTCATATCTTACCCATGGAGCCCTATGTCCATGTCCTTCCACTCGGGAGGGTTCACCTGAAATAACCCAAACTGGGTCATGACACGTTGTGGCTGGTGATGCTCAACCGCCCACATGCATACCATGGGGCAACGCATTAGCCACAGACGGACTTCTTCCATGCACTTCGGGTTAAGCACATAGTCGTCCGGGACACCAAAGTTCGCCCTTGGACCGTATGGCTCCCAGGTGACCTGCAACATACCACACTCATGTCAAGTTCAAATATTACACATTAATAACATAGAATTGACCGCACGCTGGGAAATTACCTGATCCATGGTTATCGTGTCAAACTCGTTGGTGTACCTCCTGTACGCCGCCAAAGGGTCGGTTGGGGGATCGGAGACCACATCCCACTTGTAAGCCCATGTGGGGAGCAGGAGGTTATTGCCGTCATCAACATAAGGGTTGTAGCTCAACAATCTCGACCGTCCAACTGGGAAGCGTTCCGAGCTCCACACCGAAAGAAGGAGCAAACAACCACCGATGCATCCATCGGTTGCGCTCCTAAGACAGGCATCATCCAGCTACACATGAAGTGATACACCGTTTAGTAAAACAATATTTTTTGAGGTCATGCAAACATAGATAACTTTGTAAACAAGCGATTACCTGACGGTACAACCAAGCCAACAACGCCGAACCCCAGCTGAAATCCGAGTCAAAAACTGTGAGCACCTTAAGCCAATGCCACTGAGCACGATCCCCACAGCTGTCAGGAAAGAGAGTCCTCGTGATGATGTACCACACATACACACGAGCGTATGTCATGACCGTGTCCTCGTCAGCATCCTCGGGGCAGGTCTTGAAATTCTGTCTAATCCAACTGAAAGTAGCCCCGGCAGCTACCCTTAGTGTTACTCCCTTCTCATTTACAACCTCGGGTGGATCCTTTCCTATAAGGCTAACCATCTGCTCCCGCCACCCGTCTGAATCTGTGCTTATGCACACAGGGTTTCCCTCGATTGGGAGTGCCAGGATCATGCTCATGTCCTGCAAAGTGATCGTAGTCTCACCGGTCCTAAGGTTAAAAGTGTGTGCCTCTGGCCTCCACCGGTCGACAAGCGCGGTGATCGCAGCGGGGTTGAACTTCGGTGTCGACCGAGTGACCATGTGGATAAAGGGGAGGAGTCCTAGTTGCTCGATGTACGGAGTGTACCGCTCATCATAAGTCAGGTTCTTGGCCGATGAGACCTCGTGATATCTAAGTCGAAGAGGTACAAGCTCCTGCAAACATACAATGGCCTAGGTTAGATTTACATCTCAACAAACCGGAGCAATAGGAACTACCATGTGGGTTTTTTTAGTACCTGTCTCTTTTCCGACAACTTGTAGGAACGGTGTTGAACATCGTAGTGAGGATTAAGAAGAGTCATCCTACATATTTCAAATAGATACCATAAGAACAATTATTCTCACATTACATATATTCCACTTTAGCAAAACTATGCTTGCAACATTACAAATGTTCCACCATAATCTATCTACAGTTGTACACTTAACAATTATTATAGCATTTATGAGGATTGCAAAATATCATCTATCATCTAACATAATTAAAGAGAAATTGCTACTATGAACCACACATGCTAACATATATATATTGGATTTGTATGCTAAAATAACCAACTAAAGTTCTACCATTGAATACTAAGCTATTGCTATAACTAAAGGTCAAATAAACCTAAGAATGCTTCATACAATCTCTAAATCCAATTGAAACTAGGGTTTCACCGAAATTTGAAGAAAATGGGACAAATACAAAGAAAAATTCGGATAGAACTGAGAGGATTGAGAGAAAATACCTGGGGAAGGGATTAGAAGCAAGATCTGGGAGTTTTTGGAGAGGGAGATCACATGGAGTCCCACCACAGCCGCAGCCGCCGCCTCTCTGTTCGTGGGTGGGGGAGAAATGGAGTGAGCCTGGGTCGGGCTGGGGCGGCCGCGTGGCTGGTACAAGACCTAAAGTGCGGCGCCGTAGTGTGTGGCGCCGCACTTACGAAACTGGGCCCCGCGAGACCACGTCGACACCACGCTGGCAGACGTGCGGCGCCACCATGCTTGGTGCTACGCTTCAGGGTGCGGCGCCATGGTCTACGGCGTTGCAAAAAGGGTTAGATCCGTGAAATTTCGGTGACCGAAGTTTATTTCGTGAATTTGTTATTTAATTGGGTTATTTTTGTTCAAATTTCCATCTAAGTACTTAGCTTGTGTGCTAGTTACACCTACCCGTGTCGCGCTCGTTTTTGTTAACCTCGCATGAACCAGATAGATATAGACACGATAAATGGCAGGAATTTTTACAGACTGGTTTTACGGGATGACGTGGTACACCGGATTTGCATAGTTTTTTATCACCTCCGTGATTTCAGGGCTCGGATCCATTCGGGCAACTACACGTCAGTCCGTAGGCTCGATTCCGTAAGAATTCATCCGTACGCGTGCGCTCACTGTGACTAGAAAGTAGAGATGGATATACGGGTGGTACCCCATCAATGACCGGAGTCGCGCGTGGGCGAGGCAGCAACGTCAATAATGGACGCAGACACCGGCCGGTTCGTGTACGGCCGGACAAGGCAATGGCCAACCGGCCGGACCCGACGGCAATAAACCATGACATCCCACACCCGTTCAAGGGAGACCGGTCGAGGTCAAACAAGTCTCTCAGACCTGTTCTGTTCCCCTACCTCTACTCCTCCCTACAAAAAGATGGCTAGGGTTTCGTCATTCCCCGTCATTATCATCGCCGATCAGCCTCGCTTCTATGGCCTTTCGGAGATATCAGAGATTAGATCCTGAACAAAGTAGGTATCGTAGATCAAGGTTCAAGTTCAAGGTTATTCGTGAAATGCATGGGATCATCATGAGTTTTTAGACACCGAAGTGTTGGTCAGTGGTCGTACATTGTCTCAATCATGTCTGTGTATTCCCGAACCATAGACTGTCACACTTATTGATAGATGGCATTTAGGAATTGATTCGGAATCGTTGAAGAAAAGAGAGAAAACTTCGGGAAGATACTGGCATGGCATCAGAATGGTTCTGGGGGCGGGGATCTCCGATGATGATCGGAGGATTCCGAAAGGTGTTTCGGAGTGACTGAAATTAAATAATATATATTTAATATTAATTAAAAAATTAAATGGATATTATGGGGGCAACCCACCTACATGGACCTTCCCGGAGGGAAGGGCCCATGGGGGCTAGCCACCCCATGGAGCAAGGCGTGTGGGGTGGGGCCCAACCCCATAGTCGGCCAACCATGGTGGGCCAAGACGCGCGGGGTGGGGCCCAACCCCACCGCTGGCTAGCCATGGTGGACCAAAGCGCGCGAGTGGGACCCATCCCCACCGCCGGCCACTGCCTCCTCCTCCCTCTTGTTTAGTCTCACCTTGAGACTTTGATGGAGGTGGTGCCTCCCTCCCACCTATATAAAGAGGGACACCCCTCTCCCTCAATCCATCCCATCAATTGGTTTGCCTGTTCTCTCTCCCTCTCCCTCACATGTGGTTCTCAAGTAGGAACAAGCATACGAGGATAGATTTTTTTCACCATGTGCACGTAGCCGTGTTGCTAGACTCTCGGTCTGGATAAATCTTCTTTCGCTATTTTGCTAGACCGGAACCCGAAATATGTCGCTATACCGGATGCATGTAAAGCCACAAGGCACCGCCACTTGTGGTGCTACTCACTTGGAGTTTGGATGTCTGCACGATCTTGAGGTCGGCTACGTCGTACCACTACATCATTCATGTTTCTCGTGAAACGTTAATCGCTTTCGGTCTTTAACGGTATGAACATCGAATCTCTCTCGTTAGTTTATATCTGCATAGATAGATCTCGACTACGATGTTCTTTTCGTTAGGAAAATTTAAATTTTCTACTATGGAACCCTTCAAGCGTGCCACAACCCTAGTTCTCACCTGATCCTCACAGTGGATGTTGGACGGCTGGGACTAATTGAATAGCAAAAGTACATACTCCTCCCAATCAGAAATATAAGACATTTTAGCTTTATAAAATGAATAAATCTAGACGCTTTTTAGTGTATAGGTTCACTCCGAATCTCTATGAACCTATACAGTAAAAGACGTCTAGATTTGATTTACAAAGATAAAACATTTTATATTTCTGAACGGAGGGAGCACGTATTAGGGAAAGAAACATCTTTAACGTAAAAATTGCAAATACCATGCAATTGTAGTACGTGTCGTACATACAGGGCATCCGTACTTTTCCTTGCGAGAATGAGACATGGTACTTGCTCTAAAGTAGCATTTACCTGCTGGTTGGTACGTTGTAATCTGCGCGTATAGCCTAAAATTACTTTCCCGGGGCACCACGCGCATGCTGGATGTGTACGAAATGGCCCAATGTCTAAGCAAAACATAGTTATTACAACATCCACACATGTTGACAGGAATCTGTTCACCAAGCGTGACGCGAGCTACCGACGGTGGGATGTGCGTGGGAGTCAAACCCATGGCGACCGAATCCACACTCAAAACGATTTATGAAAGTCCTCTTGGCTTCTGAGATGGAGTGCTCCCTACTTATTTTAAAAATTAAATACTATACTTATAAGTTTAAATAAATCTTGAAATAAAATCCTAAAAGTTGAGAATGATGTATCCCACAAACGTGTAAAATCTCAATTTGAAGTCTTTTATATTTCGAGCTATACAAAAATGACAAAGTGTGATTTTTTTGTGATTTGAAATCACTATACTATAGATCTAAAACTTTGTCATTTTTACGTAGCTCAAAATTCATATTTTTCGAATTGAGATTTTGCCCATTTGTGATATAAATCATGGGCTACATCCTGATTTTTTTAACTTAGAAATATGATTTTTTTTAATTTTGTTTAAATCAGACCAGTGGTGTGCCCATGTGCACCAAATCTTCACTGAACAAATACATACTAAACAAGTGGTGGCAGCGGCATTTCAAAAAAAAAAAAAGTGGTGGCAGCGGTTTGCATGTTTCAACTTTCACCAATAATTTGACCAGTAATACATGTGTCACTTGTTATAAAAATTATAACACTAAAAACTTTATTGGTATACATATTTTATGATATAGCTTCATATTGATGGTCACATCTAGATCTTGAAAATGATGTGTGTCAACTAAACGGGGTCGATGGAGGCAGTAAGTAATTTACAATCAATGCTAAAGACTAGTATCTGATCTGAATGTGGTGATTCAATCGAATATAAGATGTCATGACTCATGAGATCGCTATGGCAGCGATACTAAGCAATTCTAGGTCAACTGATAAAATCACTCACATACTTGTACATGTGTATCTTTTTTTGTTGTTGCTGGGATTGTACCTGCATGTGTATCTCGCCGGCCGGCTTGCCCTGCCAATACCAACAGATTATTGACCGAACAAACAAAATAAGATGCGCCCATGCAAGCACGATTAGACCCAAGATGCTGATGCTCTGTACCAACCGTTGTGAGATCCCCAGCTAATGGGCCAACGCATCGTCTGATTAGATAATACTCCCTCCGTCCAGCTAGCTAGACAAATTCAAGTAAGTTATTTTTGAATGGAGGGAGTATAAGGCTCTACTGACCAATATTCCATGAGTTGTTCCGGAGAAAAGGCTGTTCCACGAGCGTGACATTTTTTTCATGAAACTTCTAAACTGCAAATGTACCTAGGTACTAGCTATAGTCCAAATCTGTGGGTAGACCGTAGTAGCGCCTCTCTTTAGCTAGCTTCTACCTGAAGCATATTTCCTTTTCAGGATTGAAACGATGTCGGGAAAATTAAGTGCGAAGCGTGTGCTGGGACAGGACATGATCTTGGCCATGTCTGATCACGGCCGGCTTGGTTGCTAATTCATTGATATAGGCCCACTAATCAGTAACCATACGAAGTATTTTCTCTATATAAAAATATAAAGCTTTGTGAAAGGAATGTATCTAGACGATTTTTGTGTATAGATTCGGCGTGAATCTTTACACTAAAAGACAACAAATCCATTCGTTTCACAAAACTAAAATGTTATATATTTCTAAACGGAAGAGCGGTACACGGACGGAGAGCAGGGGAATCAACTCTTATTGTATCTGTATATACAATGCGTGTACTTTCGTGCCAGTTTCGTCCAAGGTGCGAAGCTGCCACCCTGCGCAGCTCGACCGCGATCTCTTGAGCTCTGGCACCGATCGAACAGTGTCCCATCAGAACTCGCATAATCTTGAGTTTGTACAGTACGGCGTGTGTCATGTAGATGCAGTGAAGATCTGAGCGGCGGCATGGGGAAAACCATTCGTGTCTACCGGCGGCGACGCATGCATGTCCTAGCGACACAGCCTGTGCGTGTACGCACGCGATTTCTTTAAGCCGAGCTGAGCACGAGTGGGCACGAAAACGTCGTCCTGGCCCGTCGTGGGACTAGGTTGTCCACATGGACGGATCTACGTGTGGTGCTACCAGTGCTGTAGCACCACCTATCAACGTTGTGCATAAGGGGAATTTAGATATATCTAGCTCACAAGTATGAAGATCACACTAGTTCAGCACCACCTAGCCTGTCTCAGCACCCCTCTCTAACCATTTCCGGCTCCGCCACTGGTTGTCCGCGCTGCGGATCGAGCTGGATATTCCTTCTCTGAATTGAAGATATCGATCTCTACGCTACGTACGAATGTACGTACATAATTCTGCATTGTATGAGTGTGTATTGGATCAATCATCACATGCATTGTAGGAGGAGGTGGTACGTGCTGATTGCATGGAACTACTATGTCAGAAGGCTCCAAGTACGTACAGGGACATACAGTATATGTAGCGCGGGACAGCGACGGGTGATCTGTATGCATGTTGGCGCGTGATCTGGACCCGACCCGACCGGAGGTTGGCCGTGCGTGAGAGCGACGGTGGTAGCGCGTATCTACCATGATGCTAGTTATATCTACCTGTGTCGCGCTCCGTTTCTGTTAACCTCGCACGCACCAGAGATAAACGCGCTGGTACGCCATCAATGGCCGGAGTCGCGCGCGGGCGAGGCAGCAACGTCAATGGTGACGCGGACACCGGCAGGTTTGTGTACGGCCGGCCAAGCGCAACCGCCGACCGGCCGGCCCTGACGGCAATAAACCACCACCTCCCCAGCCGCGAGGGAGATGCGGACGGGGCAGCTAGCCAAATCATGACATCTCTACCGGACCAATCTATTTCAGACACGGAAGGTATTCGAATCTGATATGTACGTATGAGTCTGCTTGAGAACCCGAAAACAAGCAATTTTGGTCTCTTTCTGTTTGGATCAGCGTGTCCCCACTAGCAGAGAAGAGACTCGTTCTGGACACGGCCTGGACTAGCCAGCTTTTGAAAGATTTCAACAAATCAGGAGTAAATAATAACGCTAGATTGTTTCGCCTTAAACTGCTATCCACATCGTTCCGATATTTTCGACCGCCGGGTGGACGCTGGGAAGGACACGCGGGGACGTTGCAACGGAGCCCTGCTATCCCGTGAGGCAGGATCCGCAGGCACAGGGTGAAAGATTTCATATCGCGGACAGGTGTACCGCACGCCGTCGTACCCCGCGTCACAGAGGGGTGGGCCGCACGTGACATGGGTCCGCCGTCAGCGTACGCGTGCAGGACCGCACTCTGTTAGAGGCATTTTCGACACGATACGCCTCCGCGCCCGCCGGATGGTAGGGGCCACCGAGAGTCGACGTGGCATCGTGAACCCATGCCGCCCGCGGATTCTCGCGATTATGGGCCCGCTGAGAGCCGACGTGGCACTGTGAGCCCATGACGGGTGCGGTCTCTCGCGGCCATGGGTCCCGCCAGGTGTCGACATGGCGCCCTAAGCCCATGCCGTCCGCGGTTTCTCGCGGACGTGGGGACGCTCAGAGCATACATGGCGTCGTAGGTTGTAGGCGGCTATGGTTTCTCGCGGTTATGGGGCTCGTTCATATCCAACGTGCAGACGTAGGCCGGTGATGACAATGGTTTCTCGTGTTTGTGGGCCCGTCGAGATACGACGCGGCTCTGTAAACCATGTCGGCTGGAAGCACACGCTATAGAAGACGCGGGTTATCACAGGCGTATAGACGAGTTGGCAGTGTTATCGCACGTGTGAGAGCATATCTATCAGCGTGATCTTGTTTGTTGCCGATAGAATGGGTGCCACCGTAGATTCTAGGCATATGCGAGTTCTCGCGTGTGGCTCAAAAACTCGCGTCGCAAGGCTTTCTAACACGACGCCGCGTCTGCCTTTCTCGCTAACATTTTGTCTATAAAACCCTCTTCTCATTCTCGAACTCCGCAAATAGCTATTTCGCTTCGTCTCTCTTGTGCTCGGTTTCATTCGGTCGTCTGGCGAACACACCCGGACTGGATGGTGGAACTGCTCACGGACAGGAGATGGACCACGGCCTAAGTTAGTGGTGCGTAGGGTGTAGACGGACGCTACCGCCCTTCCGATAAACTTTCACGGAATGGGCGGCGTGTCTTGACTACTTCCCTGGATAGGATCAGCGCTTGTGTGCCTCTTGGCCACCGTTGTATGGTTCTTCTGTTGTTCTGGTGAATGTTTTCAGAGCGTTCGGGCCACCTACGACAGGAAACCATGCTGGTCTTTCCACGCGATGTGTGCAACTAGCTGTCCTATTTCTTCACGTTGCATTTTCTTCTATCGCTCCGTGTTTTTCTTTTTTCTGATTTTCTTCGTGTGTTTATTTGACGCCTCCTTGCCTTCGCTCTTTCGCCTGTGTATTTCCATGCATTTCTTTCTGCCTATTTTCATCGGCTTTAAAAAGTCATCATGTTGTTATTCTCTCACTTTTTTTCTTCTTTTACCGTTGAGTTCTTTCTTTTTTGTCTGTTCGTTGTCTTTGATGTTTGAATATTTTTTTCGCGTTTTTGTTCTTAGGTTTCTAATACGCGAATTTAACTGTTTTTTCATCTCTCGATGTCTTTTGTCTTCTTACTTCTTAGTTTTTTCTTTTTCTTTTTTTTTCTTTTTTTCTTTTTTTTTGATTTTTTGATTTTCCTTTACTTTGTTCGCTGCTTCTTTTTCTCCGACACGGTTGTGAAATTTATGATGATGTAAACTGCGGCAGATCCGACTCGGTCTGTTAGATACGGATAAAACGTTGCTCTATTTAATTGGCTTCGCTATCGTCAGACAAATTTATGATAATTAGAACGGCTTGGGCGCAAGCTAACGGCCAAGGTCTTAGGGCATTATACTTACAGAGCCGTATCTGCTGTCATACGAGAATGCTTAGATTTTAACAAAGAGAAAACGTCTAAAACGGTAATAACACATTCTAAACTGTGTAACGTGACGGTCTATAGAGAACGCTAACGCGTTGACACCATACTTGAACGAGGGAGGGTAGACATGATACTTGGACGTGGGATACTATACTTGGACGAGGGAGGGTGAAAACGATACTTGGACGGTGGAGCGTGGATAGGATACTTGCACGAGGGAGCGTGGACACGACGCTTGATCGTATACTTGGAAGATTGAACGTAAACGCCGTACTTAGATGAGGAAGCGTGGACATGATACTTGGACGAGGGAGGGTGGACATGACACTTCGACGAGGGAGTGTGGACGCGATACTTGGACGTTACTTGGACGAGTGAGTGTGGCTCCGATGCTAGAACCAGTAATTGAGAAACAACTTATGTCGTCAAACTAAGACGAGGAACACCGAAGAACGCGGTAATCGAATGCTCAGGTTGCATCTTGCGTGTGTAGAATATCTTAACATCTTAAACATTATTTAGCCAACCGGTTACTAATTTCTATGAATAATGTATAATATATTTACTTTATATCTTTACGTACTATTTTTCTTTCTTTTGTCTAATATTTTACATGGATTGTGTCAACGTAAGAGTCGTCGCGCAATAACCAGTTACATACCAGAATATATACGATAGTATCTTACACAGTATTAGCTCTAGGGGCAGAGCTAGGCATGGTGCTGCCGGTGCTGTAGCACTAGTCTAGCAGCTGCACTACCTTGATCATGTCTTAATTTTAAAGCTATATATATACAAAGTAACTAGCACAGGTAAGTAAGGACTAGCACCAGCCTTGGACGGTTTCTAGCTCCGCCCCTGATTAGCTCAGGGACGGATCCATGGATTCGCTGAGCTATCGCCTAATTTTATCAATAAATGAGTTGTTTTTCCGCTACCATTTAATGCTATGTGCCCTATCTTACTACGCGGCCACAGTACAAACTCATGCACATACAACAACATTGCGATGCACGGTTTTGGCGCCGCCTGGATTGGATACTACTTCTTCAGAAGCCGCTAATAGGACTTAGCGGCGCGAGACTTGTTTTCAGACGCGGCGAGACCCACACCGTAACAAATCGATGTTGTTTACGAAAAAACTATCACTTGTTGTTCCGAGAGCAGATCGTTTCTCTTGCACGTGGATGTAGTGTGATCGTATAATCTGGGGATAGAGCATTACTATAGTCGAGCTCTTTATGTTCTTCATATTCAACCCTCATTATTTTGAGTTCTTCAACCGGATTTAGCTTGGGCTTGCTAGCAAATCTTCCAATTATGAGATTTTGACTCTTGGCTATCTTGTCCAATGGTGCCTCAACGGTCTTTGTTCTTTTCTATAGAGTCTGCACATCATTCTTAATATCAACTGCTTGATTTAGACAATTTACCAATAATATGAGCATGGTTCTCCGTTATTTTAGTAAGAAAGCTATTTTGCTCAGCTTGAGTTTACATAAAAGTTCTAAAAGAATTCTCAAGCACTGAGAGATTACGATGATTTGCTCCATTATTATTATTATTACAATTCATTGAAGCACCTACATGATTGGCATAAGATTTTTGAAAGTTGGAACCAAAGTTTTGGTTCTTCCATGCAGGATTATAAGGATTGCGAGCAAGAGAGTCTACTTTTTAAATAGTTATGGTGATGGCATTTACTTGGCTTTCTTCATTACCTTTAAGTGTATCTATAAACTCATTCATCTATGTTCTAAGATCTTCATTCTTCTCCTTATTAATAGAGTTTACCTTCTTTGAGGAGGATCTTTCCACATGCCATTAGACATGATGGTTTTGCAAATCATCAAGAAGCTTTATGGCAACATTAACTTGCTTGCTCATGAATGTGCCTCCAGCTGCAGTGTTAAGCATAGATTTAGATATGATATTTAAAGAACTATAAAACAAATGGAGAATTAACTATTCTTCCATCCAATGGTTGGGACAGTTTCTTACGGACTCTTTCATACTTTCTGATGCAAGCGCTAGTGGCTCATGGTGTTCTTATCTAAAACATATAATGTTAGATTGGGGTTGCATAGTGACATGGGTATGCCCGATAGGCACCCAACTACAGCGTACCTGGTACGGCTCGACGGAAGACCCACTCGACGAATTGCCAATGTCCACAACGCCTATGACGGTTCGAGTGGTATGAAGCCCATATGGACACGGACTTCCAAACACGCAAGACAAGGAAAGCTCAAGACTAGAGTTTGAATATAACTTATAACCTACTCGTATTGCTACCTGAGACCTAGCCTCCCCATATATAAAGACTAGGAGGGTCCAACAAGAGGGCAATCACGATTCACCCAATAGACAAATCGCAACTCCTACAATAGATCTCGACATCGATCTCTCGCATACACATACGCCAGATCTAATCTGCGCATACACCGCCATCAGCGACATTGTAATCCTTCGGATCATCATCAATCAAGAACAGGCAAGTAGGAGGAGGGTCCTCTACGAGGCCTGAACCTGGGTAAAACCTCGTGTCACTTGTGTGCTTGTTTGCTAGCCGATCGAGACTTCCAGTGCACCCCTATTCCTCGAACATAAATCTATAACAATGGGCATTGATGAGTTAAACCCTCGTCAGTTGGCGTCGTCTGTGGGAACTGGGCACGCTGATGTTATGATCTTGACGACTCCATCATCAACAATCTACGATTCGCCGTCTCCAATTGGATCTACAAGATCGAGATTCCAAGATATTCGACGGTGGCCGGAGAGAATTATCATGGACAAGCCGGCAGATTCAATGATTCGGACTTATAGCCAAATCAGCGGCATCGCAAAAATCTACAGCGACTCGCCCGCCACCGTGACGCACCTTATCAACAATCGCTTCCGTAGCCACATCTCTTTTCACTAGATCGATCATCCTGATCTCCGAAGGAAAAAACTAGTACAAACACCAAGGCGTACGTGCATGGATTTGACGGCCGGAAACGTCGATTGCCTGAATTAATACACGATCACGCGGCTTTGGATGGCCGGTCAACAGAGTTAGATTACACGTGAAGAAAAGGGGATAGGAGACCGAGTCGACTCCAAGTTCTAAAGCATACACTGCACCGTTTCACGTCTTGGGAGGAAGCAGAAAAACAAACCAGGTGAAATCTTTCAATCGGATCAAACTTAAGGGACGAGAAAAAAATCCGTAAAGGAACCTCACGTCCTCGATGTTGCGTTTGAAAGCCAATCGGTTGGTACTACTAAAGAAATAAAGAAAGTGGCACGTCATGTTGTTGCGCACTAAACAAAGACGACCAGGTCTTCTACTCAGTCTCCGCGTACGAAGTGCCTTAGAGACCCGGATCAATTAAGGGATAGTGATGTTTACGAAGTTCAATCAAAAGCAGCTCAGATCAAATAAAAAGGGGAGTTGACACAGTCGCAGTAAGCTACGCTGCCTCTACTACTGCAAAAACAACTTCTGTCATCACTGACACCGCGGGCTTCGTCTTCATCGCCACAGAAAACCTCGTTTCCAAACAGCATCATCGTCTCCAGAGCTGTTACATACAACATTATCTCCTCCACTACCGGCAGATATCTTGGTCCTACACGTCGACTCTTTCTTTCGGTGACTCGATGGCCACGTCGACTCCGTCCGTTGTGCGACTCCACATCCGTCGTGTCGACTTTGCCTACTGCACGACTGCGTCGATCTCGACTACGCATCCACCGTCGGCTCCACGTATTGCATTGACTCTACACACGCGGGTATTCGGCTATGTCACCCGTTGCCGCCATTGTCTTCGGCGACTCGAGGGATCCCTTGGTATCGACGACCCGCTGTGGTCTTCGACTTCGGTGATATGCTACGATCTTCAGTTGCGGCAAATTGCTGCTACCATGGCCTTCGGCGACCCGCTGCCGCGTAGACTCCGGTCCGCCGCATCGGCTCTCAAAAGTTGCCTTGGCTACATCGACCGCATCTACTCTACACTCAGGGGCTCCTTCGGCTCTAGCGACCCGCTGTGGTCTTTGGGTACAGCGACTCGGGGGCTCCCTCCTCTACGGCGACCCGCCGCGTACTTCAACTTCGCCGACCTTCTGCGGTCTTCAGATGAGGCGATCTGACGCGGTCTTTAACTGTTGTGGCCCGTTACAGTCTTCATATACGACAACTCATCATCACCACACGATTTTGGTCCACCGCATCGACTACGTCCGCCGCGTGACCAGCCGTCACGGCGACTCCTTCCACCGTACGACTCGCCGCCACGTCGACTACGTCTATGGGCGAAACGCCGCATGACTCGCCGTCGTGTCGATTCTTTCAACCACTGCGACTACCAATAAAGCTAAGTTATCCTTTACTTAGAGTTGATTCCTTTCTAACTATTTAGTTTAATCACAATCGATACACTCGAGGGTTGCGCCCTCTTCGAGTAACCTAATGTGCCATCGATTACACGCACTCGAGCACCTCATACACGACAGCCAGAGTAGCTGATTCTGCCTGATCGTCAAATGCTTGAACTCCGAGTACCTCTTGCAAGGTACTGAGACTAAGGGTAATCAGGCTAACAAAAAATCCTAGCATACAGTGCAAAAGTGTCGACTCGATTGGCACCACAATCTTACTTTACAATCCAATATGCAACTATTCTTTACAAGATACAAGTACTTTACAATTCTTCATGTTTTATGCAGCTTACAAGGATGTCAACTGTGTCGAGCTATTCTATCAGTTCCTCTAATAGGAGTCAAAAAAAAACAACTGGCTACGACATATACTCAAGACCCGAGTTGAGTACCTCCTCGGATGGCTGCATCGCTTGATGCTACGCACACGCGACGTTGGTTGCACACCCGACATAAATAACGGTGTCGACTCCATCTGCATCATCGACTCACCTGGCTACTCGCCGCATGACTTTGACTACATCGTCGATTCTTGGCTCCTTATGCATGAGATGCTGACTCGATGCACTTCCGGGTCAGTGGTTTCTCCTCGCATGTTTTTCGACTACGACTGCAAGATACAAGAATCGAGTCTCTTCCTGAGTATACGACTCCGCCAGACACTCGGGGGCTACTCCAAACTGGAGCGCTGAATGTGCATATACAAGATCTTCGAGTGGCACGCTCTGAATCCTCACTCGAATCCATGATTCGACTAAGGACTCGGAGGCTACTCCCATAAGGAGCGCTGGCTGCGCACCCGAAGAAATTTGTGAAGATATCCAAGCATTAGAAAACCCTTCACTCGAATTTACGATTCGATTGTGGGCTTCGGGTTACTCCCATAGGGAGCGCTGAAAGCATATTTAACTGAAACAAGCAAAAGACGACAGCAGTCGCAAAATACTTATAGTCCCACTCGAGTCTATGACTCGAATAGGCACTTGGGGGCTACTCCCATAGGGAGCACTAGTCGCGCACCCTATGATTATTTGTACATCATACTGCGTGTCGATAACATCCACACTCGAATGCTATGGCGACTCCGCCTCATATTTTCCCTACAAAGAGATTACGTCTCCTGAGCCACCCGAATCATCTCCGTGATGACAAAAAATTCGGATGTCGCGCTTACAGTATGAAAATAAGACCTGAATAAGGCCTGGCAATGCATCTGCTGCGCTCTACCAGAAATAATTTGTACCTACAGATATGATGAATAAGCCTTGACGGACGTGTCGAGTGCTCACATTTACACACTGGGATTCGAATCTATAAGACCTCCACGGCATGAGTCGAATTACGCCAGCAATTTCCGAATTCGAGTCCAGGGACTCGAGTTTGAGTAGGTAGCGTTGTTTTTGCCCTAGAGCAATTAAGTGGTCCCGATCCGTCGAGCGCACTAGGCACGTTTACCATCATCCTGATGAACTACTACAAATTCGACTGACCCGATGAACTTCCGAGTGAAGTGCTTCGCACTCGACACAATTGTCGACTCCGACATCCTAATGCAAGATTCAAGATCAACTAAGTCTCCACCCGAATCTACGATTCGCATGGACACTCGGGGGCTACTAACATGGGTATGCCTGATAGGCACCCAACTGCAGCGTATCTGGTACGGCTCTACGGAAGGCCCACTTGACGAATTGCCAAGGTCCACAACGCCTATGACAGTTCGAGTGGTATGAAGCTCATATGGACACGGACTCCCAAACGCGCAAGACAAGGAAAGCTCAAGACTAGAGTTTGAATATAACTTGTAACCTACTCGTATTGGTACCTGAGACCTAGCCTCCCCATATATAAAGGCTAGGAGGGTCCAACGAGAGGGCAATCATGATTCACCAATAGACAAATCGCGACTCGTACAATAGATCTAGACATCGATCTCTCGCATACACATACGCCAGATCTAATCTACGCATACACCGCCATCGGTGACATTGTAATCCTTTGGATCATCATCAATCAAGAGCAGACAAGCAGGAGTAGGGTCCTCTACGAGGCCTGAACCTAGGTAAAACCTCGTGTCACCTATGTGCTTGTTTGCTAGCCGATCGAGACTTCCAGCGTACCCCAATTCCTCGAATCTAAGTCCATAACAATGGATATTGATGAGTTAAACCCTCGTCACATAGTTTTAGCGAGAGGGAAAACTTAGTCATGACAAATGAAGAACATTCCTCTCATGAAGTAATAGTGTCTCTAGGCAATACTAAAAACCAATCTTTTGTCTTTACTCTAAGTGACAAAGGGAATAAACGCACTTCGACCGCATCGGGGTCAACATATGTTATGCGTATCATGTTATATATCTCGATAAAAGTATTCAAGTGGATACTTGCGTCCTTAATAGCCGAGCCTCCAAATTGGTCCTATTTAACCAAACTGAAATAGTTAGGCTTAATTACGTAGTTCTTCGTTGTAATAGCGGGTTGAGTAATTGCATGCAAATTATCATCATTAGGAGTAGTATACTCCCCCAAGCTTCTTTTCTTGCCATGTATAATATTTTTTTGGGTTTTTGGTTTAAGAAAAACAACAATAGTAACAATAAAAATATTAACTAATTTTTTATTAGATAACAAGTAAACGAAGAACAATAATTAAAATAAAACAAATACTAACTAGCAAGGTCTCTAATAACCTCACCAAGGTAGCGAGAATTGCATTCCCGGTAACGGCGCCAGAAAAAGGGTTAATACCTTCGATCCAGATTGTGAATGTAGTATAGCTTGCTGCTAGAAGACCTAGATTTATCGTACCTTGGAAAGAATTTGCAATGGTGCAAGATTATGTCGAATAAGACCTTGGAAACTCGTAGTATCTTTGTTTACCGAACCTTTCATATTTACTCTATGGTTTGAATCAATGGATGGAGATATGCCAGGGCTAAGGATTCACCTATAGATGTGCACATATGTTAGGGATAAACATAATGTTAATTATCGCGTTTATCGGTAATGATTTATAATGATAAAGAATGTTGGTGGTACGTTTGTAATTACTATAGTATTTTTCAGCCACATCTATTGTAGGCTTTTTCCCAAACGCTATACCACCGCCGCGCGGGGTTACGCAGTTATTAAATAAAACAGACCAAAGCTTTATTATCAATGATGTTACCGTTACTTCCAAATGGATCTCTAAAACAACTACCGTACTCCTCCTGTTGTCACTCGGTTTCAGAAGTAGAAGTTGATCACCACTCATCCCACATACCTGACAAGTCCTTAGATCGAGAAAATAAACAAGAATGCGCAGGGTAAATCTACCATTTAATCACAACACAATATCCCATGGGATTAGAAGATGCACATAACACTATGAGGCTTCTACCTCAGCCCGCATCCCTTCAGGACTATTTATACATGATTAGATCAACAATCATAAACATTGTAGATAAATTCTTAAGACAAATACCAAATAGTATTACAATGCCTCCAATCATGATGAGATCAAGATTACAAGTAGAAGACTATGACTATGGAGTGGAGATGGAGAGAAGGGATGGCTATGATGGTGGTGATGGCGGCTGAGATATCCTCTCATAGATGCAAATAGTTTCATATGTGTTCTACATAATTGCAATAGGTTTCTGGTCTTTCTATTGTGTTTCTCATATAGGAGTCTTCATGAAAGTTGCTTGTGTTAAGCGGGAGGAGGTGACGGAACATCGTATGGGCATGCGGTACAGGTAGGACGTGCTCGTACCGGTGCATGTTATACCGTTTGTGAGATCTCTGTGGCCTCTTTGACTTCGGCTTGTTGGCAACTCATGATTCTTCCTTAATTGCTCGAGATTTCCCACACTCCATCTTAGATAGATGTCGCCGCTGCCGTCCTCTCTACTGCGACCTTGCCCCTACTCCGCCGCTCCACCCAATCCACCATCTAGGACACCCTAGCCACCCTGATGCCATGGCTAGCCGATGCCTCCTGTCTCCCCCTGATATGTTGTAAACGTATCTATAATTTTTGATGTTCCATGCTTGGTTTTATCTATTTTCTTATGTTTTGTCCATACTTTGGAGTACTTTTCATATGATTTCTTGGACTAACCTATTAACAAGAGCCACAGTGCTAGTTGCATGTTTTCTGCTGTTTTTGGTTCCAGAAAGACAGAAAATGAATATTCTCGGTTTTGGACCGGACAAAAGCCAAAGTCGCTATTTTCCCGGAAGATTCACGGAGCTAGAAGGAGAGATGAAGGGGGGCCACAGGGTGGCCAAACCACCCGTAGGCACGGGTCCCCCAGGCTGCGCCAGGGCATGGTGTGGGCCCCCTGGCTGGCCACCGACCTTGCCCCTTCACCCATATATTCCTCCCCATACAGAAACCCTAGATCGTCAAGCCTACAGCAACGAAAAGTTCTACAGCGCCATCGCCACCGAAGGGGAGATTCAGGGGACAGAAAGTCTCTGTTCCGGCACCCTGCCGGGACGGGGAAGTGCCCCCGGAGCCATCTCCATCGATCTCCACCATCATCTCCATCACCGTTGCTGATTCACTCTCTCTCGAGGCTAAGGGTTCTACCGGTAGCTATGTGTTCATCTCTCTCTCTATGCATGATCATATTGTGATCATGAGCTTTATAATCAAGTAGATCTACCTTGCTACTCAAGTGCTTTAATAGATCTATGCTCTCCCCATGTGTGTGAAGTTGACAGTGTGCACACCATGGTGGCACTTAGGCTAGAGATTACAAATACTTGTTATGAGTTATATTTGGAGTTGGATGTTTCTATGAAATTGTGGTGTTTGTTTGAACCATCTAGAGCTCAAGGTAACAGTGTGGGGTTATCTAGATGGGGAAAGCGAACTTTAAGGTGTGATGTTATAGCCCTACCATGGAATAGAGTGTCCAACGAGAGAGTAGTTAAGAGTAGTATCATAAAGAGAAGATATTTATATGAGAGTGTTCACTAGTGAAAGTATGATCCCTAGGCCTTGTTTCTAAGCATTAAAACACCGTTTGCAACTAGATCTGTTACATGTTTGCTTGCTTCCATCTTTATTTAAGTTTGCCTTTAGTCTCTTCCACGCTATCAAGCTATTTTCTGGCACCATTGTCTTATATCCATACCACTTGTATTTCACTATCTCTTCGCCGAACTAGTGCACCTATACACCTGACAAGTGTATTGGGTGTGTTGGGGACACAAGAGACTTCTTGTATCTTGATTGCAGGGTTGTTTGAGAGGGGATACCTTTGACCACTTCCTCCCTTAGTTCGATAAACCTTGGGTGGTCCACCTAAGGGAAACTTGATGTTGTTCTACAAACCTGTGCACTTGGAGGCCCAACAACTGTCTGCTATAATAGAAGTGCGTAGACATCAAGCTATTTTCTGGCGCCGTTGCCGGGGAGGTAAGGTAAAAGGTACTCACATCTTCTGGTGTGAGTGCTCGAAGTTATTTTCTTTAGATTCTGCAATTTTGTCTTTTTGTTTCTTGTTTTTATTTTCACTAGTTAGGCTTAATGTAAAACAACAACAAAATTAGAGAGCTTTTTAGTATTTTTCCTAAGGTAGAACATGAATTGTCTGAAAAGAAAATTAAAAAACCCATGAAACTTTCTTTGCATGCTAATAGCAATGTTATTAGTATGAATCTATTGAACACCTTTGTTACTAATGCTATTGAAATGTCTAAGCTTGGGGAAGTTCGGTTTATGAAAATGATCTTTTTAGTTCCCTAGCTTTAAAGAAGAAAATTTGCTCTGATGATACTTTATCTCCCATATGTGGTAATTCTAATGATACTTGTGATATTTTAAATCCACATACTGAAAGCATCCCTTTTAAAATACCTATAAAAATTGTTGAACGTGTTATGAATAACTGCTATTTTGGAGATGGAACTGTCCATCCTGGTGATCATTTACTCTTTATACATGAATTATGTGAGTTGTTCAAGTATGCAGGTATTTCAATGAACCAAGTTAAGAGGAAGCTATTCCCTTTTTCACTTAAGGAAAATCAAGGGAGTGGTATGAGCTACTAGATGATCCTCATCATTTGGAGTGGAAGGAACTTGCATCTCTATTTTACTCTAAATTTTATCCTCCTCATGAAATTCATAAAGATAGGAATTACATTTATAATTTTCATCCACATGATGGAGAAAGTATTGCCCAAGCATGGGGGAGACTGAAGTCACTAATGCTCAAATGTACCATTCATGAGCTCTCCAGTAATATTGTTATTAATAATTTTTATGTAAGGCTTTCACGACATTACAAGGACTATCTAGATACTTGTTTAGAGGTATCCTTCACAAGTAAGGATGCCAAAGCTAAGTGGGATCTTCTTGAAACAATTCAAAGCAATACCGAAGATTGGGATAACAACAAAGGTAAATAACCATGTATAAACTATGAGTATGATTACATTAAGTCTTTCGCTGAAACTGCTGATTTTCAAGAGCTTGGTGCTAAATATGGTCTTGATCCTCAAATTCTTATTGATTGTTTTAGATCCTTTTCTTCTCATATTAATGCTCCTAAAGAAAAATATGACATGTATCATGAGCCTTTTAAAGACACTTGCATGGAAAATGAAATTGTTATTAATGATAGCAATAAACATGCTCAAACCTCTGAAAGTACTATTTCTTATAAGCATGTTATTTTTTGTGAAATATATAGACCTTGTGAGAATAATCAAATTGAAGAAGAATATTGTATCACCCACGGGAATGAAAAAACAAGAATGTGGTATAGGGCTCTAAATGATCTTGGTAAAAAAGTGTGTGCCCTCTATCCTTTTATTTGTGAACTTTGCTTTGAAGTGGGTCATTTCAATTTTCAATGCTCAGGCCATAATAATAGCCCTTCTAATCCAATTAGTACTGCAAGTTTGTATTTTGATGACATGATCACTCCTAATCATCATGATGAACTTACATTATTTTTGGGGTGTGAAGAATTATCAAGAAAAACTTATTTGGTAGATATGAGTGCTTTTGATATGAATAGTGTCCTGCATGGTTTTCATCTTTATTGTGTTGATAATTCTCACACAAATACTTACATACAAAATATTATAGAAGATGAGATTTTTACCAAAATATGACAGGACTAATATGTGTTTTGATCTTATTAATGAAAAGAAGGAATCCTCCAAAGTTTCATCTATTGTCTCTAACAATAAACCAGGGTATATGGAGAATCTTCCTTTCAGGCTTCTCCCTCCTAAAGAGAAGAAGAAAAAGAAGAAGAGGAGGAGTAAAGCAAGAGAGGAAATGGTATTTCCCCCGAAGCATGTTGCTCCTATTATAGTTTTTGATGAGTCTGAACTCGATGATGTTCCTATGCCTATTACCTATAGTAGTGATCATGATTGGGAAAAGCACACTACTTTTGATATTGAAAATCTCTTCGGTACCAATTCTGAAAATGATGATATTAATAATTACTATTAGTGCTATCCATTTTCCTTCCAATGATGATACGTTTACAAATGAACACACTTTTGAAGATAACTATTCTATTGCTTATGATGATACTATACCTCCAATATATGATGATTGCAATGATGAATATGATATTTTCAGTCCACCTACTATTGAGGAGGAAATTAATTATGATTACAATATGCCTCCTATATTTGATGATTATGGTGATGAGAATAATAATGATAGCTATTTTGTTGAATTTGCTTCCACTACAATTAATAATAATTACTATGTTTATGTGGGGAGTATTAATTCTTTCATTCATGGGCTCATGATAAGAATGTTTTATGTGATAGTTATATTGTTAATTTTATTCATGATGCTACTGAAAGTTATTATGAGAGAGGGAAACATGGTTTTATGTATCTCAACAAAATTAAGTTTCCCCTCTTTATGTTGAAAGTCTTGAAGTTGCACTTGTTTTGCTTTCCTATGGTTGTTGCTTTGTGATTTCATGAATTGTTTCTTTACAAGATTCCTATGCATAGGAAGTGGGTTAGACTTAAATGTGCTTTGAGTTTGCTTCTTGATGCTCTCTTTTACTTCAATTCATATTTCTTGTGTGAGCATCTTCTCAAACTATCATGCCAAACTTAAAGGCGTTAAAGAAAAGTACTTATTGGGAGATAACCCAAAAGTTTTAGATGAGTCTTGGAAGTTATTACCTCTGTAATAACCGCTCCTTATCCTTTTTATTTGCTTTTTGTGCCCAGAGTAACCTCTAATGAGAGAGAAGTAATGCTTGGGAAAGTTGCTGTCCCAAAATACATTTTTGTGCTTTGATGTAAAAAATTTGTGTAAAATATCTGTACATCGTTTTGAGGCTTCAATTTTTATGCTTCTGCCCCAGGTTGTTATCTAACTTTTGTTAGTTCAACACTTTTTGATTTGAGCAAAGAAGGTCTTTGACAAAAATTCATCTTTACCTTGTGGTCTGTTTTGATAGATTCCTGCCATTATTTGCATTTTCTTCTTGTTGGTTTCTTTTTGAGTTCTTTTGGGGAATTGAGCTTTTTGAGAGAAGTGTTACAGTAGCTTGTGTTTTAATGGAAGTTTTATTGGTGTTATAACTGAACCTAAAAGACTTATTATCTTGAGTGCACTAATGTTGCTAATAAAGATTGTGTGAATTTTTGTATGAAGGAAAACATTTAGGTGTATGGAAGGAATGAGTAATGAGATGAAAGATGGACTAAAGCTCAAGCTTGGGGATGCACCGCGTGTCACCCCAAGAAATATCCAAGAAGTACAAGCGTCAAAGCTTGGGGATGCCCAAGGCATCCCCTTCTTCATCAATAAAAATCCCAGGTTTCTTCCAAACACTTCATTTTTATTGTTTCATGCACAGTTGTGTTGTTCTTGGAGCTTCTTCATTTTTTTTTTGTTTTTTAGTTTGCTTGGTTTTCTTAGTTTGCTTGAATAAATTGGTTGGACCCCTCTTTCATACATTAGTTTTCAAATAGTTTGGTTTCGATTGGAAAAGAGTAGGAAAGCTCATGCTAAGTGGTAAAGGGAGCTTGTTTCTGACTGTGGCCTATGCTTTGTCATGCCATGCTTGATATTGATCTGGCTTTATGCTTAGTATTCTTTGTTTTAGCATGACATGTTATAAACAACTGAGATTGCTTAATGTGCCTTGGAAGGATCTGATGACCCACAAGTATAGGGGGTGTATCACAGTATTTTCGAGGGAAGTGAAACCCAATTTATTGATTCGACACAAGCGGAGCCAAAGACTATTTATCAGCCTTAACAACTGAGTTGTCAATTCAGCTGCACCTGGAAACAATCTTGCTCACAGCAGTTTATCAGTAGCAACAGTTTTGTAGTAGGAATAGCAAAGTAACAGCAGTAGCAAAGCAAAGACAGTAGTAACAAAAGCAGTAAACAATGGGATTCGAGTGCGGTAGGCATAGGGATGGATGGACGGGCGTTGCATGGACAAGACAATTCACATAGCAATCAGAACATAGGGCAATTGCAGATAAATAAGATAAAGCACCCAAGTACTAGACAATCCTAGGCATGTGTTCCATATATAGCCATACGTGCTTGCAATGAGAACTTGCACAACATCTTTTGTCCTGCCAGCCCGTTTGCAGCGGGGCCTCTAGGGAACTACTGGCAATTAAGGTGCTCCTTTCAATAGAGCATCAGAGCAAAGCATTAACAATCCGTGAACACATGTGATCCTCACATCAAAGCCATTCCCTTCCGGTTATCCCGATTTCTGTCACTTCGGGGCCATAGGTTCCGGACAACAACGTGTGTATACAACTTGTAGATAAGACCAGAAACAATACTATCATAATGAATCAATAATAAGTTCAGATCTGAAATCATGGCACTCGGGCCCTAGTGACAAGCATTAAGCACAACAAGTCGCAACAAAGTCATAAAGCACTAATAAAAGATACTAGGCACCATTCCCTAACAATCTGATGCCATTACATGAACGATCTCATCCAATCCCTACCATCCCCATAGCCTACAACGGGGGATTACTCACTCATAGATGGGGGAAACATGGATGGTCGATGGAGAAGCGATGGTGATGATGATGGCGATGATCTCCAATTCCCCGTCCCGGCAGGGTGCCAGAACGGAGTTTCTGGTGCTGTTTCGTGGAATCTGGTGGTGGCGGCAGAGCGGAACTCTTTCTGGAAAAACGTCAAACCCCCCTAAGTTTTTAGGTCAGAAGGCTCCTTATAGGCGAAGAGAGAGGCCGAGGGGGTGCCTGGGGGGCCCACACCACCCCCTGGCGCGGCCTGGCCTGGCCCGCACCACCAGGTGGTGTGGCCACCCCAAGGCTCTTCTCCGTCTCGTATTCTCGCTCCTGGAGTCTTCGGGGGAAATAGGACTTTTGGCATATTTTCCGGGATTTTTCCTGATAGTTGATTTTCTGCACAAAAAGTAGACACCAAGGCAATTCTGCTGAAAACATCGTCAGTTCGCATTAGTTGCATCCAAATCACACAAGTATAGAGGAGAAACAATAGCAAAAGTGTTCGTGAAAGTAGATACGTTTTGGGTGTATCAACTCCCCAAGCTTAGCTTATTGCTTGTCCTCAAGCAATTCAGTTGAAAACTGAGTGCGATAAAAGAACTTTCACGAACACATTTGCTTCATATGATGTAAATATTCTCAGCAATGTGATCAACTACTTAGACAGTTCATAATAAAGAGTATGCAACTAAGTCTACTTAATAGTCATTGCAAGCTAAGAAGAGATTCTAACTCAAGAATAATAAGTAGCATGAAGCATAAACATAAGCAACATTACAATGCTCATAGAAAGGTATGATAGAGTGGTGTCTCGCTTGCCTTTGATTATGAATGCCAAGGCACCTCTGAAGTTCAAGTGATGACTAGAAGTAAAGATATCAAACATACAAGCATCAAAGTCATAACACAAATAATCAAGTAATGGAACAAACACAAAGAATGACAACTATGATCTCAAGAAGGTGCTCAAAGAATATGTGGAGACTCAACAAGTAGAATAAAAAGGTTTTGAATAATTTTGAAAGGCTTCCAAATGCTGAAAGTATGGTACTCATTAGCTTTGAGCTCTCATTTCCCCTATCATAAGCATCTTTAAAGTGGTTAAGGTGAAAGTGAGGTCCAATCTGAGTTATATGCTTGACAGACTATAAACTGGAAATCCCAAGTCCCTTGAGTACGAGGGCCGCTCCTCATGCTACTCAACTTTAGTTACCAGTAAGTTCTTGTCATCGTAAGTATGTGCGCATCATTGAGAACCGCCAACGGGGTACCCTTTGCCCGATGATACAGAAGAATCCCCATATCAAAATGACAAGGCAAGCAGACAATGAGTATCTCAGCAATCTTCTTATTTACCATGGGAAAATGGTGCTTTTTTCTCTCTTTCCTCTTTTCATAAATCTCTTTTTTCCCTTTTTCTCAATAGCTATCTCTCTCTTTTTTTATAAGAAGAATGCTTCATAGATATCACTATGGTTACGCTGCAGGTTTCCACCATGTTAGCATGGATTAGACCAGCGGCCCAGGCGTTTCTCTAACACACATACATAACTCCATGGACTTACAAGCTCCCCTTTTATTTCACACCGACGACATCCGCAAACAAAAGAGCAAGGTATCAACTGGGAATATATTTACAAGTGTTGAAAGCGTTCCCCGTGACAGCACGGTTCTGCTAATCCCCAGCCTATAATTTGCAAGCATATAACTTTCATGGAGAGTTCACAATGGTTCAGGTTTATTAAGTGCGGAAAATAAAGTGTGCCATCAAGTTCATGAGAGCTGTACTAACTAATTTTCCCATAACAAGCAAACATTTTATTCGGAAGAAAACAAGGCATATTGAATATGCACGAAAGTAGCAAATGATGCTAATAGGTAGGTATGGTGGACACTTTGGAAATATTTGGTTTAGGGAGTTGGGAACTTGAGTAAAACATACTCAGTGAAAGTGAAGGATAGCAATAGTAAGGGAGCAACAAACGAGAGAGCAATAGCTATCATTATCATGCTTGCAACAAAACAAGACTACTCATGGCATGAAAGTGATTCAAGATCCTCAAGGAAAAATAATTCATCAAGGTTTAACTGATTATTACATTCATGTGCATGCATGAGCATGTGCCAAGTCAATTCAAATGAAACATTCAGAGGAGGATACCACGGTGTTATACTAATTTATGAATAGAGTAATGCAAGCAAACATTCATGAGACATGCTACAAACTATTAGCGAGCTGGAGCTAATCATAAGAAAGCAAGAACTATTAAGCATCCAAAGAAAACATACACTCTACATGAACGAACTAAGCATGCCCACAGTGATGAGTATATGTAAAAAAATGAAAAACAAATAGAGTTCGTTACCAGCCTCTTACCACGCCTCAAGTTGTCATTAATCCTCATTATTGCTCTTCACTTGTGTGGCTTGAATAATAATATGAAACCAATAATCCACTGAGGACTGCCGAACCCTGTAGCAAACTCACAAAAACCAAAGAAGAACGACAAATATTTTTGGTGTTTTCGATTTTTTAAACAAGAACCAAAAAGGGAAAAACAAAGCAAAATCTTTTTGGATTTTTCGAATAGTTCAAACAAAGCAAAAAGGGAAAAGCAAACCAAGGCAAAAGGAAGAAGAAAACCAAAGAGAAACAACAAAAATATTTTTGGTCTTTTTGTGTTTTTAGAAAGAAAAAGCAAAGAAGAACGAAAACTAAAAAGAGAACGAAAACATGAATATACAAATTACCGACGCAACATGATATGGAGATGAGTGCGGTGTCGGCGTACCTCCCCCCAAGCTTAGGCTTTTGGCCTAAGTGGGTATCAACCCATGGACGAATAGGGGTTCCAAGCAGGCGGATCTTGGTAAGAATGGTCGTAGCTGGGCCCATGAGAAGAAGAGGAAGCTCCCCAATCATAAGTGGGCTGCTAATATGAAGACTCTCCCTCATTCGAGGGCTGGACCGAATCATCCGTGACCTCCCTTCTAGTGTCCTGCTCCTGTTGGGAGAGCTCTCCCAAGTACGTGTCAAGCTCCTCCTCAGTGAGGGACCGTCCTTTCCTGTTATCAAGGTTAAACAAAACAGGTGCAGGCAAAAGAACAACACGCTCGGACTTGCTCTTTCTCCAGCCAGCCTTGAGAAAGGTTATTTCATAAGATAACTCACTCAAACTAGCCCACGAGGAAATAAATTTATGTTTTATCATGGAATTAAAATCAAGCCTCTCTATGGGAAACTGTAGGTCTAGATGATGAGGCACTAAACCATGCAATGCTAGCAAACGAGAAGCAATGAGGCCTCCACAAATTCCACCTTTCTCATGGTTAGCAGCGAGACGGAAAGCTATCAAAGCACCCAAGTTGTAAGACCTATCTCGTCTAAGAGCAGTAGAGATAAATGCTAGATCAAACGAAGATAACTTATTGGCAGTTTTCCTAGCAAGAACACACTTGGCAATAAAGTAGGCAAAGTAGCAAATGGAGGGAAGATGAATGTTACGGATTTTTTCCACTCTCCTTCGAGAAGCTACTCCCTTGGCAAATTTCTGCATATAAATCCATGAGTGGTTCAGTTCTCTCTTTAATCTTCCTACATGATCCCCATTGAGGTACCTTAATAGCTGCACAAAAATCATCAAGAGAAAGGTCGACAGCTATATTGTAAATTTTGTAATGGACCATGGGGTTAGGCAAAGAGTGACTAAATTTGAAGTCCAACACCACAGACATGGTTAGCTTCACAAATTGACAAGGTTCATCTTCCAAAAAGTGCTCTAACCCTGCATTAGAAACCAAAGTGTGGAAATCTTGTAGAATTCCTGCAGCTCTCATGAACTCAGGGCATGGATAAATGGAGGGAAAAACTTCCTCCTCCCGGTGGACATTCATGACCTCAGGCACCCAAAGCTCATGTTGGTTTAGGTGGTGTTCACTCATCTTCTATTCTGAAATTTAAACACCTATTACACAAGTGATTGCAAAGTAAATATAATGAAGGATTCTACTCATAGGGACTTGCAATTGGCCTACACATGCATCAAAACTATATCTCTAAGCATCAAACAAGCTTACAAGCTCTCAAAACCAGGCACCTACAGCAGCAAAATACTCAACATATAATCCACTAAACACAAATCTACCTGGACATGGGGAGGAGTCACATACCAGGGAACAAATGCTCCAAATTTCAGCAAGAGAGATGGGCTGAGCAAGGAGATCGAAGAAATCGAGAGCAAGCACAGAAAGAACGCAATTTTGAGCTATGGACTGGAGCTTACTCGGGAGAGAGAAGAAAGTGGCAGGAGAGAGAGTTAGTGGGGGCCAGGGGTGGCCCACACCAGGCCATGGCGCCACCCAGGGCTGGTCGCGCCACCACATGGTGTGCCTGCCTGGTGGGCCCCCCTGGTACCTACCAGGTACTCCTCTGCCCCTTTTTTCACGTAAAAATTTAATATGAATTTTCTGGAATTTTTTGAGACACTTTATTTTTGGGCATTTTTTAGAAATAGAAGAATGATTTTTCTGATAGACTGATTTTTTTTCTTTTGGAAACATGATGCAAAGACAAAACAAGGCTAGAACTACAGAAGTTCTAACATGCAAGCAACTAACGACACAAATAAAACTAAACGAAAACAAAAACTAAGATGCAAAGGATAGAAATAAACGGAGATAATCATAATGAAAACATTGTTTTGTTCAATAGAATCCTTTTGTTAGCAAGGTTGATCAAGTCTTGCTACCAAAACAATTGCATATGAGACAAAAATTTGTACTCCACTAATGATTATGTTACCTCAACCTTGATAGCAATGGTCCCAATCATAATAGTTTCAAATTTTTCTCTTGGTATGGGACAATATATTTCTCCAACTTGAATTCAAGCCATAAGTCCTTTCAATCTTCTTGGGGAAATAGACTGACATGGGTATACCCTACAGGTACTCGAGCTTGGTATATATGGTCCAAATACGTACAGGCCCACGGTGTCGCCAAGGCCCAAACAAGGGACTCAAGTAGCCTAGGGACTCTCGATTGCTTGAAGAACAAGAAGAAGTTAAAGATAGAAAGTTTGAAGGGGAAAAACCCTAACTTGTAACCGACTCGACCTGCTACCCGAGACCTAGCCTATCTATATAAAGGCTAGGAGGGGGCGGCGAGGAGGACACACGCAACCCTAGTTTCCACAACCCTCGCCAGATTGCATCTGCGCACCATTGTAACTTTCGACTCCTTCGATAATTCCACGAGCAGACAAGCAGGAGTAGGGACCTCTACGAGGCCTGAACCTGGGTAAATCATTTGTCCCCTGTGTGCTTGTTTGCTAGCCGATAGATGTCTCCAGCGCTCCCTCCTTCTCCAAAACCCAAGTCCATAACAATGGGCATTGATGAGTTAAACCCTCGTCAATTGGCGCCGTCTATGGGAATTGGGAGTGCTGATGTTGCGGCTTCTTCGGCCCCATCAACTGTGATCTACAACTCCGCAACAGCGGAGATTCGCCAGCTCTTCGGCGCCTTCAATTTCACCGTCCACACGTCGGCCACCCGCCCGGCTTTCGAGTCTGTGGGCGACGGAATCAGCCTGGCGATTGGGAGCTTCCGCTTCCAAGTTGGTCAGATGGGCACGCTTCTCATGCCTGATCAGCCGACAGCACCGGCATCATGGTTCCTTCCATCGATCGGCACCCTCAGCAAGCTCAACGCCCCGGTGGCAGTCGAGAATACGATCAGCGACAACAGTCCCGATTCCGATCTCAGCGATCTGGCCACTGAAGATGGAACCTACGGTTCCGGATCTAAAAGTTGTGGAAGCAACAGCTTCCCCAATCACTTCATGTGCACCGTCATCAACGCAGGTGACACCTCTGCCAATCGCGACAATGGTGGCAACCCTGGCAACGGCACCGATCCACCCAACGCCAGTAAAAGTGGCAATGGTGGCAATGGCGGTAACGGTGGCAATCGCGCCCCCGCCAACGACGGAGGAGCAATCGAACCTCCATCCATAATAAATGAGCAAACCGGCGAATGCGTTGTGATCAAGCTCAACGAGCAAGAATGGGCTCGCTGCCACGAGGCCATGCGAGGCGCCCCTTTACCCTTCGGGTCCCCGCAAGAACTGCTGATGGGCTACCACTAGCTCCTGAAGGAAGAATTCAAGCGCCAGGTGCAAACAATCGCGCAACTGAAGGCGCGTAAAAAGCAGCGGACGAATCGAGCCTTTGTCGCGCTGGGCTCTCCTCCTACGGAGGATCCTCCTCAAAGGGCAACGAGTACCTCGCCAAGAAGGGGCAATCACGAATGGCTCACCTCACCGAACAAGAGCGCATAGAGGCCACGAAAGTCCTCGACTTTGGCTCTATGACAGTCGACACGAGAGGCAACGTTGTTCCCAGGACGCCGCAGGCTGCGGTGACGGCAGCCACCATGTACCTCCTCAATAACCAGCCGCGAGCTGGAGATCCCCGAACTACCATGCACCGATCTACGATCACGGGTTTGGGGTTAATCGAGGCCGTCCTCGACAAGGAGCCAGTACCAGACCCAAAAAAGGGCAAGGCGCTAGCAAAGCGCCACTCCTCGCCCTCATCCAGCGACGACAATCACGACCTGTCTCGGCGCCGCCGCTCACGGCGACATGATCGTGACTACGATGCGCGCGACGACCTCACGCAGCGCAAGATCGACAAGTCAAGGGCACGACGTGCTCGGTCGACTGACACGGAAGAGGAAGATGGGGAGCTCTGCGGCACCAGATGCTTCAGCAGATCCATTAGGCAGAAGCGAATGCCTAAAGGGATTAAAATCCCGTCGGAGAACCCAAAATTCGACGGTCTATAGGACCCCAAGATCTGGCTGGAGGATAACATCTCCTCCGTCAGACTCCACGGAGGCAGTCGAAGTACTGCCATGCAATGCTTGCAGCTACAGCTGCAGGGCGCCGCCCGAGCATGGCTCAATAACCTCCCACGTGGATCCATTTGCAGTTGGGATGAGCTGGTTTATAGCTTCGTGCGTAACTTTAAGGGCACGTACAAACGGCCCGCATCAATCGAAGAGCTGAGATACTGCCAGCAAAGATCTGGCGAATCGCTGCGCTCCTACATCCAAAGGTGGTCCATCATCAAGAACTCCACGGAGAACATCTCGGAAGACCACACGATTGATGCATTCAACGGTGGTGTCCGCCGCCTAGAGCTTAGGGAGGAGCTGGGCCGCTCAAAGCCCCAGACCATTAACCACCTGATGGAAATCACGAATCGGTGGGCCAATGGAGAAGATTCGGTGAAGAATCGTGCTCACTCCGACGAGGAGGCGGAACTCGAATGCAGATGCGACCGCCGAGGCAAGCGCCGCATGCGCATTTACGATGATCGCGACGACGTCAACATGGTCGCAGCCGGCTACGCCGATAGACGCGGCGATAACCGCAACAACGGATACCGTAGCGGCAGATACCGCGACTCCGGGAAAAGCACGCAGGTATGGCAACACCGCACTCGCGATGAGGCATCGGCGACCTCCATCGAGGACAAGCTGTCCGTACCATGCACGGTACACTTCTACATCGACAAGCATGATGGCAAGAGAAAGTCCAGCCACCTCCTCAAAGACTGCCGCGAGTTCCTCAAGCTACATGAGGGTTTGGTTCGGATGAACTGCAATGCAGTCGAAAGAGGCTACGGAGCCACTCCAGGCGCCGTGGCACATGGCGCACCACCACCACCACCCGGGCCACCCCCGAACGGAGCCGCACCGGACCAGCACCACGGAGGAGAACCGTACCCATGGGCCATGGGTACCATGATGATCCAAAAAGGACGCCCCTCCAACAGGGTGCAGAAGGCCATCACTCTCCAAGTCAACTTGGCAACGCACTCGCCACCATCCACCACTGAGTACCTCAGCAGGAGTGAGTCGTGCATCACCTTCGACAAACGTGACCACCCGCCTCAGATACCTCGTCCAGGTCATTGCCCCCTCGTACTCGAGGCGCAAATTGGAGGTTTCGACATGAGTCGCGTCTTCATGGACGGCGGAAGCGGCATCAACCTCATATTCGCGAGTACCTTGCGAGCGATGAGGATCCCTCTAACCTGCCTGGAGGCATCAGACACAACGTTCCACGGCATCGTCCCAGGGAAAGGCGTATACCCCCTGGGCAAAATCAACCTCGACGTCATCTTCGGCACGCCGAAGAACTTCCGGCGCGAGCGCATTAACTTCGAGGTCGTCGACTGGCCCTCACAATACCACTGCATCCTCGGGCGCGTCGCGTTCGCTAGGTTCATGGTAGTGCCCCACTACGCCTACCTGCAGATGAAAATGCTAGGTCCCAACGGCGTCATCATGATCAACGGGAGCTTCGAGCGATCTGACAGTTGCGACAAGGAATTCGACAGAATCTCCCAGTCCTTCGGCATGCAGGAAGAACTCGCGAGATTGAAAGAGACGACAGACAACAGTCTGCCTCCCCTAAGCAGGCCAAGCTCACCTGATCTCTCCTTCGACTCATCGGTGCACACAAACAAAGTGCATGTCCACCCATCGGATCCGGCCAAGACGGCCCTCATCGCCAACAACTTGAGTCCCGCATAGGAACTCGCGCTCGTTGAATTCCTCCGTGAGCACTGGGAAATCTTTGCCTGGTGTCCTGCGGACATGCCAGGAGTTCCCAGGGAATTCGCCGAGCACGCACTCAACGTCAACCCCGACGCAAGACCAGTCAAGCAA
The DNA here is from genome assembly GCA_910589775.1 of Avena eriantha. Classification (NCBI taxonomy): domain Eukaryota; kingdom Viridiplantae; phylum Streptophyta; class Magnoliopsida; order Poales; family Poaceae; genus Avena; species Avena eriantha. Next base: position 68,255,043 of record OU342743.1, on the reverse strand, counting down.
ACAATCAGGTGACTGTCTGAGCCACGAGCGCAGGTAGTTGGAATGGAGATCAACAGACTCTTTGAGGCCAAGTTCATACGCGAGATCAAGGAAAGCACTTGGCTCGCCAATACGGTGCTGGTACCAAAAAAGGACACGGATATCCTGCGGATGTGCGTGGACTTCACTTCTCTGAACAAGCACTGCCCAAAGGATCACTTCCCGCTGCCACGGATCAACCAGATCATCGACTCCACCGCGGGATGCAAGCGTCTCTGCTTCCTCAACGCCTACTTAGGCTATAATCAAATTCGAATGAAGGAGGAAGATCAAGAGAAATCAGCGTTTACAACGCCCTTTGGTTTGTTCTGCTACAACACAATGCCCTTCGGGCTAAAAAACGCGCGAGCCACCTACCAGCGGTGCATGCAGGCTTGCCTCAAGGAACAACTAGGTCGCAACATCCAAGTCTATGTCGACGACATAGTAATCAAGACCAAGGAGGAACCTCTCTAATCGACGATTTGCGCGAAACCTTCGCCAACCTCGACCGCTACCGGATCAAGCTCATCCGGACAAGTGCGCCTTTGGCGTACCATCCGGGCAGCTACTTGGGTATCTCACCTCCGCGAGGGGAATCGAGGCGAACCCGAAGAAGATAAAAGCCATACTAGCCATGGAAAAGCCGAAGAACATAAGAGGCGTCCAGCAACTGGCCGGACGAATCGCGCCCCTCAGTCGATTTATTAGTCGGATGGGTGAAAAGGCGCTGCCCTTCTACCAGCTCCTCCGCAAAGCTGAAAAATTCGAGTGGACCTACAAAGCGCAAGAAGCATTCGAAGATCTCAAGCGCCTGCTATCCACTTCGCCAGTGCTGGTGACTCCACGAGAAAGGGAACCACTGTGGTTGTACATCTTCGCCACCAACCAGGTGGTCAGCACAGTGCTCGTCGTCAAGCGAGCTGAGGAAAACAAGGTCCATGGCATAGAACGCCTAGTATACTACCTCAGCGAGGTCCTCACGCCAACAAAACAGCGGTACCCGCACTACCAGAAGCTGGTGTACGGCGTCTTTATGACCGCCCGGCGACTGCGCCACTACTTCCAGGAACACCCAATCGTGGTAGTCAGCGACGCCCCGTTGGGACATATCCTCAATAACCCCGACGCCACGGGGCGAGTCGCGCTTTGGGGAATAGAACTGTCTCCACGCGACATCACGTACGAAAAGCGCGATGCAATCAAGTCGCAAGTTCTCCCTGACTTCCTCGTGCATTGGATGGAGAACCAACTCCTGGGCAAGCCAGATATGTCCTACCTCTGGACAATGCACTTCGATGGGTACAAGCGGAAAGACAGAGCAGGCTCAGGTGTCATACTGACGTCACCTCAAGGGGACAAGCTGAAGTATATCCTGTGAATGCAGTTCACAGCCTCAAACAACGAGGCTGAATACGAGGCCTTGTTACACGGGATGAGGATGACAAAAGCTTGCGGCGCCAAGAGGCTCATCATATATGGCGACTCCAAGTTGGTCGTCAACCAAACAATGCATGAGTGCGACGCACTGAACGACAACATGATCGCGTACCGCGACCTCTATGACACACTCGAAGGAGACTTTGATGGTTGCGAGTTGCGACACGTAGGTCGCGAGAGCAATGAGGAGGCGGACGCACTCGCCAACATAGGCTCTACCTGCGCCCCCATACCACCTGGGGTATTTCTCGAGCGCATATGCGAACGCTCCATCAAGCCAAAGGCCGCAGAGGAGAAAACAAGCGCAGCAACGGACTCAGGGGCTACGCCACCCAATGAGCCAATGGCACTCGATGACTTGGAGCTGGACACAGGACTCGAGGGACAAATGAGCGTCATGATGATCGAGCAATCTTGGACGCAGCCGTACATTACGTACCTCCTCAGCAAGAGACTACCGGACGACCCGACAGATGCACGGCACATCGCGCGGCGCTCCAAGGCATTCGCCGTTATCAACGACGAACTGTATAAACGCAACATTACAGGAGTGCTACAATGATGCGTCTCCATGGCCGATGGAAGAGCAGTTCTCCTCGACATCCATGAAGGGACCTGCGGGCACCACGCCAGTAGTCGCGCCCTCATTGCCAAAGCTCTACGAGCTGGATTTTACTGGCCCACGGCCATGCGCGACGCCAAGGACATAGTCCAAAAATGCAATGCTTGCCAGCGATTCGCGGACAAGCCACACACACCAGGCGCAGAGCTACGACCTATTCCATTGGCCTGGCCCTTCGCACAGTGGGGGCTCGACATGGTTGGAAAGTTTCCAAGGTCCTCGCGCGGAGGTTACGTCTACCTCTTGGTTGCAGTCGACAAATTCACCAAGTGGATCGAGGCCATGCGGGTGACCAACCAATCCGCACACAGCGTAGTCAAGTTCTTCGAGTCCATCGTCGACCGCTTCGACGTGCCGCACAGCATCATCACTGACAACGGGATGAACTTCACATCCAAGGAGTTCCAAGAATTCTGCGAGAACCTGGGGACCAACATCAGCTACGCCTCAGTAGCGCATCCACAGACCAACGGTCAGGTGGAAAAAGCAAACTGGCTCGTCTGCAGCGGCATCAAGAAGCGACTCCTCCGACCACTCGAACAAGCCGCGGGTTGCTGGCCAGATGAGTTGCAATCCGTACTCTGGAGCCTACGTACAACTCCAAACAGCGCCACGAGCTACACGCCATTCTTTATGGTGCACGGAGCAGAAGCAGTACTACCCGCCGAAGTACGGTACAAGGCGCCGCGCGTGGTCGCTTACAGCGAACAAGAGCCATCCCTTGCACTCGAAGACTCCGTTGACCTCCTTGATGAAGCAAGAGAAATCGCTACAGAAAGATCCACGATCTACCAGCAGAACCTGCGCAACTACCACAGTAGAAGGCTTCGCCCCAGATCCTTTGTCGAAGGTGACCTGGTCCTGCGACTGAAGCAGCAGGGGCATCTCAAGCTCGAGTCCCCCTGGGAAGGACCGTACGTGATTACAGAAGTCATCCCAGGTGGCGCCTATCCCCTTCAGGATTTAGAGACAGGAGTCGCATACTCCAAGCCTTGGAACGTCGCACAACTGCGACGCTTCTACCCCTAGTCGTTTTTTACTTTTACATCGCAAATAAGGCTACTCAGCCATGGCTACTTAGCCGCACATTGTACCTCGCACTGTTCTTCGAATAAATAAAAGCTAAGTGCCCCAAAACTCCGTGTTCTCCTTCCTTTTGTCAATTTTTATACTCGGGGGCTGCGCTACCCTACATACATCCTTTCTTCGAACCAAAAACGCGATATCCTGAGTAGCTGGCACATCAATCGAACCCCTTAACACAAACTCAACCCAGCTGCAACGCACCTGACAGGTTGACAAGGGACTGAGGTAAAAGATGGCCAGACTAACGAAAAGGACTCGCATAGTGCAACGCACTTCATGCTAACAAAACTCTTTGTACACATACAACAACAAATTATTTACAAGACCTACGCGAACTTTACAACACAAGTACACTTATGTGCAGGATACAAAAAAGGCTACTACAGCAGCAGAAGAATGTTGGTTTGTTCCTCAAAGAAGTCGACGATCTCTTCTGCTGGGCGGTCCACCGCCTGGTAGTGCGGCACCATATTCCAAGCAGAACCTGCTGGCGGTGCTGGTGGCCCAGACGCAACAGCAGCGACATCTACGTCAGGCCTGTGCAATCGCACCATTGAGAGAGCAGCCTTGGCACCTGCCACCAACTGTTGCCTCACGTATTCGCGAACCGCGGACAGATCTTGAAATTTGGCAAGAAGGGCCAACAGGCTTGATGGAGTATCATCCATCTGGAACATCGCCCGACAAATGTTCTTCAAGCATGACTGCGATTTCTTCAGGAAAAGCAGCACTCGCGACGCGTGAAGCTGCAGGGTCGCCAATGCAGTCGCACGATCATGATCTACCCAGAAGTATCCACTCTCTTGAAGTTCCTCTTGGGTGAGATCATGAAGGCAAATGGCAATTCTATCCTTCTCCTCCTGCGGATGGCGCACGCTAACAACTACATGAAGCAACATCAATAGCATGAGTACAACGTACCGCTGCGAGTAACTACAAAGGAAAAGATGAGAATAATTAAACTAACACTTAAACTGATGGGTTCGTAGCATGGAAAACAAAAAAATTCTACCGCAAGAACGAACAAAACCCAGATCTAATCTAGATAAAATCCAAGATCTAATCTATTAGATATGTGCAACGAGATAGATAGGAACTAACCCTCGTAGATCCGAAAGCGTTAACGAGATTAGATCTCGTGGTTGATGTAGTCGATCACTTGCCGATCTCAAGATCGTGTGGACGATCCTTCCGGCGTTGCGTTCCGGCAGCGCTTCCGCAGTCGGTCAAGTGGACAATCCTTCCGGCGCCAAGTTTCGGCAGCGCTTCCGCAGTCGGTCACACGTGCGGAGTCGAAGCAGACCTTCCTCTCCTCGTTCCAGCGAGCAGCGGAGGTAGTAGATCTTCTCCACGGAATCCCAGCAGCACGACGGAGTGGTGGTGGTGGTGGAGTAGAGAATTCTGCAGGGCTTCGCCTATGCCTGTGCAGAAGAAAGGAGGAGGAGAGAGGCGGCAGAGATTGGGAGTTATGAAGCAGGGGTGGAGGGGGCGCCCCTGCCCCTCTATTTAAAGGGGGTGAGGCACCATGGGGAGGGGGAGTCCTTGTAGGACTCCCCTCCCTCTAGGGCCGGCGGATTGGGGAGGGGGAAGGAGTCCTCCTCCCCGACGACTCCTAGTCTTGACCCACCAGGATTCCTTGATCCCTTCCTTGGTTTTCAAGCAAACTCCAAGAAACCTTCCAGAACCTTCCGGAACATTCCGAAACCTTCTAGAACCCTCATACAAATACTCCGGAACATTTCCTAACTTAGAAAATGATCCCCAATATATGAATCTTATTCTCCGCACCATTCCGGATCTCCTCATGATGTCCCGAATCCAATCCGAGACTCTGAACAACATTCGGTCTCCAACGCACATTCCATATCTACTTAAAACAACTTCGAACCTTAAGTGTGTCACCCTACGGTTCGTGAATATGTAGACATGACAGAGACACATCTCCTATCAATAACCATCAGCGGGACCTGGATATCCGTAATGGCTCCCACATACTCAACGATGACTTCGTGATCGATTGAACCATTTACATACGAAACCAATTCCCTTTGTCCCGCGATATTATACTTATCCGAGGTTTGATCGTTGGTATCTCCATACCTAGTTCTACCTCGTTACTGATAAGTACTCTTTACTCGTTCCGTGATATGTCTTCCCTTGTGACCCAGTCACATGCTTGCAAGCTAACTAGATGACATTCCACCAAGAGGGCCCAGAGCATATCTATCCGTCATATGGATGGACAAATCCCAATCTTGGTCCATGCGCTTCAACACATACTTTCAGAATACCCAATGACACCTTTATGACCACCCAGTTACGAAGTGGTGTTTGATGTCATCAAAGTACCCATCCGGTGATGGTGATTAACACAACCTCATGGTCGAAGGATTAGGTTACTATGCATTTAAAAGCTTACAGCAATACGAACTAAATGACTTGATCTTATGCTACGCTTACTATGGGTGTATGTCCATCACATCATTCTCCTAATGATATAACCTTGTTATTAATCACATCCTTATGTCCATGATTAGGAAACCATGATCATCAATCAATCAACAAGCTAGTTCAACAAGAGGCTTACTAGGGACTCTTATATGTTTACAAAACACACATGTATTAGTGTTTCCTAATAATACAATTATAGCATGGGATGTAAACATTCATCATAAACACAAACATATAATAGTAATCACTTTTATTATTGCCTCTTGGGCATATCTCCAACAGTCTCCCACTTGCACTAGAGTCAATAATCCAGATTACATGGTAATATACCGAACACCCATGGCGTTCTGGTGTTGGTCATGCTTTGCCCTAGGGAGAGGTTTAGTCAACGGATCTGCCACATTCAGATCAGTGTGTACTTTGCAAATCTTTATGTCACCATCTCGGACATACTCGCGAATAGCGTGGAAACGTAGCTTGATGTGCTTCAGCTTATTATGTGTCCTTGGCTCCTGTGCATTAGCTATGGCACCTGTGTTGTCACAATAGATGGCCATCGGGTCCAACGCACTGGGAACCACGCCAAGTTCAGTAATGAATTCCTTCATCCAAACGGCTTCTTGTGTAGCCTCTGAAGCAGCTATGTATTCCGATTCAGTTGAAGATTTCGCCACAACGCTTTGCTTCGCACTCCTCCAGCTCACTGCAGCACCATTCAAAATAAATACGTATCCCGACTGTGACTTTGAGTCATCCGGATCGGTGTTCCAACTAGCATCGGTGTAACCGTTTACAACAAGTTGTTCATCACCTCCATAAGAAAGAACCATATCCTTAGTCCTATTTAGGTACTTTAGGATATTCTTGACCGCTGTCCAGTGCTCCATTCCAGGATCACTTTGATATCTGCTAGTCAAACTAACTGCATGTGCTATATCCGGTCTTATACACAGCATGGCATACATGATAGAACCTATGGCCGAGGCATGGGGAATATTATTCATTTTCTCTCTATCTTCTGCCGTAGCTGGACTTTGAGTTTTACTCAAGGTCTTACCTAACAACATGGGCACGAACCCTTTCTTGCTATTTTCCATTCTAAACTTCTTTAGAACTTTGTCTAAGTATGTACTTTCTGAAAGCGCTATTAGGCGTCTTGATCTATCTCTATAAATCTTGATGCCTAGAATATATGCCGCTTCGTCCAGATCCTTCATTGAAAAACTATTATTCAAATAGGCTTTGACACTGTTAAGAAGTTCTATATCATTCCAATCAACAATATGTCATCTACATATAGTACTAGGAATGCTACAGAGCTCCCACTCACTTTCTTGTAAATACAAGCTTCTTCGTAAGTTTGTATAAATCCAAAGTTTTTGATTACTTTATCAAAACGTTGATTCCAACTCCGGGATGCTTGCTTCAGTCCATAAATGGAGCGCTGAAGTTTGCATACCTTGTCAGCATCTTTAGGATCGACAAAACCCTTGGGTTGTACCATATACAACTCTTCCTCAATGTCACCATTAAGGAACGCCGTTTTGACATCCATCTGCCAAATCTCATAATCGAAATGTGCAGCAATTGCTAACAAAATCCTCACAGACTTTAGCTTCGCTACTGGTGAGAAAGTCTCATCATAGTCAACTCCTTGAATTTGTCGGAACCCTTTCGCGACAAGTCGAGCTTTATAGACGGTAACATTACCATCAGCATCTGTTTTTCTCTTGAAAATCCATTTGTTCTCGACAGCCTTACGACCATCCGGTAAGTCCACCAAAGTCCACACTTGGTTTTCGTACATGGATCCCATTTCGGATTTCATGGCTTCTAGCCATTTGTCGGAATCTGGGCTCACCATAGCTTCTTCATACGTCGCAGGGTCATCAGCGTTGTCCACCAACATGACGTTCAAGGCAGAGTCATACCAATCAGGAGTGGTACGAACCCTCGTTGACCTACGAGGTTCAGTAGTAATTTCGTTTGAAGTTTCATGATCATTATCATTAGCTTCCTCTCCAATTGGTGCAGGCGGCACAAAAACATCTTCCGGTGCTGCGCTAGTCTCAAATCCGAGAGAAGGTTCAATAACCTCATCAAGTTCTACTTTCCTTCCAGTCACCTCCTTCGAGAGAAACTCCTTCTCAAGAAAGGATCCATTCTTTGCAACAAAAACTTTGCCTTCGGATCTATGATAGAAGGTATACCCAATTGTTTCTTTAGGGTATCCTATGAAGACGCATTTCTCCTCTTTGGGTTCTAGCTTATCAGGTTGTAACTTCTTTACATATGCTTCGCAACCCCAAACTTTAAGGAACGACAACTTAGGTTTCTTTCCAAACCACAATTCTAACGGTGTCGTTTCAACGGATTTAGATGGTGCCCTATTTAAAGTGAATGCGGTTGTCTCTAATGCATAGCCCCAAAATGATAACGGTAAATCTGTAAGAGACATCATAGACCGAACCATATCTAAGAGAGTTCGATTACGACGTTCGGACACACCATTGCGCTGTGGTGTTCCCGGTGGTGTCAACTGCGAAAGTATTCCACATTTCTTTAAATGCATGCCAAACTCATAACTCAGATATTCACCTCCGCGGTCAGAACGCAGAAAGTTAATCTTCTTGTTACGATGATTTTCCACTTCACTTTGAAATTCCTTAAACTTCTCGAAAGTTTCGGATTTATGTTTCATAAAGTACACATACCCATATCTACTCAAGTCATCCGTGAAAGTGAGAACATAACGATATCCACCACGCGATGCTACACTCATTGGTCCGCACACATCGGTATGTATTATTTCCAATAAGTCTGTAGCTCGCTCCATTGTACCAGAGAATGGAGTCTTAGTCATTTTTCCCATTAGACATGCTTCGCATCTTTCAAGTGATTCAAAATCAAGTAATTCAAGAAGTCCATCCGAATGGAGTTTCTTCATACGCTTCACTCCAATGTGACCAAGACGACAATGCCACATGTATGTAGAATTATCATTCAATTTTATTCGTTTAGCATCTATGTTGTGAACATGTGTATGACTACTATCGAGATTCAGTAAGAATAAACTATTCATCTCAGGTGCATTACCATAAAATATATTACTCATATAAATCAAACAACCTTTATTATCGGACTTAAAAGAGTAACCGTCTCGCAATAAACAGGATCCAGATATAATGTTCATGCTTAACGCAGGCACCAAATAACAATTATTTAAATTTAAAACTAATCCCGAAGGTAGATGTAGAGGGAGCGTGCCGAAAGCGATCACATCAACCTTGGAGCCATTTCCAACGCGCATCGTCACCTCGTCTCTTGCCAGTCTTCGTTTATTCCACATCTCCTGTTTCGAGTTACAAATATGAGCAACCGAACCAGTATCAAATACCCAGGCACTACTACGATTACTAGTAAGATACACATCTATAACACATATATCAAATATACCTTTCTTCTTGATGTTGCCGTTCTTCAGATCCGCCAAGTACTTGGGGCAGTTACGCTTCCAGTGACCAGCACCCTTGCAGTAGAAGCACTCAGTTTCAGGCTTAGGACCAGCCTTGGGCTTCTTAGCAGGTGCGGCAGCTTTCTTGCCGTCCTTCTTGAAGTTGACCTTGTTCTTAGGCTTGCCCCGTCTCTTGAAATTGGTGGTCTTATTGACCATCAACACTTGGTGCTCCTTCTTGATCTCCACTTCAGCAGTTTTCAGCATGGACGACAGTTCAGGCAACGTCTTGTTCATGCAGTGCATGTTGTAGTTCATCACAAAGTTCTTGTAACTTGGTGGCAGTGATTGAAGGAGACGGTGAATCCCCAATTCATTAGGAATCGATATTCCCAACTCTTGGAGCTTCTTTGCGTACCCAGACATGGTGAGCACGTGCTCGCTAACGGAGCTTCCCTCTTCCATCTTACAGTTAAAGAACTTTTCGGAGGCCTCATAGCTCTCCATGGCCGCGCGAGTCTCACAAATTAGCCTGAGCTCCTTAATGATCTCGAACGGATCGTGGTGCTCAAAACGCTTTTGGAGCTCCACTTCTAAACCGTACAGGATGGCACACTGAACTGTGGAGTAATGATTTTTCCGAGTGGCGTAAACATTCTTTACGTCATCGGTGGCATCATCTGCAGGTGGGTCACCTAGCGGTGCTTCGAGCACATAGGTCAACTGACCAGCCCTGAGGACGATCTTCAGTCCACGGAACCAGTCCGTGAAATTTCTTCCATTGTTCTTAAGCTTTTCTATCTCTAGGAACGCATTGAAATTGATGGAGGGGGTCGCCATAATCTACAACAATTTGCAAGTAGTTTAGACTAAGTTTATGACAAATTGAGTTCAAATTTAATTCTTAAACTAACTAGGTGAACTCCCACTCAAAACAACATCCCTCACATTGTCTTAGTGATTACACGAACCAAGTCCACTACACCAAGTCCGATCTTCACGAGAGAAGATGTAGTTTCATCGGCGAACAATCTTCATGTTCATCATATCATTTATATGACTCATGCTCTACCTTTCGGTATTCCGTGTTCCGAGACCATGTCTGTACATGCTAGGCTCATCAAGATAACCTTAGTTTCTGCATGTGCAAATCTGGCTTACACCCGTTGTATGCACACGTAGAATCTATCACATCTGATCATCACGAGATGCTTCGAAACGACGAGTCTTAGCAACGGTGCCAACTAAGGGTGAACACTTTATTACTTGATATTTAGTGAGAGGGATCATCTTATAATGCTACCGTCGCGATCTAAGCAATACAAGATGCATAAAGGATTAACATCACAGGCAATTCATAATTAGTGTGATATGATATGGCCTTTTCTTCTTGCGCCTTTGATCTCCATCTCCAAAGCACGAACATGATCTCCATCATCACCAACATTGCGTCAAGGTCAGTGGCGCCGCTTCATGGTTGTCCATCATCACCAGCAACTATTACAACTACTTGGAATAAAGCTATTACAAGATGAATAGACACGCAGGTCTTAACAGAATTAAAGACAACCATTAGGCTCCTGCCGGTTGCCATATTACAACAAGGATCATTGCATACATCAAATACAATCATAATCACATGATGGCCATATCACATCACAAAACCCCTACAAAAACAAGTTAGACGCCTCTAATTTTCTTTGCATGTTTTACGTGGTTTGGGGCTTTCGCATAAGTCCGATCTTACCTACGAACAAGGACCACAACGTTGATACAAGTGTTGTCAGATGCTCATTGTAAATTGAATCTTAACTATGGTGGGAGAGACAGACACCCGCAAAGCCACTTGTGCAAAGCAAGTTGCACGTCAAGCATGGAGCAAGTCTCATGTGCGATGACATGTAATGTTAGCTCGAGCCACTTCATCCCACCATGCCGCAAGATGCAAAGTACACGCTAAGACACCGACAACAAAAGCATCAACGCCCAGAAAAACATTGTGTTCTACTCGTGCAACAGATCTACGCATAGATATGGCTCTGATACCACTGAAGGGTTCGTAGCATGGAAAACAAAACTTTTCTACCGCAAGAACGAACAAAACCCAGATCTAATCTAGATAAAAGCCAAGATCTAATCTATTAGATATGTGCAACGAGATAGATAGGAACTAACCCTCGTAGATCCGAAAGCGTTAACGAGATTAGATCTCGTGGTTGATGTAGTCGATCACTTGCCGGTCTCAAGATCGTGTGGACGATCCTTCCAGTGTTGCGTTCCGGCAGCGCTTCCGCAGTCGGTCAAGTGGACGATCCTTCCGGCGCCGCGTTTCGGCAGCGCTTCCGCAGTCGGTCACATGTGCGGAGTCGAAGCAGACCTTCCTCTCCTCGTTCCAGCGAGCAGCGGAGGTAGTAGATCTTCTCCACGGAATCCCAGCAGCACGACGGCGTGGTGGTGGTGGTGGAGTAGAGAATTCTGCAGGGCTTCTCATATGCCTGTGCAGAAGAAAGGAGGAGGAGCGAGGCAGCAGAGATTGGGAGTTATGAAGCAGGGGTGGAGGGGGCGCCCCTGCCCCTCTATTTAAAGGGGGTGAGGCGCCATGGGGAGGGGGAGTCCTTGTAGGACTCCCCTCCCTCTAGGGCCGGCGGATTGGGGAGGGGGGGAGGAGTCCTCCTCCCCCACGACTCCTAGTCTTGACCCACCAGGACTCCTTGATCCCTTCCTTGGTTTTCAAGCAAACTCCAAGAAACCTTCCAGAACCTTCCGGAACATTCCGAAACCTTCTAGAACCCTCATACAAATACTCCGGAACATTTCCTAACTCAGAAAATGATCCCCAATATATGAATCTTATTCTCCAGACCATTTTGGATCTCCTCGTGATGTCCCGAATCCAATCCGAGACTCCGAACAACATTCGGTCTCAAACGCACATTCCATATCTACTTAAAACAACTTCGAACCTTAAGTGTGTCACCCTACGGTTCGTGAATATGTAGACATGACAGAGACACATCTCCTATCAATAACCATCAGCGGGACCTGGAGATCCGTAATGGCTCCCACATACTCAACGATGACTTCGTGATCGATTGAACCATTTACATACGAAACCAATTCCCTTTGTCTCGCGATACTATACTTATCCGAGGTTTGATCGTCGGTATCTCCATACCTAGTTCTACCTCGTTACTGATAAGTACTCTTTACTCGTTCCGTGATATGTCATCCCTTGTGACCCAGTCACATGCTTGCAAGCTAACTAGATGACATTCGACCGAGAGGGCCCAGAGCATATCTATCCGTCATATGGATGGACAAATCCCAATCTTGGTCCATGCGCTTCAACACATACTTTCAGAATACCCAATGACACCTTTATGACCACCCAGTTACGAAGCGGTGTTTGATGTCATCAAAGTACCCATTCGGTGATGGTGATTAACACAACCTAATGGTCGAAGGATTAGGTTACTATGCATTTAAAAGCTTACAGCAACACGAACTAAATGACTTGATCTTATGCTACGCTTACTATGGGTGTATGTCCATCACATCATTCTCCTAATGATATAACCTTGTTATTAATCACATCCTTATGTCCATGATCAGGAAACCATGATCATCAATCAATCAACAAGCTAGTTCAACAAGAGGCTTACTAGGGACTCTTATATGTTTACAAAACACACATGTATTAGTGTTTCCTAATAATACAATTATAGCATGGGATGTAAACATTCATCATAAACACAAAGATATAATAATAATCACTTTTATTATTGCCTCTTGGCCATATCTCCAACATAAACTGGTCGCCCAGCTGCGTCACCTCGCCAAGCAGATATTGCTCGCGGGCGGAGGCTTTTTCCGCCTTCGACTTCCACACGTCTGCACTACCGCGGATCACGGGCAACTCACGCTCCAGCTGCTTCACGCGATGACGAAGTCGCGAAAACAAGGATAGCTCCTCTACCCTAGAGTGTGGTGGTGCCACCGTATCATCAAGAGATGGTGAGTCCTGGGTTCCCCCCACGGGATCAGTTGATGTACCCTACCACAAGTCAAGATAGAAGGAAATAAGACGACCAAATCAACACAAAGACAAAAGAGTCAGATGCATTCAAGACCGGCATAAGTATCGACAGACACACTCGCCAGTAGGCATGTTCTTAAACAAAAGGACAATTAATCAACTATTACAAAAGCTAACTATGGAGCAGCTGGCTTCTTCCACTTCGGCGGCTTTGGGGGCTTCATCAAGTCCGTGGTAGTGTCAGACGCCACTGACTTTCCGCCGGCCCCTGAGGCCGAAGCCTTCGCCGCCTTCTTGGCACGTTGGAGCTCCTCCGAGTACTTCACGACAGTATTTATCAAGTGATGCCCATATTTGCCACAGGCAATCGCGAAAGGAGCGAAGACTACCTGCTGACCATCTGCGCCAACAGGCATCGCCTTCGACACCGCGGATGGATCTATCTCGACTCCGTGGGCATGCACCATGGTGAGTGACATGGTCGCACCAGCTGCAGGGAGGGAGTTCTTATAGGTGGAAGGCACACCCCCGGCGAGTGACTCTGCCAGTTCATCCATATTATCGACCATCTCCGCCTTCGGCATCAACTCCTCCTGGAGGCGACTAAGGGCGACCTTGGCCTTGGAAAGTATATCTTGGACGGCGGCACTACGGTCTTCGACTGCAGACACCACACCTGCCAGAGAGTCATCGCGACGAAGGGCCTACGGGTCAAAGCTCAAATCGCCAGCATCTGTACATGAACCCACACATGGATCAAAACTTCAGCGCCACCAGCAAAACATTAGATGCAGAGAAGGAAAACAATATTCACAAGCAAAGGTACCTGAGAGAGCCTTGGCGACTGACAAAAGTTGTTCTGCGAACAACTTTTCCCTGGCCGCAAAGGAGGCACGCAGATCCTCTTCACGCTTCCGCGCCTCGTCACGCGCTGCGATTGCCTCGTCGCGATCCTTCACAGCCGCGGCCAGTGTCTTCTCCAAGGTGGCGGCGTCACACATCAGAGCATTATGCTCAGCTACACGACAAACAAAAGTTGACTATCAGTCGACTACACCAAAAAGAGAAGACGAAGAAGAGTAAGTGTAGAACACTCACTCTCAACCACGCGGTGACGCATCTCCAGCATTGCATGCTGGCGGCCCATCGCCATCACTTGCTCTGCCAAGTGTGCGGCTTCCTTTACAAGGAGCTGTCGCACAAACAAAGAATCATCAGAGGAAATATATAACATCGACTGCAACACTACAAAGAAGGAAACAACTACACTTACATGGTCCTCCAATGACTCCGAAGATGTTTGTTGTGTCGTCATCTGGGCAACCATTCGATGCTCCCCTGCGTGGGGAGAGCTGGAAGAGTTGTGCCCGGAGTGGGCCGCCACTGGAGGGGAAGGAGCGCGCTCGACCTCTTTCTTGGCCTTTGAGGTCGCGACTCCAGATTCCTTCAAAAATTCGACATCGCCAGAAGATGACAACGCCTCTTGACTACAAGACAAAACTCACCTTGGGAAAAGGCAAACTCCTAGGGCAAGTCAACAAGAAGAAAACAGAGAAGAGCAAATGAACTCAAAAACTTACCAGTCAAACTTTCCAAGATCAAACGTGGCCTCTGCCGACTCCGACGAAGACTCCTTCGGCAATCGCATCTTCTTGCGAGAAGACGGTGCCACAGCCCTCACAAGGACGGCAGGACTTGGCGACTCTGCTCCAACGACCGTACCTTCTGGAGTCGAAGGAGACGACACGTCAGAATCCTCGCTGCGCGAACGCTTGCGAGTATCCGGGCTCTCGGACTCGGGGGCTTCCTCTTCCACATCAGAAGGGACAGTCGATTCAGACTCGTCCTCTTCCAAAGCTTTGCGAGGAATAATCCCCTCAGGGAAAGGAGGCATACAATGCGACACCGCCCAATCCTGCATACAGACAGCGAAGATCAGCAAAAAGAACAAGTAAGCAACAGAAAAGCAATTGAGAAAATAAGCTAATGCGTAGCACAACTGTACCTCGGGAGGAGGATTCGAAGCATCAAAAGGAGGAACAACTGGCTCATTCGGAAGCACATCCTTGCCAGTGTACTTCGTGACCAATCAAACCCTCTTATCCACCTCACTCGCGGACATGCCATCGGCAGACACGCGAGTGGCATCATCAGCGCCAGCCCACTGAAACATGGGATGAACTCTAGCTTGAAGGGGTTGGACGCGACGGCGCAGCCAGGTTCGGATAAGGGCGCAACCTCCCTCTTCTGCGCCTATGTGACTCTCGAGGTCGCAGATGCGTTGATACAGCACGTATGTCTCTGCGAGTTTGCCAGGCATAATTACGTTCTTCCAGGAACGCATCTTCTTGCAGGGAGTCGCGGGATCGAAGGGCGCGAGTCCAAAGTGCTCATCTTTGGACTTTTGATCGCGGACATAGAACCATTTGTCCCTCCATCCCTGGACGGACTTGGTGAGCTTGATGTCGAAGTAGGTGGCAGATGGGTCGACGTGGATTCCACAACCACCTATGTCATAAACTAAAGAGCCAGATGCGGACTAACGCTTTAACTTAAATATGCGCTTGAAAAGACCAAAGTGTGGCTCGATTCCGAGCCAGCACTCGCAAAGAGTGATGAAGCAGGTGATGTGGAGGATCGAATTTGGGGACAGCTGATGGAGCTGGAGCCCGTAGAAACAAAGAAGACCCCTAAGAAAGGGGTGGAGATGCAAGGAAACACCACGAATGACAAATGCCAGAAACATCACTCGAAAAACCAGCGGGAGGAGCAGGAATGGCCTCACCGCTGGGGACGCACGTATCGGCAACTGTTGCGGAGATAACTCCGTCTTGGCGAAGAAGACGGAGATCCAACGCCTTGATGATGGAAGGGCGCCATGCACCATTTGTCACCCGGGTGCCCGTGACCTTCTTCTTCCCGCCAGTGGTGGTGCTAGTGCCCGCAGCAGCGGAGCCACCCTTCTTCTTCGCCGCGGCAACGGTGGCCGCGGAATCAACAGCAGTGCCTCCCTTCTTCTTCCCCATTGCGTGACGGCGGTGATAACGGAGGAAGTAGCTGGGGAAGATACGGAGCTGGTCCAGCACCGTAGGAAGAAAGAGCGCAAGGAAGCAGAGAGCAACAGCAATGGCGATGGTAGCAAGGATGAATGAGAGCAGATGGGAAAATTACCGTCGCAGCGCCGCTACTTAACCCCTGGAAGATGCAATCCAACGGCTCAGAAAAACCCTACCGGACACGTGGCACACATCGCGTTGGACACGTGGAGAAGGGGAAGCACGAACCGTCCCTCCACTACTCCCATTACGCACGGAAATCGAGGAGGCGCAGTTAAAATAACGATTACGCACGCCCAGTCAAATCAAAGTCAGGAAGTGGGACCCACCGCTCGTCACGTCCCGTCAAACTCACTCACGCGGGCAACTAAGGTCATACAAGCGTCAGCACTGACGTCATCAAAGCTACGCAGTGGAAAAATTCGACTACTTTAGTCCTTGCTGAAGTCTTCGACTCCACCAAGCACTCGGGGGCTACTCCCATAGGGAGCGCTGGCCGCGCACCCTACGACTTTCTTTTTCTTTTTGCAAGAACATGGACAATTAGAAGCAAACCCAAACCATTCGAAATACGATTCGACTATGAACATGGGTTACTCCCATAGGGAGCGCCGGAAACAAAATTGACTGAAACAAGCAACCAAAAGACGACAACAGTCGCAAAAGTTATTTAGTCCCTGCCTGAGTCTTCGACTCAACCAGGCACTCGGGGGCTACTCCCATAGGGAGCGCTGGTCGTGCACCCTATGATTATTTATATAGAAAACTGTATGTTGATAACATCCGCACTCGAAGCTCATGGCGACACCGCCTCATAATTTTCCCTACAAAGAGACTGCGTCTCCTAGGTCACCCGAATCGTCTCCGCGATGATAAAATTCGGATGCCACGCTTACAGCGTGAAGGTAAGACCTGAATAAGGCATGGCAACGCATTTAGCTGCGCACTACCAGAAATGTATCTGTGCCCACAGGTACGATGAACATGCCTTGATGGACGCGTCGAGTTCTCACACCCATATAACTAGAATTCGACTCCTGTAAGACCTCCACGGCCTGAGTCGAATTACACCAACACTTTTTCGGATTCAAGTCCGGGGACTCGAGTTCGAGTAGATTACGTTGTTTCACCCTAAGGTGGTTAACTGATACTGATACTTCGGTTGTATACGTATATCAACAATCCCTATGACACAAATAAAAGCATTTGAAATGCACTTGTTCAGGCACTCGAAGACTTCAAAAAGTCCCCAGTCGAATCTGTGATTCCACTGGGCACTCGGGGGCTACTGACATGGGTATACCCTACAGGTACTCGAGCTTGGTATATACGGTCCAAATACGTACAGGCCCACGGTGTCGCCAAGGCCCAAACAAGGGACTTGAGTGGCCTACGGACTCTCGTTTGCTTGAAGAACAAGAAGAATTTAAAGATAGAAAGTTTGAAGGGGAAAAACCCTAACTTGTAACCGACTCGACCTCCTACCAGAGACCTAGCCTATCTATATAAAGGCTAGGAGGGGCGGCGAGGAGGACACACGCAACCCTAGTTTCCACAACCCTCGCCAGATTGCATCTGCGCACCATTGTAACTTTCGACTCCTTCGATAATTCCACGAGCAGACAAGCAGGAGTAGGGACCTCTACGAGGCCTGAACCTGGGTAAATCCTTTGTCCCCTGTGTGCTTGTTTGCTAGCCGATAGATGTCTCCAGCGCTCCCTCCTTCTCCAAAACCCAAGTCCATAACAATGGGCATTGATGAGTTAAACCCTCGTCATAGACAGTATGTTCCTTGTCATTAATATTGAAGGTGACCTTTCCTTGATTACAATTAATAACAGCTCCTGCAGTATTAAGAAAAGGTCTCCCAAGAATAGTAGACATATTATCATCTTCAGGCATTTCAAGTACAACAAAATCAGTTAATATCAAGCAATTGTGAGCCACCTGAATAGGTACATCCTCACATATACCCACATGAATAGTGGTAGATTCATCAGCCATTTGCAAAGATATATTAGTTGGTATCAATTTTTCAAGCTGAAGCCTCTTATAGAGAGAGAAAGGCATAACACTAACTCTAGCTCCCAAATCACACAAAGCAGTTCTAACATAACTGTTCTTAATAGAGCAAGGGATAGTTGGAATCCCTGGGTCTCCAAGTTTCTTAGGAACCTTACCATTGAAAGAATAATTAGCAAGCAAAGTAGAGATTTCTTCATTAGGGATCTTCCTTTTATTCGAGACAATGTCCTTCATATACTTTGAGTAAGGGGCAATTTAATAGCATCAGTCAAAGGAATTTGCAAGAATAAAGGCTTCATCCACTCACAAAACTTATTATAGTGTTCATCTTCCTTTGACGTGTGTTTCTTATCAGGGAAAGGCATAGGTTTTTGGACCCAAGGTTCTCTTTCACTACCATGTTTCTTAGCAATAAAATCTTCTTTGGTGTATTTAGTATTCTTAATGTGGTTTTCAGGTTCTTCTTCAACTTTTTCTTCATTAGGAACTTCATTTTCTTCATTACCACTTTCAGTTTCAGCATCAGAGATAGATATACTATTAGGATCTATAGCAGGTTCAGAGGGTTCTACAATAGTTTTATGTTTCTTTTTCCTTTTCTTACGAGTAGAACCACTATTTTCATATTGTTGAGAATCCTGCTCAATTCTTTTGGGATGCCCCTCAGGATATAGAGGATCCTAGGTAGCAACACCACTTCTAGTTCTAATTTCATAAGCATGTTTTTCTTTAGCAGCATTAACTAGCAAGTCATTTTGCACTTTAACAAGTTGATCTATTTGAGTTTGAACCATTTGAAAGTGTTTAACAATCATTTTAACATCATTAGAGGTTCTTTCCACAATATCTTTCAATTCAACGATAGCTCTAGTGTTTTCCATTAGATGATTTTGCACCCTTTTGTTAAAGTTATCTTGCTTAACAATAAAGATATCAAATTCTTCTAAGCATCGATCAGGAGGTTTCAAGTAAGGGATATCACCTTCATCAAAGTGTTGGAGAGAGTGTACCTCAATAGTGGATGAGTAGGGAATAGGCTTACATAATTCTTCTATAGGAGGTCAATTCTTGACATCTGCAGCTTTAATTCCCTTCTCCTTAAGACATTTCTTAGCTTCCATCATCACTTCATCATTTAATTCAATAACTCCCCTCTTCTTTGATGTTGGAATAGGCACAGGAATAGATGGTTCAGGTACAATTACTTCAGGTATAGCTTGTTTAGGAGGAGTCAAATCTTCATAATTCTTGCTTATTTTTGTAGTGGATAGTAAAATAGGAACCTTGCCATCACGAGACTTACCCATGATGGATGGATAGTAGGGAACAATAGAGAATCCAAGTGAACTTGATAAATAAAGTTATGCTCCCCGGCAACGGCGCCAGAAAATAGTCTTGATGACCCACAAGTATAGGGGGTGTATCGCAGTGTTTTCGAGGGAAGAGAAACCCAATTTATTGATTCGACACAAGGGGAGCCAAAGAATATTTATCAGTCTTAACAACTAAGTTGTCAAATCAGCTGCACCTGGAAACAATCTTGCTCACAGCAGTTTTGTAGTAGGAATAGCAAAGTAATAGCAGTAGCAAAGCAAAGACAGTAGTAACAAAAGCAGTAAACAATGGGATTCGAGTGCGGTAGGCATAGGGATGGATGGACGGGCGTTGCATGGACAAGACAATTCACATAGCAATCAGAACATAGGGCAATTACAGATAAATAAGATAAAGCACCCAAGTACTAGACAATCCTAGGCATGTGTTCCATATATAGGCATACGTGCTCGCAATGAGAACTTGCACAACATCTTTTGTCCTGCCAGCCCGTTTGCAGCGGGGCCTCTAGGGAACTACTGGCAATTAAGGTGCTACTTTTAATAGAGCACCGGAGCAAAGCATTAACACTCCATGAACACATGTGATCCTCACATCAAAGCCATTCCCTTCAGGTTATCTCGATTTATGTCACTTCGGGGCCATAGGTTCCGGACAACAACATGTGTATACAACTTGTAGATAAGACAAGAAACAATACTATCATAATGAATCAATAATAAGTTCTGATCTGAAATCATGGCACTCGGGCCCTAGTGACAAGCATTAAGCACAACAAGTCG
Source organism: Avena eriantha (assembly GCA_910589775.1). Lineage (NCBI taxonomy): Eukaryota > Viridiplantae > Streptophyta > Magnoliopsida > Poales > Poaceae > Avena > Avena eriantha. Next base: position 68,234,738 of record OU342743.1, on the reverse strand, counting down.
CAACAAAGTCATAAAGCACAAATAAAAGATACTAGGCACCATGCCCTAACAATCTGATGCCATTACATGGACGATCTCATCCAATCCCTACCATCCCCATAGCCTACAGCAGGGGATTACTCACTCATAGATGGGGGAAACATGGATGGTCGATGGAGAAGCGATGGTGATGATGATGGCGATGATCTCCTCCAATTCCCCGTCCCGGCAGGGTGCCAGAATGGAGTTTCTGGTGCTATTTCGTGGAATCTGGTGGTGCCTGGGGGGCCCACACAACCCCCTGGCGCAGCCTGGCCTGGCCTGGCCCGCGCCACCAGGTGGTGTGGCCACCCCAGGGCTCTTCTCCGTCTCATATTCTGGCTCCTGGAGTCTTCGGGTGAAATAGGATTTTTGGCATATTTTCCAGGATTTTTCCTGATAGTTGATTTTCTGCACAAAAAGTAGACACCAAGGCAATTCTGCTGAAAACATCGTCAGTTCGCATTAGTTGCATCCAAATCACACAAGTATAGAGGAGAAACAATAGCAAAAGTGTTCGAGAAAGTAGATACGTTTTGGACGTATCAGGATCATGCGTTGTTTTAGCATATTAAAGCATAGTATTGTGGTATTCTCCTTTGATGCTTTAGGGTTGACTTGGCACATGCTCACACCATGTTATGACTATCCCAAGTCACCATAGCCTTTATGATACTTTAGTTTTGAACTTGCAGTATCACTTTATGCTTTGATTGATGATGTTTTGTCACTCTGCATGATTATGGCCATTATTGCTCTCTTAGTTGGTCGCTCCTAGTCTTTTGCTAGCCTCCGTAACTAAGTGTGAGTTCCACTCATGCGTCCAACCCCTTAAACCAAGTTATTCCAAAGAGTCCACCATACCTACCTATTAGCATTTGCTATTCCAAGTATATTCATGTTTTTATCTACCTTCCGAATTAAACTTGTTATGTGAAAATTAGTGATTAAACCTCTCATGAACTTGATGGCACACTTTACTTTATTGCAATTAATAAACTTGACCCATTGTGTCCATCTTTGTTGCGTATATGCTTGCGCTTTATAAGTTAAAATTAGCAGAACCATGTATCATGGGGAACACTTTCAACATTGCACTTGTACATTGTACCCCGTTGATATCATGATTCTTTTGCTTATGGATTCCGGCGGTGTGAAATAAAAGTGCAACTTGTAAGATCATGGAGTTTGTATGTGTGTTAGAGAAATGCCTGAGCCGCTAGCCTACATGCCTAATCATGGTGGAAACTTGCAGCATCACCATAATGAGCACTCTATGAAGCATCCTCAAGAAAAACCTATGCAAATAGCAAATAAAAAGATCATTGAGATGCTCATTGTCTGCTTGGCTTGTCATTTTGATTATGGGATAGCTCATGTATCATGTGCAAGGGGTACCCCGTTGGCGGTTCTCTATGATACATATGTACTTACAATGACAAGAGCTTACTTGTGACTAAAGTTGAGTAGCATGAGGTTCGGTCTTCGTAAGTAAGGGGCATGATATTTCAGCTTATAACTTGTCAAGCATATCCTCTTAGTTGTGTCACTTTAACCTTAATCAGCTAAAGATGCTTATGATATTGGAAATGAGAGCTGAAAGCTAATAAGTACCATAATTTTTGGAAGCTCTTTATGAAACTTGAATCCCTGCTTCCTTCTATGAATTCCTTTTTTCCACTTTTATATTGAGTCTCCACCTTCTATATCTATGCACCTATTGAGAGAGCATAGTGGCCATTCTTAGTTTAATGTGCATTGTCCCAAGACTTGTTGATTGATGCATAACTTTGATATTGCTTGTTCTTAAACCATTTGTGTCTAGTCACCCTTCTAAACTTTGAAGGTGTCCTATGCATTTATGTTTTGCTACTCCATGAGGGACAAGCTGAATGCCATTATGCTATGTTTTCTTTATGTGAAACAAACAAACGTCTTGCAAAGCATTGTTATTCATGAATCTTTTGTTTGTGCCTTTTCATGTTGCAACATAGTTGCTATGTCTTATTATTAGAACTTTGTCTTTCATGTTATGATTAAAGTACTACGATTCCAACTTTCAATGTTTTACAAATACTTTGATCAAGTTTATGATGGTGCATGTCACCTCAAAAATTATTCTTTCTTTTTATCACTTACCTACTCGAGGACGAGCAGGAGTTAAGCTTGGGGATGTTGATACGTTGTAAACGTATCTATAATTTTTGATGTTCCATGCTAGGGTTTTATCTACTTTCTTATGTTTTGTCCACACTATGGAGTACTTTTCATATGATTTCTTGGACTAACCTATTAACAAGAGCCACAGTGCCAGTTGCCTGTTTTCTGCTGTTTTTGGTTCTAGAAAGTCAGAAAATGAATATTTTCGGAATTGGACCGGACAAAAGCCAAAGTCGTTATTTTCCCGGAAGATTCACGGAGCCAAAAAAGAGAGACGAATGGGGGCCACAGGGTGGCCAAACCACCCCTAGGCGCGGGTCCCCCCAGGCCACGCTAGGGCATGGTGTAGGCCCCCTAGCTGGCCACCGACCTTGCCCCTTCGCCCATATATTCCTCCCGATACAAAAACCCTAGACCGTCAAGCCTCCAGCCACGAAAAGTTCCGCAGCGCCCCGCCACCGAACGGGAGATTTGAGGGACAGAAAGTCTCTGTTTCGGCACCCTGCCAGGACGGGGAAGTGCCCCGGGAGCCATCTTCATCGATCTCCACCACCATCTCCATCACCGTTGCTGATTCCCATGATGAGGAGGGAGTAGTTCTCTCTCGAGGCTAAGGGTTCTATCGGTAGCCATGTGCTCATCTCTCTCTCTATGCATGATCATATTGTGATCATGAGCTTTGTAATCAAGTAGATCTACCTTGCTACTCAAGTGCTTTAATAGATCTCTGCTCTCCCCATGTGTGTGAAGTTGACAGTGTGCACACCATGGTGGCACTTAGGCTAGAGATTACAAATACTTTTATGAGTTATATTTGGAGTTGGATGTTTCTATGAAATTGTGGTGTTTGTTTGAACCATCTAGAGCTCAAGGTGATAGTGTGGGGTTATCTAGATGGGGAAAGCGAACTTTAAGGTGTGTTGTTATAGCCCTACCATGGAATAGAGTGTCCAACCAGAGAGTAGTTAAGAGTAGTATCATAAAGAGAAGATATTTATAAGAGAGTGTTCACTAGTGAAAGTATGATCCCTAGGCCTTGTTTCTAAGCATTGAAACACCATTTGAAACTAGATTTGTTACACGTTTGCTTGCTTTCATCTTTATTTCAGTTTGTGTTTAGTCTCTTCCACGCCATCAAGCTATTTTCTGGCACCATTGTCTTATATCCATACCACTTGTATTTCACTATCTCTTCGCTGAGCTAGTGCACCTATACACCTGACAAGTGTATTGGGTGTGTTGGGGACACAAGAGACTTCTTGTATCTTGATTGCAGGGTTGTTTGAGAGGGGATACCTTTGACCACTTCCTCCCTGAGTTCGATAAACCTTGGGTTATCCACTTAAGGGAAACTTGCTGCCGTTCTACAAACCTCTGCACTTGGAGGCCCAACAACTGTCTACAAGAATAGAAGTGCGTAGACATCACCCCCGCCCGATGAGAGAGAGCCATGACGTGGCTGGCTTGATTGCCGGCACCCGCGTGCATGCATGTGCGCAGCTCCATCGAACTCGCAGGACCGCTTCGAGCTCGCGACACAGAGGGCGGTGCAAATGCTGCATGCTGGCGAGGACCAGAACGAGACGGAGCAGTTCCGGGCCCATCTCCATGGTTGATTCCCTCGAGACGCCCATCCCTTCCCTTGTGCCACCGGTGAATGGCGACGGCCGCTCGATATGCCCCTGGTTGCGCCCTTCACCATCGGGTCCTCGTGCCCGGAGGCCCTCTCCGGTGTCGGTGTGCTGGTGGAGCTCACAAGCGGTGTCGGTCGCATGATTAAGGTATACACCCAATCTGAATCCTAACTTCCCCATTTCAATCTGACTTCAAAGAATGATTCTTTGTTGTGAAGCCGGAGGACAAGTCTATTTTGATTCCTCTTATATAGATAGATTTGATCTCTCAGCTGCATCATTCCTCTTGAATCGCCAACGCACCTAATTTCTATGTACTCCCTCAGTTCATAAATATAAGACGTTTTAGCTTTATGAATCGAATATATTTAGACGTCTGTTAGTGTATAGGTTCGTAGAGGTACACTAAAAGACATTTAGTTACATTTATTTCACAAAGCTAAAATATCTTATATTTCTGAACGGAGGGAGTAGCGCTTAACGCTGGCGGATCCCTGCATACGGATTATTAGTATCTCATTCCTAACCAAATTTTCAAAATTTCCAACATATCAAAGTGTTGAGATTTATTTCCCCGTGTTTGGATAAACTACAGAACCTTTTCAACCGTTGACCATCAAAATTATTACTCCCTCTGATCCAAATTAATTTTCTCAGTTTTGTCTCAATTCAGATGTGTCTAAAACTAAAACATGTCTAGACATATTTGAATCTAGACAAATCTGAAAATATTAAGGCCTTGTTTGGTACTAGAGTTTTAGTGGGGATTAGATGCGATAATCCCAAAGGGGATTGGGTAGCCTTCACCGTCACCCAAACCTCTATAATCCCCACAAAACCCCAATCCCCACCAATCCACTGGGTAGAGGTTGTGTATTGGATATTAAAAAAATACACTAGAACTTGGGGGAAAATGGGGATTAGAGGGATTGAATTAGTCCAATACTCTAGAGTCAAATATACTATTTTAAGTAAGTGGGGATTTAGGGTTTGGTGGGGATTATCCCCTCCTAATCCCCACAAATACTCTAGTACCAAACAAGGCCTAATTTGGATCGGAGGGAGTATGTCAATGTTTTCTAGAGCAAGTCTAATATGTTCACTAATTCGTAGCTATCATCATTTCAATTTAGGAGCGCCTCCTCCAAGGACAGGATGACGGTGTTTGGAGGTTTCCAACTGGGGTTGCATAGCATTCTCTTGAGCGCAACGCTGAGCCACGATCGACAAACAAGTTCGAGTGCATGGCCAGTCTACTTCAGCACTTCCTTTTTTTGGAAATGGGTGCTTTATTAATATCCATAAAGTTTACACCAGGCCTCTGCATAGCTAGGATGCACACAGCCAATCAACCAAAGAGAAAATAACCAGAACGAAAGTATCAACATTACAAGAATGATAAAAACGACGGCATACGTTGAACTATGGTAGGTCTATCCGCGGGTCACGCTGCCATGCATGTCGGGAGAAAATATCCCTCGTCGTGGCCTCCAATCACATACACCCCGCCGCAAACAAGTCACGAAACTCCATACGCTAGAGAGTAGTCCATGATCGGAGGATAGCCGTGGCTCGATAGATCACCTGAAGAGAAGACGACACAATGTTATTAAAAATCTTGTCATTTCTACATAGCCAAAGCGACCAAATCATGGCAAGCGCTCCCACCCTAAATAAAGTCCCATATTTATCGTGTATCCCGTGCAACCAATTACCACATATATTGGTAACCGAACGTGGAGGAGATAAACCAGAGGCTACATTGATGATTGACCATATAGTACGAGCAAATTTGCATTGGAAAAATAAATGCCGAATTGTCTCCTTATGATGACAAAAAACACATTGTGTACTTCCTTGCCAATTCCTCTTAACAAGATTATCCTTTGTAAGAATGACCCCTTTACGAAGGTACCAAGCGAAAATCTTTGTCTTAAGTGGTATTTTCATGTTCCAAATTTTAGAATTATCAACCACAGGAATATCAGGTTGGATCAGTGCTCTATATAATGAGTCAACAGAAAATTTACCACTCTCCAGTAATTTCCATTTGAACTCATCCATCCCCTCAGACAACTGTATCATGGATAATTGTAATAGAAGATTGTTCCATGATACGAGTCTAGGACCTAAGAGACTTTGTCTGAAAGATATATTAGGAGGATCAGATCCCAATACTGTGGAGAGGGTATCCCCTTTGTGCCTAACAATTGAGTATAGAGATGGGTTTTGTTCACGAAGAGAGGTTTGGCCAAGCCATTTATCTTCCCAGAATCTAACCTGTGATCCATCCTTAATATTGAAAACACCAAAGCGGAAGAAATGTTTTTTGGACGCCATTAGTCCAGCCCAAAAATGTGAATCACCGGGTTTCCAAACCACTTGAGACACAGCTTTAGAGCCAACATATTTCCTCCATAGAATGGTTTGACAGACACCATCTTCTGATAGTAGCTTGAAAAGCCATTTACCAAGAAGCACGATGTTTTTGACTTGCAAATCATGTATGCCCAGTCCACCATATTCTTTTGGTCGGCAAACCACATTCCATTTGGCCAGTCGATATTTCTTTTTTTCACTATCCCCTTGCCAAAAGAATCTTGATCGGAAATAATCCACTTTCTTTAAGACACCTTTAGGCAATTGGAAAAACGAGATCATATACAGTACCATGTTGGTGAGTACTGAATTTATGAGAACTAGTCTTTCACCAAGGGATATCAATTTTCCTTTCCAACTATTAAGACGATTTAGGAGTCTTTCCTCAACGATTTTCCATTCAGCAATCGTGAGACGCCGATAGTGGATCGGTATTCCCAGATAGTTGATTAGAAATTGCCCCTGACTACAGCCAAAAAGTTCAGCATATAGGTGGGCCTCATTTTGAGCCTCGCCAAAACAATACAAATAACTTTTATGGAAGTTAATTTTTAATCCAGAGAGTTGCTCAAATACTGATAATATTAATTTCAGATTCTTAGCTTTCTCTAAATCGTGTTCCATAAATAATATTGTATCGTCAGCATATTGAAGAATAGATAGGCCTCCATCAACTAGATGAGGAACCAATCCTTGAATTTGTCCATCAGCCTTAGCTCTCTTGATAAGGATAGCCAACATATCAGCCACTATGTTAAATAGTATAGGCGATAATGGATCCCCTTGTCTTAGCCCTTTTTTAGTCTGGAAGTATTTGCCAGTGTCATCGTTGACATTGATGGCAACAGTACCACCAGCCACAAAAGACCGTACGAGAGCACACCACTCCTTAGAAAAACCTTTCATACGAAGTGTTTGCTGAAGGAAAGACCAATTAACTTTATCATAAGCCTTCTCAAAGTCAATTTTGAATTATACACCATTCAACTTCTTCGAGTGTAGTTCATGAACTGTTTCATGCAAGATTACTACCCCATCTAGGATATTTCTTCCTTGCATGAAAGCAGTTTGAGATGGGCTTACAACATGGTTAGCAACCGAATTAAGTCTAATTGTAGCAACTTTAGTGAAAAAATTTAAACTAATGTTAAGAAGGCAGATTGGGCGATATTGTTGTATTCGTTCTGCATTATTAACCTTAGGAAGTAAAATTATGTTGCCAAAATTTAGTCTAAAAAGGTCTAACTGCCCGACATGTAGGAACACAAACAAATGCATGAGGTCCCCTTCGATAACTTCCCAGAACTTTTGGTAAAATTCCGTCGGAAAACCATCAGGTCCTGGTGCCTTGTTATGTTCCATCTGAAAAACGGCTTTCATAACCTCATCCTCCGTATACGGAGCGGTTAGAAATTCGTTTTCCAGAATAGAAACCTGAGGAATATTTGTAGTTTGGGACTCATCCAATGAGAAGGAATTCTCTGGCGGTGTCCCAACAAAGATTTATAATAATTAGTAATATACGATTTAAGTTGCTCCTGCCCCTCAATCATACCTTCATCCTGGATAAGTTGAGTGAATAAGTTTTTTCTTATGCTTGCCATTAGCCACAGCATGGAAGTATCTTGTGTTTGCATCTCCTTCCGGAATGAATCTCGCTTTAGAGCGTTGGTACCATTTGAGTTCCTCCTCGCGAAATAGTCTGGCAATTTCTGCATTTGATTGGTTTTTAAGCTCAATCTCTTGTGCAGATAAAAGCCTTACTTCCGCAGAAGCCTCCAAATCATTAATAATAGATGATAGGCGTATTTTCTCTTTTTTAAAGATTCCAGCAGTATGTCGAGCCCAACCACGAAGGAATTTGCGTAAGGCACGCATTTTATTGTTCAATCGTTGTATAGGCGTTTGACCACTAACAGGTTTCTCCCAAATAGCCTTCACCAAGTCCTGGAACCCATCAAGTTCCATCCATCCAAGTTCAAATTTGAAACTATGTTTGGATTTTCATGGTGGTGTTCCAACAGACAATAAAATAGGAGCATGATCTGATAAAGCCTCAATATGTTCGAGGGCATAAACAGTTACCATAGGGAATTTATCTTTCCATTCGGTATCCATAAGCACCCTATCCAGTTTTTCATATGTAGGCTCAGGAAGACTATTAGCCCAAGTGAACTATCTTCCGATCATTGTAACCTCTCATAAATCCAAGCTTTCTATGACAACATTGAACATGAAGGGCCAATGATCATCGAAACGACCCCGACTTTTCTCATGAGGGAATCTGAGTAAGTTGAAGTCTCCACCTATAAGAATAGGGTACAAATTGTCCTTAGTCCGATTTACCAACTCATGTAAAAAGTCCGCCTTAAAAACCTCCTAGGCAACCCCGTATACAACGACTAGAGACCATAGAAAGTCATCAGCCTTGTTACAGATATGGAGTTTAATAAAAAATCTCCAACCGAACTAGCTAGGACTTCCATAGTCTCATTTCGGACGCCCAACAGGATTCCCCTGGATCGACCCCGCAGCGATCGCGATACCCACGTAAACTCTACTCCACCAGAAAGGCGATTGAGTTGAGCTTGTGAGAAATCGCGTCTACCAGTCTCAGAAATACCCAAGAAATCCAAATTATGATCTCTCACACAATCGGCAAAGAAAAAATATTTAGCCAAGTCACGAAGACCTCTGGTATTTGAGAACATGCCATTCATTGAGAAAAAATAGGAGATTTGGATACCCGAGACCTCTTACGAGATTTGTGACCCTTCGATTTTCGACCAGAAGTTGTAAGTTCAAATAATGAACCCAACTCAGTCTCCTCGAAGCCCACCTCCGATACTTCACCAACTAAGTGAGAGAGGAGTTGACCATCTACTATGGCATGCAACTCCTCCTCCTCGATCGGTGAAGATTCAGAAACAAAATGAGTCTTTGGAGTAACCGTTAAATGGTTAACCTCCATCTGTGTCAACACAGAAGTAGATAAAGAAACATCCTTAACAGATCTACCCATACTAACTCCAACATTACCAAATTTTTCAGCGATAGATGAATTGGAGAGAGATAGGAAGCACTTTGACGAATTCATCATACCTTGCGAGTCGAGGTTCTTCTCAGCCTTCCTCCGCATGGCCTTGACCAACGAGTCCTCATCAGTAGCCGAAGCCCTAGAGGCGTCGACACCATGTCTAGCACTCATCCGTGCTACATGACCCGGCTGCCCCGCCTGGGCGGCCAGACCACGTCCAACGTCCACGAGCCCACCAACCGCATCGCCAGGTAGCAGCCCTGCGTGGGACGACGAAGACCCTGACCCCCCCCCCCAAACTCAGCTCAAGGCCACCTGCCTGGATTGAAGAGGGGCCAGGTTGCGTGTCCAGGACTGCAGTCGTCGAGGTCGAAGAAGCAGCACGGTCGACCAACCCCTCCCAGGACAGTCTCCGCGACAAAGACCCCGGCTCCCCACACAACCCAAGGCCGCATGCCTGGATCAACGAGGAACCAATCTGCGTGGCCTGAGGTAGAGACGGCGACGTCGGAGAAGCACCGCGGTCGACTAGCCCCTCCTGGGCTAGTACCCGCGCCAAAGACCCAATGACCATCTCCTGAAGCACCGGCTCCAGCACAGGCCCCTCCCGGTGAGGAATAGATCGACCCAACACATTAGGTCTACAACGAGCAGGGGACGTCGACCGCGTAGGAGTCTGAGCCCCAATAGCTGCCACCCGCAAAGCAGCCTGTAGCTGGGAAGGAGAGACTCGAGGCGAACACACTACAGGTGCGGCACCACAAAGAGGAGAGCCCATCGGAAGAGACTCAAGAATTTCCTTTCCACGGGGTGTAGAAGGATTGGGATTAAAAGGTGTGACCGCGATCAAATGTGCAGAATCCTGAGTCAATAGCTGAGCCCTCTGGATGGAAAACGGTGGCACCGCCGCCCCCTAACCAGGCTGGGCCGAAGAGGAGCCATCCCCAGCATCTAGTAAACCACCGGTCGAATCAGACATGTCCATAGCATCATCAGGGCCCTTCCCATTTGTATCATCATCATGGTCCTCGTCCCTCTTCTGCCACAGGAAAGGAACAAACTCCGGCTCCGGAACATAACCTGTAGGCTCCAACCGGAAACGAAGCTCGAATGCCTTAAGCTTGACCACAACATCCGACTTAAGGTAATGTCCCAAAGCATCACTCAGCTGCAAAAAAACCGAGATGTCAGTCATAGCAACCAGGATCCGAACGACTCCACGTCGTCTCAAGCTGAACAAGTCCACATCCTGAGTGAACCCCATGAGCCCATCAATAGCCCACAGACCCCAAAATGAGCGCAAACAATGAGGTACCCCCTCAACATGTAGCCAAACCTGCTTGAGCTCAAACTTATGTGGCACCTCCATCATACGAAAAACCGAGAAAGCCAGCTGAGAGTTGCCTTGCGGCACAGACACCTGAATCCCATCCACCCTGTCCAGATCCTCAAACGACGGGAAGCTCACCAGAAAAGTTGCATCACCATGAGGCAAGGCCTCCCACTTCCACGTATCACGTACCGGGCATCTCCTGGCAATCTGTCGTTGGACAACATCTGCCGTCACCATCTGTCCAGACACACTAACCAGAGCTATGGGAGACTGAGAGTTCCCCAGATGATCGCGAACAACATTATCAGGAATCTGAGAAAACAAAGTCCTCTCATTGCCGATACCAGCCATGTAGGGAGTGGGACGCGACTGCTTGAGAACAGGGCATCTCAAGGTGGGATGAGCAGAACTATCACAAATATAACAGTAGTGAATCACCGTGCAGTCCTTAGTCGCATGAGAATTAACTGCGCACTTCCAGCAGGAACAACCTTCAGGTTCTTCTTACCCACAGTAGCAGAACCCGGCGCAACAGGAACGACCTCCGAGGTGGCAACCACTGGTAAAGCAGTATCCACAGTCCCCTACACTCCATACTAGTACGACCCATGTTGCCCTGATGCATGAAAGGGTGCACCTGTTGCCATAGCGGGATACCCATACTATCCAACAGACTGCTGGTGAAACTGCGACTGGTACTGAACAAGTTGTGAAGCCAACTGCTGATCCACCGGAGGTTTCTTCTTCTTAGTCTTCCTCTTCGGCACCACGGCACCCACAGCTCCGACCACAACACTAAACGGCTGGGACACCGTAGCCTGCGGATACATCCCCTGCTGGTGCATAGGAAGACCACTCGGCTGCTGTCCGCGAAACGGTGGCTGAAGCGGTTGTTGGCCAAACGGAGGCAGAAAAGGAGGCCGCGGTCCGATCCCCTGCTGGAAAGCCCCCGGCGGCATCCCCGGCGGTCTAGAGAAAGGCGGTGGCCCATGGAAGAACTGACCCGGACAAGACTGCATCGCGAAGGAGGGTCCAGCCCCAAGATTCGGACCGTGGGAGGGTGCGGAACCTGGCGGCACCCCTCCCGGCAAGGTCGCAACAGGACGCACCGGCGCCTGCATCCCTTGCAGCGGTGTAGAGACATGGGGGGCGTCGCCCTCGTAGGCGCAACAGCCGCCACAGCCGCAGGCAAGCTTGGGCGGCCCGAAGCACCGGCAATCGGAGCAGTCCCAAGGACCGCCTGGGCGAACGATCGACGAGCCGACGAGAAGCCGGGAGACGGCAAGGAAGAAGGAACCGGCGAGGGGCCAGAAGGCGGTGAAGCGGGCGAAGACGGCGGAGAGGCGCGATACGGAAGATGCGAGGCAGAAGCCGTACGGGACTCCAGGCACAGCGACATAGACGGGCGTTCCCGAGACCAACCCAGACCAAGGGCTGAGGCCACCGCGCGCCAGGAAAACGGGTCGGTCAGGGACCGATCGACGTCGTCCCCCCCCCCCGCGGCACGCAGACCGATCTGTTCCACGTCAGCACACACCCCGATCGCATGCACGACTTGCGGAAACCGCCCGCGAACAGATTCCGCACCGAGCGCTCGCAAACAGTGCCAGCGAGCGCCGCCGGTAGAAACGCCCCGAGCACCGGAGGCGCAGACGCCCTACGGGGAGGCAGCGGCCCCTTCCACGGTCGCACCCGGGGACTCGTCGGAGGACGAACCCTGCCGGCGACGCGCCCGCACACAGCTCAGCGACTGGAGGCAAGGAAGACGGCCGCGGAGGCGAGGGAGGAGAGCCACGCTCCCAGAATCTTGACGCCGCCGTCGAAAAGCCGATGTCCTCCCAGAAGGCTTGCCGGAGCTCCTCCCCAGTCTTCCTACGACGCCGGCAGACGGTAGTCCATCCCAGCTCGCCCGACTCGTCCACGAGGTCGTCGAGAGCCATACGCGTCGCCAGGGACTCCTCCCCATCGGACCCGGACTCCGAGCCCAGGCAACTGAACCTAGACCCAGAACCATCCGCCGCCGGGGAGGCCGTCATCGCCGCCGGAGACCCAAGTGCCCCGGGCACGAGGGTGAACCTGCGGCCACGCCCCATTTTTCTGTCTCTTCTTCAGCGCTTCCTATGCATCTCAGCAAGGTATACTGAGTTCACGCCTCCCCTTCTTGCTTGTAGGCTGAAATTTTGTCAAACTATATATGTGTTTAGCTATTGTAGAAAGTATGATTCATCTCCCAGAAATGAGAACTCTGTACCCTTTAGTTCTTATTACTTGAGACAATTAATTCATGATCTTGGATGGCCAGGGCATGATAGTACTATATATGTGGATGCATCAGCTATGTTTGCTATCTGTCATGCACTTCTTAGTGTCAAGTGCAAATCAATTTTGTGTAAGTTAATGCATGTGGCCAGACCAAAACTATTTCATCTCAAATGTCTTCCTCTTGGAATTTACTATTTATTTGTGAGGCAAAATGCATGCAGCATTGAAACATTTGAGTGACAAACTGTATCTGAGTATTTTTGTGTTGATGCAAGTGTGTGATCTAATTGGGATACACCTTGTTCAAAAACTACCATCTTGGCAATATGGGTTGTTCTTGTCGATGTACTCAACACCAATTCTCCACACCATCTGGGCAGGACCTCGCTGCTGTTGGTGTCGCCGGAGAGAACTCCGCAACCGGTGGGTCACAGACTCACAGTCTGCAAAGGACCAAGGTTTGTGAGCCGCCAAGATGAGCCACGAGGCAAAGGTAATTTCTTGAGATTTTCTTCACGAGATGTGAGGTTGCATGACAGAAAAAAACCCTTGCCTGGATGGATTGTCATGGAAAGAAACCTTTGTACTGGTTACTAGTGATTGTTGATAGGAGTGGACCATATATCTGCTCAAGAAAACATGCTCCTAGTTCTGGATGCGATGAGTAGGCATTTCACTTTGCTGTATGTTTTGCTTTTTAACATTTTATTTATTTTACGAAAACTACTACTATCAGACAAGCAATTTAGGGATGGGTTTCTGCTGATTGAGCCACTGACGAGCACATCGACATGAATGCCAGGTCCATGTCTTGCTCATCTCGCGCGTAGAAGTTTTCCCCTGTTTTTGTTGGCATATAGAATGACTAGCGCTTCTCCTTGCCTCGTTATGTTATACAGGGAGTAAAATCCATCAACAGTCATTGAACTTGCTTAGTAAAGTTAGTTTGGTCATTGTACATCGAAAGTATAATTTTACGGTCACTGAATACGAGTCAGAGGTTCATCACTGGTCACTGGTGCTGGTACAATGTTGTATTTAGTGATTTGGCACTGCGTGGACCCCTGCTACCAGGCACTAACCGTCCATAGGGACTGTTTTTAGATAATAAAGATCAGCAGGGTTAAACTGAAAAAACTACGAAGAGATAAGGTTGCCATCCCCCTTCCGCCTCCACCACTCCTCCCGTCCCGCCAGCTCGCCGGCGAGCTCCTGGCCGCCGCCGCTGCCGTGGCACATCAGGTCTAATCGAGGTGGCCACTCCCCCCACCCAGCCGCTATTGTCCTTTCTTCCTAGACATCCTCCCGACCGCCGTCCACCGTGATTCCTCCGGCAACCGCCTCCTGGCCGTCATCCCCACCTCCGCCCACTGTGATTCCTCCGGCCATCGCCTCCTGGCCGTCATCCCCACCGCCATGCACCATGATTCCTTCGGAATCCGCCTCATGGATGTCCTCTCCACTTACGTAGGCCGAGCAGAGCTGCCATTGTCTTGTGGGGACGCTGCGGCCATGGAGGAAGGGGAGCTCAGGCGCTGGCGCGGGGCCCTCAGCCTCGTGTATGTGTGACGGCGGCCTCACCCTCGTGCAAGCGCGCCGTGGCAGCCTCTGCACTGGAGGTAGCGGTGGTGCTTTTGAGGTTATGCGCTGAGCCATCACCGGGACTCGGGGGGTTGGAGAGATGGTTCTTCTTGCCAACACACCACCTGCGTTGCGTCAGTTGGTCTGTTGCTGATTGGTTGGACAAGATCACACCTCGGACTGGAACAGGAAGCTCCTTCTACTGACTGCTGATATTCTCCTCACAAACCGCTTGTCCTCCCCGATCAATAACCGTTACTGCTCTGCTGCTCGTACGCATCCCATCCCGATTGTCCGATCGATCCACCCGAATTATTCTTGTCTGAGTTTCTCTGCCTTTTTGTTTGGATTTGTCAAGCTCAGGAGCAGCATGCAGGGATGGGGAGGAGCAGCTATAGCGGTGGCGGTGGTTGACAGCAGCAGCAGCAGCAAAGGCGGCAAGGACGGGCGCGACGGCCAGGAGCTTCGTCTCGGTGAAGCTTGTCCTCAGGCCGACGCTCCTCTTCGCGGTGCTCGCCACCGGATTCCTCGCCGCCGCCGCCGCCGCCGCCGCGCTCCTCCTCTTCGTCATCGGCGACGGGGCCGCGGCCGTCTCGTACTACCAGGACACGACGGGTTGGAGAGGGGGTGGAGGAGCACACTGCCAGATTGGTTGACCTGGTGGTGGCGCACTGGCGCTGCCGCGCTGGCCACCGCCGTGCTCCGACGACACGAGCGTGACAAGGCGATTTATTTCCCCTTTTTGTTTTATTATTACTAGTTGAATGCTCGTGCATTGCCACGGTTTCTATTTTTTCCTGGTAGCATGTAAAAATTATAGTGTGGCAGAATATATGCGAACAATTAAAGCTTTTTATAATCCACATTTGAACAACACAATCCATCGTAGGAGAAGATCATGCATTTTTTATTACACAAACTAAATGCCATGCTTTTGGCGTGCATCATCACGGAAATCATAGAGGGATGTTTTTACCAAGTTGCATTTGATGTTTGTCGTTGGTTCACATGTGAACAAAAAAATGTATATTTCTCGGTTTCGGCAAGTTTGTATATCATTTTCTTATTATCCTCTCGGTTCTTTCTTAGAACTTTTGTAAATGAGAATATTTGTTTTCTAGAACTTCGATATTTTTTTGGTGGGTTCTCAATACCTTTTCTAAAACTTCTTACATGTTACTGTATTACTTGTATTCTCTAAATTAATATCTAGTGATGTGATTTACATAGATGTCACAACGAACAACACAACTCAAATGGACCAAAAGATATGGAAAACAATGATACTAAGAGAGATAATACTCAAATGGTTTATCAATTCCTCTATCTCAAGTGACATGTGTTTTGCTACGAAAAGAACAATGTACATAGATTTTGAAAAAACAAAATGTATTATGATGTGTGCACTCGTGTGTCAGGACATGTGTCAAAAGACTGGTGTGCTCCTATTTTCCCTTATCACGACATCTTAGTCTTACATGTCTCCTCCCGTTCTTTTGACCATTCACCCTAAGGACTCGCTTCTTCTCAGGTTGGCCATCTCATACCATGATATAAGCGTATATAGTCTTCTACCTCCACTCAACACTCATTGTTCGTCGGCTTTGTCTCTAGTTACATCTCCGATTTTGTTGCTCCGCCTTATTTACTCGAAGTCATTTCACACTAATACGACACAAAAAAGATACACAAAAGAGACTACACTTTAACAATGAATAAATGAAAGCACACATATACACACTACAAAGGAAGAAGACACAACTGTGTCATTTAGGTAAGTACTGTCAATCATTACTATTGAGTAGGTCACAAACGTTATGTCCCTAACTTGTAATCAAGGATAGCTAGCTCCTAGTACACACCATTTTTATTTTATGATAAAAGTATCAATAGATATTGCTAATATTTTACCCAAAATAAACTTGCTAGCTTGTAGTTAAGAATTGATAATGTATAGGAAAATATGCACTGGGAGTGATGCATAGACCAACTACGGGCAATCGTGGTGAGGGTATGTATATTATGAGATGGTCAGATAGATAAGAAGACACAATGCTCAAATTTTAAAGTGCTCATGTTATTTCCTTTCAAGGAAAGAACTGTTTTGGTCATAAATTCGTTATATTTTGAGAACTTACCATACTCTGTAACTGAACTTTTGTTTTCTAATGGCTACATATACAATTCCATATTGATAATTGATGACCGCATGGCGCATACCACCAGACTTGGATTTCTTAGTCGAGCCATACGGGTAGTTGATGATGACGTTTTACTTGCTCCCATGGCGAACATCAGATTGCATTTTTATCTTAATGCTTAATCAGGTTCAACTATTCACCCCTACTATTTCTTAGGTGGCAAAATCCAAAAATACCATAAATGCATGGTGTGCAAATACATAGGTAAATAAACAACCCAACATTTAATTAGTTAACATCCACGAAATTTTCAGGTTTTCCTTTATAAAATGTAATTTGCTAGTTATATAACAAAGTGTATATGAAAGTAAGTAGATAAGTGAAAGAACATATTTCTCTTGAAAATAAAAAGCCCGACATGCATCTGAGTTGAGTAAGAGAAGGTACTAAATATGATAAACCAAGAATATCTCTTAAGCGACACAACATGGATGTACATTCTAAAGGTTGTATCATCTAGTTGTGAAGATACTCTGGAACATAATTTGTAGAATTTCCCATCCAAGAACCCACTTATGAAGGATACTGAAATTTTATGAAACAATGTAGTAAATGAATATAATTTCATTACATTTCTCTAGCTGTAATCCATGTGTTCAGATGCAGATGAAAGTACCACAAAAAACTGCTATCATCTCTAATGCCAGAGGGATTTGCATCACCGTACCCTTTATCTCAGCAGATCTTTGGGTCACCATTCATCACTGAAGCACCAGGACCAGATCGAGTTAACTAAGATGTTTTAAAAGTTATAGCACCGTAATTTGGAACCTATATAATGTCAGCAAAATATAGGGGCCATCGAAATGGACAAAAAATGCCTGATTTGAATATATGTTTGGTTAACTTGAGAGTCAACCAGATATCTACAGGGTCTGACTGGTACACCAACCTAAAAGATACTCAAACCTGCATATCAAGAAAAAAATCCTTTTGGTATGTGTAGAAGAATTCAGGCATGAAAGAATGTGTTGGCTCTCTCCTACCCATACTGTAATAAACTGAATGAACAAAACATGAATTTGCAAATGCTGATGGATCCTTATCCACCATAAAGGCTATATGAATGAATGACATGCATCATCAAACTAAGTTGAGAACATTGTGTAATAAAATGGCACAAGGTCCTATTCTTAAAGTACTTGTATGGAAACTAATTTGAAACAATAGGTTTGACGCTCTCAGTGTAGGCCCTTATGCATTAGATGTTCACAAAAAGAAATAAACTCATATAGAAAAACATGCTCTGGTGCATCTGCCAAAAGTAAAATCAATGGGTACTAAACTCTACATAGTCAGTATAACAAGGAAACCAGAATATTTTCCTCCGTCAACAAAAGAAGTAGAGGAGTACATACTTAAATTCTTCAGAAAAAAGGAAACAAGCATTGCTAGAAGGTGCTAACTATGGTATCGACCTTTAGCATGCCAGATCTGCCGGACTATGCTTTACTTTTGGTATGGTGCATGAAAAACATTCTTCCAAAATGGATTGATTTGTATTAAGATTTGTTGATCTACACATGTGTGGCTATTTTAGGGTCTATTGCACAGGTGTATAACATACAAAAACCATTCAGAGATGTGGGAAACATATGCAAATACTGTACTTAGCATGGTACAAATGCTACAATATTATCATCAGAACAAAAATAAATTTGTTCGCATGAGTAAAACTATACAGTAAAAACATCCGAAGGGCTAAGCCAAAGCATACCTAGGATCTCTCCACCCCAAATTGAATATCATCTCACTAAAGGAATAAATTTTGATGTGACAATACCTAAAGTTCAGATAATCACAGTAAGTGAGTATTACAACAAGTTCCTATAGTAACACAAAATGACAAGAACGAACGGTGATGGATCCCGTGACCAAAGCAGGGGTTGCCGAGTTGGCATCATCGCGGAGAGCCGTGTCGCCCCCGTTCGCATCCCTCGAGGCATGGTCGTGCTCAGAGGCGAGGAGGGTGATGGTGCGAACCTGCTCCTCCGAGAGTAGATCGCGCAGAGGCGATCCGTTGGTGATGTCGAATCCCGCCGTTTCCACCGGGTCCATGGCGTTCATGAACCCGACGAAGAGATTGATGGTGCCGACCGACATCACCATGGCGTGGGTGACCAGGCATGACGCCGGTATGTGGCAGCTCGACATGATCTGAAGGAATCCGCCGCTAGAAACCATGCGACCGGTGGCGAGTGGCCGATCGGTCGGAGTGTAGGGTCTCACCACAGATCTCAGGCTTGACTGACAAAGCCCCACGGTGGGCGCCACTGTCGTGGGAATGGCCACAGCGGCCGCTACCAGGGGTAGCGATTGAGTCCATTGGGGGAAAGAGCGAGCCACCGTCTGTGGATCAAGATTGAGGGCACACACAAGGGTTTACCCTGGTTCGCCCCCCGTAGGGTGAAGACCTACTTCCTGCTTGATTGTATTGATTGCAAGTGGATTACAAGATGGGCGAGCTCGGCGGCTAGGTAGCGAGTCGCTTGGATCGGGTAGTTAATAGCTCGTGAGTACAATGAGTACCCTAGGGAGGTTTATATAGGGTCACCTCGCTAGGGTTTACAAGATTACAACCGAATTATTGTAGGTTTCGGGGGGTTTGACCTAATCCGACTAGGCCTAACTAAGGTCTTGGGACTTCAGCTTCCAGTCGTCGGGCTTCATTGAAGTCTCCTTTTAGTCGCCACGCTAGCAGGCCCATTCGTCATGGTCCTAGGCTAGTCGAATCCTCCTTCTGGACATACCTCGATTGGTATATCCCCATCAGTCTCAATTGAGTCATATTAGGACTTGAGAGAGATGATAGAAGAACCTAAGTAAAACTCGATTTGGATCAATAGACTAACTCGGTTTAGCTAGGGAGAAAGCGGGGAGAAGAAGCCGTGTAGTTCACTAACCAGCAAAAGAGATTGGTAGGGGCAGTTTGTGGCGGTGCTCGAGAGCAGGGAAGCCAGTGCACGCCCGCACTGCCTAATGTGTCCGCCGCCGCCTGACCCAGTGTTCGTCCTGATAAACACATGACATGTAAAATTCAATATTCTGAACTGGGACTCTACACATTTAGAAGAAAAAAATTAAAAACGAATCGCGGACAAGAATGATAATCTAAATACATGATATGCACAGATCAATAAGATGCCGAACTTATGGATCTCTTCTAAATCACAAAACACCTTGTTATGGCATACAGTATATACCTGGAAGATACAAAGTCAGATCAATTATCCGAAATCGGACCAATCCCTTCTGAGGCATGTGTTTTTACATGACAGCAACAACGAGAATGTGATAGTATATGTGATTAACTTAAAACTGATCATGCAATGCCTACTCAAGAGAATCTTTGTGACACAATTAGTATCTGTTTACCACAGTTATTAAAAAATTATCAATTCACGAGTAGTAGTATGACCAGAGGTGAAGGGTGGTGAACTATTGATGGAGAATAGTGTTGGAGTTCTATCCGGAGGTACCGAAATACACCCACCGTACATCATTTCAGTTAGCTTATTGCCTGGACCTTTGAGTGTAGCCATGAATCACTCACTCACAACTATCAAACATCCATGAATCACTCACTCACAACTATCAAACATCCATGAATCACTCACTCACAACTATCAAACGTCCAGTTCAGTATATTTATTTTTATTACTACAAAGAATTGCATATGAAATCAGCAAACCATTATAAAAATCATTTTCCCATCTAACAGTACAGACGATTTGTGGCTCTACTGGAAATCTGAAGCTAGTGAAATTTGGAAATCTGAAGCTAGTAAAATTTGACCAGCACATATCTCTTATTGAATTGGACACCAGAAACTCCGCCCGGCACCCTACATCCTCCACAGGCCAGCGCTGAAAGGGAAACCAATCCACTGTCTCGCTCCTGCAGCCGCCTCGGCCATTTTACCCCCGAGACAGTTGGAGACGGAGGTGAGAGATAAATAGGGGTATGAAAGAGAGAAGGTACTGCACATAGATGATAAAATACCCACTGTGCCGCCTCGCCATTGGATGCACCACCGGGGTCGCCGTTGAGTCTACCATTATTTCATCGATCCGACGAGTCGCCGCCACTTCGATCGAGAGAGAGAGACCTAGAACTTGGAGGGAGGGAGGTGGCGGAGGGTAGTGAGATCCGTGCTTTGGAGGGGATTCCTAACGCTAGAGATGGGGTGGCGGCGTGCGCCGTGCCCTAGTCGCCGGAAGCCATGGAGCTGCGCACGCGAGAAAGACGAGGGTATGGGGGAGTGGAGAAAATGCGTGAGGCAGGGGAGGAGAAAGAAAAAACGAACATGTAACTTCACTTGGCGGTGGCAACATAGGTAAATAGTCCAAAAGCAGAGGGTAAATGCACAGCGACGTACCAGCGATCTGGTCGTCTTCCCCTTTAATGAATAGCAGAGATTTTTGGGGAACTAAGGAGGACCTTTGCGTGATTGGAGTTCAATACCTGTGGGCGTTTCTGCTAAATGAAACATAACTAGTGGCCCTGAAAGTGGGTCATGTAGCTCGCTACATCAGCAAATACAATGTTGTACCAGCATCGGTGACCGAGATGAATCTCTAACTCGTATTCAGTGGCCGTAAAATTGTATTTCGAGTGTACAATGATCGAACTGATTTTGCTAAACAAGTTTAGTGACTACCGGTGTATTTAACTCTTATACAGGGTAGGCAAGAGGCGCTTGATGTGAACTTCACCGAAGCACAAGGCACCGGCGGAGTAACTATTTTACCTTTTCATGTTGTCAGCATTCATGTCTATGGAGGGAGGCTTGATTATTTGTAGAGTCAGGAACAGTACACGCTCCTTTATGACAGCAGGCCTCTTTTATATTTTAATATTTTTGTTTCTCACATTCCTTATCACCGGCCCACTAGCATCATACGTGCCAGCACTATTTTTTTGGATCACCGGCACACCAGCTAGTTGGCTGCACCAGCGGTAGTCTGTTATTACAGTCGCACCAGCATACGCGCTAGCGGTAACCCACGTGCACCGGCAGTAGTCTGTTACCACCGGCATGATGATTGCCGGCACATGCATGTGCGTTGTTATCCGTGGAAGGGGAAAGAATTCTTGGGGCATGCTTTATTGAGGTTGTTGAAGTCCACGCACATTATTTGTCCCCTTCCTTATTTCTAAGTGATAACGGGGTTGGCTACCAAGGTAGGGTAGATCTTCTTTTTGATCTACCCGTCGCCAGCAGTTCTTTCACCTTCTCTTTTATGAACTCCTTCTATTCCGGCGTCAACCTTCTCAGCTTTTGCAGCACCGGGCACGCGCTTGGGTCCATGTTAAGGCGGTGTTCGGCTAGATCTCGCCTAGGACGTCCGAGCTATCCCATGCGAAGATGTCGACATTGCCCGTAGGAAGGTAATACGTGTGCTCTTGATGTTCGGGTCGAGGCTAGGCCTGATGAGGACAGTCTTCGTCGGATCATCCTCACGCAGTGGGACTTCCCGACCCTACTCTACAGGTCAGACGGCTGGGCACAAACTTGAGCTCTAGGGAGAGCTGAGGTTCTCCCTCGGCTTGCTCGGTCTGCGTTCCCTGGCCAAGATTGGCGCGACCCGTGGTGGAAATATCACGTCGGACCTCCTTGCTACGTACGCATCACTGTGGCAGTCCTCCCCACGAACAGTGATTACCCTCGTTGGCCCTAGGAGCTTGAGGACCCCGTAGGATTCGTGGGGAATGGCATAGAATTGGGCGAGTTGAGGCCTGCCTAGGATAGTGGTGTAGGGCATGTTCAGATCCATGACCTCGAACAAGCACGTTCTTTGTCCAGAAGTTGTCCCCCGTTCCAAAGGTCACGGGCAGCGTAACCTTCCCAAGCAGGATGTTGGCACTTCCGGGAATTATCCCCATTATCTCCTTGATGACGGGCCGCACCAGCCCTCGAGGAATTTGGAGATGGTTCAAGGTATTCGCCATTATCAGGGCGCAGGAGCATCCCCCATCGATCAGGACCTGGCCGACCAGGGTGTTGGCGATGACGGGTGATACTAGCAGTGTCAAATCTCCCCTCGTGCCGCCCCACTCCGGACGGTCCTCTTTGGTGAACGTGATCGAGAGCTCCATCCAAATGCTTTGTCTGTGTAGCAGAAGTCTTCCCAAGAGGGCCGCCCGATGGGTGGCACAGGTGCGAGACTTCTTTGACACCAAGTCTTGCATGCTCCCGAAGTGTAGGATTGCGTAGGACTCTAAGCGGTGGCCACCGTGGGAGCGTTTTGATGTCTCGCGAAGGTTGCGCCAGCTTTCATGATTCTCGAGGGACAGGACGACCAGTTATCGACCTCGCTTCTCCCGTTGCCGCCTTCCGATGACCGTCCGTCGATCTGGTTTTCCTCGGAGATGGATTCGCCCAAAGGGTAGGTCTGTACGGATCCGATCCGCATGACGCGGGCACCCCCTCCTGGCACACAAACTGACGAAGGATAGTTTTCACGATCCCACGGTAGTCTCACTTTTGAATGTCGAAAGAGAGTTCATTTATTCGTCAATCGTCTCGGGTCAGTAGGTTTGGATCTCAAATACAAAGATATGTGTATAATGGGGAGGATTCCCTCAAACTTTAATCATAAGATGCTCAAGAGATCGTACAATTTAGCTAAAAGATGATCTCGATGGGTTTATAATAGGACCCGGTGAGAGTAGATGAATCTAGGGTTTATGACTAAGACTAATGGTTACAGCTTGGGTGATTCTGGTGTGCCCCCTTCAGTTGAATGACATTCAGTATATATAGTCACTGGTGGTGTAAGAGTTTCCCCTGGTCACGACAGGTCTTCATCTTTCCTTGCATGTTTTGATCTTCAATCTATCTTGGGCATAAGTCTAGTCTTCGGGAATCTCTAGAGTGTCGTCTTGCAACCTCACAGGTCAGGTCAGTTGAGAGCTTTTGGTCGTAGGCCTTTGAGTCTTATACGTGGAGGTCTTCGTAGGCAGGAATCATGGACTAAGCTCATGTGTCGTAGGCCTAAACCTACCCGTCACCGACACTTTGCACTTTGTTTTTCATTATATTAGTGCTTCGTCTTTAGAATACTTGTATTTCATCTTCAGCGACTTAGTACTTCATCTTCAATCTACTTTAGTACTACGTCGTACTCCATCTTCAGTATATTTTATACTCCATCGGCTAGGTACTTAGTTATTAGTCTTCTTTGTACTTTGTACTCATATTTTTCTGTGTACTTAGTATACTTCATGGGAGAAATTTCTTCTAGTTCTTGTGTACTTAGTAGAAAATTGAAAAATAATAGTAGACAAAAAACATGAGAAATTAGTGTGCTAAAATGATAAAACAGAGGATAAACGGGTGTTCCTGCGGGATCGATCCTAGGGCGACACGCGTCGGTGCCAGAACATCCTGTGATCTATGCTTCCTCCGCAGATGATGCCTTCATGAAGGTCGGCCTCTCCCTAGTTGTACCCACACGTTAATCATAAGGAACCAACCGAGAGAGAACACACGCATTCCTAAATCTGATAATAGGCCGATTGTCCATTGTTGGTGGTTAATTCACCTATTAAGGGACGGCGATGGTGGTAGAAGTTAATTTACACTAGTAGGGAGACTATTCGTGGTGTGTGTAAAACGCTATTGCTTGTGTTCAGGCGCAACACTGGTAATATCTACTGTTGGTGTAGGCGCATGACGCTACCGGTAACTCACCTAGTTGTGATGTGCGTTGTGACACCACCTGACATGGATATACCCTGCAGGTACTCGAGTTTGGTATATACGGTCCAGATATGGTGGAAGCCCAAGGCGTTGCCACGGCCCGATAAAGACTTCAAGTGGTCCACAGACTCTCGATTACTTGCAAGACAAGGAGAAGCTTAAAGATAGAAAGTTTAAAGGGAAAACCCTAATCTGTAACCGACTCAACCTGCTACCCGAGACCTAGCCTATCTATATAAAGGCTAGGAGGGGGTGGCGAGGAGGACACACGCAACCCTAGTTTCCACAACTCTCGCCAGATTACATCTACGCGCCCCTGTAATCTTCGATTCCTCCATTAATTCCAAGAGCAGACAAGCAGGAGTAGGGTCCTCTACGAGGCCTGAACCTGGGTAAACCTTGCGTCCATGTGTGCTTGTTTGCTAGCCGACTGATGCCTCCAGGGCTCCCTCCTTCTCCAAAACCCAAGTCCATAACAATGGGCATTGATGAGTTAAACCCTCATCAATTTGCGCCGTCCGTGGGATTTGGGAGTGCTGATGTTGCGGCTTCTTTGGCCCCATCAACCGCGATCTACAACTCCGCAACAACGGAGATTCGCCAGCTCTTCGGCGCGTTCGACTTCATCGTCCACACGCCGGCCACTCGCCCGGCTTTTGAGTTCGTGGGCGATGGAATCAGCCTGGCGATCGGGAGCTTCCGCTTCCAAGTTGGTCACATGGGCATGCTTCGCATGCCTGACCAGCCAACAGCATCCGCGATTGCTCCAGCATCTTGGTTCCCGCCACCAATCGGCACCCTCAGCGAGCTTAACACCTCAGCAGTAGCTGAGAACACCGACAGCGGCAATAGTTGCGGATCCGATATGGGTGACCTGGCGACGAAACATGGAGTCTATGGCTCCGGATCCGAAAGTTGCGAAAACAACAGCTTCCCCAACCACTTCATGTGCACCGTCATCAACGCCGGCGAAACCAGCGCCAATCGCGAAAACGGTGGCAATGGTTCTGATCCACCCAACGGCGGCATACCTAATGGTGGACCACCCAACGGCGGCCGCACCAACGGTGGCAATGGCGTGCCTGTCAACAATGGAGGGGCATTCGAACCACCAACCATGGTGAACGAACACACCGGCGAACGCATCATGATAAGACTCAACGACAACAAATGGGCCCGTTGCCGAGAAGCTCTACGAGGCAATCTTCTGCCCCCTCCCTCCCCCGGCACGCTGCAGGACCTGCTGATGGCTCAGTGTCGGTGCCAGGAAAATGCTGGTGCGATGTTGATGTAGAGCTCGTTGGGAACCCCAAGAGGAAGGTATGATGAGCACAGCAGCAAGTTTCCCTCAGTTAAGAAACCAAGTTTTAATCGAACCAGTAGGACCAAGGAAATACCCCAAAGGTGTTGCTAGCTGAGCCTTGGCAGGGCGCACTACCGGTGCTAGTAGCAACGTGGAGACCTGCACAACACAACCACAAAACTTTGTCCCCAACTTGCGATGAGGTTGTCAATCTCACCGTGTTTTGCAGAAAACAAAGGATTAAACGTATCGAATGGAAAGAAGTAAAAGTTTGCAGAAAGTAAACACAAAGCAGTAACAGTTTATAGATTGAATGTAAAAGACAAGGACCGGGATCCATAGTTCACTAGAGGTGGCTCTCCTTAAGAAAGATAACATGCTGGGTGAAAAAATTACAGCGGGGCAATTGACAAACACCGAGAAAGCAATACATGCATATACTAATCATCTTGACTCCTCTGAGACTTGATTGGGCATTACAACATAATACATAGACCGCCATCCAACTGCATCTATGACTAGGGTGAATTCCCCTCTCCGGCAGGGTGCCGGGAAGAGCTTTAGATCCCTCCCGATCTAGGGATGGAGATGACGGTGGCTACAGACTCTTTTGTGGATTTTTGATCGGGCACTTAGGGTTTTCGTCCCGAGGGCATTTTATAGGCGGAAGGAGAGGCCGAGGGGGTGCTGGGGTCGGCCAGACCACCCCCTGGCGCGGGCCAGGCCTGGCAGCGCAGCCAGGCGGTGTGGCCGGCCCCCAGCCCTTCTCCGTCTCGTATTCTGGCATCTGATATCTTCCGAAAAAATAGGCACTTTGGCTTTTGTCCCGTCTAATTCCGAGAATATTCATTTTCTGACTTTCCTTAAACCAAAAACAGCAGAAAACAGGCAGCTGGCACTGTGGCTCTTGTTAATAGGTTAGTCCAAGAAATCATATGAAAAGTACTCCAAAGTGTGGACAAAACACAAGAAAGTGGATAAAACCAAGCATGGAACATCAAAAATTATAGATACATTTGCAATGTATCAACATCCCCAAGCTTAACTCCTGCTCGTCTTCGAGTAGGTAAGTGATAAAAAGAAAGAATAATTTTTAAGGTGACAAGCACCATCAAAGACTTGATCAAAGTATTTGTAAAACATTCAAAGCTAGGATCATAGTACTTCAATCATAACACGAAAGACAAAGTTCTAGCAATAAGACAAAGAAACTATGATGCAACATGAAAAGGCACAAACAAAAGATTCATGAATAACAATGCTTTGCAAGACGTTTGTTTGTTTCACATAAAGAAAACATAGCATAATAGTATTCAGCTTGTCCCTCATAGAGTAGCAAATATAAATGCATAGGACACCTTCAAAGTTCATAAGAGTGACTAGATACAAATAGTTTTAAAAAAGCAATATCAAGATATGCATCAATCAACTAGTCTTGGGAAAATGCACATAGAACTAAGAATGGCCACTATGCTCTCAAAGTAAGTGCATAAAGGTAGAAGGTGGAGACTCAATATAAGGGTGGAAGAAAGGCCTTTTTATAAAAGGAAGTAGGGACTCAAGTCTCATAAAGAGCTTCCAAAAATTATGGTACTTATAGCTTTCAGATCTCATTGCCCCTATGATAAGCATCTTGAAGGTGATTAAGGTTAAAGTGACAGAACTAAGCGGATATGCTTGACAAGTTATAAACCGAAATCTCATGCCCCTTACTTCGAAGACCGAACCTCATGCTACTCAACTTTAGTCATGAGTAAGCTCTTGTCATTGTAAGTACATGTGTATCATAAAGAACCGCCAACGGGGTACCCCTTGCACATGATACGGGAGCTTTCCTATAATCAAAATGACAAGGCAAGTAGACAATGAGCATCTCAGCGATCTTTTTATTTGCTATTTGCATAGGTTTTTATTGAGGATGCTTCATAGAGTGCTCATTATGGTGATGCTGCAAGTTTCCACCATGATTAGGCATGGCTTAGGATAGCGGCCCAGGCGTTTCTCTAACACACATACAAACTCCATGATCTTACAAGTTCCACTTTTATTTCACACCGCCGGGATCCGTAAGCAAAAGAACATGATATCAACGGGGTACAAAGTACAAGTGCAATGTTGAAAGCGTTCCTCATGATACATGGTTCTGCTAATTTCAACTTATAAAGCGCAAGCATATACGCAACAAAGAAGGACCCAATGGTTCAAGTTTATTAGATGCAAAAAAGTAAAGTGTGCCATCAAGTTCGTGAGAGCTTTAATCACTAGTTTTCTCATAACAAGTTTAATTTGGAAGGTAAACAAAAGCATGAATATACTTGGAATAGCATAAGCTAGTAGGTAAGTATGGTGGACTCTTTGGGATAACTTGGTTTTATTTGGAGTTGGATGCATGAGTGGAATTCATACTTGGTTATGGAGGCTAGCAAAAGACTGGGAGCGACCAACTAAGAGAGCAATAATGGCCATAATCATGCAGAGCGACAAAACATCATTGATCAAAGCATAAAGTGATACTACAAGTTGAAAACTAAAGGATCATAAAGTCTATGGTGACTTGAGAATAGTCATAACATGGTGTGAGCATGCGCCAAGTCAACCCAAATAAAGCATCAAAGGAGAATACCACTATACTATGCTTTAATATGCTAAAACAACACATGATTCATCCAGGGCACATTAAGCAATCTCAATTGTTTATAACAAGTCATGCTACAGCAAATAATACTAAGCATAAAGACAAAACAATATCAAGCATGGCATGACAAAGCATAGGCCACAGTAAAAAACAAACTCTTTTTACCACATAAGCATGAACTTTCCTACTCTTTTCCAAACCGAACCAAACTATTTGCAAACCAATGTATGAAAGAGGGGGTCCAACCAATTTATTCAGAAAACTAAGCAAACAAAAGCAAACGAAAACCAAAACGAAAACGAAAAAGAAGACGCTCCAAGAACAACACAACTGTGCATGAAATAATAAAAATGAAGCTTTTGGAAGAAACCTGGGATTTTTATTGATGAAGAAGGGGATGCCTTGGGCATCCCCAAGTTTTGATGCTTGTACTTCTTGGATATTTCTTGGGGTGAAACGCGTGGCATCCCTAAGCTTGAGCTTTAGTCCATCCTTCATCTCATTACTCATTCCTTCCATACACGTGAAAATTTTCCTTCATACAAAACTTCACAGAATCTTTATTAGCAACATTAGTGCACTCAAGATAAATAAGCCTTAAGGTTCAGTTCTAACACAAAATAAACTTCCATTAGAACACTAGCAACTGTAGCACTTCCCTCAAAAAGCTCAATTCTCCAAAAGAACTAAAAAACGAACCAACAAGAAGCAAATGCAGAAAATGGTAGAAATCTGTCAACACAGACCAGCAGGTAAAGACAAATTTTTTCTAAGACCTTCTGTTTCTCAAATCAAAAAGTGTTGAACTAACGAAAGTTAGATAATAACCTGAGGCAGAAGTACAAAAATTCACGCCTCAAAAATACTTTCATAAATGTTACACGAATTTTTACGGTGAAGCACACAAATCTGTTTCTGGACAGCAACTTTCCCAATCATTACTTCTCTCTCATTAGAGGTTACTCTTGGCACAAAAAGCAAATAAAAAGGATAAGGAGAGGTTATTACAGAGGTAATAACTTCCAAGACTCATCTAAAACTTTTAAGTTATCTCTCAATAAGTACTTTTCTTTAACGCCTTTAAGTTAGGCATAAGAAGTAAGAAAAAGAATCAAGTGTTCTCAAATGAAGAAGCATTAAGACCAAATTTTGTTTTTATAGGAGAAGCAAAAGAAATCTTCTCTCTGTTCTTAGGGAAGTGTTCAATACCTTTCTTGAGTGGGAGTTGATATTTAATGGTGCCTTCTTTCATATCAATGATGGCACCAACAGTTCTAAGAAAAGGTCTTCCCAAACTAATAGGACAAGAAGCATTGCATTCAACATCCAAAACATAGAAATCAATGGGGACATAGGCATTGTTAACCATAATAAGAACATCATTAAGACTCCTCATGAGTTTCTTTTTAGCATTATCATCAAGTGGGACATTCAAATAACAATCTTCAAGAGGAGGCAAATCAAGCATATCATAAATCCTTCTAGGCATAATAGAAACACTACTATCAAGATCACATAAAGCTTTGAAATCAAAGTCATTCACTTTCATATTAATGATGGGTTCCCAACCATCTTCTTGTCTTATAGGAATAGAAGCTTTATGTTTCATCTTTTCTTCTTTAATCTTTATGAGAGCATCAGTAATGTGTTTTGTAAAGGCCATGTTCATAGCACTAGCATTAGGAATTTTAGCAAGCTTTTGTAGGAACTTAATAACTTCAGAGATATTGCAACCATCAAGATCAAAATCAAATTTATCATCTAAAGTAGTAGAACTACTACTAGCCTCAACACTAGTGGTGGTAATAGTAGAAACACTAATGTTTCTAGCAATTTCATCTTCTCTTTCCCACTTAGCATGTAATTCAGCTAATAGTCTAACATTTTGATCAATTCTTACTTGTATGGCATTAGTAGCTGCGAAGGGATTATCATTAGTTTTAGGTTTAGCAGCTATTTTATTCAAAGAAGATTGAGCTTCAGCCAAAGATGCTATATTTCTTTTAGCATTAGAGAGTTTTTCCTCAATAGTTTTATGGAAAGCAGTTTGTTTACTAATAAAGTCTTTAAGCATAACTTCAAGTTCAGAGGGAGCACTCCTATTATTGTTGTAGGTATTTCCATAAGGATTACCATTGTTGGGAGGATATGGCTTATAATTGTTGTTACCAAAATTACTCCTATAAGCATTATTGACAAAGTTGTTGTTTCTTATGAAATTCACATCAACTTGCTCTTCTTGAGCAACCAAAGAGGCTAAAGGAACATTATTTGGATCAATATGGGCTTTCCCATTAAGAAGCATAGACATAATAATATCAATTTTTTAAGGAAATATTCCCGAGAGGCAATAATAAAGTGGTTATTATCTTATTGCATGTTTATGATAAATGTTTATTTTGCATGCTATAATTGTATTGATCGGAAATGTTAATACATGTGTGTATAATAAACAAAAAGGGTTCCTAGTTATGCCTCTCTTATAGACTAGCTTGTTGATTAACAAGATGATCAAGGTTTCCTGATCATGGACATTGGATGTTGTTAATAACAAGGTCACAACATTGGTGGAATGATGTGATGAACATTCATCCGAAGTATAGCATTACTATCAAAGTCATTATGTTTATATTGCTATAACATCATACGAAGTAATCTTTATCCTTAGACCATGAGATCATGTTAATTGCTAACACCGGAAGAGTATCTTGATAACATCAAACGTCACACTGTAACAGGGTGACTATAAAGAGGGGTTTAGTGCTACGAAGGTGTTATGTTGAGGCTCATGGATCAAGAGTGGAATTTGTCAATCCCGATGACGGATAGATATACTCTGGGCCCTCTCGGTGATATCACATTAAGATAGCTTGCAAGCAAGTGATGTGATCACTAGAATGTTATATCACGGGAACGAGAAAAGAGTGCATGTTGGTAACGAGATCAAACTAGGTATGGAGATACCAATGATCAAATCTCGGAAATGTAATATATCGTGAGACAAAGGGATTTAGTTACTAGCGTTAAAGGTTCTCACGATCATAGGAGTCATCGTTGAATGTGTAGGAGTCAGTATGGATCTCGAGGTCCCGCTTCTGATTATTGATCTGAGAGGAGTCCCAATCATGTCTGCATTATTCGTGAACCGTAGGGTGACACACTTAAGAGTTATCGGACACCATTTTGGAGCACATATGTTTCAGACGAAAGAATTGCAAAGCGCAGGAATTGTTTCGGTAGAAACCGAAAATTGTTTCGGGTGAAATTGCAGAAAGTGGTTATGCATGTGATATTGAAATATTGCAAGGGGTTATATGTGAATGTTTGTTAATTAAAGTAATTATCCAAATTCTGAATAAATTTAATAAAAGAGTTTTATTAAATGAGAGAGCATTAAACTTGGAGAATTTTAATGCATTTAAAGTAGGGACTTTAAATGGGAATGTGAAGAGGCATTTTAATGTGGAGGGGTTACCACCACATGAATGGGGGAGGTGAGGAGTCACCCCCCATGCGTCGGCCATGAAGGAGGGGCACCCCCTCCTCCTATAAAAGGCCACCCTCTTCCTCCTTCTTCCTCACACCTCCTTGCGAAGGATCTCTCTGCCCCTCTAGAATTATTCCCCCATGGTCTCGGATTAGCGAGATACATGTTCCCGGTGGCATTTCGTCTAGAAGGAGTTGTTGCTTCTGCTGGATCGCTGGAGCGAGGAGGTGTAGGTTGTCCGGTGGCTTGAACGTGTGTGCGAGTACGGATGCGCTGCTGAGTTGCGGCGCTCGGACTTCCTCACGATCTTGAGATCGACAAGTGTACGACTACATTAACCACGAGTTCCTACTCGTTAACAAAACTTGTTGTCTTCGAGGGTAAGTTCCCGTTGGATGTATGTCCACCCGTTACTCTGTACCTAGTAGATAGATCTTGGTGTGTAGTTCTCATCGTAGGAATTTTTTTGTTTTCTATGCTGCAGACCCAACAGTGGTATTAGAGCCAGGTTTATGCGTAGGTGATTAGCACGGATAGTACACATATGTTTATATGTGGGAGATGATGATCATGTTATTGCTTCTTTCATGTATTTTGGATATTGGTGGCATAGTGGGATAAAGCAGCCCAGACCAACCTTACATGTCATCGTACATGAGACCGGTTCCACGACTGACATGCAACTAGTTTTGCATAAGTGGCCAGCGGGTGTCTGTCTCTCCTACTATAGTCAATATCTGATTTACAACGAGTTGCTAATAACTTGGTTATCCTCCTTGTGGTTCCATGTTCGTAGGTAAGAACAGTTCTATCTCCGAAAGTCCTAAGGCACGTAAAACTTGCAATTGATAAATTAGAGGCGTCTAGTTTAGATCGTTGCTAGGCTAGTGTCTTGATATGATATTGTTGTAAGTAGATGTATGATAGATACTCTTACAACACACTCAATGTGTAAGTTCCATAGACCTTGGCCTTACACACAAAGGAATGATAGAGATCATACCACGATCCAAATGATAGAGATCAAATGCATGGACCATATCATCTCACTTTACACATTAGATGTTAGCATCTTATACTACTAGTTTGGCGCTTTCTGTAGCATTGTAAGATGATCCCTCATTTAGATATCAAGATAAGAATGTGTTCTTCCTTAAGTATGCACCGTTCTATGGATCGTGTTTCGAGACATCACGTGATGATCGGGTGTACTCGACTCTACGCTTTCATACAACGGGTGTAAGACAGTTTTACACACGCGAATACTAAGGTTCTTACTTGGCGAGCCTAGCATGTATAGACATGGCCTCGGAACACGGACCGAAAGGTTAAGCATGAGTCATATAATTGATGTGATGCCCATATTGATGCTCGTCTTTGAAGCTACACCGACTCACGTGATGATCAGACTTGGTGTAGTGGATTTGGTTCATGTAATCACCAAAAAGGCACGAGGGATGTCGTTTTTGAGTGGGAGTTCATTTCTAATTTGGATTAGTCGAACTCAATTTGTCATAAACTAAATTGAAGTGAATTTTCATAATTTGTTGTAGTCATTGTTGTCTGTTCACTACCTTATGCTTAGTTTTAATTGAGATAATAGATCTATAGAATTCTGGATATTTACTTTACGAACTGGTATCGTATTGTTTTGAATGTCAATTTAAAAGTTTATAAGTCCTATTGCAAACTTTCAGCAAACTCTATTTTCTCCAAGAAGTTTAATAAGTAGTATTAAATCAAGAGTAAGAATTCCAATGTTAGTATCTAAAGTATCATGTTTGACTCCATGATTATTGATATTCAAAAGTTGTTTTAATATCAAGATTATATAGGAGCTGAAAAATGTTTCAGAAACCATCATGTGTGAAAGATATTGTGATATCTGAGACAATGTTTTTGGTTGCATTATGATAGAGTATAATTTATCAAAATACATGTTCTCATATTGTATGAGAATTTGTGAAGGATGGAGATGCTAGGCATCCGAATCTCCCAAAAGGTTTTGGGAACTGAAAATATACTCGTCATTCTTCCTTATAGGCTATAGTAGCTTGATCATGAAAGTTGTCATGATAAGGATGAATAGAATATGTAAGTAAAATGTTTAATACACTAAAAGATTACTAAAGAATTGATTTTTGAAAGAATACCAAACATTTGATGATGGTGATCCACTTCAAAGTGCCAGTCCAAAGGTATTAGTGTTTGACTATATACGCTTTGTACTATGTGTCATGTGAATGACACCACTATTGATGTTGATAGATTCTTTTAAAAGAAAAGGAATTGCTGAAAGAGAATCTATAAAATATTTGGCAGAAAATAAAAGGTTGGAGATGTCCAACTTAGGTATATAGAAGATATACATGTTATGGCTGTATTCCTTGCTTGTTAAACAATGTGGTTCTGAGGTATTGGATATCGGTATTGGATACCGAATTGGTTGGTATGAAGTGTCATACAGGACAACGCAATTCATGAACTACAATGGCCTAAGTAACTAGCAAGAGAATAAGTGATGATTTTCATCGAAAACAAATAAAGTGTTATTGTGTTTTTCATTGTCGTCAAACCTAGCCTTCAAGATTTGTTTAAATAATTGTTATCTTGTTCCGGTATTATGAGAACAATGGTTGTTCAAATAATTACCGTATTCCATAAAGGATGGATGAACTTTTACAAGTCTAGTGGGAGAAATCACATCCATAAACACTATTGCTAAAATGTCGCAAGACAAATGATTGAAAGATCACTTATGAAGTGACATCACTGTTTAAATTATATTGGAAAGAAAACATGAAGAAACTCCATGTTGATGGATTTTTGGAGTCTTTGATTTTGATAAATTAACGCTTGTGAAACTTTCCTCGAGATAATTGAAACTCCGTCCATAGGCCAAAGAGGAACGGATGACTAGCTTATTGGAAATTGTACATGATGATGTGCATAGTCCATTATGTGTAGCCATATGCGATGGATCTTTTTGCTTCATATGCTTTCTCCAGAAATTTGAGTGAATATATCTATATATTTACTTAATAAGGAAGAAGTATGAAACATTTGAAAATTGTTCAAAGACTTTAAAGATGAAGTGGAAAATCATTGTAACAAGAAAATAAAGAGTTTATGATTCGATCATAAAGGAAGATATTTGAGTTACATGTTTAGCAAAAACACCTAAGATTTGAGGAATTGTTCCATGATTTGTGTTTTCCTGATAAACCATAGGAGTATGGCATATTCGAGAGATGAAATCAACCCATGTTTGACATGGTAAGATCAAAGGTGTCATTTATAAAACGGCCATTATGTTTTAAGGATTGAAGCTTTAGAGACTACCGATTTTACACTGAAAAGAGCACCATCATGATCCGTTGAAATGACACCATATAAGTTATGGTTTGGGATAAAACCCGAATTGTCTTTTCTTAAATTTTGGTATGCTATGCATAAGTAAAATTTTTACAACCAAAGTCGGATAAGTACGTCTTTGTAGGTTATCCCAAATAATTTGTTGGGAATTTCTCCATAACACCGAGGACAAAAGAGTTTGTCACTTGGAACGTCAAGTTTCTTGAGAAGGAATTTTTTCGCGAAAAGTTAAGTGGGAGGACAATAGAACTTTGATAAGGTTATTGAACCTTTGCTATATGTGCTAAGTAGAGCAGCGCCGTAAAGTGTCCCGGTGGCGGCCACAATGCTCATGGCTCCCGTGATTACAAAAGGTGTGATCTCGGAGATTAGAGTTCCTATTGAACCGTGTGGGTCGGTAAGAATCAAATAGTAAGATTTGATAAGCAAGTCGTTATTGTTTTGACAATGATGAACCGACTACATGCAAAGAAGCGATGATGGGCCCTGACTCCATAAAATGACTAGAAGTCATAGAATCCGTGATAGTATCCATACACGAGAAATCAAGTTTCTGAACTTGGAAGACCCTCCGGAAAGGCATGAAGCCTATCGGTTGTGTTTGGATCTATAAAGAAATAGACATGGATGTTTAACATCTATGAAATAGTCGACATGTCGGAAAGAAGTTTACGACAATGTTCAAGGAGTTGACTATGACAAGATTTGATCTTTCATAGCGATATTTAGTCTTGACGGATTAATGTAGCAACCACTACATATAATTTGATGTATGGTAGTTGAACAAACAAAACAATATTCTTCTAATAGAATGATTACCTAGGACATGTACAAGACACGGTCCGAAGGGTTTTGTTAATTCAAAGGGTGCTAAAAGGGCATGCAAACTTCAATAGTTGAAGTAAGCCTAGCGGAGTTGGAATATTCACCATGATGAAACTGTTAAAAGAGTTTAAATTCATCGGAGATGATGAAGATGCTTGCATTTGCAAGAAATTAAGTGGGAGCGCTGAGACATATTTCTAATACATTATGTAGAGGACATATTGTTGATTGGAAATGATGTATCTTGTATTGACACAAGTTAAGAATTTCATTAAAATAAGATTTCAATGAAAGACTTGGGAAAATCCAGAATATTTGGCATCAATATCTATATGGATAGATTAAGGCGCTAATATGGTTGTGCCAGACATACATATATGAGATATTGAAAGGGTTCAATATGGAAACAACAAGAAAGGTTCTTGCTGCATGGAGAGAATTGTATCAAGATTCAAGTGTTTCAACACTTGGTGAGTAAAATCACATGAAGATTTTGATCGATTATACCATGATATGTATATATCCAAAATGTCCTATGCTCTAAATGTTATGAGCACATACCAGAATGATTCATAAGATGATCATTGGACGATAGTAAAGATATTCTTATGAGCTTTGGAAGAACTAAGAATATATCATGTATAAGTGACAAATAGTTAAAGGTAGTTCATTGTAAAGTGTTACATTGATACTAGTTTTTGTCACAAGATACAAATTAAATTTATCTCAATTTAGGCTATGGGTGGCACAATGTAATGGAAAGGATGTTCCATGATGGATTTGGATGAGTTCCAAAGTTGAGACATTGTGACAGATACTACAACAAAAGGCTAAGTATATAACTGCTATAGCAGCAGCAAAGGAGGGCATTTGTGTTAAGTAGTTTGTTATCAAACTAGGTGTGGTTCAAAGTGGGCTAATAATATGAAGATATATTGTGTGACAATAGTATCAACATATTTTTACCAGAATGAACTAAAGGTCTCACCAAAGGACCAAATTTATACAATGCCATCTCATTTGAGAATGAGTGATGCGTAGAGACGCAAAGACATGCAAATACACACGAACCTGAAACTGCCAGATCCGGAGATTATGTTAACCACTAGCAATCGCGTATATGCAACACTAGAAAGCCAAAGGTGTTCAATACGCAAAGTTTTTACAACTAGATTATTGACTCTAGTGCAAGTGGGAGACTGAAGGGAATATGCCCGAGAGGCTATAATAAAGTGGTTATTATCTTATTCCATGTTTATGATAAATGTTTATTTTGCATGCTATAATTGTATTGATCGGAAACATCAATACATGTGTGTTTAACAAACAAAAAGGGTTCCTAATTATGCCTTTCTTATAGACTAGCTTGTTGATTAACAAGATGATCAAGGTTTCCTGATCATGGACATTGGATGTTGTTAATAACAAGGTCACAACATTGGTGGAATGATGTGATGAAAATTCATCCGAAGTATAGCATTACGATCAAAGTCATTATGTTTATATTGCTATAACATCATACAAAGTAATCTTTATCCTTAGACCATGAGATCATGTTAATTGCTAACACCGGAAGAGTATCTTGATAACATCAAACCTCACACGATCATAGAAGTCACACGATTTAGTTACTAGCGTTAAAGGTTCTCACGATCATAGAAGTCATCGTTGAATGTGTAGGAGTCAGTATGGATCTCCAGGTCCCGCTTCTGATTATTGATCTGAGAGGAGTCCCAATCATGTCTGCATTATTCGTGAACCGTAGGGTGACACACTTAAGAGTTATCGGACACCATTTTGGAGCACATATGTTTCAGATGAAAGAATTGCAAAGCGCAGGAATTGTTTCGATAGAAACCGGAAATTGTTTCGGGTGAAATTGCAGAAAGTGGTTCTGCATGTGATATTGAAATATTGCAAGGGGTTATATGTGAATGTTTGTTTATTAAAGTAGTTAAAAAAATCTGAATAAATTTAATAAAAGAGTTTTATTGAATGAGAGAGCATTAAACTTGGAGAATTTTAATGCATTTAAAGTAGGGACTTTAAAGGGGAATGTGAAGAGGCATTTTAATGTGGATGGGTTACCACCACATGAATGGGGAGGTGAGGAGTCACCCCCCATGCGTCGGCCATGAAGGAGGGGCACCCCCTCCTCCTATAAACAGCCACCCTCTTCCTCCTTCTTCCTCACACCTCCTTGTGAAGGATCTCTCTGCCCCTCTAGAATTATTCGCCATGGTCTCGCATTAGCGAGATACATGTTCCCAGTGGCATTTCGTCTGGAAGGAGTTGCTGCTTCCGCTGGATCGCTGGAGCGAGGAGGTGGAGGTTGTCCGGTGGCTTGAATGTGTGTGCGAGTACGGATGCGCTGCTGAGTTGCGGCGCTCGGACTTCCTCACGATCTTGAGATTGGCAAGTGTACGACTACATCAACCACGAGTTCCTACTCGTTAACAAAACTCGTTGTTCATTATCAAGTTGTTTAAACTTCATTATTTCACTTCTCATAGATATAATCTTAGCAGGGGGATAGTATTTTCCAATGAAAGCATCTTTGCATTTAGTCCAAGAATCAATACTATTCCTAGTTAAGGAATTCAACCATTCTTTATCTTTTCCTCTGAAAGAGAAAGGAAACAATTTCAGCTTAATAATATCACCATCTACATCCCTATGCTTTTGCATCTCACAAAGTTCAAAAAAGTTATTTAGATGGGAAGCAGCATCTTCATTACCAATACCAGAAAATTGTTCTCTCATAACAAGATTGAGTAAAGCAGGTTTTATCTCAAAGAAAGTATCTTCAGGCACAGGTGGAGCAATAGGTGTGCTCATAAAATCATTGTTTTTGGTGCTAGTGAAGTCACACAACTTAGTGTTTTCAAGAGTAGTCATTTTTGTGTGTTTTCAATAAAGAAGGCAAACTAGTAAAACTATTTTTTTGTGTTTTGGATAAAGAAACAAGCAAACAAAGCAAAAAGAAACTAAGAAAAACAAAAATAACAAAGTAAAGATATTGGTTATGAGGGACTCCCCTTGTGAAGATGTCCTTGACGCCCCGGCAAGGGCGCCAGAAAAATGCTTGATGGCTCAGTGTCGGCGCTAGGAAAATGCTGGTGCGATGTTGATGTGGAGCTCGTTGGGAACCCCAAGAGGAAGGTATGATGAGCACAACAGCAAGTTTCCCTTAGTTAAGAAACCAAGGTTTAATCGAACCAGTAGGAGCAAGGAAACACCCCAAAAGTGTTCCTAGTTGAGCCTTGGTAGGGCGCACTATCGGTGCTAGTAGCAACGTGGAGACCTGCACAACACAACCACAAAACTTTGTCCCCAACTTGCGATGAGGTTGTAAATCTCACCGTGTTTTGCGGAAAACAAAGGATTAAACGTATCGAATGGAAAGAAGTAAAAGTTTGCAGAAAGTAAACACAAAGCAGTAACAGTTTATAGATTGAATGTAAAAGACAAGGACCGGGATCCATAGTTCACTAGAGGTGGCTCTCCTTAAGATAGATAACATGCTGGGTGAACAAATTACAGCGGGGCAATTGACAAACACCAAGAAAGCAATACATGCATATACTAATCATCTTGACTCCTTTGAGACTTGATTGGGCATTACAACATAATACATAGACCGCCATCGAACTGCATCTATGACTAATAATCCACCTTCAGGTTATCATCCGAACCCCCTCCAGTATTAAGTTGCAAGCAACAGATTATGGCTTTACGAACTGCGTGTAAAGTAAACAATACGATTGTTCTATGAACAAAGGATTGTTGTTTTCTCCCTAGTAGCAACAGCACATCTAGTACCTTAGAGATTTCTGTCACTTCCCCAGATTACCAGAGGCATGAACCCACTATCGAGCATAAATACTAACTCTTGGAGTTGCTAGCATCTACTTGGCCAAGATAGCTACTAACAATGGAAAGCATGCAAGATCACAAATAACAAAGACATGATAGAATCAAGAATCAATCTGAAATAGCATCTCAATATCCATCGGATCCCCACAAACACAACATGCAGAATTACAAATAGATGATCTTGATCATGAACGGAGCTCACAAGATCTAGACATGAAATCACAAAGGAGGAGAACCAGCCATCTAGCTACTACATGGATCCGTAGTCCAAGGATGAACTACTCACGCATCACACCGGAGGCTTGCATGGTGATGAAGAAGGCCTCTAGGGTGAATTCCCCTCTCCGGCAAGGTGCCGGGAAGAGCTTCAGATCCCTCCCAATCTAGGGATGGAGATGACGGCGGCTACAGACTCTTTCATGGATTTTTGATCGGGCACTTAGGGTTTTCGTCCCGAGGGCATTTTATAGGCGGAAGGAGAGGCCGAGGGGGTGCTGGGGTCAGCTAGACCACCCCCTGGTGTAGGCTAGGCCTGACCGCGCGGCCAGGTGGTGTGGCCGTCCCCCAGCCCTTCTCCGTCTCGTATTCTGGCATCTGATGTCTTCCGGACAAATAGGCACTTTGGCTTTTGTCCCGTCAAATTCTGAGAATATTCATTTTCTGACTTTCCTGGAACCAAAAATTGCAGAAAACAGGCAGCTAGCACTGTGGCTCTTGTTAATAGGTTAGTCCAAGAAATCATATGAAAAGTACTCCAAAGTGTGGACAAAACACAAGAAAGTGGATAAAACCAAGCATGGAACATAAAAAATTATAGATACATTTGCAATGTATCACCTGCTAGGCTACCGTTGGCTACTAAAGGAGGAGTACAGACGCCAGCTACACACGATCGCGCAACTCGAAGCGCGTAAAAAGGCGGCAGACGAGTCGAGTCTTAGGCGGGCCAGGCTCTCCTCCCACGGAGGATCCTCCTCCAAAGGCAACAAGTACGTCGCAAACAAAAGGCGATCTCAAATGGCCCATCTCACCGAGCAGGAACACATAGAGGCCGCGAAAGTCCTCGACTTCGGCTCTATGACAGTCGACACACGTGGCAACGTGGTCCCAAAGACGCCGCAAGCTGTGGTGACGGCGGCCACCATGTACCTCCTCAACAACCAGCCGCCGGCTGGAGATCCCCGAGCCTCCATGCACCGATCTACGATCACGGGTTTGGGGTTAATCGAGGCCGCTCTCGATAAAGAGCCGGCTCTAGCAAAACGCTATTCCTCATCCTCATCCAGCGACGACAATCACAATCTATCTCGGCGTCGCCGCTCACGGCGGCACAATCAATATTACGATGCGCGCGATGACCTCAGTAGCGCTAAATCGGAAAATCAAGGGAACGACGTGCCCGTTCGACTGACTCAGAAGACGAAGATGTGGAGCTCTATGGCACTAGATGCTTCAGCAGAGCTATCAGGCAGAAGCGAATGCCCAAGGGGTTCAAGCTCCCATCGGAGAACCCAAAATTTCACGATCTGCAGGACCCGAAAATCTGGTTGGAGGACCACATCTCCTCCGTCAGGCTCCACGGCAGGAGTCGAAGCATGGCCATGCAATGCCTACAGCTACAGATGCAGGGCGCTGCCCGAGCATGGCTCAACAATCTCCCGCGCGGATCCATTCACAGCT
The DNA here is from genome assembly GCA_910589775.1 of Avena eriantha. NCBI lineage: Eukaryota > Viridiplantae > Streptophyta > Magnoliopsida > Poales > Poaceae > Avena > Avena eriantha. Next base: position 68,193,247 of record OU342743.1, on the reverse strand, counting down.
GGGAAGAGCTGGTCTACAGCTTTGTGCGCAACTTCAAGGGCACTTACAAAAGGCCCGCATCAATCGAAGAACTGAGGAGCTGCCAGCAAAGGTCAGGCGAATCTCTACGCTCGTACATCCAGAGGTGGTCCATCATCAAGAACTCTGCATAAAACATCTCGGAGGATCGCGCAATCAACACATTCAACAGCGGCGTTCGCCGCATAGAGATCAAGGAGGAGCTGGGCCGCTCGAAGCCCAAAACAATTGACCACCTGATGGAAATCACGAATCGGTGGGCAGATGGAGAAGACTCAGTGAAAAACCGCGTTCACTCCGACGACAAAGCGGAACTCGAGCGCAGACGCCATCGCCGAAGCAAGCGTCGAATGCGCATCTACGATGATCGCGACGATGTCAACATGGTCGCAGTTGGCTACACCGACAAACGCGAAGACAACCGCAACAACGGCTATCGCAGCGGTGGATACCGCGACTCCGGGAAAACCACGCAGGTATGGCAACGCCGCACTCGCGAAGAGGCACCCGCAACAACAATTGAGGACAAATTGTCCGGGCCATGCAACGTGCACTTCTACATCGACAAGCACGACGGCAAGAAAAAATCCAGCCACCTTCTTAAGGACGGCTGCGAGTTTCTCAAACTCCATGAGGGCCTGGCTCGGATGAACCGCGACGCGATCAACAGGGGCTATGGAACCGCCCCAGGCGCTGTGGCACATGGAGCTCCTCCACCACCGCCCGGACCACCACCGCCCGCAGCTGCGCTAGTCCAGCATCACGGAGGCGAGCCGTATCCACGGGTCGTAGGCAATATGATGATCCAAAAGGGGCGTCCCTCAAATCGGGTGCAGAAGGCCATCACTCGCCAAGTCAACTTGGCGACAAACTCTCCGCCCTCCACCACTGAGTACCTTAGTGGAAGCGACTCCTACATCACCTTCGACAAGCGCGACCATCCTCTCCAAGTCCCTCGTCTAGGCCACTGTCCCCTCGTACTCGAGGCGCAGATCGGAGGCTTTGACATGAGTCGCGTCTTCATGGATGGTGGAAGCGGCATTAACCTCATGTTCGCAAGTACCTTGCGAGCAATGAGGATCCCTCTGACGTGTCTAGAGGTCTCGGACATGACGTTCCACGACATCATCCCAGGCAAGGGCATATATCCCCTGGGCAAAATCAACCTCGGTCTCATCGTCCCAGGTCTCGGACACGACGTTCCACTTCGAAGTTGTCGATTGGCCTTCACAGTACCACTGCATCCTCGGACGCATCGCGTTCGCTAGGTTCATGGCAGTGCCGCACTACGCCTACCTGCAGATGAAAATGCCAGGTCCAAACGGCATCATCAAAATCAACGGGAGCTTCGAGAAGTCTGACGGTTGCGATAGGGAATTCAACAAAATCTCCTAGTCCTTCGGCATGCAGGAGGACCTCGCAAGATTGAAGGAGTCGACAGACAATAGTCTGCCTCCCCTGAGCCAGCCAAGTTCATCCGACCTATCCTTCGACTCGTCGGTCCACACGAAGAAAGTCCAGGTCCACCCATCGGACCCGACTAAGACGGCCCTCATCGCCAACAACTTGAGTTCCGCATAGGAACTCGCGCTCGTCGAATTCCTCCGTGAGCACTGGGAAATCTTCGCCTGGTGTCCAGCGGACATGCCAGGAGTTCCCAGGGAATTCGTCGAGCACGCACTCAATGTCAACCCAGACACAAGGCTAGTCAAGTACACAATTCGGCGATTGTCTAAACCAAGAGCAAAGGCGGTCGGAATGGAGATCAACAGACTCCTCGAAGCCAACTTCATACGCGAGATCAAGGAAAGCACTTGGCTCGCTAACATGGTGCTAGTGCCTAAAAAGACACGGATATCCTGTGGATGTGTGTGGACTTCACCTCCCTGAATAAGCACTGCCCAAAGGACCACTTCCCGCTACCGTGAATCGACCAAATTATTGACTCCACCGTGGGATGTGAGCGCCTCTGCTTCCTCGACGCCTACTCAGGCTATAATCAGATTCGAATGAAGAAGGAAGATCAAGATAAAACAGCGTTTACAATGCCCTTCGGGCTCAAAAATGCAGGAGCCACCTATCAGCGGTGCATGCAAGCTTGCCTCAAGGATCAACTTGGTCGCAACATCCAAGTCAATGTTGACGACATCGTCATCAAGACCAAAGAGGAAGCCTCGCTAATCGACAATTTACGCGAGACCTTCGCCAACCTCGACCGCTACCGGATCAAGCTCAATCCGGACAAATGCGCCTTCGGCGTACCATCTGGGTAGCTACTCGGGTATCTCATCTCCACGAGAGGAATTGAGGCGAACCCGAAGAAAATAAAAGCCATAATGGCCATGGAGAAGCCAAAGAATGTAAGAGGCGTCCAACAGCTGGCCGGGCGAATCGCGGCGCTCAGTTGATTCATTAGTAGAATGGGCGAAAAGGCACTGCCTTTCTACCAACTTCTCCGCAAAGCTGACAAGTTCGAGTGGACTGACGAGGTGCAAGAAGCATTCGAAGACCTCAAGCATCTACTATCCACCTCGCCAGTACTGGTGACTCCACGTGAAAAGGAACCACTGTTGCTCTACATCTCCGCCACTAACCAGGTGGTCAGCACGGTGCTCGTGGTGGAATGTGCCGAAGAAAACAAAGTCCACGGGGTGCAGCGCCCAGTCTACTACCTCAGCAAGGTGCTCACGCCAACAAAGCAGCGGTACCCGCACTACCAGAAGCTGGCATATGGCGTCTTCATGACAGCCAGGTGACTGCACCAATACTTCCAGGAGCACCCAATCGTGGTGGTCAACGATGCCCTGCTTGGGCATATTCTCAACAACCGCGACGCCACCGGACAAGTCACACTTTGGGGAATCGAGCTATCTCCATGAGACATTACATATGAGAAGCGTGACGCGATCAAGTCGCAAGTCCTCCCTGATTTCCTCGTACACTGGATGGAGAAGCAGCTCCCCGAAAAGCCAGATGTGTCCTATCTCTGGACAATGCACTTCGATGGGTCCAAACGAAAGGACAGAGCTGGCGCAGGTGTCATACTGACATCGCTGCAGGGAGACAAGTTGAAATACATTCTGCGAATGCAGTTCACTGCCTCCAACAATGAAGCTGAGTATGAGGCCCTGCTGCACGGGATGCGGATGGCGAAAGCCTGCGGCGCCAAGAGACTCATCATCTACGGCGACTCCAAACTGGTGGTGAACCAAATGATGCACGAGTGCGACGCGTTGAACGATAACATGATCGCCTACCGCGACCTCTATGACACACTCGAAGGGGACTTCGACGGCTGCAAACTGCGGCACGTAGGCCGTGAAAGCAATGAAGAGGTGGATGCACTCGCCAACATTGGCTCCACCTGCGCCCCCATACCACCTGGGGTATTTCTCGAGCGTATCTGCGAACGCTCCATCAAGCCAAAGGCCGCAGAGAAGAAAACAAGCGCAACAACGGACTCGGGGGCTACGCCACCCAATGATCCAATGGCACTCGACAACATGGAGCTTGACACATGACTCGAAGGACCAATGGGGGTCATGATGATCGAGCCATCTTGGACTCAACCCTACATCACAAATCTTCTCAATAAGAGGCTGCCGGACGACCCGACTGACGCGCGACATATCGCATGGCGATCCAAGGCATTTGTCGTCATCAACGGTGAACTATACAAGCGCAACATCATAGGAGTACTCCAATGGTGCGTCTCCAACGCGGACGGAAGGGTCGTCCTCCTCGACATCCACGAAGGGACTTGCGGGCACCATGCCGGCAGTCGCGCCCTCGTCGCCAAAGCTCTACGAGCTGGATTCTACTGGCCCACGGCCATGCGCGATGCCAAGGACATCGTCCAGCAATGCAATGCTTGTCAGCCATTCACGGACAAACCGCACGCACCTGGTGCGGAACTACGGCCAATACCATTGGCCTGGCCCTTTGCGCAATGGGTACTCGACATGGTCGGCAAACTCCTAAAGTCCTCGCGAGGAGGATATGTCTACCTTCTGGTCACAATCGACAAATTCACTAAGTGGATAAGGCCATGCCGGTGACAAACTAGTCAGGAGCTAGCGTCGTCAAGTTCTTCGAATCCATTGTCTACCGCTTCGGAGTGCCGCATAGCATCATCACAGACAATGGGAGGAACTTCACCTCCAAGGAGTTCCAGGGTTTCTGCAAAAACCTGGGAATCGGCATCAGCTATGCCTCCGTAGCTCATCCACAGACCAATGGTCAAGTCGAAAAGGCCAACAGCCTCGTTCGCCGTGGAATCAAGAAGCGACTCCTTCGGCCACTCGAGCAAGCCGCCGGATGTTGGCCAGACGAGTTGCAGTCTGTACTTTGGAGCCTACGCACAACCCCAAACAGCTCCACGGGATACACCCCGTTCTTCATGGTGCACGGTGTTGAAGCAGTACTACCCGCAGAAGTACGCTTTAAAGCCCCACGGGTGGTCGCGTACAGCGAGCAGGAGTCCACACTTGCACTCAAAAATTCTGTCGATCTCCTTGACGAGGCACGGGACATCGCAGCAGAAAGATCAACGATCTACCAGCAGAACTTGCGCAACTACCACAGCAGAAGGCTACGCCCCAGATCCTTCGTCGAAGGAGACCTGGTCCTGCGACTGAAGCAGCAAGGGCACCTCAAGCTCGAGTCCCCTTGGGAAGTACCATACGTGATTACAGAAGTAATCCCAGGTGGTGCCTATCGCCTTAAAGATTTCGAGACAGGAGTCGCATACTCCAAGCCCTGGAATGTCACGCAGCTGCGACGCTTCTACCCCTAATTGTTTTGCTCTTTCTTTTCTTTACAAATAAGGCTATTCAGCCAGGCTACTCAGCCACACATTGTACCTCGTACTGATTCTGCGAATAAATAAAGCTAAGTGCCCCGAAACTCTGTATTTTCCTCATTTTTCTAGCAATTTTATCACTCGGGGGCTACGCCACCCTTTACACCCTCGTTCTACGAACAAGACGCAGTATCCCGAGTAGCTGACACAACAACAATCGAACCCTTGATACAACACCAACCCAGTTGCAACGCACCTGACAGGTTGGCAATGTGCTAAGATAAAATAAGTCAGGCTAACGAAAAGGAACTACAGAGTACAAATACACTCGCAAAACATATAAGCTAGCAAGATCTTTATATATCAACATAAATCAATTACATCTAGCATATACATACGAACTTTACAACACGGGTACACTTATGTGCAGGACACAGGTTAAACTACTGCTGCAGTAGAAAAACGTTTGTCTGTTCCTCAAAGAAGTCGACAATTTCTTCTGTTGGACGATCCACCGCCTAATAGTGTGGAACCATGTTCCATGTCGAACCTGCCGGCGGAGTCGGCGGCCCAGCAACAACAGCCGCAACATCTACATCAGGCCTATGCAGTCGCACCAGCGACTAAGCAGCCTTGGCACCAGCCACTAACTGCTACCGCACGCACTCGCGAACTACACTCAAATCCTAAAACTTAGCCAGGACAGCCAACAGGCTCGAAGGGGCGGCGTCCAGTGGAAACATCGTCTGATAGATATTCCTTAGGCATGATTGTGCCTTCTTCAGAAAATGGAGTACTCGAGAAGCACGATCCTGCAGGGTCGCAAGTGCAATCGCGCGATCGTGGTCCACCCAAAAATACCCACTTGCCTGAAGTTGTTCATGGGTCAGGTCGTTCATTCGGATGGCGATCATGTATTTCTCATCCTGTGGATGACGAGCACTGACAACTACACCAAGCAAAAAAGGCAACACATGAAGACAAGGAACTATCGCGACTGACTACAAGAAAAGATAAGAGGGCAGGAAACTAACACTTGAACTGATCGCCCAACTGCGTCACCTCCTCCAACAGATATTGCTCTTGGGCGGTAGCCTTCTCCACCCTTGACTTCCACACATCTGCGTTAGCGCGAAGGATGGGCAACTCACGTTCCAGCTGCTTAACGCGATCGCGCAGTCGCGAAAGCAGGGACAACTCATCCACCCTTGAATGCGACTACGCCAAGGTCTCACCCGAAGGACCACTCGACGTACCCTATCACAAGCCAAGTAAGAGCGAACAAGGGACCAAGCAATACATGGAAAAAAAAGCTCAAGTGCATTCAAACATGACAAAAGTATCAACAGAGACACTCGGCCAATGGCATGTTTTCAACAAAAGGAGTCAAACTATTAACTATTACAATATAACTACTGAGGAGTAGCCTGCTTCTTCGACTTGGACTTCGGCTTCGGGGGCCTCATCGAGTCTGTGGCAGTATCAGATGCCACAGACTTCCCGCCAGCCCCTAACGCCGCAGCCTTCGCCGCCTTCTTGGCTCGCTGCAGCTCCTCGGAATACTTGGCGATTGTGTTGATGAGTTGTGGCCCGTACTTGCCGCAGATAGTTGCAAAAGGAGCAAAAACTACCTGTTGACCATCTGCGCCGATGGGCATCGCCTTGGAGACCACAGCAGGATCCACATCCATGCCATGGCCTTACACCATTGCGTGTGCCATGGAAGCGCCAACCGCACTCTGCGATTTCCTGAAGTCCGCGGGAATACCTCTAGTGAGGGACTCCACCAGGACCTCCAAGTTCTCAATCAGCTCAGCCTTGGGCGTCAACTCCTCGTGGATGCGACTGAGCACAACCTTGGCCTTAGTCAGCATCCCCTGAATGGAAGCGTTGTGGTCCTCGACTGCCGCGACGACACCTGCCAAAGCATCATCGCGACGAAGTGCCTGGGCGTCGAAGCTCAGACCGCCAGCATCTACACAGAGCAAAGCGTCAGCACAATAACAAGATATCGAAGAAAGAAACAATCAAAATCCAGACGAAAGAATAACTGAAAGAGACTTGGCAATCGAGAAGAGCTGTTCTTCGAACAATTTTTCCCTCGCAGCGATGGAGGTGCGAAAATACTCTTCGCATTTCCGCGATTCATCCAGCGCAGCGACTGCCTCGTCACGACTCTTCACCACCGCGGCAAGCGTCTTTTCAAGAGAAGCAGCATCACGAAGAAGTTCGTTATGCTCGGCTGCCAAAATACAAGATGGACCATCAGTAGAATGTATAAATCTCACAAGAACAAAGAAGAAGAAGCAAATACTAACCTTCGACGATGCAATGGAGATTGTCCAGCATTGCGTGCTGACGACCCATCGCAAGTACCTGCTCCGCCAAACGAGCAGCTTCCTTCACAATGAGCTACCTCAGAAGAAAAAAAAGATCAGCAGATAGCATGGACCACAAATTCGACTACAAAACAAAATCACACTTACATGCTCCTCTAGAGACTCCGAAGACGATTGCCGTGCAGTCGTCTGGGCAACCATATGGTGCTCCCCGTCGTGTGGAGAACTCGATGAGTTGTGCTCGGAGTGGGCCGCCAATGGAGGAGAGGAAAATCGTTTAGCCACTTCCTTGACCTTGGAGTCCGCGACTCTGGATTCCTTCACAAATTGGACGTCGCCAGAAAATGACGACGCCTCTTGACTACGAAACAAAAGCCAGCATCAGGAAATGCAACTCCAAAAGGAACCAAGATGAGAGTTGTAGACTTACCATTCAAATTTTTCAAAGTCGAAGGCTTGCTCCTCCGACTCCGACGACTCCTTCGGCAGCCGCATCTTCTTGCGAGCAGATGGCGCCATGGAGCTTACAGGAATAGCGGGAATCAGCTCCTCTACACCAATGGATGGGCCTTCTAGAGTCGACGGAGACGAAGCATCTGAATCCTTGTTGCGAGAACGCTTGCGAGTGTCCGGACCGCTGGACTTGGGGGGCTTCCTCCTTCTCTTCAAGTGGGACGGTCGATTCCGACTCATCCTCTTCATATACTTCGCGATGAATAACCCCCTCAGGAAGAGGGGGCAAACTAGGAGACACCTTCCAATCCTGCATACAGAAAAAAATTCAGTATACATCAAGAAATCAGAAGCAATCGACAAATAAAGCTACTTCGTAGCACAAGTCTACCTCAGGAGAAGGGTTAGAGGCGTCGAAGGGAGGCACGACTGGCTCGCTTGGGAGAACCTCCTTGGCAGTATACTTTGTCACCAGTCGCAACCTCTTGTCTACTTCACTCGTGGAAATGCCATTGGCAGATACGCGAGTGACATCGTCCGCACCAGCCCATTGGAACATGGGGTGGACTCTGGCCTGCAGAGGCTGGATGCGATGGTGCAACCATGTGTGAATGAGGGCGGCGCCTCCCTCTTCTTTACCCATGCGACTCTCGAGGTCGCAGGCGCGCTTGTACATCACTTCCGTCTCCTCGGACTCGCCAGGCATCACCACGTTCTTCCAAGAACGCCTTGATACGTTGCTAACGTATCCATAATTTTTGATGTTTCATGCTTGGTTTTATCTACGTTCTTGTGTTTTGTTCCAACTTTGGAGTACTTTTCATATGATTTTTTGGACTAACCTATTAACAAGATGCCATAGTGCCAGTTGTCTGTTTTCTGCTGTTTTTGGTTCCAGAAAGTCAGAAAATGAATATTCTCGGAATTGGATGGGACAAAATCCAAAGTTGATATTTTACCGGAAGACTCACGGAGCCAGAAGATGAGACGGAGAGGGGCCACAGGGTGGCCACACCATATGGTGGCACGGGCTAGCCCTGGCCGTGCCACTAGGTGGTGTGGGCCCCCTGGCCACCCACCGACCTTGCCTCTTCGCCTATAAGAAGCCTCCCAATGCATAAACCCTAAATCGTCTAGTCTCCAGCCACGAAAAGTTCTGCAGCGCCGCCGCCACCGAAGGGGAGATTCGGGGGATAGAAAGTCTTTGTTCTGGCACCCTGCCGGGACGGGGAAGTGCCCCGGGAGCCATCTCCATCAATCTCCACCGCCATACCCATCACCATTGCTGATTCCCATGATGAGGAGGGAGTAGTTCTTCCTCGAGGCTAAGGGTCTACCGGTAGCTATGTGTTCATCTCTCTCTCTCTATGCATGATCATATTGTGATCATGAGCTTTGTAATCAAGTAGATCTACCTTGCTACTCAAGTGCTTTAATAGATCTCTGCTCTCCCCATGTGTGTGAAGTTGACAGTGTGCACACCATGGTGGCACTTAGGCTAGAGATTACAAATACTTGTTATGAGTTATATTTGGAGTTGGACGTCTTTATGAAATTGTGGTGTTTGTTTGAACCATCTAGTGCTTAAGGTGACAGTGTGGGGTTATCTAGATGCGGAAAGCGAACTTTGAGGTGTGGTGTTATAGCCCTACCATCGATTAGAGTGTTCAACCGGAGAGTAGTTAAGAGTAGTATCATAAAGAGAAGATATTTATATGAGAGTGTTCACTAGCGAAAGTATGATCCCTAGGCCTTGTTTCTAAGCATTGAAATGCCGTTTGCAACTAGATCTGTTACATGTTTGCTTGATTCCATCTTTATTCAGTTTGCCTTTAGTCTCTTCCATGCCATCAAGCTATTTTCTAGCACTGTTGTCTTATATCTATACCACTTGTATTCACTATCTCTTCGCCGAACTAGTGCATCTATACACCTGACAAGTGTATTGGATGTGTTGGGGACACAAGAGACTTCTTGTATCTTGATTGCAGGGTTGCTTGAGAGGGGATACCTTTGACCACTTCCTCCCTGAGTTCGATAAACCTTGGGTGATCCACTTAAGGGAAAACTTGCTACTGTTCTACAAACCTCTGCACTTGGAGGCCCAACAATTGTCTACAAGAATAGAAGTGCGTAGACATCACGCCTCCTCTTGCACGGCGTCGCAGGGTCGAAGGGCGCGAGTCCGTAGTGCTCTCCGCCGGCCTTCTGGTCGCGGATGTAGAACCACTTGTCCCTCCACCCTTGGACAGACGCCATGAGCTTGATATCAAAATATGTGGCGGAGGAGTCGACATGGATTCCGCAGCCTCCTACGTCGTAGACTATGGAACCAGATGCTGACTGACACTTCAGCTTGAAAATCCTCTTAAAGAGGCCAAAGTGTGGCTTGATTCCGAGCCAGGACTCGCAAAGTGTAATATAGCAGGCAATGTGGAGAATAGAGTTTGGGGACAGCTGATGCAGCTGGAGCCCGTAGAAGCAAAGGAGGCCCCTGAAGAAAGGATGCAGGGGCAGGGAAAGACCGCGGATGATGAACGCTAGGAACATCACCTGGAAACCAGCAGGAAGACAAGGAGTTACCTCGCCACCTGGCACTCGTGAGTCATCCACCACGGGTGACAGAACTCCATCTTGACGGAGAAGATGGAGCTCGGATGATTTGATGATGGATGCGCGCCACGCACCATTGGTGACACGGGTACCCGCGCCCTTCTTCTTCCCGGTGCCGGCGGCACTGGTGCCCATAGTGGTGGAGCCGCCCTTCTTCTTGGTAGCAGCAATGGCAGCGGCAGACTCAGCGGCGGTGCCTCCCTTCTTTTTCCCCATCTTGCGGTGGCGGTGCGAGCGGAGGAAATAGCTCAGGAACATGCGGAGTTGGTCCAGCGCCACGAAGAGGACGAGCTCTAGGCAGCAGAGAGCAGCGGCAATGGCGATGGAAGCACAAGCAGAGAAAAGAGCAGATGAGAAAATTACCGCAGCTGCGCTGCTACTTAACCCCCTTGCGGATGCAATCCAACGGCCAACAGAAACCCTATTGGACACATGGCGCACGTCGCGGTCGACACATGGAGAGGCCAAAACACGAACCATCCCCCACTATCTCCATTACGCGCAGAAATCAAAGAGAGGCAGTTAAAACGAAAGATTACGCACGCCCGGTCGAATCAAAGTCAGAAAATGGGACCCACCGCTCGTCACGTCCCGTCAAAGCCGCTCACGCGGGCAACTGAGGTCATCACATCGTCAGCACTGATGTCATCAAGATGAGCACTATAAGACTTCGACTACTTTAGTCCTTGATCGAGTCTTCGACTCCACCAAGCACTCGGGGGCTACTCCCATAGGGAGCGCTGGTCGTTTTGCACCCTACGATTTTATTCTTATGCAGGAATATGGACATTCAAAGCATACCCAATCACTCGAATATACGATTCGACTATGGATCATGGGTTACTCCCATAGGGAGCGCCGGAAGCAAATTCGACTGAAACAAGCAAACAAAAGACGACAGCAGTCGCAAAATTTTAGTCCCTGCCTGAGTCTTCGACTCAACCAGGCACTCGGGGGCTACTCCCATAGGGAGCACTGGTCGCGCACCCTATGATTATTTGTACATTGTACTATGTGTTGATAACATCCACACTCGAAGTCTATGGCGACACCGCCTCATATTTTTCTCTACAAAGAGACTACGTCTCTTGGGCCACCCGAATCATCTCCGCGATGACAAAAATTCGGATGCCGCGCTTGCAGCGTGAAGATAAGACCTGAATAAGGCCTGGCAACGCATTTGCTGCGCACTACCAAAAATATGTCCGTGCCTACATGTACGATGAACATGCCTTGACGGACGCATCGAGTGCTCACACCCATATACTGGAATTTGACTCCTATAAGACCTCCGCGGCTTGAGTCGAATTACACCAGCATTTTTCCGAATTCGAGTCCGGGGACTCGAGTTCGAGTAGATTGCGTTGTTTTGCCCCTAAGGCAGTTAACTGATACCGATACATCGGTTAAATTAGGAATGCATATCAATAATCCCTATGACATAAACAGAACACTCGAAAAATACTCAGTCATGCACTCGAAAGGCTTCATAAAGTCCCCAGTCGAATCTACGATTCCACTGGACACTCGGGGGCTACTAACATGGGTATACCCTATAGGTACTCGAGTTTGGTATATACGGTCCAGATACGGTGGAAGCCCACGGCGTTGCCACGGCCCGATGAAGACTTCGAGTGGCCCACGGACTCTCCATTACTTGCGAGACAAGAAGAAGCTTAAAAATAGAAAGTTTAAAGAAAAAACCCTAATTTGTAACCGACTTGACCTGCTACCCGAGACCTAGCCTATCTATATAAAGGCTAGGAGGGGCGGCGAGGAGGACATACGCAACCCTAGTTTCCACAACTCTCACCAGATTGCATCTGCGCGCCACTGTAATCTTCGATTCCTCCATTAATTCCAAGAGCAGACAAACAGGAGTAGGGTCCTCTGCGAGGCCTGAACCTGGGTAAACCTTGCGTCCATGTGTGCTTGTTTGCTAGCCGACTGATGCCTCCAGCGCTCCCTCCTTCTCCAAAACCCAAGTCCATAACAATGGGCATTGATGAGTTAAACCCTCGTCACCACCAGTAGTTGATTTATTGGTAGCGTGCTAGTGGCTTCACACGCTACCAGAGAATATGATTAGCTGATGCATCCATATTTTTTTAAAAAGTTGGCAACTTGTATGAGTTTGTTGTTTACATGTTTAACCCTAGATTCATCTACTTTCACCGGGTCCTATTATAAACCTGGTCACGACAGGTCTTCATCTTTCCTTGCGCGTTTTGATCTTCAGTCTATCTTGGGCATAAGTCTAGTCTCCGGGAATCTCTAGAGAGCCGTCTTGCAGCCCCACAGGTTAGGTCAGTTGAGAGCTTCTGGTCGTGGGCCTTTGAGTCTTATAGGTGGAGGTCTTCGTGGGCAGGAATCGTGGACTAAGCTCATGTGTCGTAGGCCTAAACCCACCTGTCACCGACACTTTGCACTTTGTTTTTCATTATATTAGTGCTTCGTCTTTAGAATACTTGTATTTCATCTTCAGCGACTTAGTACTTCGTCTTCAATCTACTTTAGTACTACGTCAGCAGTGTAATTGTACTCCATCTTCAGTATATTTTGTACTCCATCGGCTAGGTACTTAGTTCTTAGTCTTCTTTGTACTTTGTACTCGTATTTTTCTGTGTACTTAGTATACTTCATGGGAGAAATTTCTTCTAGTTCTTGTGTACTTAGTAGAAAATTGAAAAATAATAGTAGACAAAAAACATGAGAAATCAGTGTGCTAAAATGATAAAACAGAGGATAAACGGATGTTCCTGCAGGATCGATCCTAGCGCAACACGCGTCGGTGCCGGAACATCCTGTGAGCTATGTTTCCTCCACAGATGAGGCCTTCATGAAGGTCGGTCTCTCTCTAGTTGTACCCACACGTTTATCATTCGGAACCAACCGAGAGAGAACACACGCATTCCTAAATCTGATAACAGGCCGATTTTCCATTGGTGGTGGTTAATTCACCTATTAAGGGACGGCGATGTTGGTAGAAGTTAATTTACACTAGTAGGGAGACTATTCTTGGTGTGTGGAAAACGCTATTGCTTGTGTTCAGGCGCAACACTGGTAATATCTACCGTTGGTGTAGGCGCGTGACGCTACCGGTAACCCACCTAGTTGTGACGTGCGTTGTCACACCACCAGTAGTTGATTTATTGGTAGCGTGCTAGTGGCTTCACACGCTACCAGAGAATATGATTAGCTGATGCATCCATATTTTTTCAAAAAGTTGGCAACTTGTGTGAGTTTGTTGTTTACACCTTTAACAATTAAAGGGTAGTATACGGTGATGGTGTGGTTACACCCACATTCACCTCCAGCTAGGCACATAAAGTTAATTTGAGGCACTAGCATTGGGTACGAGATAGGTAATTATTTAGGACGTTAGTAGAAACTGAGTAAATGTGTAATATAACTCAATAAAAATCATAATACTTTTATTTATCGCTTACAAATCAAAAAATCTAATCACGGAAAACTGATCCTATAAATTCAGCAACTTCAAACATCAATCGAATTAGAGAGAGGGAGAGAGAGAGAGAGAGAGGATATGCGAGCTCGTGTGAGGGAAAGATGGAGGTAAGTGGATGCGGGAATACAACATGGGGATCAATAAAATTTGGCATATGAATTGAGAGGGTGTACATGGACTTGCCAAGTTGACCCTGCGATGAACCATCCTTGTTCTATGAGAAATTTTTGGAATATGATTGTTTTGAAGGAGTCCTAGTGATATTTTTGTACTATTCAACTGGATTGTAGTCATTTTTTCTCAAGCATTACAAAATATGCATGATATCATCACAACGTTTTATGGAAACTGAAGTGTTATTTAGTAGAAGGAGAGAAGATGGATAATTTGGGTCTTCATTCTTGGAAGCAAGCATGGAACAAGTATCAAAAAGTACACACGTGTGTACATGTTATTATAATCAGACCAGAGGTACCTTGCATTAAATCAACTACTTTAACATTGTTCAATGACTCGCACCAACCACTGTTGTTCTATAAGATCTTACCTTCCATGGTAATTATTCTATGCACATATATATATATACTATCTTGAGCTTTGTTCTCACTCTCTCATGCATCTAGTCTACATTTGTGTATCCATGCAGAAAGTGTTCACATATATATGTTCAACTGGAGTCTAAAAGTTACATACGTACACGGTAAATCCAACCATAGAAGTGTGGATATGAGAATAGGAAGCATCGGGAATGTTCCAGTGGCGAGAATTTGGTGATGTCATTGCATATCCATTTATTAGTCTACGAAATACAACTCAAAGTGAAGAAAGTCCCAGAACCATGGTCCCAAATTAAATCTATATTTACGTGATAAGAAGACAGAAAGTCGTCCTACCATTCCTCCTAGAGGGTAATCTATCTATGGGATATGCATGATCTTCCTAGCCATTGTAACTCTTTTGAAATAGATATAAAAGTTATTTAGTGGATGATTGGGTCAAATCCACACCACATTTACTGGTAGGTCAAGTGAAGACTGTAATGTAACCATGTTTCTTTAAATACTATGTTTTAAATGTCCCTTACGTTTGCCTCAATAATGTTTTTATAAGTGATCTGCTTTGGACAATGATGCTAGCAATATTTACTCCCATATAATTGAAGATGACAACAATATATTGGAACTAGTCACAACTCTTCCATTTTTGAATTGTTTTCATCACTCTTCCACCTGCTTTGTTTTATCCAAATGGTTCAAAAACTTAAGAATGTTACAAAACAAAAAATTAAGAAACCTGACACAAATTTAACCATGGCATGAGAGATATATGTGTTCCGCTCCAGCCTTTGCCTAACATGTCCCTTCCCCCTTAATCTTTAGGACAACAAGAGAAGGCATGGTAGAGTAATTTTGGAGCACTTTCGCATTGCTCTCATTCCAAATTCTCAAGAAAAATCAAAACAATGGAAGGTATCCTCTTGGAATGCGCTCTCCCCTCGTGGAGATTGTGGACCACCAATCCTTAAGCGTGGTTGCCTCATTCCAGATATCAGTACAAATGTCTATATATATAGGGCCAAGCCAATCCTTGACCATGCCCCCAAATCCTATTAGATTACCGACAACGGAAAAAATGTGCGCCACCAACTCCAGTTCTCTTTGGGAAACTTGGCATAAGCCACAATTTGGCAAACTTCTGTGCTCAAGATAGTCAATTTTGTAGACCCTATTGGGAGCATAAGACGGTCAAAGTATTTACATTTGACTAGATTCCAAGCTTTGAAAACAAGCAAACTCGTGGGTGAAGCCACAGTCCCCTCGAACTGGCACATATAGGTACGTGATGCAGAGGACACGTGCTATTTGTGTGAACGGACCGATGCTAAGTACGAGGCTAACAACCATAGTTGGTGTATATGCTTCTTGTCATTCACTTGTGTTATCATGTTTAGTAGGAAAGATGCAGCATGAATGGATCATGGTTCATTACAACCTTAGTATACTATGAAACAACTATATGTTATTTTAAAGTTGTTACACTGAAACATGTGGAAAGCAATTCAGAAGGGTTCTCGAAATTCTTGAAAAAAATCTATAGTTGGTATGATGGCATACCCATATATGGTTATGAAAATTAAAGCTCAAACTCCTCTTTTGCCAAAAAAGAGAAATTAGAACATCGGGAGTGGGTATTGTGAAAACTCATACTACATCATTAGAGCATGTGTTTTATCTTCTTATGTGTTGAAAAATTAAAACTAATGTGTGCAAGCATGCATGTACATCAGAAACATGAACTTCTTGACTAATTTTGTAGGGCATTCGGAGTTTCAAAAAGATGTTCATAATCTTCCTATATCCACAACAAACTAATTTAAAGCATTCATAGATGAAGATGTTAAGAAGAACCTTATATAGTTGCCTTTTGGGTATTTGGATCAGTGGTTGTGTTGAAAGCGATTAAGTGCTTCTTGGCTAACTCGGTACTTCTTGTTTTCCTCCGACTTCAATACAAAGATGTGCAATATCACCATGTGTTCTAGAAAAAAACGATTTTCCCTAGGAGTAGTGTGATGCATAATTTATGATTGTGGTACAATGAGCAAGAAATACACGTGAATACACGGTGTCCTTGATTCATTCCCTCACATTGTCTCAACTTTAACTTTATTTCACTAGACTAGCACCAACCACTCTTTTAACTCATTATTATATAGAGTGGCATCTTTCATCTTCTTCTCTACACACACACACATATATATATAGAATGCACCTGCACTATTTCAAAGAAAGATGCAAAATATATTTAATGAGAATCAAGCTTTTATATTAGTATATGTAGATGACTTACTAGTCTTCTCTAAGTCATATAAAGAGCATATTGCTCACCTTGAAGTTTTCTTTCGAAAGGTAGAACAAAATGGTTTAATCTCCCTATAATAAAAGCCACTATATTGAAGGCACATGTACCCTAAGTTTGGAGAGGTTGTAAGGTAATTTTCTTTATCTTCGTGTAAGCCCTTCGGGGGTTTCCCGAAAGGGAAAACCGTATGTAAGCTATATTGTGGAAATGAAGTAGTTTCGTGTTTTCCTTGTTCTTTTTAAGCATGTTTATATGGGATGGGTTTCTTATGCTAGGAATCCTATAGGAGAATATCATATAGAGAATACATGCACCGAGTGTATAGGATTACAATCATTCTCGCCGAATTGGTATAGAGATATAAAATCTAAGAGTGATATAGACAAGATTGTGCAAAGATTAGAAGATATTCAAATCATTGGAGAAATACCAATGAAACATTGGGATAAGAATTCCATAGTATGCAAAATAAATATTATAAACCCTGATTATATAATCAAGTCAGGACCAATAGAAGCTACTCCCAAAGATATAGAAGAATTTAAAATGCATATCGAAGAATTATTAAAATTAAAGGCAATTAGAGAAAGTAGAAGTCCTCATCGCTCAGCTGCCTTTATAGTTAGAAATCACGCTGAAGAAGTTAGAGGCAAGTCTAGAATGGTTATAAACTACAAAAGACTTAATGATAATACCATAGATGATGCATACAATATACCAAATAAGCAAGAATGGATAAATAGGATACAAGGAAGCAAATATTTTTCTAAGTTTGATCTAAAGGCCGGATTTTGGCAAGTAAAAATGGCCGAGGAATCTATTCCTTGGACAGCATTTACATGTCCTCAAGGTCATTATGAATGGCTAGTTATGCCATTAGGATTAAAGAATGCACCTGCACTATTTCAAAGAAAGATGCAAAATCAATAATTCGGGCATGGAGGACCTATACCCGAAAAAAAAATAAAAAAAATCAAAGTAATAAAAGTAAATTAGTTAATAGCAATGAAATATAATCTCCAACAGCATGCACGCAGCCCAAATGAATCAAGTCGTGGAACTCGTGGCAGCCATATAAGAATAATATACGGGGTATAAAAATACTAAAATAATACACAGAGAATACAAAAATTTAAATGCTATAAAATATACGATTACAAATTTTTAGTTTTATAAATTTATTTGCGTTAATATTGATACTTATATATTAATATTAGACCGTACGTATATACTGTAGGATCTTTTACAGGCTGGCGAGGCCAACAGACAAGCGAGGGTGTGCGCAGTGGTGTAAAAGTCCTACTCGGTACTCACCGTATTTCTTACTATATTGCTTCAGGAGTAGCTAAGTTTATTTCCCTAGATGTTTTTAATCAAATTTATATGGGTCGTTCTCTTATCGTCTTCCCAGGCAGTTCCACCCAGAGGGAACACTTCTCTACGGCTACAAGGTTCTCGTTCAGACGCCACACATAAGGCTTTAACAGAGAACTACACGCAGAGGTTTCTCCTATAGGATCCCTAGCATAAGAAACCCATCCCATATAAACATGCTTAAAAAGAACAAGGAAAACACGAAACTACTTCATTTCCACAATATAGCTTACATACGGTTTTCCCTTTCGGGAAACCCCCGAAGGGCTTACACGAAGATAAAGAAAATTACCTTACAACCTCTCCAAACTTAGGGTACAGGTGCCTTCAATATAGTGGCTTTTATTATAGGGAGAGGGTTACAACTACTACTAGTGAGCTGAGAGTCTGCTAGCACTGGCTCTCTGCTCTGCTGGTTGCTGGATTGCTGGTGTCTGTGTTCGTGTCCTTCATTGCTGCGAGCGCCTCAATTTATAGGCGAGAGATCAGCCTTCAAGAGCCTTCTCCTCCATTATTTGCCTCTTCTTTCTTCTTTGGTATCATGGACCTATTTTGTAGGCTTCCTAGGCTTTATAGGCCTTATAGCCTTTGTAGCCCTTCTTTATAGGTTCATGAGCACATTTTTGAAAGTTGATGGAGGTATTTTTGGTGCTGCCTCCACGTTGCCTTGGCTGCATATGAATGTGGCTTCATCTTCTTATCTTCACTTTGACAATCTTCTTGAACTTCATGATTGTGTCTTGAGAATTTTGCCTTCTCTTTGGATCTTTTGTCTTCTCTCTTATATGGCTGCCACGAGTTCCACGACTTGATTCATTTGGGCTGCGTGCATGCTGTTGGAGATTATATTTCATTGCTATTAACTAATTTACTTTTATTACTTTGATTTTTTTTTCGGGTATAGGTCCTCCATGCCCGAATTATTGATAGTAATATCAATTCAATTTAATTTTATGCTTTGGGCTGGTCCTCCGCGCCCGAATAATTGATAGTAATATCAATTCGTAGTTCATATTCTTATTCAATATTATCTGCTGGATATATCATTGCTTATTTATTCAGGCTTTTGCCCATGTCCTGCAATATCCATATGATCTTCATCTGATAGATTGAAGTCATACTTTATCTCATATTCTTTCTTTATTTCTTCAAACTTTGCATTAAACTCTTCTCGTAGTTCTTTTAAAATATCTTCTTTTAATTCTTCTTTTATTAATTTCTTGACCTCTTGGAATTTTTCATCTATTTTCATATCTATATATTTAGAATCCAGAGGATCCAAACCTTTTAAAAGGCATGATTTGTATGTTTGGTATTTTGGGGATTCTTCTTCCTTCATTAAAAATAACAATTCTTCTTTTACCTTTGATGAAGTTGATGCTTCACCCTTCGTATAATTTGGACTTGTTGGAGCAGAGGTACCTCCTCCTCTATACTTCTGGATGTATTCTTTTGCTTTTGGTTCTATATAATAATTCTCTCCTATCATTTCTCTTGCATATCTTAAAGCTTCATTGATATCATAGTATTTTCTCCATGATAAATCCATTTTTATTTTCCTTGCTTCCAGTTTTTGTTTTAGTATTTCTTCAAAAGTAAAATATATTCCTGGCTTATTTCCATCATATAGGACATATAATCCTATTAATTCTTCTGTCTTAATATTTGCTGACTTTGGTAGCTTCTTGTTCATCATATTGAAATACTCTGCGAGACTATTTAGGATTGATAGCATATAACCTGTTTCTTCTTTTTTAGCATTATACTGAAACCAGAAATTGTCTAATATGCATTGCTGAACTTCATCCATATAAATATGACCTTTAGGCTTGAATTTGAATGTATTCGGGGGAAATATTTTTAATGAATTATTTGAGCCGAAAGTGAAAACCTCGGTCCCATTGGGGAGTAACCCACGCTTCATTCCTGCAATATTGATGCACGAGAGAATATATCAGGTAAACAATTATCTTTTCCTTTAATATGCTCGAAAACAACTTTATATCCATTCCCTGTTATGATATCTTCAAATAGAACCCATCTTCTAGTGGAACTTTTCTTACTATTTATTTGGTTATAGTATCTACATATTGCTTCACAATCTGTTCGTACTGTAAATTCTTTAAATCCTAAATATAACCTAAATGCATTTATTGCATGGACTACTGCAAGGATTTCCCTATCAATATTATTCACTGTTTTTAATTTATAACTTCCCGAGGCATATCTGCATATTTTCTCTTCTGCTTTTGGGGAATATTTATTAGGTTTTTGCTTTAATATAGCACCCCATCCTACTTTAGATGCATCTGTTTCGATAATAAAATAGTTATCTTCTAATGGTAATTCTAAGGGTTTCAAATTCTTCACTTTTTCTTTTATAGCCTTAACTAATTTTATGTCTTCTGAATTGAAATATTTTTGTCCATTCTTTCTTAGTTTAGCATACAAAGGTCCAGCAAGCTTTGCTAGGTTGTCTATGTAATTCCTTGCATAATTTACAATCCCTAAAAATTGTTGTAAAACTTTTTTATCATTCATGGTATCAGGGAATTGTAATATTTTCTTAGCAATATGTTCCTGCAAGTATATTTTTCCTTCTCCTATTTCATGTCCAAGAAAATTTATTTTCTCTTTGCAAATTTCCATTTTCTTTTTAGATAAGATTAAACCATTTTGTTCTACCTTTCGAAAGAAAACTTCAAGGTGAGCAATATGCTCTTTATATGACTTAGAGAAGACTAGTAAGTCATCTACATATACTAATATAAAAGCTTGATTCTCATTAAATATATTTTGCATCTTTCTTTGAAATAGTGCAGGTGCATTCTTTAATCCTAATGGCATAACTAGCCATTCATAATGACCTTGAGGACATGTAAATGCTGTCCAAGGAATAGATTCCTCGGCCATTTTTACTTGCCAAAATCCGGCCTTTAGATCAAACTTAGAAAAATATTTGCTTCCTTGTATCCTATTTATCCATTCTTGCTTATTTGGTATATTGTATGCATCATCTATGGTATTATCATTAAGTCTTTTGTAGTTTATAACCATTCTAGACTTGCCTCTAACTTCTTCAACGTGATTTCTAACTATAAAGGCAGCTGAGCGATGAGGACTTCTACTTTCTCTAATTGCCTTTAATTTTAATAATTCTTCGATATGCATTTTAAATTCTTCTATATCTTTGGGAGTAGCTTCTATTGGTCCTGACTTGATTATATAATCAGGGTTTATAATATTTATTTTGCATACTATGGAATTCTTATCCCAATGTTTCATTGGTATTTCTCCAATGATTTGAATATCTTCTAATCTTTGCACAATCTTGTCTATATCACTCTTAGATTTTATATCTCTATACCAATTCGGCGAGAATGATTGTAATCCTATACACTCGGTGCATGTATTCTCTATATGATATTCTTCTATGGTATTACTTGGTTCCTCTTTTTTGCTGTCTTCAGGTGGCTCTACACTATATTCATCCTCTAGATTAGATATTTCTACATTTTGTAAAGATTTTCTTTGTTTTCGTACCTCAGATATGTATGGAACACTATCTTGATATGGAATGAATGTAACTCCTTCTTCATGTATAATAGTGGTTTGTAAAGATTGTTGTAAAAATCTTAATCCTAGTATCATGTCATCACTTATTACCGATAGATCTCTTATTGTAATTTCATCTATTATGTATTTTGTGCCATTTATGTAGCTTTCAATATTATATGCCAATTGATTATGGATTTTCTTTATGCCAGACATGTCTGTGGATACTTCAGCTTTATTATCATCTATAGTTTTAACTATTTCAGGGCATCTCACAAAATACTTGTCATGGATGATATTTTTTGTGCAACCCGTATCTAATAGTGCTAAAATTTTATATGAAATATTTGGCTTTAATACTATTTTAACTGGTATTCTTATTCCTAATACTTCCTTGAATGGTAAACGTACTATATATTTGCTTCCAAAACTAGTTATTGCATCTTTGAGCTGAATTAGCCTATCCCCCTTTTGCTCTCTTACTGTGACCATTTGATCTTTTAATTCTGTATTTTTGATATTATTATCTTCTCGATCTATATTACCACTATTATTTTCTAGCTTATATTTTAGTTCCTCTAGTTCTTCCTCTAGCTTATTAATCCGATTTTCTAAGTTTCTAACTCTACAAGATAATATTTGGTCTTCTGGCTCAATTTCTACTTCTTGTCTCCAACCTTGATTTTTTGATTTTAAACAAGAAGCACAAGCTTGCCTTGAACATATGCTACAAGTAGACCTATTCTCTTGACTTGGATAGTATATACAAAAAGCACATTTTATATTATAATCACCTTTACCTCTAATCCAATCATGTTGACATTCTACCTGGTTCATCATTTCTACTTTTAATCCTGCAAATTCGTCTATTAAATCTATATCATCTTCACTTGAATCATCTTCTAAAATCTGATTCTCTACTTCATCGGTTTCTATGATTGAATATATTGACTCATCATCTTTTATTTCATCATCACATACTAATATATTCTCATTAACACTATCTACAATTAGTACCCTTTCTTGCTCTTCTATTTTACTAGAATACCTTTTCTGGTCTTTATTAGGACATGTTTTACTTAGGTGGTCAGGTGAGTTGCATATAAAGCACCTACATGTACTATCATAAGTCTTTCTAGGATTATACCTTCTTACATTTCTCTTATGTAAAAACGGAGCTCTATTGTCTGACCTTCTTAGGAAATATCTTCTCTTTGTTCTATAATTTCTATTATCTCTTCGTTCAGGTTTATAATGTTTCTTACTCCTATGCCGTTCTTCTCCATACGATAATGGTATTTGGACTATATTATTGCAGAAATTGTAATCTGATTTCTTCATAGATCTTTGGGCTTGAATGCTCGTACATACCTTCCTTAGTTGTTTGAAAACAAATTTTATGGCTTGGGATATATTTATAATGGATCCTTCTGTTTCTTTCTTATATTCCTTAAATATTATAGATCCTAAAGGGTCAGGTAATTTATTAAAATACCTCTCAACCACACCTCTATTATATCCTTGCTTGGCGGTGGTAGCATTATATAAATAATGCTGAGAGAATTATTTTATACCTTTCCAACTTGTTAGAGTTAATTTTTCTATCTCTCTCAGTCGTTCATTTTGTAATGCAGTGAATCCTAATTCTGGGTCTTCTGCTATGATTATACTTGATATAACATTAGCAAAGTTATTTGGATTACTTCCAGCTCTTTTTAGTTCTTCATAATTGGCTGGATATGTTTCTACCCATTGTTCCCATAGAACCTTTGCAGATTCTCCTAAAAATGTTTCAAGATAAGTTAACATGTCTTCTACCTTGGTGCCTATATTATGCTGGTTTTGTATATATTTTTGAACTATTAACCCTTTCCATATGCTAAGGATATTCGGCCAATCTATTGGGTCATGGGCTGCTAAATTTAATATCGCACCATCATTTCTAGTATTTTGAAATTGTACCGGTTTTTCAAAATTTCTTCTTTTGGTACCCATATATCTATATTGTTCAGGAATGTAAGATGGTTGGAAATCATCTTTTTCAGGTGGCCATTTTCCAGCTGACCTAGTTGATCTTTCTCTTTCACCTTCTCTCTTTACTGAAGTTTCACCATATGTACTTCTTTTTCTTTTACTATTTTCTACTTCCATGGCTTCCATTGCATTTTCTAAATTATGTAAACCTACCTCATCTAAGGAGTTTATAAAGTCATTGTATTCTTCCGCCTCATCATATCTTTCATTTTCTATCCACATTTCCTTCATCAATTCTTCTTCCTCTTCATAACTTTCAGTTAATAATTGATTGTTTATATCCCATTGCTCCTCTTCACTTATGCTTTTATCTTTCTGGCTTTGGTCAGTATTATTGTTTTTATTCTTCTTGTCTTTTTCTTCTTGTGTTACCTTATTATTTAACATGATTGAACTACTAGCGAATAATTTCTTCTCATTTTTTAATTTCTTTAATCTTGCAATTTCTCTAATGAAAAACAATTCCCTTTCTCTAATCTTAGGCCAGTCCTTCGTCATTGAGTTATTATACTCCCAATCTATATGTTTTAACTTGTCTTCACAATGTTTTATTTCATCATCTACTCCTGTCTTTTCCATACATTCCATTGAGGTGTTATTCCTATTATCACTAAATTCTGAGTCTGACATGAGCGATTCCGTGTCATCTAAGGATGCTGCTTTATAATTGGTGAACCTAATGCTACTAGTCCCTTCGCAATTTTGATAACTGATATAAGTTTCAGGTTTCTTTAATTCCTTCTTTTCTATTAAATCACCTATATTCCATTCTTCTCCTGCTCTTTCTTCGGAACTTACTTTAAGAGGACTCATGAATTTAATGCCTTTAGACTGCATGCTTTCAATTACATCGTCAACATTTACTCTATATCTAGAACTACTTTTATTAGTAAGCCTTCCTATAAATTCTATGCTTACTAACAAATTTGTTCCTTTAAAATCTTCATATCCTTTAGTCTGAAATCCAAAACTCATTTTGTCAATAAATTCTTTCACGGGCATCATTAGGTCTGGAGCTATATAGGTTATTAATCTATTTTCATTCATATCTCCTTCCATAAATCCTAATGCTGCTTTATCCACGGATCCCCATCTTTTGTCTAATAAGGTTATTAAAACCTTTGCTCCTAACTTCTTTCTTGTCATTCCTTTGACTCCTATGATATACATACCTTGATGGATATATTTATAACCACAATATTTAAGTTCATTTTCAATATTCCTACTTACAATTTTTAGATCTACTGGATGTGTTAATACACTTAGTTCTATTTCTCTGGATATTCTATATAAACCACTCCTACTTTCGAACATACCCATATGGTAAACCTGCTGTGGTTTTATTTTTCTTAGCGTATCCTTCTGATACCTTTCTAGGTCTCTTTGCAAGTCTATAACTTCTTCTAAATTAATGTCATCAGCATTGCTGCATGACATTCTATGCCTTAAT
Source organism: Avena eriantha (assembly GCA_910589775.1). NCBI lineage: Eukaryota > Viridiplantae > Streptophyta > Magnoliopsida > Poales > Poaceae > Avena > Avena eriantha. Next base: position 68,168,279 of record OU342743.1, on the reverse strand, counting down.
GCTAAGGGTTTCGAATCTTGTCTTACTAATTGGATATTTTTGTCTCTTCTAGTGAGGCTTTTAGATATGTCCATTTTTCTGAGTTGATATTTTTTGGTGATGCTAAAATTCCAGACGAGGCTAACACAATATCTTTGTTACCTTGTTCACTATTTAGTTTTCCTAAAATCTGAATTAATAATTGGATGATTGTGTTATTTTGCCTTATTATTATTTTCGAGTCTTCTTTTGGCGAATCGTGATCAGAGAACCCGATAGGAGGTGTTAGATATTTTGCTACTTCGTTTAATGCTTGGTTATATTCGGTCATGCAACTATGAGAGGATCAAAGTTTTTACCTCTTGCACTAACTTTTTAATTTCAGATATGTCTTGTCTTGTGTCCAGATAACAAGTCTTTATGTTTATTTAGACAAAGTCCTATACTTTTCCCAATGGACTGCACTTCTTCTTTAATATAATCGTTATTCTTACTAACTATGTTCTGTCTTGCTTTTGCTTCTTCAAGCTTATGTAAAGCTATATCAATTTTATTATTCAACCCGGAGTACTTCTCTACGAGTTTTTGATATTCTTTAAATAGACTTTCAAATTTTTGATCTAAGCTGTCTTGTCTTTTTCCCCAAGATATGAAGAAATTATATATCAGGTCAACAACTATATTTAGTTGGCTATGCGTACTATGCCAAGTATGCTCTTCAGAAGGATTTATTCTGCACTTTATATCAATATTTTCTTTAGTTTTTATTACCTTACCTGCGCTAACTTCTAAATTTAGATACTTTAACCTTTCAATGATTAAACACTGGAGGTAGGTTTACATAATTTAGAAAATGCAATGGAAGCCCTTTTACGAACACAGACACCGGGAATGTGCAGTAGCATAATATTCCATAGTTTCGTCTAGGAGGTTAGGGATATTATAACTGAGACATGAGGGAGATCTCTCACGCAATCAGTGTTTGTAGCCGTCAGTTTTCGTGATCTAGCAAAGTTCGTCCGTTTGGTGCCACGTGGGCTGGTTATCCCTAGTGAACGCTTCTCTACAGAACAAATCCCTCGCATGTGGTTGATTAGGGCTTGTACGAAGCCCACAGCCCAACAAGTTGAATATTCATCTACGGAATAGTTGGGCTTCACTATGCTAGGTAATTGTGACTTTGAATGGTATTGTGCACCATTTTCATCGATCGATGTGCATCAACTCTGTAAAGAAGAAAAAACAACCATGAGGTCATAAATGATGTCGAGAAGTAGCAATTATTTCTACCTATTCCTAACAATTTATTTTTCTATTGGACGGGCGCGGCAACGCGCGCCAACATGATCTAGTATATAAATATAAGTGCTAGAACAGGTGCAGGAGTGGCTAATGTACATGTCGCGGTTGGCGCATCCTAGCGACCGGAGTTCGATTTCTATCAGGGACGAATTTTTAGAAGTCTCACGCCGACCCGCTTCTACTATATAAAAAAAAGTGTCTAGTTCCTCCTAGCACCGTTTCATTTTTATTATGCCCATATACTATACTCCTCTCCCTCTAGATCGTGATATGTTTTTCTCTAACCAAATGGACCTTTTAAGGTAACTGCACTCGAAATCAACTACTTGCCCATGGGAACAGTTTAGTCGTTGAACTTGAAAATGTTTATGGACGGATCATTGTATAGACCTATCTTTCAGGTTTAATTAGGTCCAGATAGAAGTTTATCAGGCTATCTATGTTATACTTCATCATGTAAGACTCTGTTGATGTTTTGGACTATTTGTATTGGAATCATACACATTTAAAACATATGTATTGAACTAGAATGTTGTGTGCAATGTTGTGAATCAGTGGCTGCTCATATTATTCATTTGGCAAAAAAAAAATCGCACAAAGGCTAGTGCAAAAGAAAATTTGTGCGACAAAAAATTGCACTAGCCTTGTAATAAAATCAGAATCAGAATCAAGAAACTTTCAACCAGAGATAAAAACCTGCCTTGTAATAAACAAATGAATGTTATGACTGATCAACATGCAAATGACTGCACAACATTTCTTCACATCATCATAAAGGAACCTACAAAAGTATCACGACTTGCATCTATACACTTTTAATATACAGCGCCAGTTCACAATGTCACACTAAGGCGAGAGGAAAATCATTACATCATCGAATCAAAATTTATAGGAATCAATCAGAGAATAAAACCTGTCCTCATAAGAGACATGATTTCCTACTAATTTCATGTAGATGTTATAATTTCAGCTTGATTTTCTCTGACCACTTGAAAATATCAGAATACACCTGATCACCATCGAGTTCCTCACCAGTTGCCCCAGCAGCAATCCTGATAATATCCTCCATCAAAGCAAAGTTTCCCATGATGTCAACGTGCGCACCACTCTGTGTGCCTCTGCCTTCGAGGAGGGTTGAGGGAGGAGAATGACTATACTCTCTCACGTAAGTCTTGCTGCCAGACGGGTTGAAGCGAGTTTTTCCACGCCATCCTTTGGCACACATATAGCCCGCACTAAGAACTGGAACAGTCTCATCACCGTTAGACAAGTAAACACCACCTTTCAAGCAGCTATTCTCATCCCCACCCTCAGCTGAGGCGTCTATCTGAAAGGGTATATAGCACTCTGCCTGTGGGGATAACTTGTAGACATATGCTCTTTCGGTGGGAATGCCTACTCCATACATTGAAAATATTTCCATTTCAGGCGCATTTGGTAGTCTGCAAATGAAAATGTTGTAAGACAGCATGCATAAACCAAAGAAAAAAATACACAGGGTATGCAGGTATTATTTGTATGCATGATTGATCTGCAGCAGATCCTTCTTTTTTTGTCAGGAAAAGCATGTTTCTTGGATTTGCCTAATGTAGGAAGCTAATTAAAATGGGAATGCTGGCAAATGGTTCTTACTTTGTCTCCAAGGGGTTTGACCAATACTTGTAGTGATTGTATTTTGGATCATCCAAGTCATCAGCAATCCCATATGAGAAATGAACACTGCCACGCTGCATCATCCTTGGAGCAACAAAGTGAAAAAGATCTATGATAGAGCTGGCGGTGTAAACTTTGTAATCTGCAACTGCCTTTATTCCACCCCATCCCAATTCGTGATACTCTGTCCACACATCTCGGCATGATGTATTTGAATGGGCAAGATTACTGCCTTTGACAGCATCCTGAAACGAGGATAATAAGGTTTCCTTTGAGACATCAAGGTCATACCACAAGCTGCCCATGCCCAATTTCAAGAAAACTACATGCCCAAACCATACATCTTGAAGAAAATAACTCGTTCTACATACATTAATATAGAACTAACTATATGGCGAGTAATATATCTTTCATAAAAAGTAAATGAAGTAAGATATCATGTGACCTAAAATATACATTTAGTGGTGAACTGGAAGGCTCATTGGAGTAGCCTCTTAGACTCACAGTTCTAAGGACTAGCAAAAAGCATAAAACTATGTAAGTAAATAAATAAAAACAAGTCAACAAGTTTGAACTACAAAACTTCTAACAGTGGCATGGAATGGAGCACCACACCAATTGTGGTTCGGTATTACACAGGAAGGCAAGGAGATCAATCCTCTTTGAAGTCAGTATTTCTCAAACGGTATCAAGGCAAAGGAGTGACCAAGACAAGTGTAGACCAAAATAGTAGTGCGTTAGGCTTAACACACGCCAAATACCTGAACCAGCACAGGTTAAGCCAACGATGTAGACCATAATGCAATACTAAATGATAATCATTGAAGAAGAGTGTCACTGAAAATATGAACCAGCTACAGTCTGAGCCAACAATGTTGACTTGACTATAATGCAACATAAACTGGTAATCGTGAGATAAAAGAGTTTCACTGGAGTAATTGCTGAATGGATGTAACAAAACAACAGTGCAACTAACAAACTGAATACACACGACATCAAGGATTACTGAAACAGGCCCGCAAAAAAAAAGGATCACTGAAACAGGAAGGATAATGCAAGACCTAGGAAAATATTGATTTGCATACATGATGGTCATAAGTAGAGTGAAGCTAGTATGTTATTATGCTTCAGAATACTTACACGGAATTCTATCTGCTCAATATCTGAAGCTGGAGCTTCTGCAACATCTTTTCCGAAAGATACCATTCTTCCATAGTTCACAGGCTCTGGATTAACTTCAACAGGTTCACCACGAACATCCTTAGAAACCTCAGAATCATTGGTTTTTTGCTTCTTAGATTTACACTCAACGCCATCTTCTGGAGACCAATCCAAGCCTCCCCAAATAGTTTCGCCACCTTTAGGGATCATTGACATTGTTGAGTCCCATGTACGGGTCATACGCATCAAGTGCCGCAAGGTCTGAAGTCCAAGAAAATCAGAGTCCAACACTTCTGGTGCAATAGCTCTGTATATGGATGACATAATATTAAAAGAGGGGCAGTTTTCTGTCAGACAAATAAAGAAAAGTGTGCCACTACCATACCACCCACAGCAGCACATTTTATGTTTCAAGTGAAAATGGACAAGTACATACTCAAAATAGTTCATTTACACTACTGACCCTGAACAATGGCCATGGTAATACCTTACATGGTGCATCCATGGAAGTAGGATAACCAAGTGAGGTTACATAAGCTTGGAACTTGTATACATGATAGTGTTGTATCACTAACAAACAGCCCGAAGGTAGCAGATTCATAATTGGGATCATGGCCATTAGACTGGTGTAGCAATGAACAACATACATACAATCTACACTATGGATGTTGTTTATATTATGGTTGTGTATAGAGCATGCCAAGGATTTCTGTAAATACAAATCCTGACATGTGCCCATGATTACTTTAATCTCCGTTCTAGAGGTAAGGATACAAACAACACAGATTTTCTTACAATAATTCTACATGGGTGCAACCTTGAGTTTCTAAGTTATCAACTACTCCCTCCGTTTCTCAAAAGAAGGCGCACATGTTTCCCAAATTTAACTTTGACCAAGCATTGAAACGACCAATAGCAGGTATTTCTCCATTGTGAAAAAAAAAATCTGAGGGCTCACTGTTATCCTTTCATAATGTAGTAAAGAATAATTGTGCCATTGATAAATAGCCAAAAATATTACTCCCTCCGTTCACTAATGTAAGACTTTTTAGATATTTCAAAATAGACTAGGTACACTCCAAAATGAGTGAACCTACACACTAAAACATGTACAGGTACATGTGTTTTAGAAAAGGACTAGAATGCCTTACATTAGTGAACAGAGGGAGTAAGTTTTCTTGAAATTTTACCTCAAAAACCACTGTTATCATATCAGATAGTACTTAATGATTTATGCAGTGCCAGTTCATACTTCTAACTAGAAAAGTACTTCCCACTTCCCAGCCCCAATATGGCAATATCTTTATCACAGCACAGGTTAAACACTATAGGCATACCATTCTAAAGGCGTAACCATGTGGTCACAACTTTAAGAATGATGTTATGATCATTTAGTCCCACAGTTACAAAATTGGCTATGCATGAGTAAGACGTGGGTATAAGAACAGTTAGATGACTGTGTGCACAGCTGACCACTACGGGTTATATGTGGACAATGAATGAGCATAACTGAGAGTGATCTGCAGTAAATCTTACAGAGAACTGCCACTATTCAAATGATAGCTATCAGGTGTCATATGTGACCTTGACTTATAACCCTATAAACAACTGCATTATAAAATAATATGATTTCAGTACGCCCATTAAACATCAGCTACCAAACTTCTAACTTCAATTACCTGGCAACAGCAACATCTTTGGCTTCAGACGAGAAAAGCCCAGCAACAGCCTTCGGAACTCCTAAGAAAGGTCCACCAATATTTGTTACAGCTTTGATGTGCTCCGCACACCAATTGGGACCGCCACCACCACCCATGGGAGGAGGTGCTTCTACCCACTTCATAAAATGAAGAAAATAGAGAACTCCCATGGAATGTGGGATCACCACCACCCTATTCCCACCATTAGTCGCTACCAAGAGTTCAATGTTACTCTTTATTCTGCTCAACGTTTGATCACGGACCTGCAGATAGTGATTTACATTAGAAACATGACAGACCATTCTATATTAGTAGCATTTACACAATGAGGAAAATACAGTCAATGACCCGGGACTCTGTGTCATTCTTCACATTGTATAAGTGCATCAAAAAATTACCTCGGTGTTCTGGAAAGATAACCTCCAATCATACGCAGCCATGTACATGTTCTTTTCTTCATAACCAATACGAGCTAAATTGGCAATCAAGACTGCCCAAACAAAATATCCAGGGACAAAATAGTCTGCTGCGACAAGGCCTGTGACTGGTCTAACTCTTATCCCTGGTTTATCTAATCCAGTTTCATTGTCCAATGACATATGTTCAACCCAGCATAAAGGCCTGAAAATATTCCATGAGGATTCATTAGTAGAGATAACAACAGTCTGCAGGCCAAATAGTGCACAACCATACCAAAGAGAATGCTCTAGCAAAGGAGAATAGGAAGATATACCAAATTCTAGAATAAGTAACAAAGCTTTCGTAACTGCAGGCAAAGGAGAAAGAGCGCCAATTCTAGGAAAAGCTTTCCAGTACATTGAATTGGTAAAAATATAAAGTAAAAATAAGTAACAACCTTCACTCTTTAGTGTATATATATTCTTAGCAGTGGTGACTGTAATACAATATCAAATGAAGTAACAACACGTCAACACCATGACAGGCAATTTCCTTTGATCCTGTAGTAGTATCTCACCCTCTTACATAAAGCTAAACCATCAACATAATAAACATAAAAATGAACACCCTGTCATGAAAAAGTAAAACTGACTCTGAAGATAATCCATGTTAAGGAGTCCCTTTTTTTAAATAGTAAGCAGTAGCATCTATCTTTGTGTGGATGCTACAAGACTGAAGCTATGTCGTAGGATACCACTTCTATTTGTGAACTATATCAACATCACTCCTGAGTAACAGGCATAGGGATATTAAATTATCCAAATTGTCACAGTTTAATGCAGGTATTTACTACAAAGTACATACACAATCATATCGCGTAACAACTAATACCACAAGGAATTGCCAAAAATGTCGAACACTTAGTGCCACATACTCATATATAGCACAGCAGTCCACAAGCCACTGAACAAGATAGGTAATTTCCCAATGGTATACAGGAGATGAAATTGTAGTAAGAGATGAAATACTAAAAGTCTACATTCCTCATTTTCCCAGCTCAAAAGTTTTTCCATGATACAAATTAGGCTTCTTAGATTTTTCAATTTCGGATCCAGAGTTTTGTAAACAAGCAAGCAAGAATATCACCCTTACAAAACGCGACAATTGTTTCAGTGGAAGGTTAGTGATCTATTTTTCTTATTACTGATAGCTCCAACAGCAGAAAGATTAGAAGAAACAGTAGGTATGTTGTTTAGGAATACTTTGTTACGCTGACCAGAAAATAGGCAACATGGATCTTTCCAGAAAACCAGTAGTAAATAAGTGATAGAAAAGTGAGAGGAAACCAACAATCTCCTGTAAAAATTTACATGACATCTTGTGACCACACCAAAATATTCTTTTAATGCAAATTGCAATTGCTTTCAATGACCTGGAAAGTGCATAATCTAGACATAACTCGTTTCTGTTGTACAAGAATTTTCCTATGCGGCGCCTCATCGCCTGTGGAAGACATTGCCAGAGAAATCAAAAAATGGGAAGACAAACCGAACACTGAAATAAGGCAATGTTGTGTGGTTTGCACTACAAGCAGCTCTAAAAGGCACATCCTGCCCACTCAAATCCTACTTCCCTGACAACAGCAAATATACCGACCTTTCAAGGCAACTGAAAGTGATTGTCACCCCAACATTTCAAATGTCCCAAGTATTTACACTACTAAACTGTAAAAAACTAGGATACAAAACATCGATTGAGCTGTAATCACCAAGAAATTTCAAATCCTTCCACGGTAAGAAAATGACCATACAGAAAAGTAATAAATATTTGCCAAATCTGGAGCCAACTTTCCCATTGAGCACCCAAACCCCAGATGTTGGCCAAGGACCTTGGCATTGAGGAATCATACAACCGGATCTCAGGTCTTACAGCTCAGATACATTACGGCCTAATAGTTGTACAAACTACAAAAGGGCGTCAGAGAGGGATTGACTACCTACAAGAAAGTGAAAGCACTTCGGTCTTTCAAGAAAAGAGGCATTCAGTTTTGGGGGATTGACTACCTATAGAATCGAACTAGTAGTAGGTTCCTAAAATCCTAACTCGCCAAAGCAATTCTCAAAAGCTCAATAACGAACAGACTATCGAGAAGTGTAGTAACATGGGACTCGTTCTATTAAAGGACCCAAAAGCATCGTCGATTTGTAAAGCAACACTAACGGCCGAACAAAGCAGAAACGTGAGGAACACACACGCGGCGGGGTGCAGCACCCCAACAGATAAGGAAGAAAGCGACCTCTTGTACACGTCGCCGAATGTGCCGCCCCAGAGGCGCTTCCGGAAGAGCCCCTCGGCGCAGTGGTGGCCCTCCCAGAGCTCGAGTCCCCCCGTGACGATCCCGGGCACGAAGACGACGGGGTGCTTGGCGTGGAGCCCCTCCTTCTGCAGCTTGACCCCTGGCGGGTCCGGTAGCGGGCCCGTGATGGCCTCGGTGACGTACTGCGGGAAGGAGGCCGGCATGGCGTTGTAGAGGAAGAGCAGCAGCCACCAGGCCGAGCAGACGCAGCCCACGAGCCAGCAGCAGCTGTCGACGCACGACCACTTGGCTTTCGCCCGCTTGGGCGGCGGCGGGCAGGTAGAGGTGGAGGGGGTGGAGGGCGGCTCCCCCGCCGCCGGTGTCTTCCCCTTGTCGCCCTTATTCTCGTCGTGGTCGGAGCCATTGCTGTCGTCCCCCGGCGAGGGCGGCGGCGGCTGCTGCTGCTTCCGCCTCCGCAGAAGCGACATGGCGCGCGGGGGCGAATGGGATCGGCGCGGGCTACCTGCGCGGGCGGCGCGCTCGTATCGCCGGCGGCCGGGGCCCTCGAAACCCTAAGCGGCGGGGCGGCGGGGCGGCGGAGCTGGGAGGCGGAGGAAGCGAGGTCGGGAGGGGGCGGGGCCGTGTCGCGGCGTGGCGGCCTCGCGGGGTTTGCGTTTGTGAGGTCGGGAGAGGGAGGAGGCCTGCGGCCGAGAGCTGCAGCGCACGGCACCACCGGGGGGAGCGACCGCGTGCTCCCCTGCACCAGACGTACGTGCGCCGAGCCGGTCACGACTCACGAGAGACTGGCTGTGTGGGACCCGCTGCACGAGATACGTGCGTGGTTCGTGAGGACTAGGTGCAGATAAGGTGGATGGGCTGCGATGCGAGTTGTTGCCTGGCTCGATGGCGATGTGTGGGCCAGGGTGGGGGGTCAAAGGCGGTGAGCTGGGGCCGGCGTTGTTGGCTGAATGATCATGGCGATTCATGAGACCAGGACCTCGACATAACGTCTATGTTTCCGCCGGTTTTACTTTGTTTTCGTTGAAGGCAGCGCCAGCACAGCTGAGTAAACGAGAACGTGCAGAGATCGCCAGCAAAAGATACTACCTAGCAACGAAAATGCTAGACTTACGGACTAGGTGTTACGGAAACTGTTTACGGAACGAGGCGGAAGAGTTCGACTGGTTTAAAATATCTACCTTCCCGTGATTTTCGCACCACAATTTTTCCTGCGTTTCCCGTGTCAGCGCGTAGATACGTTTCCGTAAAAAATCGTCCGTACGTGTAGCATTACTGACCTAGCGAGGACAGTTCTGGCCTTCGCACATGAAAACGATAGCAAGGACAATTCATTAATTCATTATTTTATTGCAAATATAATAGTAGTAGCAAGATCAAACGGTTTCAGAACTTATGGGTAGTTGTACCATCTACTCCCTCGGTTACAAACTATAAAATGTTTACGTGCTCTCAAACAGATGTATCTAAATATATATCTTATATTATAGGACGGAGGGAGTACAACCTAGGATTTTTTTTCGGGTAAAAGTGGTTTTATTAATCTATAGGACTTACAAGGAGGTCATGATCTAAAACCTGAGACAAAATCTCAGATCCTGATCCAAGCCATACTACAGTTTTGGTATGTGTTCTTGCGAAAGTCGCAAGACTATGACTAGCCCTATTTTATTCACGATCCACTGTTACAATAGAAATACTTCTACTACCCTGAATTAAATCCTTAATCTCCTTAATGAGAAAAGCTAAAGATGATCTATCTTGCGATCTTCCACCAATTGCATCTAATAGGACAGAGCAGTCTAGCTCTAACCACCGGTTTATCACTCCATTCGAGAGCAAGACGAAGGCCTTCTGCGCAAGCCCTCTTTCAGCTTCTAGGGGATCATCGCAGTTAAAAAGCTGACGGCATGAGGAGAAAATAATCCTTCCTAATTCATCACGCAAGATCATACCCATTCCCGTTAAACCATCCTCCTTCTTATAAGAACCATCACAATTAAGTTTGACCTAGCCAGGAGAAGGTTTATACCAACGTGCCACCTGCAAACCAGGATTTCGATCAGCCGTTGAAACTTCCGTACCATCGGAAATAGGGCTCTTGCCCTTAATGATTTCCTCCGTGGTCAAGGATTTAATGTTCTTCAGAGTCTTGACATAGCAGATCAAGAATTGCCTAGAGCCCTCGATTGACAGAAGTGGTTTATGATGGGTAACCTCGTTGTGAGCATACCAAATACGCCAAGCAATCAGTAAAATAAAATCCACCACTCTGGCTAGAACTTGCTCAATAACCGTATGAAACCACTTGTGAGGATCAACCTGGAGATCCACGTCATCAGGTAAAGGCCACACATCCCTCATGGTAGACTACAAATGTTTTGCATGAGAGCACTTGAACAAAGCATGTGCAACGTCCTCTGGTTCGCAAATAAGGCAGTTGCATGTAACCTCAAAGCCTCTGTCCTTTTTGCTCTTTTCCAGAGATAAGCCATTAGATGCAGCTCTATAAGCAAACGTTTTGACTTTAGGTGGAACTCTAGCCTTCCAAATTCGTTTCCAACAGCTGATTGCACCATCAGGGGTCAAGCTCGAAGTAGCAAACGCACACGGTTCAGGGGACTCTTAAAAAGCAAGGTTATATACGCTACGTACTATGAACTGACATGATCTCTCGGGAAGCCATGCGAGTAGATCATCATCCAATCGGGCGAGAAGGTTTGATCATCATAATGGTTGATGCATCCATGGGCAAGAAGATGCTACGTACCAATGCCTCATTCCAGTTACCAAGATCATCCAGCAGTTTAGAGACACATCGGACACGACGATTTTTTCTAGATGTGAGAGCTTTCATACAGAACACTCGAGGAATCCAACTATCATGCCAGATGTGTATTTTTTGACCACTACCGACACACCAAATTAGTCTCTTCTTTAGCAACTCTAAACCATGTGAGCTTGCCGCCCAAGTCGATGAAGGGTTCCCAGTAAAAACCGTATCATACAATTCACCGTTCACGTAGTATTTTGCCTTTAGCACTCTCGCACACAAACTATCTAGGAATTCCAGCAACCTCCACGCTTGCCGAGCTAGTAAAGCTTGGTTATACAATCTCATATCACGAAAACCGAGACCTCATTGAATCTTAGCTCGTTGGAGTTTAGGCCAGTCAATCCAGTGAGTTTTCCGTTTACCATTCTCCAAACCCCACCAAAAGTCTCGGATTATTTTTGTCAACTCATCACAAATTGAAAAGGGGAGTTTAAAGACTCCCATGACGTATGCGGGTATAGCCTGAGAAATTGCTTTAATAAGGATTTCTCTTACGCTTTAAGCTAGAATTCCATCACCCCAATCAACCAAGAATTTACTTAACCGAGACAACAAACTTTGAAACCTTCCTCTATGCATTATCCCATCTGGTGTAGGTAAATCCAGATATTTGACATCAAACATTTTTTGCTCCACATTCAGAATATTCCGAATCAGCAATTGATTGTTCTCTTGACATGAGGCACTAAACAGGATCGAGCACTTGGATGGGTTGATTAATTGCCCAGTACCAACCTCGAAAGCATTGATGACCTCTTTCACCCAAGCAGCTTGAGCTTCAGTTGTCCTAAAGTACAATAAAGTATCATCCGTGAATAATAAGTGTGAGATACCAGGAGCATTACGACACACTTTCAGCTCCTGGTATCTCACACTTCCGTGAAGTCCATACAAAGCCGAGTGTTCATTTCCTCGGAGATCTTCTCTTGGATCAAATTTGTAATGGACAAATGATCCAAGGTCGGATCTCGAGTATACAAAGACTGAAAATAGGAGACCGTCATTCTCTGCATATCAGTTGGAACAATTTTGATGACACCAGCATCATCTCTCAACTTTGAGATTTTGTTTCTCCGAGCCCTCCACACAGCCTTGTTATGAAAATACTTGGTATTTCGGTATCCTTCCCGAAGGCAATCAATGCGAGAACGTTGCACCCAAACCATCTCTTCTCTATACAAAGCTTCATTCATCAGATCAGTTATAATTCGTATCTCCGATCCTCCCTAGAAGCATTTGATTCCTGTAGCATAGTTAATTTATCTCGAAGTTTTTTCAAATCGCGGATCACGTTGCCAAAACGTTGCCCCGCCCACCTATGCGGCAATTTCATTACTAGCTAGGATTTTGATTTCTTTTCTTTTGTAAAATTCATGAATCAACAAATCTTGAATGCCAGCAGACAGACCGAACCGAACCGGTACGTAAGGCTATCACAAAAAATCCATCAACGGTTCCGTTCCACTCACCAGCGACACAACCGGTCTACTCCGCCTCTCATGGGCTTGGAAGTGTGACGGACCACTGTCCATCGACGGTGAGAGCGTTCTCATTCATTATTTAAGTTGTTTTTAAGTGTCTTTATTAGAATAGTGAGGCGGCGGCTACATCTTGAAGTCGGATAAGGTCCTCCCGCCCTATCTGTTAGAGTATACCACGGTTTTGTATTACAGTAGATTAAGGATTACTATATTTGGTAGTTTAGGATGCTATCTGTACTAGACTTTTTAGTCCCCAAGTCTTCTAGTACTATATAAATAGCCCAAGGGCTCTCTCAATGTAATCGCCTCTTGCAATATTAATATAATCAATATTCTGCAATCCTTCATGGTATCAGAGCCTTTTGTTTCTCGACCTAGGGTTTAGCACATAACTTTCGCTGCGCCACCCCGAGAAGATCGGTTTCGCTGGGGCTGCGCAACTCGTAGATCAGATCTAATAGATTTCGTCAAAATGGATAGACCGGTGTTTCTTATTCTTTCGTCGATCTAAGCGTCGCCCGTCGACCTTCGTCGCATGTCATCATCACGCGCCTCTACTCCGACCTCGGTATCGACTCATCTCCGGCAAATCATCGTCAAACGAATGTGCCAAGGAAATTCCGCGCGACGCCCCAAGGGACGCCTTCACGCGTAGTCGCCGGCTTCTCCGTATGCACGTCGCCTCCACGCCGGGTCGTCTTCATCAACATCAACTGGGACATACGTCCCCGAGTACGTGCCATCAACAAGGGACGCACCTTCATCATATGTGGTCATCATCGCCGATAACCATATACACCAACAACCCCATCACACCTACCACATCATCGCCGCCACCACCGCTCAAGGTCTTCGTCAACGCCAACAGGTTTTACGATGCCGTGCTCTAGCATGTAGATGAATAAAACAGGTTTGATCCCCAACATCTACTACCTCGCCTTCAGCAACGTGAAAAAGCTCCTGCATGTGGATGGATAAAACGGGTTGGATCCCCGACATCTACTACCGCTATAGCCCGATTGCCATCGACAACCACCTCGTTATCTTCGTCCACAATGACCTCGCCGCCAGAGTCGCAATCTTTTTTATTTGTACCACTTGTGCTCAATTTTCTTCTTGCAACCACTTCGTCTACATCGACACATACGGCGCGTAACCGAACATACACGGAGCCCTCCTCTGCTACTCCCTCCGACTTTGGCTGACATGGCTCGTGATGGTCCCTATCTTCGCATGTCCGGTATTGGCACCATCGACATGTGCCTTCGTCCCTGGCGCGCTCTCGAGTTTGGCAAGGTCGACACGGCGTGTCTCCTACCCCGACTACTCCAACTCGAGCTACATCTACCTTAATTACTATGGCGAATTTATCCAAGGCTCAATGACGACATCGACCACAACACCATGACAACATCAACATCACTGACTTCATCAATGGCGACTACATTACCAACGGCACCAACGACCATGACTACATCGCCCTACTCCCGGCAACATCGACATCGGCATCCACAGGCATCTTCTTCAGTCCGCAACTTCGGATTATGCTCCAGTCAGACCATCCGCGACACTCCTACTGTTCGTGTCACTAGCGATCCGACTGCAGAGGGGTGTTAGAGTATACCACGGTTTTGTATTACAGTATATCAAAGATTACTATATTTGGTAGTTTAGGATTCTATATCTACTAGGCTTCTTCGTCCCCAAGTCTTCTAGTATATAAACAACCCAAGGGCTCTCTCAATGTAATCGTCTATGCAATATCAATACAATCAATATTTCGCAATATATCACTATCCTCGCTCCAGTGATGCGCCTGGCACCGTGGAGGGCGCATGGAGCCATGTGTCCGGCGGATATCCTCGAGCTTGGTTGGATTTTGTGTTCGTTGGTGTCGTTTCAGACCAATCTCTTTTGATCTATGTTTGCCATCGTTGACGATGGTTATTACCATGGTGTGTTGGTTTTTTGGGGCTTATCACGATGACTTCTTGTTTGTCTAGTACAACAAGCTCTGTTATGACAAGTATTGCTCGACTCCAGTGATGGAGGGGCAAGGACGACGACACGTCTTCAGCTCTCGATGTCGGTAGTCGTCGCTAGGTGATCCAAGGACATACTTATAGTTTTTATTACTTGTGGAGCTCTTTGTACTGCAGTTGATGGTTATTAATAGATCTGTGCAATTTTAGCAAAACAAAGGATGACAATGGTAGAGTATGATGGGTAGAGTAATACCATATCCACACATGCGCGCACGCTAATATAGCCCGTATGTATAAAACAACATATGATGGGAATGTCATGTTATATCCTACAAGACCAAAAAAATGTACGGATTTTGGAAAGCATCATTTGGACATTGCAAAATAAATTATTGAGTTCCAAAAATTAATTGTTATTCAACTAGAGCGAGAAGTACCAAAGGTGCATTGGAGCTTTCAAATGGGTTTTCCATGAATGATGTCACCATATTTGTTTTGCTTGGAAACTTGCAGCAAGAAAATTATCCTATGATTTCTTTTGGTGCAATATAATCGTTTAAATGTTAGGAAAAGGATTTGAGATTGCAATCCTTCATTTTGGTTTCTTAGAAAATCAAAAGAATTGGGTGGCTAGGAGAGTGGTTGTACCTTCAGCCCACCAAAGTTCAAACCTTAGGTTTGACACTGTGTGTTGCATAAAAAGGCGGAATATTCTTTCAGTGGGAGGCGACATTCACGTCGACAGCGAGGCGCCTATGGTGACTTCGTCAATCTCAAGACCCGATCTGCCGGCTCAGGCTCTCGGAGGTGTTCATAGGGTTAGGTGTGCGTGTATGCATTTATAGGGGTGGGTGCATGTACGTGTCGTGAGCGTCTACGATTGTACTCTGTTTTTCCAAAAAAAAAAGAATACTACAAATTCGTGGTGGTGAGAGAGCATATGCATCTCTTTACCAAGAGACTGCCCGGGAGGCCAGGACGAGACTCCTTTCTTAGCCACCAGAGCTCTACGCATGGAACGAAATAAGAATTTTAAAATATAGATTGAGTAGGAAAATTTAAGGTTGCATTTAAGGTTTCAGTTCTATGTCCAATTAAGTCATGCATTATTTCAGTTGTGATGAATTGGTAAACGCGGTAATAAGTGAACGAGGGAAAAAAAGAAGACCGCTTCGCGTCGCTCTCCCGTGGGTGACCGAAGCGGCGGCAGTGCCTCCCACCCACAACCTCCCCTCCCGCCGGTGCCGGCGCCGGTGGTTCTTCTCTACCCGACGCGAGGGGCTCCAGGACGGGATGTGAGACCTCGGCGCGCGGTGTTCTTCGGCGGGAGACGGCGTGGCCTGGTGCAGCGACAGCCGACGAGCGGCGTCAGGAGCGGTTCCCTACATCTCGAGGCGGCGGCAGGCGGCGGGCGGCGTGGCTCGCGGCTGCTGTGGCCGGAGGCGGTGGGGCCCTTGTCCCGGCCTGATCTCGGGCGGCGGCGGCATTGCAGCAGCGACGTCCGTGTAATCTAGCTTGGCGTCGGCGATTCCCCATGGGGGCGGCGCACGACGAGGTCGTCCAGAGGCAGCGGCAGGCGACGGAGTGGGTGGGGGTGGCCGGCCCTGTCGGCCAGATCTGGGCCAGTGCGGGCCCGATCAGGGCCTGACGGGTCGTGGGCGGCGCCCATGCCTCAACTTCCTGCGGGGGCCAGGTACACTCCCCTGGTCGTGTGTGGCTTGGGCCAGTCGTAGGGCACGTGCCTAGCGCTCGTTGTCGGCGGCCAGACCGTGGTAGGGTTTGTAGGGCGCGACTCATCGGCAGCGCGGAGGTGTCATGTTTGCTGCGGTGTCGACCCTATGCTCCTTTTTGCTGGCATGTACCGGCTCCTTTCTCTGTGTCGTGGCTCGTCAAGGTGGTGATTGGCGCTATCGGCCCAGGTAGTGTCCCTCGGACCAGCGGTGGTCCGGTAGGCCCGGGTGAGCACAATGGCGATGGCGCTACTGCTTGGCGGCGGGGATCTGCGGTGGCGGTGGATCTTCTAGTGGACAGAGGAGTAGGTACTAGAGCTAGGGTTGGCGGCATCAGTGGCACCCTTGCTGCAGTGTGGCGGCAGGGCTTCACGAGACCATTTGGGATCGGTCGGGCCAGAGAGGGCCTGGTTTGCCCGTGTTGCTGCATCCGGTCGGCTATCGCTCGCCGGCGGTGGAGGTAGTTCCCTCCCACGTGTTTTTGTACCGTCGACCCCCGTTGAAGTTCCTTCTTTTCGGTCGTTCTAGCCTTGCAACGTGGGTCACGGTGAGATGGTGGTGGTGACTGCAAGACCACGGTGGCGTGTGTAGGTGGGCGGCGAGTTGGATGGAGCCATACGAAGCGTCCGGGGGCGTGGTTTTTTGAGAGATCGGGAGAAATGCTTGTCGTCTAGACACCGACGCGGTGACGCCTGCGGGTATCGCCGGCCTTCCTAAAGGGCGTCAGGAGTATCTCTTCCCCACCTCCCGTAGCATATGGGGAAACCCTAGGATCGGTCCGGGCAACAACGTCGTTGTCGTCGCTTTCCTTCTTGGAGGTGTTGCTTGGTACGTGACGTTCAGAGCGCTAGGAGCAGGGTGGTTATTCTCCGGAGGGCGCAGCGGTTGCGGGTCATCACCATTTTCATCGAGCCACTATTGTCGGCTTTTGTTTTCTTTTTTTTTTCTTTTTCGTTTTCTTTGTTTTTTCTTTTGGGCGATGTGTTGTCTGGCCCAACAGCGGTCTTAATGGTGGTTGCTATATTAATATAGCTGGACGGAGAGAGTCCTGCATTATTTCGGTTTGTTCCATTGCATTTAGCGGATGCAACTATGAGATACCGTCCTACTAATAGAACAACCAACAAAAGATTTTGACAATTGTAGTCCTATAAAAGCCCTTATATAAAAAACAAATAAATCAAAGAGACCCTAAAGTGTTGGCGTCCTATATAAAAATTTGGAAACCCGTCGGATCTCCCCACAGGAGAAAGATGTTCGATGTCGCATTCCAGTAGGCGTCGGCAGTGGGCCCTTGTTGAACTAATCCTAGTCCTGACAGACTGTCAAAAAAATCATAGTCCTGACAGGATTAGGAGAGATTACACTGAAAATATCTTAAGAGCTGACACGACTGTCCGGAATAAATTCGCTACGGGTGGAGTCGATGGCAGCTGCATCTGGAGTGTTATTTATTTCTGATCACTACAGGTAGGAGTAGTAGATCAGACAATAGGAGTATTTTTTTCCTCCGCCACTACTCGCCGTAACGTCATTGTTTCCGCCGATTTTAGTTTTTGTTGAAGGCAGAGCTGAGTAAACGAGGACGTGCAGAGATCGCCAGCAAGGACAGTCGTGGCCCTAGCAAATGAAAACGATACCGGGGACAGTTCATTAAGTCATTGACATAAACAGAATCAAACGGTGTCAGACTTGTAGGTAGTAGTGCCATCCAGCTGGATTTCAATCTGTTTTCCTTTTGTAAACTTCGTGAAACTACAAGTAAATTGATCAAGCAATCGTGAATGCCAATTATTTGTCTATTGTATGCCATCAAGGATGGCAATGGGTAAAATAGCGGATGGACCGAAGCGGTACATAAGGCTAAGTTAGCGTTTTTGTCTTCCAACGCGTGACAACTTGGTCGGCTCACCTCCCAGGCTATAGAGCGAGAGACAAATAGATCTAAATACATCTAGTTCTTTTCTCATTCTCTCTCGATGTGTGTTCCTCTTACTGTGCTGCTATCTAGGCTTCCCCATTCCGGCGGCTGCGTGCACTGCTGTCCGGGAGAGCAGGCCTCCGAAACCCCGTCCGTTGAAATCCTGCACCGGGAGACGGGCGATAAAGTTTTTGGGGAGCGTCTCGGCACGACTGCTCGCCTCCGTTCGCGTGTTCTTCTTCGGCAACCGACGACCTCATCAGCACCATGGGCGACAACAACAATGACCAAGCTGCTGCTGTGGTCACGACTGATACATTACAAATGTATCTATAATTTTTGATGTTCCATGCTTAGTTTTATCCAGTTTCTTGTGTTTTGTTCCAACTTTGGAGTATTTTTCATATGATTTCTTGGACTAACCTATTAACAAGAGCCACAGTGCCAGCTGTCTGTTTTCTGCTGTTTTTGGTTCCAGGAAAGTCAGAAAATTAATATTCTCGGAATTGGACGGGACAAAAGCCAGAGTGCCTATTTTTCCGAAAGTCATCAAGTGCCAGAATACGAGACGGAGAAGGGCCAGGGGCCGGCCACACCACCTGGCCACGCGGCCAGGCTGGGCCCGCGCCAGGGGGTGGTGTGGTGGCTCCCGGCACCCCCTCGGCCTCTCCTTCCGCCTATAAGTTGCCCTCGGGACGAAAACCCTAAGTACCCGATCAAAAATCCACGAAAGAGCCTGTAGCCGCCGTCATCTTCATCCCTAGATCGGGAGGGATCTGAAGCTCTTACCGGCACCCTGCCGGAGAGGGGAATTCACCCTGGAGGCCTTCTTCATCACCAGGCAAGCCTCCGGTGTGATGTGTGAGTAGTTCATCCTTGGACTACGGATCCATATAGTAGCTAGATGGCTGGTTTCTCCTCCTTTGTGTTTTCATGTTTAGATCTTGTGAGCTCCGTTCATGATCAAGATCTTCTATTTGTAATTCATACATGTTGTGTTTGCGGGGATCCGATGGATATTGAGATGCTATTTCAGATTGATTATTGATTCTATCATGTCTTTGTTATTTGAGATCTTGCATGCTTTCCGTTGTTAGTAGCTATCTTGGCCAAGTAGATGCTAGCAACTCCAAGAGTTAGTATTTATGCTCGATAGTGGGTTCATGCCTCTGGTAATCTGGGGAAGTGACAGAAATCTCTAAGGTACTAGATGTGCTGTTGCTACTAGGGAGAAAACAACAATCCTTTGTTCATAGAACAATCGTATTGTTTACTTTACACGCAGTTCGTAAAGCAATAATCTGTTGCTTGTAACTTAATACTGGAGGGGGTTCGGATGATAACCTGAAGGTGGATTATTAGTCATAGATGCAGTTGGATGGCGGTCTATGTATTATGTTGTAATGCCCAATCAAGTCTTAGAGGAGTCAAGATGATTAGTATATGCATGTATTGCTTTCTCGATGTTTGTCAATTGCCCCACTGTAATTTGTTCACCCAGCATGTTATATATCTTAAGGAGAGCCACCTCTAGTGAACTATGGATCCCGGTCCTTTTTCTTTACATACAATCTACAATCTTTTACTGCTTTGTGTTTACTTTCTGCAAACTTTTACTTCTTTCTATTCAATACATTTAATCCTTTGTTTTCCGCAAAACACGGTGAGATTGACAACCTCATCGCAAGTTGGGGACAAAGTTTTGTGGTTGTGTTGTGCAGGTCTCCACGTTGCTACTAGAACCGGTAGTGCGTACTGCCAAAGCTCATCTAGTAACACCTTTGGAGTGTTTCCTTGCTCCTACTGGTTCGATTAAACCTTGGTTTCATAACTGAGGGAAACTTGCTGCTGTGCTCATCATACCTTCCTCTTGGGGTTCCCAACGAGCTCTACATCAACACCGCCATCAAGCATTTTTCTGGGCGCCGTGCATTGAGCCATCAACGACCTTTCTGGTCAACCTTTACGTGTTATTCTTCTCTTTGTATGCACTAGTCTTTGCTAGATTTTTAGATCTACTAGATGTGGTTGTTTGGCTGCATGTGTTTAGATCTGCTAGTGCTTACATAATGTTGATTTCGGTAATTAATCTCATGGGGAAATTGCCTAATATTCCAACAATCCAAAAACCTTGTTTATTTAGGCATCTTTCGTCATCTGCCTTTGCTGCGTCGCTCAAACCGAGCCCGTTTACGGGTGCTAATTTTAAGAGATGGCAAGGGAAAACCCTCTTGTGGCTTACTGCTATGGGCATAGAAAAAGTTGCAGATGGCACTCCCTGAGGTCCGCTTACTCTCGAGGAAGAGAGAGCGTTCAGGGAGGCCACTGTACTTTTTGTGGGCTCTATACTCAGTGTGCTTGGAGACAAGTTGGTTGATGCATATTTGCATATCCGTGATGCCAAGGAACTGTAGGATGCGCTGGACGCTAAGGGTGCTGCCGATGCCGGTGGTGAACTGTATGCTATGGAGCAGTTCAATGACTACAAGATGGTTGAAAACCGATCTGTAGTAGAACAGGCTCATGAGCTACAGATCATGGTAAAGGAACTCTAACTCCTCAAGTGTGTGCTTCCAGACAAGTTTGTCACGGGATGCATTGTCGCTAAGCTTCCCCCTTCATGGAGGAACTTTGCCACTTCTCTGAAACATCAGAGGCATGAGCTCTCTGTTGAGTACCTA
The DNA here is from genome assembly GCA_910589775.1 of Avena eriantha. NCBI lineage: Eukaryota > Viridiplantae > Streptophyta > Magnoliopsida > Poales > Poaceae > Avena > Avena eriantha. The sequence goes on along the minus strand of OU342743.1, from coordinate 68,147,137 downwards.
ATTGGTTCTCTGGATGTTGAAGAGAAGGCGAGGGCAAAAGAAAAAAACACTAGTGGAACCGAGGGACATTCTGCTGCCAATATGGTACAGAAAAATGCCCACAAGTCCAAAGGAAATAACAAAGTCTGCCAGACTACCAACTTCAAGAAGAAGAAGGGGCAGAACAAGGAAAATAAAGAACCTTGTTGGTTGTGTGGCGAGATTGGCCATTAGGCTCATCATTGTCCACAGAAGAAAGGCAAGAAGGGCCAGGCTGGACAGAGTTCTAAATCTGTCAACATGGTCATTGGCAATACTGATGCAGGAACTTCAGGTTCTGGGTACGGTAATTTATTACCTACTATTTTTTCAGTATTTCAACCCACAGAATGGTGGGTTGATACAGGTGCCAATGTTCATGTGTGTGCTGACATTTCCATGTTCACCTCTTATCAGGCTCGAGATTCCTCAGGCATGATGGGGAATGGGTTACATGCTACTGTTCTTGTTGATGGCATGGTAGATCTGAAGTTTACTTCAGGCAAGATCGTGCAACTAAAGAACGTGCAACATGTCCCTTCTATCAAGAAAAATCTCGTTAGTGGTTCTCGTCTTATGAAAGATGGGTTTAAGTTGGTATTTGGGTCCAATAAAGTTGTACTGTCTAAGTACGGAACCTTTGTTGGAAAAGGCTATGAACGCGGAGGCATGTTCCGTTTTTCATTGGTAGACTTCTGTAATGATGTAGTGAACCATGTTTGCACTACTAGTAATGAAACTAATGTTTGGCATTCACGACTTTGTCATATTAATTTTGGTTGTATGTCGCGGCTTGCTGGTATGAGTTTAATTCCGAAATTTACTATTGTCAAAGGCACTAAGTGTCATGCTTGTGTACAAGCAAAGCAGCCTCGCAAGCCTCATAAGCCTGCAGAGGAAAGAAACTTGGCACCTCTTGAGCTTATACATTCAGATCTATGTGAGATGAATGATGTGTTGACAATTAGTGGAAAGAAATATTTCATGACTTTGATTGATTATTCTACTAGGTACTGTTATGTATATCTCCTGAAAACAAAAGATGAGGTCTTAGATTTCTTTAAAATCTATAAGGTAGAAGTTGAAAATCAACTTGAGAGAAAGATCAAAAGAATTCTGTCTGATCATGGTGGAGAGTTCTTTTCTAATGAGTTCAATTTATTCTGTTCGGAACATGGTATAATACATGAAAGGACGCCTCCCAATTCCCCTCAATCCAATGGGATTGCTGAGAGGAAAAACCGGACTCTAACAGATTTGGTTAATGCCATGTTAGATACTGTCGGTTTATCCAAGGAATGGTGGGGGGAGGCTATATTGACTTCGTGTCATGTCCTGAACCGTGCTTCAACTAAGAATAAAGAGATTACTCCATTTGAATAATGGGAAGAAAAGGTTGACACTCTCATACTTATGAACTTGGGGTTGTTTGGCAAAGGTCAACGTGCCAATCAACAAGAAGCGTAAGCTTGGACCGAAAACTGTGGATTGTGTCTTTCTTGGCTATGCTTCTCATAGCATTGCTTACAGATTTCTTGTGGTGAAATCTGAAATGGACGACATGAGTGTCAGTACCATTTTTGAATCAAGATATGCTACATTCTTTGAGGATATATTTCCTATGAGAGATATGCTTAGCATATTTGATAAGGAATATGATCCAGTTTTTGAACCTGAAACTCCCATATAGACTGATGAATGATGTGAGTTTAGATTCGGACGAGGATGACAATGAAGCTCCCACAAGGAGTAAGAGATAAAGGACCGCAAGGTCTTTTGGTAATGATTTCATTGTGTACCTAGTGGGTGACACTCCCACTACCATTTCAGAAGCTTTTGCATCTCCGGATGCAGACTACTGGAAGGAAGTGGTTCAAAGCGAGATGGATTCCATCTTGGCTAATGGAACGTGGGAGATATCAGAATGTTCGTATGGGTGTAAACCTGTAGGATGTAAATGGGTATTTAAAAAGAAACTTAGGGCTGATGGTACTATTGAAAAGTACAAAGCTCGGCTCATGGCTAAAGGCTATACCCAAAAGGAGGGCGAAGATTTCTTTGATACTTACTCACCTATGGCTAGATTGACCACAATTCGAGTACTACTGTCACTGGCTGCCTCACACGGTCTTCTCGTTCATCAAATGGACGTTAAGACGGCTTTCCTAAATGGAGAGTTGGATGAGGAAATTTACGTGGAACAGCCTGATGGTTTTATACTAGAAGATCAAGAAAGAAAGATGTGTAAATTGAAGAAATCTTTGTATGGCCTCAAACAAGCTCCCAAGCAATGGCATGAGAAGTTTGAAAGAACTTTAACATTTGTGGGCTTTGTTGTAAATGAAGACGACAAATGTGTGTACTATCGCCATGGTGGGGGTGAGGGAGTTGTCCTATGTCTCTATGTTGATGACATATTAATTTTTGGGACAAGTCTTAAAGTAATTAATGAGGTCAAAACCTTCTTGTCTCAATGTTTTGAGATGAAGGATCTTGGAGAAGCTGATGTTATCCTAAACATTAAGCTACCGAGAGATGAGAATAATGGGATTACACTTGTGCAATCACATTATGTAGAGAAGGTGTTGATAAGATTTGGATATGATGATTGCAAATCTTCTCCCACACCTTATGATCCTAGTATTTTGCTTCGAAAGAATCAAAAGGCAGCTAGAGATCAATTGAGATACTCTCAGATTATTGGCTCACTTATGTATTTAGCTTGCGCTACGAGGCCTAACATCTTGTTTGCTGTGAGCAAACTTAGCCGGTTTGTGGCCAACCCAAGAGATGATCATTGGCATGCTCTTGAGAGAGTAATGCGCTGTCTAAAGGGAACCGTGAGCTATGGAATTCATTATACTGGGTATCCAAGAGTACTTGAAGGGTATAGTGATTCAAACTGGATATCAGATGCTGATGAGATAAAGGCCACAAGTGGATATATATTCACTCTTGGTGGTGGCATTGTTTCATGGAAGTCTTGCAAGCAGACCATCTTAACGAGGTCAACTATGGAAGCAGAACTCACAACATTAGATACTGCGACTGTCGAAGTAGAATGATTTCGTGAACTCTTAACATATTTGCCTATGGTTAAAAACTAATACCGACAATCCTTATGAACCGTGACAACCAAACTGTGATTTTCAAAGTGAACAGTTCTAAGGAAAATATGAAGAGTTTAAGACATGTCAAGAGAAGACTGAAATCTGTCAGAAAGCTGAGAAACTCCAGAGTTATAGCATTGGATTATGTCCAAACGGCTAAGAATCTGGCAGATCCTTTTACGAAAGGACTATCAAGAAATTTGATAGAAAATGCATCGAGGGAGATGAGTTTGAGACCCACGTGAGTTGTCAAGGGGGTAACCCAACCTATGTGATCGGAGATCCCGTGAATTAGGACCTGGGAAAACAAACCGAAACAACTGAGTTGAGAGAAACTTTTAATACTCCCACTCCACTGCAGATGCAATTCTCTCATAGTATATTGTAAGGAAGGTTGATTATATCTTAATGTGTTCTGTCTGTCTCCTTGGGAGCAAAGACGCTGTCCTACAGAGCTATCTTAAAAGAACACACCTATATGAGCTACACTGCTGGTCACAGTGTATGAGATTTGGGTAAATCTCTAGAAAGCTCATGAAAGGTCGAGAAGTATGACTTATAAGCTCCACCCGAGGGGTAGCCTATGGCAGCCAAGTATCGGTAACGGCATTGAGTGAAACTTGCTGCGCAAGACTGACAATTCAAGGCATAGTCCATTATTCAGTTGTAGTAAGCGTATCTCTTTGTCTAGGTGAAAGTTCAACTTAACAGTCTCCACTGAACTACAAGTATATTAAACAGTGATTATAACTGATGTGCCATATAATGTGCCTCTGAGATCTGTTGGAGGATTGTTAGATTTATATGGGTTGCGGCCCATGTAGGCAGCCCATCTAGTCTAATAAATCTGGTATCTCAATGCCCATCTACTATGGCAGCTTGGGAGCTCTGTGGGAGACAAAATTTAGTCTCACATTGCTAGTTGGGAGAGAGTTGGACCAGCTTATAAGGTGAGCTGTTTCACTCCCACTAAGTGACTGAGAAGAGAAGGAGTCCACGCGCACTCCTCCTCCTTCGCCGCCCGCCTCGCCTCGCCCGCACGCGCGTCGCGTTTTGTGAATCGAGTTCGAGTTAGAAACCCGTTTTGTGGAAGACTGAATTTTTGCTTGATGCACCAGCTGTTGGCTACGTGTCAATATTCGTGTGCATGTTTGACGCGTGTCCTTGTCTTCCAACGCATGCGATTCGGTCGGCTCACCTCCCAGGCTATAGAGCGAGAGACAGACATATCTAGATGCATCCAGTTCTTTTCTCAGTCTCTCTCGCTGTGTGTTCCTCTTGCTGCGCTGCTCTCTAGGCTTCCCCATTCCGGCGGCTGCGTGCACTGCTGTCCGGGAGAGCAGGCTCCAAAACCCCGTCCGTTGAGATCCTGCACCGGGAGACAGGCGATAAGGTTTTTGGGGAGCGTCTCGGCGTGACTGCTCTCCTCCGTTCGCGTGTTCTTCTTCGGCAACCGACGACCTCATCAGCACCATGGGCGACAACAACAATGACCAAGCTGTTGTTGCGGTGACGACCTTTCCGGTCAACCTGTACGTGCTATTCTTCTCTTTGTATGCACTAGTCTTTGCTAGATTTTCAGATCTACTAGATGTGGTTGTTTGGCTGCATGTGTTTAGATCTGCTAGTACTTACATAATATTGATTTTTGTAATTAATACCATGGGGAAATTGCCTAATATTCCAACATATCTCCTCGAGTCTGGTCGATTTTCGTGTTCATTGGTGTGGTTTTAGACCATTCTATTTCAATCTATGTTTATCATCGTTGGCAATGTTTATTACTCTTTTGTGTTGATCATTTGGGGTCTTAGCACAATGAGCTCTGCTAGGACAAGCATTGTCCAACTCCGGTGATGGACGGGTGAGGACGGCGGCGCACCTTCGGCTCGCCGTAGTGTCGCTAGTTGGTCCAAGGACCTATTTATAATCAAAGCTCTTTGTACTATGATTAATGATTATTAATTGATCAGTGCAATTTTTGCGAAAATAAAGGATGACACGTATGGTATGATGGGTGGAGTGATACCATATTCACACGCAAGCACACACGTATGTCTAAACAACATGTAATGGGAATGTCATGTTAGATCCTACAAGAACAAGAAAATTACGATTTTTGAGAAGCATCATTTGGATGTAACAACACAAACAAATGAGTTCTAAAACCACTTGTTATCCGATGATTTCTTTGGCACAATATAATCATTTAAATGTTAGGAAAAGGATTTAAGATTGTAATCCTTCATTTCGTTTCCTTAAAAAATCAAAAGCGTCCTAAAATTTCGTGGTTGTGAGAGATCATATGCATTTCTTTACCAAGAGATTGCTCGGGAGGAGACTCCTTTCCTACGCACCACGGAGCTCTATGCATGGAATTAATTAAGAAATTTAAAATAGCATGAGTAGGAAAATTTAAGGTTGCAATGCTATGTGCAACTAAGTCATGCATTGTTTCGGTTTGTTTGATTGCATTGAGCGGATACAAAATTTGTAATTGGGTGTTATGTTATTATTAGAAAAAAATCCTATGAGAAACCGTCCTACTAATCAAACAACCAACATAAGATTTTTTTTGGACGATTATAGTCCTAAAAAATCCTTATAAAAACATATATGAATCAAAGAGACCTTAAAGTGTTGGCGTCCTATGTAAAAAGTTTAAAACCCATCGGATCTCCTGCCTGTCCATAGGGGAAAGATGTTGGATGTCGCATTCCAGTAGGCGTCGGCAGTGGGCCCTTGTTGAACTAATCCTAGTCCTGACAGGATTTGGAGAGATACTACTCTGAAAATATCTTAAGAGCGACGCTGACACGATTGTCCAGAATAAATTCCCTACGTGTGGAGCTGCCCGGCATCTGGAGTTTTGTTTATTTCTGATCACTACTAGTACTTGTAAATCAGACAATAGATTTTTTTCCCCTCCACTAGTACTACTCTGTCAGAAGGAGTACCTTGTGTTGAAGGTCCATGAGAGGCTTTGTGCTACCGACTACTCTGTCAGAATAAGCCAGCAGTGTGAATCTATCTCCAAACCGCTGAACTCGATCCAATCTGTTTGCAAGTCCACTGGAAGATCAAGCGGAGATCTTCAAAGAAAAAAAAAACTTCAAAGGAAAATTTCAAATGTTACTGTATCTTTTTTATTTTTGAGGGTATTTCAAATGATATCTTGGTGCCTCTCTCTCTTTAGCTGTCCACTTCCTCAAGCGCTGTGCCGGGCCGCTGGGGCTCCTGCCTGGTCATCCTCGATACGGTCATCGAGCTCGCCATGTCCACCGCGTCTGAACTTCAAGACCTGTTGCCAACTTATCTGAACTTCTTCAAGCGAGGCAACGGGCAGTATAGTAGCATGCAGTCCTGCTTACTTTGTGTAGTCTAGATGTTCTTTTGATATTTTATTTCTTGGTTTGTGATCTGCTGCTATGTAGTACCATTGTGTAGCCGGTGAAGTTCAGGAGATATTCATATACAGGAAGAAGTTCAGAGCTGATCTCCTCGGCTACGGTGATGAAGTGCAGTTACCATCGGGGGAGTTCTGTCGCCTCTGGTTGATCGACCAGTGGCGCCCTGGTTGCGGATTATAGTGCAGCAAGTCGTGCTCCTATGAAAACTATTTCTGTCAACTCTGATTTCTTTTATACTCTTGCTCCTATGAAAACAGTCGTCGCCAATATATAGTACACCAAAGCAGCGCCTGTAAAATGTTTCACATGATAAAATATTTTCTGTCAACTCTGATTTCCTTTATACAAATACATTTGTTTCACATGGATTTTTCTGTTTCAGAGTTCCAGTGAGCGCCTGTAAACTCCTATGTTGTGTCGGTTATCAATTATAGTTCTCAAAGTGTGTAATAGACCAATAGTCGGTGAATTCATTTTGCATGAAAACCGATCTACCTGAAATTGCAGCAGGGTAAATTCTTACACCATTGAAAGTTTGTTCACTTGCACTTTAAATATCACATAGCTCAAATTTCGATTTATGTGCACATTTTCTCGAAAAACAAAATAACATTAACTTGGACTTTAGAATGGCAGAAGGCTCCTCCCAAAAGAATGGCCAGAGGGTTAGAACTATAAATGCTGGTATGCTCAAGGATGAGATTTTTTTTTCAAGGATACGTCTTGTGAGACGTATTGTTTTCGTAGAAGAAGGGCCAAGCAGCCAGAACATATACAACATGCCGAGGCATACGCGCCCCGAGCGCAACTCCACGATGTCATTACAACAGCGCACACACCCCCTAAACAACTACTCGCGGCATCTCCACTTGTCCACCTGCCCTAAGCAATCGCGGAGGAGCCCCGCGGTCCTCCACCGGTCTACCTCGTCCTGGATCTTTCGGGTAACCGTCTACGCGGAGGGGGTGGCGCCCTCAAAGATCACATCATTCCGGTGGCGCCAAAGTGTCCAGCACACCAGAGAGAAGTTAGTCCAGAGGTCGCGCTCGCGGTCCTTGCCTCCTCGTCTCTCTTGAAGCCAGGCTACAAGCTTCGTGTCCTACTCGGCATCTAGTGACTCTTGCCCCACCAGTTTAGAAAAGTTGCCCACACTTCTCGGGCTAGGACACAACCCATCAAGAGGTGGTCAATTGTCTCTTCACACTGGTCGCATAGTGGACATACCGCCGGGTGCTGCAGTCAACGTCTAGTAAGCCTGTCCGCTGTCCAGCATTTGTTCCTCACCGCTAGCCATAGCAAGACTTTACAACTAGCGGGGGCACACAAGCACCAGATCTGAAGCGCCCCCACCATGGAGGTCCGGCCAGCAAACAGGGCCTGCTAGCAGGATTTAGCCGTGTAGCAATTGCTCGGATCCCAGTTCCACTTGAGAACATCTTGTGTACCCTCCGTGAGGGTGACTCCCTCTAGATGATCCACCACCTCAAAGAGCTCCCGGATGGATGGCACGCCCAAGTCTGGGGAGATATCATGAATCCATTCTCCAGACGGGCCCTCCCTAACCTTGCGTGTGTGAGATGTGTCCATCGGATGACCGTGAAAAGGTTTGGAGCAAAATCGCAGATACATCCACACCGAAGCCACTTGTCCGTCCAGAAAAGGGTAGTGGCTCCATCACCCACCACCGAGATCGTTACCGCGTCGAAGAGTTGCCTAGCCAGTTTGGGAGCCCGGAAGTCAAGATCGCGTCAGGGCTTGTCTGGCTCCACTCGCCTTAGCCACAACCACCTTGTCCTCAGCGCAATGTTCATGAATCGCAAGTTGGGGATTCCTAAACCACCCATCTCCTTGGGCATACAAACCTTGTCCCACGCCACTAGGCAGTGCCCACCGTGCACGTCTTTCCTCCCTTTCCAAAGGAATCCATGGATGATCTTCTCGATGGCGATGATGATCTCAATAGGGATGTCCAGGGACATCATCATAAAGATTGGGATAGTCGAGAGTGTTGTCTTCATGAGCTCCAGCCTTTCGCCCCTATTGAGCATAGAGGCTTTCCATGATGGCAACTTGGTAGCCACCAGATCGACCAGAGACTGCAGCTATGCAGCCATCGGCCTCCATAGCGAGAGTGGCAGTCCCAGGTAGCGGAGCGGAAACAGCATGACTAGGCATTGCAGCTCCTGGGTCACCAACGCCTAGTCCACATCAGTGCATCTTATCAAGTTGGCCGAACACTTGGTGAAGTTGGTGCGGAGGCCGGATGCGGCGTCGAAATCCTCAATGATCCCGGTAATCACTTGGAAGTCCATCTATGTTGGCCTCAGGAAGGTAACCACATCATCATCGTAAATCGAGGTGCGATACCGCAGGCCCGAAGCCGCAAATTAGGTGAGCAACCCCAGTCCCTCAGCTTTGACAATCATCAGCTGGAACACTTCCATGAGCAAAATGAAAAGCTGTGGCGAGAGGGGGTCCCCCTGCCGGAGTCCACGTCTGTTGAACACCTTTGGCCCGGGGCAACCATTCAGGAGAATGCGGGTGGAGGCTATGGAAAGAAGAGCGCAGATGCAAGTGAGAAGACACTCCCCAAAGCAGCTTTCTGAGAACCTCGAGAAAGAAAGCCCAATCCACCGTGTCGAAAGCTTCGGTGATGTCGATCTTGAGCAGCACCGCCGGGGTCTTACTGGCATGTAGCTTTCGGGCTGTTCCCTGAACCATCATGAAGTTGTCGTGCAAGCATCGTCCACGTACAAAGGCACTCTGGTGTCCTCCCACCATCTTCGGGAGAATTGGAGTTATGCGGTTCGCAACCACCTTAGCCACCCATTTGGCAATCCCATGAATAAGGCTGATCACAGATCTCCTCAACGCTCGGCTTCTTGGGAAGAAGCGTGACTAGGGCACCGTTCACTGCCCCCAAACCCCGACAGTCCAGTAGAGAGCAAGTGGAAAGCATCCATAATATCGACCTTGATGATACTCTAGCAGGTCACGTAGAAGCGTGCGGAGAACCCATCCGGGCCGGGGCATTTGTCCAAAGGCATGTCTTGGATGGCTGCCATGACTTCCTCTTCCATGAAGACCCCATCGACGTGCTGGAGATCCATGCATTGTAGTCCGAGGAAGTTTAGGTCGAGCGAGTGGGGCCAGTGCACATCCACCCCAAGCAGATATTCAAAGAATTTGTCCATGGCCTCCGCCTTCTCCATGTGCTCTGAAATTCAGACGTTGTCCACTAGGAGGTGACCGATGAAGTTTTCTCCTCCGATGACTGGCATGTGTGTGGAAAAACTAAGTGTAGGCATCCTCCTCCCAGAGCCAAGGAATACAGGATCGTTGTCTTGCTAGTTTCCTTTCAAGGAAAGCTAGCCCCAACAACTTTCTCTTTAAGAGGCGGCGGAGTCCACACTCCTCAGGAGAGAGCTGCCTACTCTCCATTGCAACATCAAAACGAAGGATGAGCTCCGTTGCCAGGAGGATCTACAACTTGACGCTGACAATGAAGCTCCAACGGGAAAGCTCCTTGGCCACTGCCCTCAACATCACATCAAGCCTCTTTAACAGATTTGGTTCCCATTGTTCGACATCCATGCGGCTTACACCACCTCCATGAAGCCGTCCACTTTGGGCTAGAAGGCCTGGAACTGGAATCTACGCTCTCTATGTAGGTCAGGCACGAGACTAAGGAGAAGAGGGCAGTGATGTGAGGGGCCTGCCGACAACGCCAAGAGGAAGGTGTCAGGGTAATGAGCCTCCCAGTCCACCATCGCGAACACCCTGTCAAGCCTCTCTAGGGTCGGTTGATCTCGCTCATTGGACCAGGTGAATCTACGTCCATTGAGATAGAGCTCCTTAAGCTCTAGGACTGTAAGAGTTCACCGGAATCTAGACATCATGCGACGATGGCCATCCGTGTAGGTGATGTAAACAGTGTGATGTGCATTTTTATAACATGTAGCCTGGAAATTGTGTTTGTGTATATGTGACCATGTGGTATGATGGTATAATATCTTGTTTAACTGATGTCCAGAAAAGTGTCACACAAGCAGGTAGAACATGTATCTTTTATATATTTAGTTTTCATTGATGCAGAAATTCTCCTCCTACGTCGACAGATAAACTACCATATTCTCATTTGAATAGTTGGATGCAGATAACCTCTTCTTAGTACATACGAGAGCAGAACATAATTTCCATGGTTGCTTATCACTTTTTCACTATCTGTATTGGGGTGATGCACTAGCCAAGAACTAGACGCCAATTAGATTGGCATAGTTTAGAGAGGGCAACATATCGATGGAAAGTGGCGGCGGAGGAGTGGTGAAGGTAGGAGAAAGATACATGTTCTCTTCTTGCATGGAACACGTGAAAGAGGGATTGCGCGTAGCAGGAGCAAGTCGAGTGTTGCTGGTGGTAACAACCACTTATGAAATATATAAAAAATATGTTCAATATTTGTTGAGTCTAAGTTTGTTGGCCGTGGCAAAGCATTCAACTAGCTTGAAATGATATCTTGATGCCTCTCTCTTTAGCTGTCCATAAGCCCAGCTTGAGAAACAGAGAACGTTGGGCCCGCTCTCCGTTGGCCCATGGTTGGCCCAAGTCGGGGAGTAACCGAGGCCCGCTACACTTTTCTTGTTTAACAAAAAAACAAAACTACCAATCTTGTCATGACGGCAGTACCTGCTGGGGCTGCGCTCGCTCTGTTTCAAACCGACAACAAAACTTTCAGAAGAAAAACCTCACCTTTTAGCTGATCAGTCGATAATATAAACCTCTAATCATACCGCATGGTTGCTTTTTGACGACACACGGTGGTAACAGCAACGTTCGTGCACCCGTAGCTGCAGACAAGGGGGCTAAAAGTAACCCTTAAGTAAGACGAGAAAAAGATTGGACTCGGAGCAGCCGCGCCTGCAGTGGAGCAGCTCGGCGGTAGCAACCCCACCCAGGAAAAGAACGGCTTAACTACTTGGCTAATTAAGCACAGCAACGAGCAATCAGTGGCAGCGCATTGATTTGTTACCACCGGAGGAGAGCCAAAAAAGGGCCCGGGTGGTTGGGAGACAGGCGGAGCCCCGGCGACGGCGAGCGCGCATGTGCGTGTGCCGCCGCCGCCGCCGCCGCCGATCGACGACCGGCTGCGTACGTACGGACGGACGGGTATCGCGTGACCGGCCGCGCGGCGGGACGGCGAGGCGATGGCGACGGCCATGGCTGCTAGCGGTAGGCAGGACAGGGCCGGAGCATTGTTCGTTTCGAGGCTGGCGCATACCGGAAAGGCGGAAAGGGCCGGGTGCCATGATGGGAGTGGACGCGGTCGCACGGATGAGGCGCCCGTCTGTCTGTCTGCCTGGCTGAAGACGGATAGCGATCGCCCGGCCGGCCGGCGTGGATGATGCGTGCGCAGGTCGTGGCGCACGGCCGTCGCGAGCGTAGGGCGTAGCTAGCGTGAGGAGCGCGTCCACGGCACCGCCAGGACTCGATCGATCACTCACAAGTCAGAAGAGCTAGTAGCGCGCCCGGCGCCACCGGAGGAAACCGGGCAGGAAAAAGCGGTCCAACACGTTCTGAGCTCTAGATTCCCTCGCCCGTGCAACGGGCGGGCCAGCCAGCTAGCCAGTGATTAACTGGGGTGTTTGTGGGACGGGCAGTTGTACCCATGTATCTGCGGATTTCATCCAAATCCTCTTATCTATTCGCGGTCGTAGTACTACGGACAGAACTTAAAACCACGCGTGCAACGAAGCATAGTAGTATGTCATTCCTACGTGATCCCACATTCCCACTAGTACGAGATTTTGGGGAACCACTCGTGGCAATAAAATGCACGCAACGAGGGTGCAAACTTATTGTTCTCGTGTTGTCGCTTCTTCCCTCAACACTCTTCTTAAAATTACAACAAACTAGATTTAGGCGCACGGCCACGTTGATCTCATATCGGTTTCTATCATGTATATTTTTTATTTTTTTGGAGAAAATAATACCCCCTCCGATCCAAATTACTTGACTCAAAATTACCAAGATACGGATGTATCTAATACCAAATCATGTCTAGATACAATCGAATCTACCAAATCTAAGTCAACTAATTTGGGTCGGAGGAGTAGTGTATTCATGAACTTCCTACTGCAACTCAAACGGAAGTTGGAGATCCGAGCAAAATGGGTGAACAAGTTGCTTTATTAATTCATTTTGATTGAGGAGATTCCTTCTCATCCTAATCTTAATTTTCAGCAACAACATGTATTTGACAATGAGAATACTAAATCATTATAATATTCCTGTAGAAAAAGTGTGGATTAACAATAGTATATTTCTCCACCAGTTACAAATAAAAAAACGTAGTGAATGGTTATTCTTCACCCATATGTCAACATATAGTTTCAACCATTGCAGTTGGGACCTATATAAGGATGGAGTTGTTTCTTAAAAGAGCATGTATTAGCATAAAAAAGCCCCTAACAAAAAAACTAGGGTTTCTCTTGTCCTCCGGCGGCTCACCCTGTCGAGAGTTTGTCTGCTTCTTGATCGCTGCTTTCCTCCATGTCGACGGAGAAGGGCGAGTCGAGCGGGGTGATGCGGGATTCTGTGGAAGATCTGATCGGGCGGCTGAGCCTAAAAGACGAGGAAGAGGGAGAGTTCTAATGGGAGGAGGAGGTGACTGATTCGTCCGTGGAAGCCAAGTGGCCGGTGATTGCAAAGGTACACACTACACGAGGGTTTAGCCCTAGCGCCTTCTATGCTGATATGCGATTGGCTTGGAATCCGGCGAAGGAGGTGTCGTGGAGGAGAATTGAAGATAACCTATTTACAATTCAATTTTCATGTCTCGGTGATTGGAATAAGGCCATGAAGATGAGACCATGGTTATTCAGGAATCAAGATGTGATCTTGGAGGAGTATGATGGTTTCGTAAACCCTAGATCGGTGCTACTAGACAGAATTACGGTATGGGCACAAGTTCTAAAACTCCCTGATAATTTTTTGAGAGAGCCAATTATTAGGAGGATGTGCAAGAATATGGGAGATATATCAGAGGTGCAAATTAAACTCTCAGCCGAATTTCTTGGTGAATTCGTGAGAATTAGGGTAAAGATGGACATCAACAAGAAGTTAATCAGGTTTGTGTCAATGATAAAGGACAACAAGAAGGAGTGGCATCAAGATAAATATGAGAAGCTCCCAACTTTTTGTGGCAATTGTGGTCTGATTGGGCATTGGCATGAAGAGTGTGGAGATGGAGAGCATGATGATGCAAAATTAAGTAGGGAAACTTTATTCTTGTCAATGGGGGAACGGGTTCAGGTCGCGACCACCCTGATGTGCGCAGCGGCCCTAGACGTGCTCCTTTTATGGGTAGAGGAAGAGGTAGATTTGGTGATCCGTTTGATCAGCACCAAAGGAACCAGGGTGGTTTTGATGCTTCTGTTAATGAGGATACGGATATAGATGAGGGTGAACTGAGTAGCAGAAAGGGCCTGAACTTTGATGGGGAGAGATCGGATACAAATGCAATAGTTGTGAGTAATGCGGGAGGTAAAGTGGTTGACATGGTAGGGATCTTTAGTGGAGAAGAGAATGTGAGTACACCGGGGAAGTTCTAGGCTCCGAAGCGTACTAGGAATGAGATGGAAAACAAAACGAACAATATATCGGCTACCTCTGAGGAGGAGGTTGACCGGGAGGAATGAGGATCCTTAGTTGGAATTTCCGTGGTCTCAAAAAGGCCACGACAATCAAGGCACTTTTGGACGTAGTAAATCCTCGGTGTCCTGATATTATTTTTCTGCTGGAAACACGCTTAGAATTGTGGCCTACAGAATGTCTTCGAAGAAAGTTGGGAATGGATTTTTAAGAGGTGGTCATTAGTGATGTGATATTATTATTCTGGAGTAAGGAGGTGATGTTGTCCGTGACAAGCAAAACTTCAAATTTATTTGATGTTTGTGTGGGGGTAGGGCAAGATAATGCTTGGAGGCTTACTTCTATGTATGGTGAGCCGAGGTGGGAAGATAAACATTTAACATGGTAGAGATTACAGGATCTGAAACAGTTGTGTGATATGCCTTGGGTTGTTATTGGTGATCTGAATGATGTCCTATACCCTTTTGAAAAGGAAGGAGGTAGACCAAGACCGGCAAACTGCGTGCAAGCATTTCGTGATGTGTTGGATGATTGTGAACTGATGGATGTTGGAGATAAGTTCACATGGCACCGAGGAGAAATTAGAGAAAGATTAGACCGGGCATTAGCTAATGAGGCTTGGAGTCAAAAAATCCAAGACTCAAACTTGCAACATTTAGACTATTACAGATCGGATCATAGACCGATTCTATTGTGTATGGACGAGCCTGTAGTCATGCAACAGGAGGGTCCTGCCATCCTTTGTCTCGAGGCACGATGGTTAAAGGAAAAGAATTTTTTGGAGATCGTTGAAGGGGCTTGGGAGTTACCGGGACCTCTAGCTCAGAATGAGGGTTTGGCGGGGAGATTATCCCATATTCATGAGAAGTTGCATAAATGGGATAAGGCAGTGTTGAAAATAATGACAAATAATCTCAGGAAAACACAAAAAGAATTGGAGAAGGTGGTCCGGGAGTAGTTGTCTCCTGATAATTAGCTCGCCAAAGGGAGCTATCCGAGGAGATTGAGAAACTGCTAGAAATGGAGGAGATGCACTGGGCTCAAAAGAAGTCGTATGAATTGGCTCCAGTTTGGAGACAAAAATACTTCTTATTTTCACAATTTTACATCAGCAAGGAGAGCAAAGAATCGATTTTAGAAACTAAAGGATCAAAACAGTAATTGGTTGGAATGCTCTACTTATTTGAATCCTTTTATATCTGGCTATTTTGCCGGTTTGTTCTCAACAGAGGTAGAGGAACCTGATCCAGAACTTTTAAATAAAGTCATCGCTCACGTCACTAATGAGATGAATGATAAATTACTGAAGGACTAGCGCAGGGGATGTGAAGAAGGCTCTCTTTTCGGTTGGTGATACTAAGGCATCGGGAACAGACGACTTACATGTCCTCTTTTAAAAAAAGTGTTGGCATATAATCGGAGAGGTATTGACAGCGGAAGTGCTTGAGGCTATTAATAGTAAAATGGTCCCTAAAGGGTGGAATGATATGGCTATTGTGCTTATTCCGAAGGTTGATTCTCCTGATTCTGTTACACAATATAGGCCAATTAGCTATGTAATGTTCTTTATAAAGTGATCTCGAAAATGATAACATCAAGACTGAAGTTGATTTTGGATGATATAATCTCACCCGTTCAGAGTGCATTTGTACCTGGATGGTTGATCACTGATAATATCCTGATTGCTTATGAGAGTATGCATACAATCAAGAATAAGACGAAGGGGAAGGTCGGATATTGTGCTGTTAAATTGGACATGCACAAAGGTTATGATAGGGTGTAGTCTGGAGCGGACCTTCCTAAAGAAAATGATGATTGGACTTGGGTTCCATCCATCGGTTGTGGAGTTACTTAAGGCCTGTATTTTCAATCTTAATTATAAAGTGAGGTTCAATGGATAGGAAACTGAGAGGTTTACTCCTACCAGGGGACTACGGCAAGGTGATCCATTGTCTCCATATCTATTTCTACCGCAGAAGGTCTTTCTAGTGCTTTGGCTCATAAAGAGGAGGTTCATGGCATTGAAGGTCTTAGGGTGTGTAGAAATACACCATCAGTATCACATTTACTTTTTGTTGATGATTCCCTAATACTTGTGAATGCGGATATAATTAATACAACTTCATTGAGACAAGTGTTGAATGACTATTGTGCTAGCTTCGGACAAATGATAAGTGAAGCAAAGTGCAGTATATTTTTTAGTCCTAACATACATGTGGATGTTAAAGAACAAATATGTACAGAACTAAATATCATGACAGAGGAAATCTCTGAGAAGTATCTAGGTCTCCCAAGTATGGTAGGTCTTGATAAGTTTAAGAACTTTGTTTATTTGCTAGATAGAATAATTCAGAGGTTGATAAGTTGGAAAGAGAAGTTACTATCTATGAGAGGGAAAGAGATTCTACTCAAAGCTATATTTCAGTCGATACCAGTATTTGCAATGGGGTTTTTCAAGCTGCCAAAGAGTTTATGTAAAGAAATTAATGATGCCATGGCATCCTTTTGGTGGGGAGACACAGAAGAGGAGAAGAAATTTAATTGGTTTGCATGGTGGAGGATTGATACATTGCAAATGTATCTATGATTTTTGATGTTCCATGCTTGGTTTTATCTACTTTTTTGTGTTTTGTCCACACTTTGGAGTACTTTTCATATGATTTCTTGGACTAACCTATTAACAAGAGCCACAGTGCCAGCTGCCTGTTTTCTGTTGTTTTTGGTTCCAGGAAAGTTAGAAAATGAATATTCTCGGAATTGGACGGGACAAAAGCCAAAGTCGCTATTTTATCGGAAGTCATCTGGAGCCAGAATACGAGACGGAGAAGGGTTGGGGCCTGGCCACACCACCTGGCCACGCGGCCAGGCCTGGACCGCGCCGGGGGGTGGTCTGGCCCACCCAGCACCCCCTCGGCCTCTCCTTTCGCCTATATATTTCCCTCGGGACGAAAACCCTAGGTACCTGATCAAAAATCAACGGTCCCTAGATCGGGAGGGATCTGAAACTCTTTCTGGCACCCTGCCGGAGAGGGGAATTCACCCTGGAGACCTTCTTCATCATCATGCAAGCCTCCGGTGTGATGCGTGAGTAGTTCATCTCTGGACTACGGGTCCATGTAGTAGCTAGATGGCTGGTTCTCCTCCTTTGTGCTTTCATGTTTAGATCTTGTGAGCTCCGTTCATGATCAAGATCATCTATTTGTAATTCTGCATGTTGTGTTTGCGGGGATCTGATGGATATTGAGATGCTATTTCAGATTGATTATTGATTATATCATGTCTTTGTTATTTGTGATCTTGCATGCTTTCCGTTGTTAGTAGCTATCTTGGCCAAGTAGATGCTAGCAACTCTAAGAGTTAGTATTTATGCTCTATAGTGGGTTCATGCCTCTGGTAATCTGGGGAAGTGACAGAAATCTCTAAGGTACTAGATGTGTTGTTGCTACTAGGGAGAAAACAACAATCCTTTGTTCATAGAACAATCGTATTGTTTACATTACACGCAATTCGTAAAGCAATAATCTGCTGCTTGCAACTTAATACCAGAGGGGGTTCGGATGATAACCTGAAGGTGGACTATTAGTCATAGATGCAGTTGGATGGCGGTCTATGTATAATGTTGTAATGCCCAATCAAGTTTCAAAGGAGTCAAGATGATTAGTATATGCATGTATTACTTTCTCGGTGTTTGTCAATTGCCCCGCTGTAATTTGTTCACCCAACATGTTATCTATCTTAAGGAGAGCCACCTCTAGTGAACTATGGATCCCGGTCCTTTCTTTTACATACAATCTACAAACTGTTTACTGCTTTGTGTTTACTTTCTGCAAACTATTACTTCTTTCCATTCGATACGTTTGATCCTTTGTTTTCAGCAAAACCGGTGAGATTGACAACCTCATCACAAGTAGGGGACAAAGTTCTGTGGTTGTGTTGTGCAGGTCTCCACGTTGCTACTAGCACTGGTAGTGCGCCCTGCCAAGGCTCAGCTAGCAACACCTTTGGGGTGTTCCCTTGCTCCTACTGGTTCGATTAAACCTTGGTTCATAACTAAGGGAAACTTGCTGCTGTGCTCATCAGATCTTCCTCTTGGGGTTCTCCAACGAGCTCTACATCAACACTGAGCCATCAAGCATTTTTCTGGCGCCATTGCCGGGGAGTCAAGGACATCTTCACACTCGAGGACGAGCAGGAGTTAAGCTTGGGGATGTAGATACATTGCAAATGTATCTATAATTTTTGATGTTCCATGCTCGGTTTTATCCACTTTATTGTGTTTTGTTCCAACTTTGGAGTACTTTTCATATGATTTCCCTCGGGACGAAAACCCTAGGTACCCGATCAAAAATCCACGAAGAGTCTGTAGCCGCCGTCATCTCCATCCCTAGATCGGGAGGGATCTGAAGCTCTTCCCGGCACCCTTCTGGAGAGGGGAATTCACCCTGGAGGCCTTCTTCATCACCATGCAAGCCTCCGGTGTGATGCGTGAGTAGTTCATCCTTGGACTACGGATCCATGTAGTAGCTAGATGGCTGGTTTTCTCCTCCTTTGTGCTTTCATGTTTAGATCTTGTGAGCTCCATTCATGATCAAGATCATCTATTTGTAATTCATACATGTTGTGTTTGCGGGTATCCGATGGATATTGAGATGCTATTTCAGATTGATTATTGATTCTATCATGTCTTTGTTATTTGAGATCTTGCATGCTTTCCGTTGTTAGTAGCTATCTTGGCCAAGTAGATGCTAGCAACTCCAAGAGTTAGTATTTATGCTCTATAGTGGGTTCATGCCTCTGGTAATCTGGGGAAGTGACAGAAATATCTAAGGTACTAGATGTGCTGTTGCTACTAGGGAGAAAACAACAATCCTTTGTTCATAGAACAATCGTATTGTTTACATTACACGCAATTCGTAAAGCAATAATCTGTTGCTTGCAACTTAATACTGGAGGGGGTTCGGATGATAACCTGAAGGTGGATTATTAGTCATAGATGCAGTTGGATGGCGGTCTATGTATTATGTTGTAATGCCCAATCAAGTCTCAGAGGAGTCAAATGATTAGTATATGCATGTATTGCTTTCTCGGTGTTTGTCAATTGCCCCGCTGTAATTTGTTCACCCAGCATGTTATCTATCTAAGGATAGCCACCTCTAGTGAACTATGGATCCCGGTCCTTTTTCTTTACATACAATCTACAATCTTTTACTGTTTTGTGTTTACTTTCTGCAAACTTTTACTTCTTTCCATTCGATACGTTTAATCCTTTGTTTTCCGCAAAACACGGTGAGATTGACAACCTCGTCGCAAGTTGGGGACAAAGTTCTGTGGTTGTGTTGTGTAGGCCTATTCAAACGACATTTGCTATCAATGCTATCACGGTGAATTTTTCATCGGTGGCCTCACCGAGACCAATCGAGAAAGAGCATATTTGGAAGAAACCAGCCCTAGGTACTTACAAGCTAAACACTGATTCATCTTATCATGCAGATGGTTTTGAGAAATGACCATGATGAAGCTTTGGCTTATTTTTCTTGTCCTATAAGTTCTCTCCTTAGTCCGGCAACAAGTGAAGCAATGTCGATTGCCAAAGGCCTAGTATTTCTTGAGCAAATGGGGGTTTCAAATGCTACTATTGAATCTGATTCCCTGGAGTTAATACAAGCATGCAATTCAGAGACTGAGATCTAAAGCCCCTATTATGCTGTTTTATTTGACTAAGCACTCTTATGAGTCAAACTATGTAATTAGATGGGATGGTGATCCACCCAGTTTTATTAAGCCTCATGTAATGAACGATGTAATTTTGTTCGTTAATCAATAAAGCGCGCCGTATGGCTTTCCCTCGAAAAAGGATGGAGTTGTTTCCTGTAAATATTTACAGAAAAATCCACCATTAGGTGCTAGCCAGATGCTACAACCTCGTTAGCAGACGAACAACACTCACGTGACACCACTACATCATGGGCATTCAGAGTAACATAGTGTAGAGAGGTGTTCAAGTCCAGCTTGAGTAGGGATTTAGTTAAATTGCTAGCATTAGATCATCCCAAGAGCTCCTGAATATGATTTGGACTGAACACCGTCCACAATCCTTCAAAAATTTACATTTGGGGAAGGCATGCCCCCTGTCTTCATTGAGCGTATTGCTGACAGAACACAAAGTGTCAAGTTCAATACCTCTTATCTTTAGATTATGTGCTATTATGTCCTAGATGACAAAGGAGCATACAAATTTTCGGCGGCAACTTCAGGCTCCAGATAGCATTCCACACAAATTTAGGTCGTGTTTTTTGAACTACTACAACGAAAGATTAAATTTGTCTTGCATTACGAAGCCAGAGCTTGTAAGCTGATTTTGATAGAGAAAACTACCTACGGATCAGGATGATATGCTGGAAAATAAACAAAGCCATCTCGAGTTGGAACATTGTTGTTTCCCTTGATACTGCATGTAGTTTAGGATCTCCTCCTCTCCTGCCTAGAGTAACATCACCTCTGTAGAGCAGATTATAGATTTGGTATTATGAAATAAAAATCAACTATGAGAAGAAGGTACATATTATTTCCTTTATAGGGACAAACACCAAAAGGAATAACACATGCCCACGGAATCATAAGTATGACTGCCCAAAAGAGACTAAAAGGTTAAATTGTATAAGAGCATTTGAGAAAAATGACCACCAACAAAAAAAGTCATACTCATCACATCACCACCAGCAAGCAAGAATAGGCATCAAAACAAATGGTGTGTCAAAAATGTTTGCCAAAAGGGTAAACATAGGGTATAGCTTGCGGGCGCGGATCTTCTGGCGTAGTGAAGCAAAGTTAAAAGTCCTGAAAGTAGCACGGGTATAGAAATTATTATCGCATTGCATGCGCCATATAGAAACTAATGAATTACCAGGTTAGCAGTTCACCCTCAAAACTGTGGCCACAATTTACAGGAACTACAAACAAATATGTACAAATTAATGACCAAGTATCTCAACTACTAGAACATTACAAAGTGCATATAGTGACTTGTTGGAACATTTCTTATAGTAAGAAAGACCCGTAGTCTAGCTAGCTTTCATAACATGCATTAATATCATCCATAAGGAGCTGAAATAAAGATTGAGTAGTCAAAAGATAATTATGAACGAAATACATGGCAAGTGAATGCGAGAGGTTTCCTAATAAGACAATGAAAGTCGTGATGAGATAATGACTTAGTGTCACTGATTATCGAAAATTGTAGCTCGAGAAAATAATCATGTGCATACTCCCCCAACTCTTCCCTCTCCCCGCTTTGTCGTCGTCACCGACGTGTGGTGTCGGCGGCCCCTGGCTTCTCCCCTCTCTAGCGTGGATGCTGCGGGAGGATCCATCACCAGGAAGTGCTCTTAGGCGACGACGGTCTGACACGGTGGCAGGGCTCCTCGACGGCGACTAGGTGGTGGTCGGTGCAGGATGCCTCCGTTGGTGGCAGGGACAAGCTGCTGCGTTGATGGGCGATGGCAGGGCCCGTCCGTCCTAGACCTGGGCCCCTTTGGGGCCAATTGGGCTGGGACGGGCTAGCGCGTCCACTCGCGGTGGTGCTGCCTTCTGTAGGTGGATATGGTGAACCGACAATGCTGGTTGGTGGCGTGCACAGCGGGCCTGCTATAGCGGGGCGACGGAGACTTTGCAAGCCCAATCTGAGCCCGGCCGAGACCTTGGGGTCCACCACTACCGCGTGCGGTTGGTTATTTCCACGACAATGGAGGTTGTTCCCTCTTCGCTCGGCTGCAGTGTTGCCACCTCCAACGGTTGCTGTGTTCCCTATTTCCGTCTTCTAGGTCTCATGCCGGTGACCACAACAAGACGACGATGATAGTCTCAAGACCGTAGTGGCGCATGGTGGTGGGCGACATGTTTGGTGGTGTGCTTCGGAGAGTCTAGGGTAGTGGTTTTTGGGATCGGGAGAAATCCCGTCGGCTCGGCCGGCACCGACGCGGTGACGCCAATGGGTGCCATCATTCCTCCTCGAAGGGCGTCGAGGGTACCCTTGCAGACTCACCTCAGCGTGCCGAGACAAACTCTAGGACATGTCCGGGCAACAACATCGTCATCGTCGCATTCCTTCTTGAAGGTGTTGCTTGGCACACGATAGTTCAGAGTATTAGGAGCGTGGTGGGACAACTCCGGAGGGTGCTTCTTTTGCGAGTCATCCTCATTTTGTCGATGGCATTCGTTTCTATTTTCTTTCTCTTGTTTGTTTGTTTTTTCGTTTGGGCTTGCTTGTGTTGTTCACCCAGCAGATTACTTGTACAATGAGGTTTGTTATTATATTAATATAGCGGGGCAAAAGGCTGTTTCGTGGAAGATAATTTCTCACATGTGTTTATCTTGTGTTCTATCTAGAAAACAATTAGCTATGTTTTTTTTTACTTCTGTCTCAAAATACATGATGCTTTGTTAAGCTATTCTAGGTTATATTTTGGAACCAAGGTACTACTATACTACTGATTCCTTCAATCCCAAGTAAAAACGTACGCGTGCGTGCCCACGAGGAGGCGGCCGCTGCTAAAGATCTATCTAGGGTTCCCTTCCCTTCGTCGACGATGTCATCGGTCTGTTCCGCCTCCGGTGGCCTTAGGACATTGAAGGTGTGGCGCACCACGGCTCTCGCCGACGGAAGGTTTTTCGTTCTTCGTTTAGCCTGTTTTTCTGTGTCTTCTTTAAGATAGTGAGGCGATGGCTACATCTTGAAATCAGAATAAGGTCCTCTCTGTCCTATCCTCGCTCCGGTGGTGCGTCTAGCGCTAACGGAGGACGCGTGGAAGCGTGTGTCCCGCCGAGCTCCTCGGATCTGGTCGGTTTTCGTGTTAGTTGGTGTAATTTCAGGTCAGTCTTTTCCAATCTACGGATGTCATCATTGGCGACAGGTGCTACTCTAGTGCGCTGGTTCTGGGGCATTAGCACGATGACTTCTCGTCTGTCTACTACAACAAGCTCTACTACGACAAGCTTTGCCCGGCTCCGGTGATGGAGGGGCGAGGACGGCGACGCGCCTTCGGCTCGTGCTAGTGTTTGTAGTCGTCGCTAGGTGGTCCATCGAACTACTTGTAATTTTTATTACTTTTATGCCTCTTTGTACTACTATTGATGATTATTAATAGATCAGTGAAATTTCGCAAAAAAAATTACTACTGTACTATTTTGAATCCATTTGCATCATTATAAATATTTTCGTGTTTTCTTATTCCTTGTGGTACGATCCACCTCGTCACCTTGGGTGGCACAGCTACCCAAAGCATATCACGTTACGGTGTCAAACTACTATGATCCAAAACCAGGCGCGGAAGAGGGGAAATCCCCAGAAAATCGCGAGAGCTGGAGCACGCCTCACGAAGCGAATCTGAAAGTCAGAAACTTGACATAAATCTCGCCATACAAAACACCCCAAGAAAATTTTGCAGGCAACGGGAAGAAATCACGAGTCACGACATAGGTGAACCTTTCAGACTTCGCCTTTTTCACCCACCACCAACCCCAAATCCCCCATCGAGACACACGCTCGCAATCTGAACGAAAAAAAAAGTCAGTATACTGACACCCTGCTGGCAGCTGCCGAGTGCTAGTACCACTGCCCACACGGCCGCGCCGGTGGGTCCCGCCGCCCACCGGGGAAGTGTCAGGGAAAAACTTTACATTGATCGCCCGCCAGCAGCCCGGTCGATCGCAGTGGTCAGTGGAGTGGAGGCGCTGCCGCCTGCCGCTGCGTGCCGTGCGCCGCTCCATAAATCAAATCCCACTTGGCTCGTGCCGTCGTGCGGCTCCTGCCATCAATCCGCAATATACTAATCCGCCATTAATGCCCCCTTAACTCGAGCTCGAGATCGGAGGAGCCAGACGAGGAGGCGTGTGACCGTGTGTACTGCGTCGCCACGTCGTGGTGGTGGTACTCCTGCTACTACGTGCCGCCCCCGATTAAAGCGCAGCGCGCGCGCCGCTCTGGGTCTCGTTTTCCAGCAGTGTCTGTCGCTGTCGCTGCGAGTCCGTCCGCGGGAGGGGCGCCTGCCGTGCGTGCGCGCCGGAGGAGAGGAGGAGGAAGAAGGAGGGATGCTCGCCTGCGTCGCGTGCTCCAGGCAGCTCGGCGGCGGCGGCGGTGGCCTGCCGCCGCTGCACGAGCCGCCGGAGGAGGAGGACGTGGTCGACGGGGGCGTGGGCGGCGCCGCGACGCCCAGCACGAGGCAGGCCATCAAGGCGCTCACCGCCCAGGTGGGTTCTCTTCTCGGCAGTCGGCACTGTGCTTCAGAAATGTCGATATTTTTCTGTTTTGTCCAAAATCTGCCTGGAAGGTCACAGCTTTTGAGGCTTCGGAATCTCGTTCCGAGGTCGTAATCATCAGATCGGGTGGGAGACTGACTGGGGGTTTTCAGATCAAGGACATGGCGCTGAAGGCGTCGGGCGCGTACCGGCACTGCAAGCCCTGCGCGGGCTCTTCCGCGGGGGGCTCGGGGCGGCACCACCCGTACCACCACCGCGGCGGCAGCGGCTTCCGGGACTCGGAGACCGCCTCGGGCTCCGGCCGCTTCCACTACGCGTACCGACGCGCCGCGGGCGGGGGCGGCGGCTCAAGCGGGGACGCCACGCCGTCCGTGAGCGCGCGCACCGACTTCCTCGCCGGCGACGAGGAGGAGGCGGAGGGGGAGGAGGACGACGACATGTCTTCCGGCTGCGGCGGCGGCAAGGAGGACAACGCCAAGGAGTGGGTGGCGCAGGTGGAGCCCGGCGTCCTCATCACGTTCGTCTCGCTGCCGCAAGGTGGGAACGACCTCAAACGCATCCGATTCAGGTCTGTGCTCTTCTTGCTGCATTGCTCTTGTGCTGATACAGTGTCTGCATCTTTTTGGTCTCGTACTCGGTTTGTTGATTGGGAACAGATCCTAGTATTGGCTTGCTTTACATTTTGAGCAAATATGATTGAAATTTTGGGATCCTTCTGCATATGAGTAGAACAGTGTTTTGTTAAAGCTGGTACAAAAATCTAGCAGATAGATGGGATATAAAATGTGTTGTGAGAACTCCAAACGAACTCAAGTTCCAAGCAGTATCTTTCAGTTTAATCACTTCAAATTTCCATGAGAAATGCATATTACAGTTAAACTCTTGAAAATTTCCATGAGATTTTTTTTAACTAATCTTGCGGGATAAGATGACTATATGCTCCCATGTTCTCACTTGGGTGTCATCCTGATTGGACTTACAGAATTAATGAAAAGCATTATGCCGTTGGAATAGTAACATACAGATTCGATTTGTAAAAGTACCACTCGACCTATGTGCTAGACTTTTCCCTCACTCCTATGTGTTCTGTAGATAGTAAACCCCTTATTATTTTAGATTTTACATAGCACTGGATGAGCTCTAACGGGAACAATCGGGTGCATTGCAAGTAGCAGTGACTTTAGAATATGACACTACTTCCGTTGTCAACTCTGACAGAGACCCATATTTAACCCCTCACGTGCTGCAGCCAGGTCGAAGTCTAGATGTGTCAGCATGCATGTTCTAGAGTCGGTAGATTTAGAGTTTTAAGCTATATGTTATAGAGTTTATGAATCATGTCAGTTGCCCATGTTAGAAGTATAGGAGCTCGCTGTATCAATCTGCTATGAATTTTGAACTTCCATTACTATGTGGGGCAAGTCCAGCTTGCACATTTGTACTTTAGGTTATCAAAATCATACATTTGCTGGGCTGGCAATGATGCTTCCTCTCCATCCAGAGAGTCTTGTGTCCCACATGGCGCTTTGCCACGTTTATCCCTACACATGGCCCTTGAGAAAACTTATTCCTAGTTATGGGCCCTCGTGGTAACACCATTTAGTTTGGGTGGACTGAAGTGTAGGTCACGCCATCTGAGTCGAATGTACAGGACCCTCTGAGTGCTGAAAAATTATTTCTAAGTCATTTGAGTCATGCCAAGTTAATTGGTGTCACTTAGCTGTTTTTTCGACCGAGAGGATCATTCTCGTAGGCTCCCCAGGATTCCTGTAATCTAGCCAACTAGAACGGCGTCATCTACTTGTTTTTGTGCCAAAAACTGCTAAGTCCTTTTAGTCCAGCCAACTCAACCGGCGTTTCAGGGGCTTTAGTCCAGTCAGTCCAAATGGCGCCACCCCGAGTAGCCATAACTAGGAATAAGTTTTCTCAAAGACCATGTCTAGCATAAGTGGGCCAAAAGGCCATTTAGGAAAAAATACTTCCATCAAGAGGTAGTATTATCATGGGACAGGGACGTGAGAGGCCCACATGCTACATCTTCTCATGGTAGTCAATAAAGAAGCTTAATGGAAAGAGAGGCATTGGAACAGAAAAGCCCTCCCGTCTTCTTTGGCCATTGGCTTGTATTGTTGTCTGCTTATTGGTATGTAGTTGGGTCCCTCCACACCAGGTTATAAGGAGAGCCATCAAACATGGACCTTTAGTTGACAGCATTTTCAGTAACATGCGGAGGTCTAGTTTTTAACATCGATTCTCTTCTAATCAGATCTTACAGACCACTTTTGCAAACTTAGTCTAGATACTATAAATTTAAAATGGATATGTGAAAATATGCCCATTGTAAATTTGTAGTGTTCAGATTGAGTTTATAATAGTCGTTCTAAGATTTGTTTGTAAGCATAGTAACATTATTAAAATAAGATTCTTGTGACAGTCTGTCACGGCCAGCTATGTTGATTGGGCCCTCTAGCATTATTAGGTATAGAATAAAATACAATACTAGCTGGACCTTAAGCTGTGTGCAGGTGTTGTTTTGTTTAGTTCATTGGCTGTGGATCTAAGCAACTAGGGACAATTTACAAGTTGGTAGCTTGTGGAGTAACATTGGTTTTCTGTCAACGTTGTCACGGGATGCACTAGTGTCATTCCATGGGGCGTGTGGATCAGTTGATTAATGTGCTTTCGATCTACCAACTTATGGCATAATTACCTGTGCTGCGCAGCGGTTTTGGATTTCTTTTGCCACTGTGCTGAATGGGGCGTGTGCTACACAGTAAATTGATAGCTGTAGGCCATCTCAGCTGCACCATCTCCTCTCTTTCTCTCTCTCTCTCTGGTCCCTTCTGCAAGCAGCATGATATACAATGATATATCATAGGAATAGAATATCATCCAGCTATTCCTATACAGGCTGTTTCTAATCTTATATTAAAGATTTCAGCTAAATAGGGCTTTTCCTTTTTAAATGGTGTGCCATATTTTGGGTGTGTATTTAGATCTCCCGTCTGCTCTTTATTTACATTGCCAGGTGAAGTTCGTTGTCTGTTCATTCACTGTATTACCTGAACCTCAGTTTTGAACTTGTTGATATGCATATGTGAAAACAGAACTCTGCAAATCACGATGCAAGTGGAACTAAAAATAGCTATATGCTACTACCAGGCATTCTGCATCCGTAACCACTGTCTTGAAAACACATGCTTATGTCATTTGTTATGAGGCATAAAGAAAAAGATGCACAGGAATCACATAAGTTTGGGCTTATAAGTTGTGAAATGTGAACTTTCCTAGTCTGATCTGGGGAATTATAGAGTAATGAGGCAAACTCTTTTTTCTCAGAGCCATGCAGGAGGACTGCAAGCGAATACTCCACTGTGTGTAGTATTTACCATGTAACACTAGATATTTGCTGCCATGATCCATATCTCTTAGATGCCTGTGTGCGGACGTAATTCTGATGCAACTCTCCATAGCTTAGTGTTTATTGATTATGTAGATCACTAAGTTATATAGGTATAGCTTCTGCAGATTATCGAGATTCACCACCTATTTTATGATAGTGTACATGAAAGACATTTTGGTTATTCTTTACCCGCAATTTGATAATATAGTGCTTTGCACAAGGTACCTCCAAAACATACACAAGTAATTAAACAGGGAATATGAGAAGAAGGAAATGTATGTCTTTATATGAATATGCCTGCTTGCTTACCTTCTCTTGTGATAATTTTGCATGTATCGTGATGTGACTTTTTTTTTGGGGCATGGAATGATATACGACAGCCGTGAGATGTTCAACAAATGGCAAGCGCAAAGGTGGTGGGCTGAAAATTATGACAAAGTTATGGAACTTTACAACGTCCAGAGGTTTAACCATCAGAGTGTCCCTCTCCCCACTACCGCAAAGTTTGAAGATGAGGTGAGATGTGCTCGATTTATCACTAGCTGTTTCAGTCACTACAGGACTGTCTTTTAGGCTAGCCTTTACGTTGTTCCATGGCCTTTTGTTTCGTACAGAGCTCCAAGGAGGACAGCCCGGTAACGCCACCACTGGACAAGGAGCGATTGCCTCGTTCTTTACAACAGAGACCAACATCGGGTGGCGGAGCGATGGGCTACTCTTCATCCGACTCTCTCGAGCACCACTGTAACGGCCTCCACCATCACCATGGACACCAGTGCTATGATTCAGTCGGGCTAGCGTCAACACCGAAGCTGTCAAGTATAAGCGGAGCAAAGACGGAGACCTCGTCGATGGATGCATCGATGAGGACGAGCTCCTCTCCAGAAGAGGTCGACAGATCCGGCGAGCTCTCGGTGTCCATCAGCAACGCAAGCGACCAAGAGAGGGAGTGGGTGGAGGAAGACCAGCCTGGTGTATATATTACCATTCGGGCCTTGCCTGGCGGCATCAGAGAGCTGCGTCGTGTTCGATTCAGGTGTGTCTTCTGTCCTCTCGGGTTATTGGTTTTATTTCTAATTGTGATTATCCTAGAGCCTTTATTGGGCAAATGCATGAGGCCCTAAAATTCTAATCCTAATAATGCAAGTCGGTTAAATGATTCGAAAGTGGCGCGTGCTGGATCCGCATCGATCATTTCCTCCTGTTCTTACTATCTGGGGTGGCATGATCATGGCGAGACTAACTTATTCGATGAACTCTTTGCCGTGCTTGCAGCCGAGAGAAGTTCAGCGAGATGCACGCGAGGCTATGGTGGGAGGAGAACCGAGCGAGGATACACGAACAGTACCTCTGAGACAGGAGAAGAGCACATGAAAACAGAACAGAGAACTCGGTCGTTGACAGTGAGCTAGCTGGTGATCCAGGTTGTACATTTCCGTTTGGAGCTAACACTACTCCCTCTCTTGCATGTGAGGTTAAGGCGTCGTTTCTACCATACTGATCTGCTAGGTTCTGGTTACGCTGTTTTTGGCTCTAGATTGGGCGGGAAGTTTATTGTTGAGTAGCTGAAAGAGGTGTGTATCGTGTAGTCCAGAAACACTGTCCTGTCCTGAAACTGTAGCTTTGCTGAAACCAGTTGCCCGCCTGGAAATGCTGGATCTTTTTTGTGGATTCTCGACGGAACTGTTCTCAAATACTCATGAAAACCAACGTTTTCAAGCAGTCGAGAACGTGCTTGTTTCAAGGAGCTTTGTCTATTCTACAAAAAATCAAAACGGTTGCTACAACACTATCCCTCTCTTGTTGCAGTCAGCTCACCTGACCAATGGGGGATGATAAGTTGCAGAAAAACTACCACGAGAGAAGCCAGCGGCTGCTTCCTCGGATTGCACGTTGATAGGAAGGGCCACCGATAAGAACTCCACCTCCAGTAGTTTCTAGTCTGGCTGGTAGAGACGGGCGGGCGATTCTTATTCGTGCGACCTCTAGGTGAGTTTATACTATGTTTGGATAAGTATCCTGCTGTGCTATGCGTCTGATCCAGAACTAGGCTTTGTGGATGCAGAAGTCCTGCCTAATTCTAATGAGCTTTCGCCATCAAGAGATTGGCCAGTCAGATGCACAATACCATAATTACAAGCACAATCGCGTTGCCTTCTCGTCAACTTAAATAAACATCCCAATATTCCAAGACACTCGGTGAGTGAAGCAACCATCTTTTGTTGACGTGGTATGTCTATCCAAGACACTCATCAGGAGTGACTACCTAGGGTGGTAGAGCATTGGGTCAGAAGGCATGTCACTTTGGTAAGCTAGTCTATTCAGAGTCAGCAAAGAAAGATAAAGCAGGGCCTTACTCTTCCATGGCATAATTACTGAGTCTCTCCTTCGAAATCACTTTAAGTCGTTTTCATTTTGCCAATGACCACATATTTGAAACTTTGTGTGGATAAGAGATTTTCTAGGTAAGGATAGATCTTTATTCGGGCTTAGTACGAGATATAGATGCGGCTCCAGGAGTTTCAGTAGCCAGTACTACTTCTACGCAGTAGTAGTAATCATAGTTGGAATATACTGATTGCATCATGCAGCTCTAGTTTTTCTCTAAAATAATCATGCAACTCTAGTGATTAGACAGAACCGAAGTTAATCTATAATACGAGCTTGCTGTTACAAAAGCATATTGTTAAGCTGCTGCTAGGTAATATATCAATTTGTTTCACTCAAATTTAACAACCATCCAGGAGTACCTGGTATTCCAACTCCGTTGCGTTTTCTCTCAGTGAACTCAGACTGTGGGTAATAGGATGAAATATAAGTAACTAACAATGCAAACCAAGAACAAGAGGTATTTAGAAAAGTACAAAAAGACAATGTGCATAATAACCACTAACAAAAGAAGACAATGTGCATAACACTAACAAAGGAACAGAGCAATGGGAAGAAAGCAAACCTAAATTTAGCCGTTCCACTGGATAATGATAGCATAAACAATGAATAAACACACGTCTAGCCGTCATAAACAAGAGATGTGGATCATTATCAATACTACTATGAGCGATTTACAAGTGATTTGCAGCCAATGTAGTGGAGGCAGTTGGAACATCACCAACATCTAGTAGTACTACTTGTTTATTCCGATAGAAGAGTCTTAGGCCTCCCGTTTTCCCAATGAGAAGGCATAGAAGTTTTCAAGGGGAAAAACTGACAAAAAGGGTAATCAGATCTTCCATTTTTCCAGGAACGTACTATATCAGGTTACTGCAGCAGTGCTCAGTTGTGTATGACAGCCTACCTGTCCATGCGTGCCTTTTACCTGTCCCTCGAAGGGATCACATCAAGTGTAAGCTACAGTGCACTCCAGTCTCTCTGTCACTTGACGGTTTCAGATACCTGATGTGCAATGCAGTTCATGATCTGGACCAGAAATCAGAACAGATAGAGAGGGACAGGAATGGCAGGAAACCTGCTTGGGCATGCTGGAGTGGAATGGAGTTGTTATCTGATTACCATGTCTGGTTTGAAGCAGGGGAGTAAATGGCAGAATGAATTGCAGATCTAGGGTAGTTTGTCAGTAGTGCATATATAACTACACCTATGGCATTAGACATCTTCAATACCATTCAAGAACAGAGTAATATCTACTCAAGTCAATCAACTAGCTCTCTCAAAAGGAAATAATCCATTAACTCCATGAGACTTCCATTTCAGAGATTTGCTAATGCTATGTTATAATGTTATAAGATAGAACATGACAGATAATCATTGTTAGTGACTACTCCAAATCATCTGATCAGTATTTCCAAATCATCTGGTTGTTGTAGTATAGGAGTGGATTACTTCGGAAAGCTCGCACCAGAAGATATTTGACGAGGCAGAGTACCAGAAATAAAGTTGGATTTGCGTTGATTAATAAGCTGTGGTTACAAACGGAGACACTATCTACAAACACTTGATCACCATTCTCTTTTCTACACCTGATGAAAGATCAGATAAGCTGTGGAAAGGAACGAAACAAACCAAGCAAAAACAAAAGAACAACTAATTTGCATTATCTATACTTGCCATCAGAAACGCCACTCTCCTGCCCCTTCTTGGCCGAGAGGCGCTTGAGGAACTCGTAGGTGGTGATCATGGTGGTGGCAGACAGGGACATGGACGCCCACCTCGGGCCGAGCCCCCTGTAACACGCGCCCCACCCGCCTTCCCTGATCAGCCTCCGCACCGTCCGCCCGATGGTGATTGGCTCGCCCTGGCCGTCCATGACCTGCATCCTGGTCTTGATGGTGTCCAGCGGCATGGTCACGAGCGCCGCGGCGCCGCCGGCCATCGCGGCACTCGCTCCCTGCACCACCATCATAGTCTTGCAATTCGGCTGGAATGAGGTGTCTCCATCGCCGTCGTCGATTTCGTGCACACCCACGCCGTACTGGCACAGGTAGCAGCCGACACCGCTCCAGATTGTCTTCTGTGAGAGTGAGTAAGTCGCCCACCACACGGCATTGGAAGGGGCGTAGGTCAGGATGGACATGCCAAAGCCGCGGTACAGGCCGCGGAGGCCGTCGGAGGCTACGATCTTGCGGAAGGCGTCGAGGCCGCCGTGGTAGCGGGAGGCCGGGCACGGGTTGCCCTGCACCATGAGGCGCTGGCTGATGACGTCCACGGGGGTCCACACGACCTGCGCGGCGACGGCGGCGGTGAGTCCGGCCGCCGCGCTCGCGACCGCGGACGCGGCGGGCTCCGGCGCGCCGAGGCTGAGCATGGCCGGGCCGACGGCGGCGCGCGTGGCCTCGAGCGCGCCCATGTAGAGCGCGCGCGCGGGGACGGTTCCGGCTAGTGAGGTGGCGAAGCCACGGTAGAAGGCTAGAGGGCCCTCCCGACGCAGGATGGTGGTGGCCGCCGCGGCAGCG
Organism: Avena eriantha; assembly: GCA_910589775.1. Lineage (NCBI taxonomy): Eukaryota > Viridiplantae > Streptophyta > Magnoliopsida > Poales > Poaceae > Avena > Avena eriantha. Next base: position 68,114,382 of record OU342743.1, on the reverse strand, counting down.
GAGGGCGGGAGCCCTGCTCCTGGTCTCGCTCCCGCCGCGGCGTGCGCCGGGGGCGGCTCCGGCGCAACCTGCAAGCGCGTCTTGAGGACCACAGCAGGGTAGAGGGCGCCGGAAACTGCGGAGAAGAGCCCCGCGCCGAGGACGAAGAAGCGCGACTTATCTAGGCGGTCCCAGTCGATGTCCGCCGGGAGCTGCAGCTCCTGGCCCTGCTCCGCCGCCGCGTCCGGCGGCGGCGGAGGCGCCTGCTGGCGATCTATGGCCTCTCCTTCATTCCGGCTCGCCGGAGACAGCGGTAGGCCAACTCTGGTGGATGCTTACCTGCGCGCGTATCGCACGGCAACCGAGGCTATGGCCACCGGAGGAATCCGAATTTCCTCGCGCAACCGACGGCGGCGGCTAGGGTTTTGGGTGTGCCTGGAGGCGGGGGAGGGAGGAAGCGGGAGCAGAGCAGGCGGTGGGAAGAAAGGTGTGAAGTGTGTGGAACGGCGTCGTACGTGGCGCGCTCGGATTAATGGCCGGCCTGGACTTCCGATTTTCTGAACTCAGACAGAAGAGACTGCTGCTGCGGTTCGTGCTCGGACGCGAGCGTGACGGCTGGGGCTGATGCTGGATGCGGCGCGTGGCACCCAGCGGCGGGTTGGATAATCCTGCCCAAAGGGATGCGGTGCCCAAAAAAGTCAAGGAAGTACACTTTTTTTTTCTATAGGACTATGTCATTAAAAGAAACTCCCAATAGTATAAAATACTTCAATAAAAACGAATATCACAACGGAATCATTGAGACACTCTTCATCTTCAACCTCCAAACCGTGTCGACGGTGCACCGGCGTTGCCGCTCCTTGAGTCGGTCCGACGTTGTTGGTTGCTGACGGGAAGTCGTCGACCACATTTGTCCCGGAGACGAAGAGAAAGGAATAACCACTGATGAAGCTACTTGACGATTCGAAGATCCCCACGGTTAGAAGAAGTCCTTGAGGATCACCCCACTCCCACAAGCTTCTCGACATCGTCGTCGAGCGACTGGAGTCGGGAAGACTTTATTGGAGAAGGCGCTGCCACCAACACCCGAGCGCCAACCTTGAACCTAAAAATAGGAAAACGGAGCCCTCCCGCCGTCAAGGGCCGAGATCCACCCTGCATCCATGGCCTGAAGGCCACAGAAGCGAGGCAGATCGACGGGGACACCGATGGGAGGCAGGGAAACCCTAATCGCCTCTACATGCTCGACGAAGGGAGGCAGATCTCTTTAAATAAGTGTGAAAAAAATATAACGGATTCAAAATGATGGGAGGCACACACCTACACTATTTTCTCTAAAAACTTAGTGGTTGTAGGCAAGGGTCGCTCCCAAATAGGATGAATCCGTTCTCAAGGGGTCAGATTTCGAATTAGGTTTTAAGAGAGATCAGATGTGTGCTAAGTTTGTCAAAAGGGTCAGATTTGTAAAAAAAACTCCAAAATGGTACCATGATTCGTATCCGAATGCAGGACATTTTAATAAATTTGGCATGCCATAAATTAATTGTTTGGTATCCGAATTCATAACTGACAAGGAGGTAATATGATGAACCTTCTAGGCTCACCTGATAGTTACAATGATTCTTGGAGTTGCAGTTGTAAAGGTTCGGTCCAAAAAAACACACCACAATATCAGTGGCAACGGTTGTGCTAACTTAAGGTAAATTCTTCAAAAAATTGGATAGAGTAAACATGATTTAAGATTTTTAGGTTGTTGCGCGATGGATGTCTTCTTCCATTTCTTCCATGTTTTAATTTCTATTTGTTGCGTAATATTTTATTATTTTTCAAATGTTTATTCCTTGCAACGATTAATTCTATCGGGGTGTAACCGTGGGCCTCGTTCTCACATTTTCGGGGTTTGTATATCTTACATATTTGATATCATTATGATATAAGCTTGCTGAGTGCATGCTTTTTCTTTATTAATTTATTTTTTAGTCACATATTCTCTTCATTTCTCAATCGATCACCATTCTCATCGCGGACTCGAGATTATATCAAGAGAGGTCCTACATTATTCTGTTCCTACATATGGTATGATCTCCACACCAACATAACTATGTTCATGTTCAGGGTGTCTAAGGGCTTTAGATATGGCTATGGTTTGGATTCCTCTATCACAACACAAATGCAAAGCATGACTATGCATTCTATCATTCCCAGATAGTCATCCTTCTACTTTGGCACTAGATCATGACAACAATGGCGTTCAACGATGTAGAGGGAGTTGATAAGTGCCAGATCTGAGAAGATCTATCATTTTAAGCGGTTCATTTTTTGTATATTGGTTGATTGTTTTCTAGATTGGCTAAGGGCTTGAGTAGTTTAGTTCAAGGCACACACACAAATTTCTTCCTTTTTATGTTTTTGCTTCTTTGTGTCATTGATTTTTTCTTGTCCTCTCCTACATTGGTGCAATACTATACTTTGCTTATTTTTATGTTTTTATTTATCATCCACCTCTCTATATGAACCTCCGAAAATTCTCCTCACCTTTTAGTCTCTCACCATCTTGTTTGATAACATGAGAGGAGGGAGGCTTTAGAGTCCTTTGATACATATGTTATAGTCTCCACATAACAATAACTATATTCCTAGCCAGAGGGGCGTTAATTGACGTCTAAGGGCTCCATATCTGGCTATGGTTGGGGTTCCTCTATTACAGTGTGGAATGCAAATTAAGAGTATGTATTCCTCCTCCTCTCATGGTATATATCCAACTCCTTACTCCAGTCATCCTTCTATTATGACACTAGACACAATAACCCTAATAGCGTTCAACGATATTGAGGGGGTAGGTAAGTGTCGTATTTGAGCGGTACTATTATTCACCAGTACAAACACGTTACTTAGAGATAATTATTGCCCATAGGCCTCAGTCGGTTTCTTGTTCAGGCTCAAGCGCATAACCTCTAAGAGCGCACCAACCTGAGCCGGTTTTTCGTTCTGGATCTAAGAAACACGATCCTGAACCCTAAATTCGAGAAGAAAAATGGAAAATTCTATACCAAAATTCCTAAATCAAAGCTCTACATTAGGGATTTGGGGTTTGGTTTTCACGCATATGTACATGGACGATGAAGGGGGTCCTCGGAGGCGAGGGAAAGCGTCCTTGCTGTAGGGGACCGGAGGCAGCGGGGGCGCGAGTCAAGGGACCGGAGACAACGGTGGTGGCGGGCGGCGGCAGTGACACCGGTGGACAGTGGGGTTCTGGGCAGGTGGGGAAGGAAAAATGAGGCACGTATATGAAATATTTATCGAATTGTTTTTAGATTGTCGCCAAGTACTAGCCTTAGATGACTGCAAAGGGAAAATATCTCTAAGAATGTCCATTGCCTGAAATTCATATTTAGCCGCCATATGTCCCTCATGCGACTAGAAATTACAACCATCCTCATCAAGCAGGTGACCAGTGGCACGCGATGAAGTAATTACTTGTAGGGATGATTCGTTAGAGGTGATCATTCTCACCATCGGTAAGTTTGCACCGATGGGAGATAATTGGAGATAACTGATCTATAGGCAGTTCGTCATCTTCATCCTCTCATCATCTTCTTTCTTTTCGCCAACATTGTTTAGATAGATGCCAGTTATCCTCGGTTTGTCTCATTGCAAAGAAAAACATACCAACTGACCATTTTTGGTGAGATGGTTATAAACAATGAACCGATGCCATCCTCCACCTGCCAATCGAGTCCAAGTAGGCCCTTTTTGCACTTGAACCGTGTATGTCTGCCCACAAGCTCAGAATTGCACACTATCTCCTGTGAGTTTAATGTAAATGTGCCCTTGCATTGCATGAAACAGTCCGTGCACCAAAAACACACATTAAATTATGATTTTCATGCTAAACATGCATGAGATAAACTTTGTGTAAGAAATAATACGAGTTTAAAAAATATACCACTGATCTATATCTTCTTATAAAGTAGACCCCCACTAACTATTCTATCTCAACATGCAAGCTATCCACATCACCTATTTTAATAGCCACTCAAAATGCCATGTCATCCCACTAACAATCATTTATAATAGTGTATTTTACATGCAAACCAATTCACGTCATCTATTTTCTTCCATCCAACTATTCATGTCACCAATTTATGTTAGTCAAATATATAATAATTTTACATCAATTTAATTTACGATTTTAACTAATTTGAACAAATTCAATCTTTCTCTATAAATTCTTTTAGAAAACTTCAAGTTCTATACGTATCATACCTTTTTATTTATACAATGTAGTTTTTGAAGAGATTTCCGCTGCAACGCGCGGGGTATTTTTCTAGTTTCTTGAAATAATAGGTACGAGATGAACACTGAGTAGTGAGCTAGTTGACAAGATTCTTTCCTTGCAGTGAGTCTTGCAAACTTGGCATGTTTCCATATATGTTATACAATATATAAACTACAAGTGATTAGTTAATATAACTAAATACTAAATATCTAGTTACATATTCTCCGCTAATTCTAATCTCTTGTCACAGTTTCTAAAAACAATTATCTAACACTAGATCCACACACTATCTACGGTGGGGTGGCACTCACCATCGCACAGGGGGTGGGGGTGGGGCAGGCGGCGTCGATGCGTGGAGGCGGCCTCGATCTAGATTTAGGGGCGGTGAGAGGGGGAGCTAGATCTGGAAGAGAGGAGGCCGACAGGTGGGGGGATTTCTCGATCTTAAATGAAAGGGGGTGTAGCAGTTTCTATCGGATAGGATGTTTAAAAATAACCATCTCTACTGTAAAAATATATTTGGACACTCCGTATATATTTGGATCCCCTAGATTTTGGTAATCCTAAAATTTGAGAATTATTTAGAACGAAAAGGCAAATTAAGGTGGTTATACATGCTTGCTAGTGTGAAATTTAGTCCTAAGACTAAATGAGGTTTCTGCATTGAAAACATTGTATGGCATAGTTGATGAGTGCATATTTGCATCATGTTTTATTTTGCATTGTAGATGTAGGATCTTGGTATTTTACAGTGTTCGCGCATACATTTTATGTCTGTTTTCACCAGCATCAGGACAAATAATGGATACAATTCTTGGAGCAGTTGTATTATAGAGAAAATGAGTCAAAAAGAACGTAAATCGCTTATTTGGAAAATATTAATAATACTAGAAGAAAACCAGAAGCGAACAAAGGAGGCAGAGAGTCCAACGACCAACTATACGACCAGAGCAACTTTTCTGGCCGTATAGCTCCGGTCGTATAGTTGGCGCCGTCTCCGTCTCGTCAAATAGTTTCACCCCGTGCAATTGGTTTAAGGAGACGACATACAGAACACCCAGAAATCGCAGAAACCTCACCTCCGGAAGGCATCTAGAGGGGGAACTCATCCACTGGGGATCCATCTTCGCCCTGCGCAGATCCGGGAGGCTAAGACATCGATCTTCATCATCCACCGATGCATCAACACCATCTCCATCCATACCATCCACATCTTGTCTAGATCTTGTTGTAATTTCTATACTCGTTGTGGATTTATACAAGTGTTATTCATCTATGATTGTTTCCATTACCATTGCCATGATATTGATTGCCTTCATGTCTGCGTAGATCGTTAGTTCTTGGGCATATGGAGAAACTCTAGTATGAGATTGAAATAAGATAAAGTCTATTATGATATTCATCGTTGTGACCATGTATTAGATTTTCTACATATTGATGTTGAGAGAAGTCGATCTCTCAATATTTGCCTCTCGTGGGGACTTGATGGAGGAAACTACTTGTTAGTAGACAGAGGCGTGCTAGCACTTATAGTGACTATAAAGTTGTTGGCACCCCTTACGTATCAACTTGGGAAACCGAGGAAACTCACGGAACACTATCTATGCCATAGGATACGTCCTACGGGATTACGTCCCTTAATAGTGCAGTAATTCGATTAATGTCGATTGCTGACTGCTGTGGTTATGAGGATGATGTGAGCAGCGGTTGTTACCTATTCGTTCAAATACGGAGTTCCTCCCACACATACATAGTTGAGAATGTTCATGATGATAATCTTTATTTTAGATCTTTACAATACTAGTGGTGTATCCGCTACTCCCTGAGAACGCTTTTTCCCCTATTGCAGTTCCAATATCTCTTACATACGCGATACTTACTTTCTGTACTCAGTTGTTGTACTTTACTTTATTGCTCTTATACCCAAAACCCCAAAACACCTTTTTATACAATACTCACATTTTATCTTGTCACTTAGAACTTTATCTAGCATTTCTATCGTAATATTTATTTCAAGAGTTATTAGACTTTAGACTCCTGCTCCCTGTGGGATCAATATCTTTATTTCGAAAGTAGCTACAAATGATCTGTGCACTTGCAGTCATCAAGCTATTTTCTGGCGCCATTGCCGGGGAGCTAAGCATTCTAGATCTTTTAGTTTTTGCTTATTTATTTTTGTCTTGCTAAATTTTGTTTTGAGTTACAGGTTTCTACCAACATGGTGGAGTTTGAGCATGTGACTAGTGTTAACCCACTCAACCACTTTGGGAAGCCCTGTGATATTTATAAAAAAGACAACTCCAATAAGAAGACAAGAGGGTTTGAAATAAGTCCTCTACTACTTAGTATTCTACATAAGAAGCAATTTACTAGAGATGAAGAAGATCCTGATCCATATGAGAATATTGCATGTTTTAAAGATATATGTATCACTTTTCTATTGACGGGATATACCGCTGATGAGGTAAGGGTTAAACTTTTTAGTCAAACTTTGACAAGTACAACACTCTCATGGTATAGATCTCTAGCCCCTGAAGCCACTACTACTTGGGATAATCTTGTCTGTGAATTTCTATCAAAATATTATCCATTGTCAAAATCTTTTGGAACCAGGCGTCTTATAATGACTTGGAAGAATCGTTCTAATGAAGGACTAGTAAGAGCTTATATTAGATTTAAAGATTTACTACGACCATGTCCTCATCATGATTTGCCTGAATGGTATTTACTACATATATTTACGGCGGTTTTGAACCTAATAAAATTGAACTAGACTCTTTCGCGGAAGGAGCCTTTATGAATCTTCCTATATCTAAAGCTTGGGCTTTACTTAATAGAATTCGTGATCATAGAGTTTCATGGAATTTTGGTCTAGGAAGTGAAGGAGGCGTAGAAATAGAGCATGATTGTATTCATGACTATAATAAAAAAGGCCATGTCAAAGAATTATCTAAAGAACTTTATTTATATTCAGATCTTGTGTTGCAAGTTGTTAAAGCTTTTACAGAACATATTAAAGCTCTAAAGGAGGGTCCAGTCAAGTATGATCCACCACCCGAACCAGAAAAGAAAAGAGAAGATAAAGCAACACCGGCCTCCATAGAACCAATATATGAAGTGCCTTTCCCTAACACTGCACAAAAGAATATTTTTGAATATGAATAGGTCAAAGTAGTACAGGAAAAGTGGGAAGAGGAAAGCATGCCAGAAGTCGTGGAATATCTGGAAGAAACTAAAGATGAAGAGGTAACCAAGGAAGCAATTATGGCTATGTACTCACATTGTAACATAGTTGAACTTGATGAAGAGACTTCCATATTGGCTGAAGGTAAAACAGAGGTAAAAGATGTGGGTAAGCCTATTCTTCCCTGCATATTTAAAGAAACCTCGCATTACAGTTTATGTGATCTTGGTACCAAAGTTAATGTTATATCTTATGATTTCTACTTATAAATAAAAGAAGAAATAGAACCGACTACAATTGAAAATACTGATATGCCAATTATGTTAGCTAATAAAAATCTGAGAATTCCAATGGGAGTAGTTGATGATGCAACTATCACAATTGGCAACAAAAACTTTCCTATCGATTTTGTAGTTGTTGATATGCCAGCTGACACTCTTTGCCCAATTATATTTTGAAGGAACTTTTTAGGTGATATAGGTGCCTATGTTAACTTCAAGAAGGAGATTGTGTCTCTTAAGCTTGGGGGAACGGAAAATAAATTCTATTTTTCCAAATTTAAAGACAGGCCTCCACAAATACAAGAAGAAGAAGAAGAGATAACTATTGAGGAAATTGCGGTTCTTTTCTTTAGTAATCAAGAAGAAGAAATAGATGAAGATCCAAATTATGAAGAAATAGTTATGGAGGACAAGTCCCTGGGAGAACTAGAAAATGAATTCGATTCACTTCCTGTTTTGGGACCTCCAACCGATGAGGCTTTTGAAGAGCCAGAACAGAGAGGGGACACAGAATTACCACCCCCAAAGTTGAAGACTCTACCAAAAAAATCTCAAATACAGGATTTTAGATAATACCAATAAATTCCATGTTATTATTAGTGTTAAACTTTCAGGAGAAAAAGAAGAACTCATGAGGATACTTAAGGAGCATCGCCAGGCCTTTGGGTACTCCATGGATGACTTGAAGGGCATTAGTCCCATGATAGCCGTCCATCGAATATTCATGGAAGAAGGTGCTAAACCAGTTGCCGAATTCAATAGAAGACTGAAGCCTGAAATGAAAGAAGTGGTAAGAAAAGAAATTGTACGCCTATTAGATGCAGGTATAATCTATCCCGTTAAATAAAGTGAATGGGTAAGTCCTATCCACTCTGTTCCTAAGAAGGGTGGTTTTACTTTTGTTCCTAATGAAAACAATGAATTGATACCTACTAGAACTGTTGTTGGGCATAGGATGTGCAAAGACTTCAGGAAATTAAATAAAGAGACTAGAAACGATCACTATCCATTACTGTTCATAGATCAAACTTTAGAAAGGCTAGCAAACCATACTCATTTTTGCTACTTGGACAGATACTCTGGTTTCTCTCAAATAGCTGTTCATCCTGATGACCAACTCAAAACAACTTTCATTAGTCCTTATGGTTTACATGCTTATCGATGTATGCCTTTTTGTTTATGTAACGCTCTAGCTACTTCTCAAAGATGCATGACTGCTAATTTTGCTGATTTTATAGAACTTATAATCTAAGTATTTATGAATGACTTTTCTATCTATGGAACTTCATTTACTAGTTGTTTGGATAATCTCAAAAGGGTTTTGTAGCGTTGTGAAGAAACTAATATTGTTCTAAACTGGGAGAAGTGCCACTTTATGGTCAAAGAAGGTATAGTCCTCAGACATAAGGTATCAGGTAAGGGAATTGAAGTTGATAGAGCTAAGGTTGAAGCAATAGAGAGAATGCCACAACCTAGGGATATTAAAGGTACAAGAAGTTTTCTTGGTCATGTGGGTTTTTATAGAAGGTTCATTAGAAATTTCTCTGGGATATCTAAACCTTTGACTAACCTCTTGCAGAAGGGAATGAGATTTAATTTTTATGATAAGTGTCTTGAAGCCTTTGATAAACTAAAAAAATGCTTTAACTCGTGCTCCCACCATTAAACCACCTATCTAGTATACCGATGATTGGATTCCTGCACCAACAACATGGTTATTGCAGTACTTGTAGCAGCAACTATTTAAGAGTTTGTCCCGATGGGAGATTGGCGAACAGAAATAACACGACCCCGTGATACATCGTAAACGTATCTATAATTTTTGATGATACATGCTTGTTCTATATCAACTTTCTTATGTTTTGTTCACATTCTGAGGTATTTTTATACATTTTCTGGAACTAACCTATTAACAAGATGCCACAATGCTAGTTGCCTATTTTCTGTTGTTTTTGGTTTCAGAAAATCTAGTAAGGAAATATTCTCGGAATTGGACGAGACAAAAGCCAAAGTCAATATTTTACCATAAGGAACACGAAGTCCGAAGGGCAGCCGAAGGGGGCCACGAGGTGTCCACACCCTGTGGCGGCGTGGCTAGGGGGCATGCCACCAGGTGGTGTGGGCCCCTCGGGCCTCCACCGACCTTGCCCCTTCGCCTATAAAAGTACCCCAAGATGAAAACCCTAAGGACCCGATCAAAAATCCACGAAAGTGTCTATAGCCGCCGCCATCTCCATCCCTAGATCGGGAGGGGGGGATCTGAAGCTCTTTCTGGCACCCTGCCAGAGGGGAGAGATCATCCTGGAGGCCTTCTTCATCACCATACCAGCCTTCGGAGTGATGCGTGAGTAGTCCACCCTTGGACTATGGGTCCATACAGTAGCTAGATGGTTGGTTCTCCTCCTTTGTGCTATCATGTTTAGATCTTGTGAGCTCCGTTCATGATCAAGATCATCTATTTTGTAATCCTATATGTTGTGTTTGCGGGGATCCTATGGATATTGAGATACTATGTCAGATTGATTATTGATTCTATCATGTCTATGTTATTTGTGGTCTTGCATGATCTCCGTTGTTAGTAACTATCTTGGCAAGTAGATGCTTTCAACTCCAAGAGGGAGTATTTATGCTCGATAGTGGGTTCATTCCTCTAGTAATCTAGGGAAGTGACAGAAATCTCTAAGGTTGTAGATGTGCTATTGCTACTAGGGATAAAACAACAATCCTTTATCCATGGGGAAATTGTATTGTTTACTTTACACACTTTACTTAATGCAATTATCTATTGCTTGCAACTTAATACTAGAAGGGGGTCGGATGATAACCTGAAGGTGGATTATTAGTCATAGATGCAGTTGGAGTACGGTCTATGTATTATGTTGTAATGCCCAATCAAATCTCGTAGGAGTCAAGATGTCTAGTATATGCATTTATATGCTTTCTCAATCTATCAATTGCCCCACTGTAATTTGTTCACCCAACATGCTATTTATCTTAAGGAGAAACACCTCTAGTGAACTGTGGACCCTAGTCCATTCTTTTACCATTGATCTACCATCTACTATTACCATTTACTGTTTACTTTCTACAAGCAATTACTATCTTCCACACTATACATTTAATCCTTTGTTTTCAGCAAAACCGGTGAGATTGACAACCTCACTGTAAGTTGGGGCAAAGTTCTATGGTTGTGTTGTGCAGGATTCCAAGTTCCTAGCAACACCTTGGAGTTGTTTCCTTACTCCTACTGGTTCGATAACCTTGGTTTCATAACTGACGGAAGACTTGCTACTATGCTCATCATACCTTCCTCTTGGGGTTCCCAATGAGCTCTACATATTTTGAGCCATCAAGCACTTTTTCTAGCGCCGTTGCCGGGGAGTTAAGGACAGCTTCAATCTCTTCCTCCTCGTCAATCACTTTTCAGGGAGAAAGAAGATTCTTGCAAGGGGAGTCTCTCACAACCAATATCTTTACTTTGTTTTTGTTTTGCTTAGTTTATTTTTGCTTTGTTTGCTTGTTTCTTTTTATCAAAAACATAAAAAAATAGTTGCACTGGTTTGCTTCTTTTTATCAAGAACACACATTTTTTTAGTTCTTTCTATAGTTGTCACCTCGTTCTTAGCTCACCATGTTGATCCCTAAGTTTACCCTAAAATACCTTTCAATAGGTAGTGGCTCTATAATTGGGAAAGATAATATTGAAGAATTCTTTAATCATGTTAGAAAGCATGAGGATATTGAGGATAGATCCTTAGCAGAACTTGTTCCAAATTATGAAATTGCTGCAGCTTCTTTAGTTCACATGTTGGAGGCTAGGTTTGTTAACCTTAACCCCATGATGCAAGTATTGTTTCTTAAACTTAAAGATATTGAGGATACTGAAAAGAGAGATTTTATTCTAGAAACTTTGCTTAAAAATTCTATGATGATGTTAAGGAAGCTAGAAAAGTCTTTGATCATTTTAATATGCTGGGCTCATGTGTAGATGTTATTGGTACACTAGAAAAGTGGGACAAAACTAAACCCAAAAATGGAGAGGAAATAAAATACCAATACCTTTTAAACTTGTAGGAATGCATGAAGCCTTAGAAAAGAATTTTGATTGGATTGTTCCTAAAAACTCGTTTGATGAAAATAGTGAACCCAAGAGTATTGAGCGAGGATACTCTAGAACTTATTTGGATGAGATACCTTGCCTCATTGAAGATATTTCTGGTATTGATCTTAATGCTTCTTCATTTGAAAATACTTGAATCTTGCTTCCTATGCCTAGCTGAAAGGCGTTAAAGAAAAGCACTATTGGGAGATAACCCAAATTATGATTACTTTCAGTAAGTTTTTCTTTTGTTGAGTCTTGGAAGTTATTGCCTCAGTAATAACCTCTCCTTATCCTTTTTGTGTGTTTTTGTGCCAAGAATAACCTCTAATGAGAGAGAAGTAAGACTTGGGAAAGTTGCTGTCCCGAAACAGATTTTTGTGCTTCACTGTAAAATATCATGAAAAATCCCTATATGTCGGATTGAGCTATAATTTTCTGTGCTTATGCCCCAGGTTATTATCGAACTTTCTTTAGTTTAGCACTGTTCAATTTGAGCAACAGAAGGTCTTCGAAAAAATTGTTTTTACCTGCTGGTCTGTTTTGACAGATTTCTACCATTATTTGCATTTGCCTCTTAATCTCTTTCTCTTTGAGTTCTCTTTGATCACTTGAGCTTTTAGAAGGAATTGCTGCAGTAGCTTGTGCTTTAATGGAAGTTTTACTTGTGTTGAAACTAAACCCAAAGACTTATTATCTTGAATACACTAATGTTGCTAATGAAGATTGTGTGAAGTTTTGTATGAAGGAAATTTTCAAGTGTAGGGAAGAATAATGTGATGAGATGAAGTATGGACAAAATCTCAAGCTTGGGGATGCCACCGTGTCACCCCAAGAAATATTCAAGAAGTACAAGCGTCAAAGGTTGGGGATGCCCAAGGCATCCCCTTCTTCATCAATAAAAATCTCAGGTTTTCTTCCAAAACACTTCATTTTTATTGTTTCATGCACGATTGTGTTGTTCTTGGAGCGTCTTTGTTTTTTTGTTTGATTTGCTTAAATAAATTGGTTGGACCCCCACATTCATACGTTTTTTCAAATAAGATGATTGGTGTTGGAAAAGAGTAGGAAGCTTCATGCTTAAAAAGTGGTACAAAAGGAGCTTGTTTTGACTGTGGCCTGAACTTTATCATGTCATGTTTGATGTTGCTTTGACCTTATGCTTAGTGATTATTGCTGTAGCATGACTTGTTCCAAACAATTGAGGTGCTTAATGTTCCTTGAAAGAATCATGTGTTGTTTTAGCATACAAAAGCATAATATTGTGGTATTCTCCTTTGATGCTTTATTTGGGTTGACTTCGCACATGCTTATGCCATGTTAAGACTATGAACCAGTCACCTTAGTCTCTATGATCATTTAGTTTTTGACTTGTAGTATCACTTTATACTTTAATTAATAATGTTTTGTCGCTTTGCATGATTATGGCCATTATTGCTCTCTTAGTTGGTCGCTCCCAATCTTTTGCTAGCCTCCACCTGTACCAAGTATGAGTTCCACTCATGCATCCAACCTCCAAGAAAACCAAGTTATTCCAAAGTGTCCATTATAAATTCCTATGCACGGTGTGTTACACCATTCCAAGTATATTCATGCTTTTATCTACCTTCCAAATTAAACTTGTTATGTGAAAATTAGTGATTAAAGCTCTCACAAACTTGATGGCACACTTTACTTTCTTGCACTTAATAAACTTGAACCATTGTGTACATCTATGCTGCTTATATGCTTGCACATTATAAGTTGTGAATTAGCAGAACCATGTTACCATGGTGAATGCTTTCAACATCGCACTTATTATTCAGTTGATATCATGATCTTTTGCTTATGGATCCCGACGGTGTGAAATAAAAGGGGAGCTTGTAAGCTCATGGAGTTTGTATATGTGTTAGAGAAACACCTGGGAGGCTAGACTAAGCCATGCCTAATCATGGTGGAAACTTGCATCATACCCATAGTGATCATTCTATGAAGAATCCTCAATAAAAACCTATGCAAATAGCAAATAAAAAGATCGCTGAGATGCTCATTGTCTGTTGCCTTGTCATTTTGATATGGGAAAGCTCCTGTGTCATGGGGCAAGGGGTACCCCGTTGGCGGTTCTCTATGATACACATGTACTTGATGGGTTCGTAGCATGGAAAACAAAAATTTTCTACCGCAAGAACGAACAAAACCCAGATCTAATCTAGATAAAAGCCAAGATCTAATCTATTAGACATGTGCAACGAAATAGATCTGTACTAACCCTTGTAGATCCGAAAGCGTTACGAGATTAGATCTCGTGGTTGATGTAGTCGATCACTTGCCGATCTCAAGATCGTGTGGACGATCCTTCCGGCGCCGCGTTCCGGCAGCGCTTCCGCAGTTGGTCACACGTGCGGAATCGAAGCAGACCTTCCTCTCCTCGTTCCAGTGAGCAGCGGAGGTAGTAGATCTTCTCCACGGAATCACAGCAGCACGACGGCGTGGTGGTGGTGGAGTAGAGAATTATGCAGGGCTTCGCCTAAGCCTGAGCAGAACAAAGGAGGAGGAGAGAGGCGGCGGAGATTTTGAGTTGTGGAGGAGGAGTTTGGAGGTGGTGCCCCCACCCCTCTATTTAAAGGGGGGAGGCGCCATGGGAGGGGGAGTCCTAGTAGGACTCCCCTCCCTCCTATGGCCGGCGGATTGGGGAGGGGGGAAGGAGTCCTCCTCCCCCACGACTCCTTGTCTTGCCCCACAAGGACTCCTTGATCCCTTTCTTGGTTTTCGAGCAAACTCCAAGAAATCTTCCAGAACCTTCCGGAACATTCCGAAACCTTCTATAATCCTCATACAAATACTCCCGAACATTTACTAACTCAGAAAATGATCCCCAATATATGAATCTTATTCTCCGGACAATTACAGATCTCCTCATGATGTCCCGGTTCCAATCCGAGACTTCGAACAACATTCGGTCTCCAACGCACATTCCATATCTACTTAAAACAACTTCGAACCTTAAGTGTGTCACCCTACGGTTCGTGAATATGTAGACATGATGGAGACACCTCTCCGATCAATAACCATCAGCGGGATCTGGAGATCCATAACGGCTCCCACATACTCAACGATGACTTTGTGATCGATAGAACCATTAACATACCAAACCAATTCCCTTTGTCACACGATACTCTACTTATTCGAGGTTTGATCGTTGGTATCTCCATACCTAGTTCTACCTCGTTACTGATAAGTACTCTTTACTCGTTCCATGTTATGTCATCCCTTGTGACCCAGTCACATGCTTGCAAGCTAATTAGATGACATTCCACCAAGAGGGCCCAGAGCATATCTATCCGTCATATGGATGGACAAATCCCAATCTTGGTCCATGCGCTTCAACACATACTTTCAGAATACCCAATGACAGCTTTATGACCACCCAGTTACGAAGCGGTGTTTGATGTCATCAAAGTACCCATCCGGTGATGGTGATTAACATAACCTCATTTTCGAAGGATTAGGTTACTATGTATTTTTAAAGCTTATAGCAAACGAACTTAATGACTCGATCTTATGCTATGCTTACTACGGGTGTGTGTCCATCACATCATTCTCCTAATGATATGATCTTGCTATTAACGACATCCAATGTCCATGATCAGGAAACCATGATCATCCATTAATCAACAAGCTAGTTTAACAAGAGGCTTACTAGGGACTCTTTTATGTTTACAAAACACACAAGTATTAATGTTTCCGGTTAATACAATTATAGCATGGGATGTAAACATTTATCATAAACATAAAGATATAATAATAACCACTTTATTATTGCCTCTTGGGTATATCTCCAACAGTACTTACAATGACAAGAACTTACTTGTGACTAAAGTTGAGTAGCATGAGGTTCGGTACTCGTAAGCAAGGGGCATGATATTTTCAACTTATAACTTGTCAAGCATATCCTCATATTTGTGTCACTTTAACCTTAATCACCTCAAGATGCTTATGATAGGGGCAATGAGAGCTGCAAGCTAATAAGTACCATAATTTTTGGAAGCTCTTTATGAAACTTGAAATCCCTCACTACAAGAAAAGTTGGCTTTTACAACGGACGATTTTCGTGGTTGAAGGCCCGTTTTTGTGGCTAAAAAGTCTTCTACGACGGATGCACATCGTGGTAAAAGCCCCGTCACAAAAGAATCTACCACGGTTTTTTCCTGACCGTGGCGGATCGCACCCTTCAGCCACGAAAACTTGTTCCGTCGTAGATCTGTTCACCAGCTGTGTTGACTGCTGATGTCATGAAAAATGCCACGTGGCAAACTCCGTTAACGGCCACAGAAACCGTTGTAGAAGCCAGGCCCAGCCAAGGCATGCTCACAATTAAGTGGGCCGGCCCATCAAGAGAGCCCAATAAGATTATGG
The DNA here is from genome assembly GCA_910589775.1 of Avena eriantha. NCBI lineage: Eukaryota > Viridiplantae > Streptophyta > Magnoliopsida > Poales > Poaceae > Avena > Avena eriantha. The sequence continues at coordinate 68,098,165 of OU342743.1, read as the reverse complement.
CCCTTTACTGTTTCGTCCAACACTGCTTGAAATGAGCCCAAAGGTGTGGCCAGCAGCGACCCGCGAATGTCAGGCCCGTTACTTTTTTGGCCTACAAAAGCCCACAATTTTCGAACACTGTGCGGCCTGTTAATAGTCTGCGACAAGTAGGCCTGATACTGTTAAAGCCCACTTTAAGCTCGTCACGGGCCACCTACGAACGACCCACTTTCGAGAAGGTCTGATACTGTTATGGCCTTTTACTATTCTGGCTCGTTACTGTTCTGGCTGTCTACTATTCATGTCCGTTACTATTGTGGCCCTTTACTGTTCAGGCCCGTTACTGTGCTTACTATCGCTGTTCTGGCCTGCTACTGTTCAGGCTGATACGTCCATTTTGCATCACTATTCTATGTCTTAATTCACTATTATTCATTGATATATTTCATATTGAGAGGTGATACTTATGTTATTTCATGTATTTTTGCATGGTTGATGACTTTTGGAGCATGGACCGCTGCAGTCAGGATTCTGATGGAAAATGTGCTATTTGGAGGCAAAATTTGCGAAGATCAGAAAATCCGGGAAAATATATGGAAAATCCTATTTTTCCAGAAGACTAAGGATGCCAGAAGATGGAGTGGAGATGGGCCACAGGGGCCCACACCAACCCATGGCGCGGCAACCCTAGACCGCGCCAGGAGGTGGTGTGGCCACCCTGGCCCACTCCAGCCTCTCCCCTCTGGCGTATATTATCCTCCTGAAACCATAAGACTCGGGGAGCGACCATAGAAAGAATCCACCGCCTCTGCGAGGCGGAAAACACCGAGAGAGAAAGATCTCTCCGGCAGACAGATTTCTGCCGGGGGAATTCCTTCCCGGAGAGGGGAGATCGTCGCCATCAACACCACCATCAAGCTGGACTTCATCGGGATCATCATCATCATCACCACCATCATCACCATCAGCGCCCTCATCACCATCTCCATATTGCTGTAATAATTGCGTTGAATCTTGCATAGTTCATAGGGGAAACTTGCCCGGTGTTGATTACTCTTTGTAGTTGATGCTATTGAGTGAACCATTGAATTATTGTTTATGTTCAGATTGTTATACATCATTATTCCATCTCTGATCATGGTCCATATGATGTCTTGTGAGTAGTTCGTTTTGTTCTTGAGGACATGGGAGAAGTCTTCTTGTTAGTAGTGGATTTGTGTTGAGAAAGATTCGATAGATTGTTATTTAAGTTGTGGTGTACTTCTTCTAGTGGTGTCATGTGAACATCGACTACATGACACTTCACCTATATGGGCCTAGGGGAATGCATTGTGTATATGGCTACTAATCGTAGGGGTTGCCGGAGTGACATAAACCTGAACCCCCGTTAGGAAACCATTGCACAAGGGACGTATGGGTCTTAGAGTTTAAAGCTGTGGTTAGGTTTCTACCTTAATTACTTTCTTGTACTTACGGATGTTTGCAAGGGGTATAATCACAAGTATATATTAGTCTTGGATGGGGCGGTACATGATTGAAAATAGTCAATGTTGTACCAACATGTTCAGTCTTGCCTTTTTGAGCTCTACGCAAAGAAAAAGAAAATAGTCAATGTTGTAGCTTTTGAAGAACCAGATGGCAACAACAAAATTATAATCGAACTAGTACGAAGAGTTTGAACAGGTACTACAGGATAGCAGAACGATGCTAGGGAAGAAATAATAGCAGGAACTTAGCTCAGAAATAACCAAATAGAGTCAGTAACTGTGGAGCAGGGAATCCAAACTGATATTTTCCACTGACATTACATTTTGCAAGAACTACACAATAGCAGGCAATTACTGGTGTACGGAGCAACTAAGATAAGAACATGTGCATGACAATATAACAGACATGTGCATGACTTGAAATTTATAGAGCATCGAATGCAAACCAACATGTCCAATGACATTGTATGTACTAGCACGAAGAACAGGCGTGCCCAGTGACTTGCATGTACTAGCACGACTACAAAAATGCAGTTCACTCTGATAGGCTTGAACCTGCTATACCGCTGACAAAACAAAAATGGGTTAGAGATTTGGTTACCTTGGTCGGAGAGGCGTCTAAGCATCGTCGGTACCATCCGAGTGATGTCCAGGTCATCAAGGGTGCTGCGGTTGCGGTGGCTGTTGGCATCGGGGAAGCAGATCTTGGGTGGTCGATGCCGGTGCAGTCAACGGCGACAACCATGTAGCTGGTCTGGATCAGTGGTCATGGAACTTGTTGAACTAGATCCCGTCTGGTGGACAATAGTGAAGCTGCTCTGGTACGGTTGGGTAGCTTTCGGCGATGGGGAAGCAGAGCGTGGGTGGTCGACAACGCCATATGCGCAGTCAGCGAGACCACAACTCTGGTGGAGTGGCAGAGAGACCCGGTGAACTAGATCCGATGGGGTGGGCATCGATGAAGCGGCTCCAGCAACCATGAAATTGCCGCTGGGCGGTGCGCGCGGTGGTCGTGTAGGCGAGGGCGTGGGAGAGAAGCCTGGTATTTTGGGAGGGCCAGCTGGAAAAACTGTGTGAATCGGGACTATGGAGGTGAACAGAAAAATAATTACGATCATGCCCCCAAGCTACCGACTTTAGCATGCCATCAGGCGTCGAAACAATGGGTAGAAAGGGAATTTTAACATCAAAAGTTTTTGAAGCGGAGGGGCGCGAAATGCTTCAAAGTCGGTCTCTGGTTTTGCCGCTCGATTGAGATTTTGAATTTGGCTAATAATAGAAAAATGGTAATCCCCCGGTGGGATATTTTGCCTCAAGGTTTTTGAAACGTTGGGGTGAGAAATGCTTCAAGGTCGGTCTGTGATTTTGCCGCTCGACCAAGATTTTGAATTTGGCTACCGGACAAATAATAATAATAGAAAAATGATTCTCCACGGTGGTAGATTTTGCCTCAAAGTTTTTGAAACGGCAGGGCGGGAAATGCTTCAAGGTCGGTGTGTGAATTTGCCGCCCGATTGAGTTTGAATTTGGCTACCGGACAAATAATAATACTGTAATAGAAAAATGGTACTCCACGATGGGATATTTTGTCTCAATGTTTTTGAAACGGTGGGGCGGGAAATTCTCAAGGTCAGTGTGTGTTTTGCCGCTTGATAGAAATTTTGAATATGGCTACAGGACAAATAATAATAATATAAAAATGGTACTCCTCGATCGGAGATTTTGTTCAAAGTTTTTGAAACAGTGGGGCGGGAAATGCTTCAAGGTCGATGTGTGATTTTGCCGCTCGATTGAGATTTTGAATTTGGCAAGAGTCCAAGTAATACTAGAAAAATGGTACTCCATCGGTGGGAGATTTTGGCTGAAAATGTTTGAAACAGAGGGGCACGAAATGCATATGAGTCGGTTGGGATTTTGCTGCTCGATTTTACGATTTTGAATTTGGCTAGCGGCAAAGTAATAATAGAAAAATATAGCTGTAGACTAGTACGCTATCTGGTCAGGAATTGAAGGCCGAGAGTCACATCAACTGACCATCCATTACATAATTGCGCAGAACATTGGTTAATTTTGCCGCTCAACTGAAATTTTGAATTTGGCTAGAGTACAAGTAATAATTTGAAAAAAATGCTACTCCCTATTTTTAGAAATAAAAAAATATTCCCATAGAAAAAATAATGTTGACTCCATTTGTGAAATTGTTTGGGCTGTAGGTTTTTACCCTCGATTAAGATTTTGAATTTGGCTATACTCCTAGTAACAAAATTTACGAGCGAACCCCACCACCCAACCTAGCAATTTCACAATCGCCATTGGTCATTAGTACGATAGGTCAAATAGAATTTCGTAGTATCTGAAAGATTAAACATGGGGCCCAAATATTTCGTGTAGGTGGGAGCTTTTGCCTCTCGATTCAGAATTTGAATTTGGTGACAGTCCAAGTAATAACTGCTAGTAGACCATACTTCCCTCTATTCACGAATCCAAGGTCTGGTCATATCAACTGATCATCCAGGACCTTGTTCGGTAGCTTTTTTCTGGACGGAGGGGTAGAAAATTGGATACCATGATCTCGGATTCAAAAATATTACGGGGGACGGTGGGAGGATTTGCGGCTCCAATATGGTTTTGAATGTGACTACTCCAAGTAATAGAACAGAAAAATTGTGTAAGGTCTTTTTTTGCGAGTCGTACTCCATCTATTCATCAGTCCATTCAGACATGAAAGAAAATGTTGAGCTCCGATTCAAAAATGTATTTCCATTTATCACAGGACGCGTATGAATATGGTGTGCAACAAAGGGCTAAGGCATTGTTTTGAGAACCTAAACCTCATGATCTTTGATCCAGGACATCAGCACTTGTAACATAATGTACTGCATCACACTAGTACATATTGGTGCATCCACCATACAAATTAAAGACATGTCGCAACAAGGAAACAACCTAAGTTCATAACAAGTGCAGACTAGTGCACTAACAAATACTTTCAGCATCAGGTTCCATTTCACGACAAAGGGACTGACCTCAGTTGCTAGTGCTCAACCACAAATACTGAGCATCTTCATGACTTTCTCCTTATTTTCTATGGAGTGCTCCAGCCGAATTAAAATTTCTTCTAACTTTGCGATCAAACGTTCATTGTATACACTTAGGGCAGATGATAATGATTGTTCAACTTGGAGTTGTTCCTCTAGAACTTGAATATGCAAAGAAATGGCCTTGGAGTTGGACTTGAACTTAAACTTGGAATTTGACGAGCTCGCTGGGAACCCAGCATTACACAACAACATATTCTTGGCTATAGCACCGCGTTGTAGTACCTTGGAAAATAAATCCACACATTATTTTGGAGTTTTTACTGAACAGTCTTTCCCAGGATTTGCCATCTCCTCTTTCAATTTAGCCTGGAAAGTTTTCAGCTGATAGACATGTGTAAGAGAAGTGAAGTTATTATAGAGAAACATGCAGACATGTTTAACATGTCCATGAACTGCTATAATTGGCAGTGCTGATAACGCATCTTATACACTTCAGTAAAAAGATCTTTTTGTCGTGTATCTTTTTTTGATGTCATTTACTAACAAGATTATAAATGTGGCTTCCTGTGTTAACACTGTGAGGTGCATGATATGCCAACTGTTTGTACAATTCATAACTGAAAACTGACTTTAGTTGCAAATTATGAAGGAAAAAGAAAACAAAATTGAGAAGCAGTCCAAGCAAGGTTGCATATCAAACTTATACATACAAATCACTGCAAGTGCAACATCACAAAATGCAGAGAAGACTTACAACAACTTTCTTTACAATGACACCACCATATCTATTCGTCTGGCATCCCTCAAATTTCTCCAGCATAGTCAACTATTTTTTTTGGATCCCCATTAGACTTCGTCTGCATTTGGACGAGCGAAAATAAATTGCATCACATGGTGGAAACAGAGGTTGAAAGATAAGATGCATACATATTCCACAACATCAATTACATACTTATTTATAATATACACTACAGAACAACATGTCCTTACCAATTGATAGAGGTGCCCAATTATGCTGCGGGATCCGGTGCGACTTAGTACTCGTACTTTATTAGGGCTGGAACAGTTCCTTTGAGCGATGGCCTACAAAATGAGACTTGTAAAACACATGCATAAATACGAATTGACAATGCGATCTAGTCTCAGTCTTCTCAAAGCATACCTCATTCTTTTGATCAAGCCAGTGGTGGAGAAGATCACCCCACTAATCGTCAGTCATGTGATCCACAAGAGACGTTCTTGTAACATCCTTAAAACACTTGCCAAAGAAGTGTTGCTTCTTTAGCCTGTGGCGCTGTTGCCACAAACATGCGGAGAATATGCTTTTGAGAACAACCTTTACTTCCTCGCTATTATCATCGAACATGAAAAATCTCTGTAGACAACAATGAGGAGCATATATAACAAACGGCAAGCTAAGAAGACAATGAATAGAGCAATGGAGTATGTCCAAGAGACAGAGGACTTACATGTAACTTCTTCAGTAAACCTTCAAAATGCTCAGGGGTATTTCGGTGGTGTTTCCATGAGGGCAAGATGGGAATATCATCTCTCATGAAAATTCCTGTGATCGATGCAATATAAGCAGATTCATGTGGATCTAGTGGGCTTCTGAATCCTGCTATAGATGTGATTGAAAGTCTTGATTTAGTTATTTCAAGCATCTGCTAAAGATTGTTTTCCCATTGTCAGCCCCCTTGTTAATCTTCATTGTTGTGCAATTAAATTTTTTTACATCAAAATATCAATGTATACATATTACATATAAAAGGGCATGCTACTACTAGTCTCTGAACATATAACAAATTTGGTGTCAAGCTCATTTGCAAGGGAGTAATATGTCACTGTTCGTACTAAAGGTCGTTGGGAGATCATAACTAGTTCATTGATGAGAACCTGCTGTTGAAACTGGTTCTGCTGCCAATTCTTCTTGGGTAACCGGATGGGCTACTGGCGGCTGTGGGATGTGTATTTTTCTATTTGCAGCCGCCAGTGCAACTGGACCAACTGGTGCGGGATTAGGACGAAACTTTTTATGCTGATGTTTTGCATTATTGTCTTTTTTGGCCTGGTTGTCATTTTCAACTAGATTAAGTAGTGTCTGATACCTTGTTCTGACTCCGTTTCCTGTATTAGAAGCAAATAGTTTTTCAGATTTATCATGGAATTGCGTGAAAAAGAAGAAATTATTAGGAGTTCTTGCAGAGGTTGACGACTCGAAAAGCAATGATTCCCCATCACAACTCTAGTACAGTGCTTCCGCTATGAGCACTCTAATCATATGTAACCCTGAGTGAGAAGAAAACACATGAAGTTCCAATACAATCGACTAACCTGCAGGCTTGACTATAATACTGATAACATAACTAACATGGCCTGCTTGGTTATACTCTAAACAAGGAGCCATGACATACTAATTCGGCTTAGGATGCCATCTAGAGTTGACGTATACCAGATGTGCTATCTATAAACTTGTATGCCCCAACTAGAATCATTTTAGGAGATATACCACAGATGTCAGAGGAGCTTCATAACGATGGTAATGAAAAGGCACTAGCAAACTTTAGTAACGATCAAGTATATGAGCAAGATGTAGTACACTACAACAAACGACGAAGTACTTTTGATAGTAATAAGGTGCATAATGAAAGTTAGCATAAAGTGTGCAACAACATTCGTATGGGGAGGACACGAGTTTATGCTTCGCGTTGGTGTGGTCGAACGGGGGGAGGGGGGGTCTTTTGCCCATCTCTCCGGTGCTGGAGACTAGGGAGTCCCTGAAGCAGATGAGACTTTGCAGTGACCGTACCGTGTTTGCCGGCGACGCTGTGCACGCTCCGGTGTGGTGGTCGTCGGCGTGGGGAAGCCGCTCCGTCTTGCTAAACAAGGGAGTGGTGCCTTCGGTGACAACGGTACCTGGTGAGGAGGCAGTGGTGGTGGGGAGGGACCGCGGTGCGAGGCCACATTCGTGGGAGATGCTCCGGCTCTAAGGTCGAGTGAGAGATGTGGGATACAACGTGTTTTATATGTATCACAAGGGCACCGGTGGTAGGTTCGAAACTTTTGAATTGCGTTGCGCTGGGTATTTCAAAGAAAAACCTGCCAATGTCATTCAAATTTTGGTGATCTCAGTTTAGAACGAGATGAACCCGCCAAAAAAATGGCGATCTCTACTCTATGATTATTGCTACACTAGCCAGGAGCCGAGCTAGAGGAAGTGCATCGAATGCGATGGGAGGTATGAACGCACCAGCAGACTTTCCCAGGTACAGACTCCATGTAGTATCTATTGCAAAAAGCTATACGCAGTCACGAGCAGGGCCTTTGCTTCAAGCACTCCTACTCTAGGGTCCGTTTGATTCAAAGGATTTTCCTATGAATTTTGTATACTACCTCCATTCCGGTTCATTAGACAAATACGTACTCAAAGAAAATAATTTGACCATAAATTTGGTCACCAATTTATGAATTGTATGTCACAATAATTGTACCATTGGAATCGTCTTTCGAATATAAATAAATTGGTTAAAAATTATTAAATATAATTATATATTATTGACCAGATTTACGGTCAAACTATGTTCTTGAAGTAAGTATTTGCATAGTAATTTGCACGTGAGATGTGTTCTTTCTCTTGTGATACCTTTAACTTTGTTCACATAGTTGGTGTTTGTATCAACCTTATCTGATCCGTAAACTGTACTCGGTACTTGGTTTTTAATAAAATGGATGTGTGCATCCTTTGAGTGCAGAGGCTGCGGTATGCCCATTTCAAAAAAAACAAACGTGAGACTCAAATAAAAGACTATCATGTCATCTCTAGCTATGAGATGGAAAGTAAGACATGTCATGACTTATAAAATTATAATAGGTAAAGCTCAAAAGACTATTAAAGAATTTTGAGCCACATCATATACATAAATTATTAGGTGTATACTTAGTTCTTGGTACATAATACTACTCAAAAAATTGTAACATGCTTAGAGAAATGACAAAGAAGATTCTAGAATGGCGGAGAATTGTGTTTTGAAGTTTTAGCATAGCGTTCATTGTGCTAAAGACTATCCATTGAATCTTCTAGATGCTAGAATGGTAAAGATCCAGAGGTTAGATATGTTGCGATTTGCCAGTCTTCATCCAGCGGTCAACCTTCAAAGTTATTCGTACACTATATAGTAGTAATAAGATAAGATAAGAAAGTTCGACCTAGTTTCACAACATCGTTTCCTTTTTCTATAGTTTCCTTTTTCTTTTTGCAACGAACTCACTGTAGTTGAGTCGGTCCAAGAAATACCACATATTTTCTGGGTGTGTGCCAGGGCACAAGGGGCACAATCGTTGTCACATAAAAACTAATACACACGTTTTTTTTTCATTTTTCATGGATTTGTTGCATTTTTCCGTAACACAGTGACAAATTGTCGGGAAGACCATTGATAGAATATTCATTCATCATCTTGTTCTTGCAACTCTCATTTTTTACTCATTTATGTACCTCTCTTCCCTCTTTATTAGATCCTATGTACTCCCTCTATTCCAAAATATAAGATATTTTAGCTTTTTTGAAATGAATATATCTAGACACCTTTTAATGTGTAGGCCTCTCTCCTCAGGAGAGAATTATCCCACCAGGTTGACACTATGCAGAATAAAGGCCATGTCTGTAGCTAACGCAAATCCTACTCCCTTCGTATCAAAATAGATGTCACAAGTTATTCAAAAATTGGAAGAATCTATATACTACTACTAAATAGTGTTTTCTAATTGTCGACCAAATAGCACACATCATGTTAAAGGTCAAATTAATTTGACAAAATCACCCGAAACTCTTTTAAATGGCTATAAAAGTGGTTATCCCTTCAATGTATAAATTGTGGAGAGTGTACATATGTTTAGGAGGGATCCCCAGCAGTTACCTCTTCCTTCCCCTGTAAGCATTTGCGTAATGATTATACTACACTGCGCTGTACAGAGACAAAGTTGGGGTCCTGATCAAAAGTCACCATCAATGGGATACCGGTGCCACTGCCATCAGCAGGACCAAAACCGAAGATGGCGGAAGAATGGAGGCTCTTTTTTTAGTAAAGAAGAATGGAGGCTTTGAGCAAGTGAAGTTGGTGAGATGCAGCATGACAACGATGGAAAGGTAGCTACCGCTCTGCACGGAAGCGATAATAACTACTAATTACTACTATAGTATAGTAGGAAAGATAATCACACCCAAAATTGGCTCTGGTAACATTGTGGCTGGTGATGTTGATGCATATCACATTCACCAAATAACCAAATATTTTACCAGCAAGTACACGATCATACATTCATACTAGTAATAAAGGTTTTTCAATTTACTGGCGTAATATTGCAATCTATATATCCGATCATCAACTAGTCCCTTTGTTCCATAATATATAAGCCTTTTTGTAAGCTATTTTAGCTCTGTAAATAGGCTTATATTGTGAAAACAGATGGAGTACTAACTAAGGTCTTCCACGTGCCGGATCATTGATTGAGATCGACGACGGTTTCACGCTTCAGCTTTGCCAGCTCGGCCAGGAGTTTGTCCCTCTGGTCCTCGAGGTCCTAGATCTGTTCGAAGCTTATGCCCAGCATCTCCATCATGACGATGTTCCACACCTTCAGGTCGTCACACTCAATCAAGTATTCCATGGCGAGATTCCTGAGGAGGCTAAGCCCGACCTTGTCAGCGGCGAGTTTGGAGTAAATTCTAGTGCACTCGTTGATGAGGGCGCTTCTGTCCGTTGTCTTGATGCAGAAATCGCCCATCATATTTTTCACCATAAACTCGATCTCGAAGCCAATATTCTGAAAGATGAACATGGAGCCTAAATTCAGAAGTGTACCCAGAGAACTATCCAGGAAGAGAGACACGGAATCACAATTCAAATGATTTATTACCTTGCGGCTGTACCGATCGGCCTCCATCGGCGATGGTGAAGATGATTCTGCAGGCAGGAGTGCCACAAGAATGCGAAGTCCGCCCGACCTAAAACAACATTGAGAATAAATGTACTAATAGGGAAATGAGAGAATCAAGATACGGTCAAAGACATGGAAAGTTGCCCAAGCACGGAGATTTACCTAAAGGTACCAGTCTCCATCGACAATGGTGAAGATGATTCTGCAGGCAGGAGTGCTGATGGAATTCAAAGACTGCCAGACCTAAAAACACCATTAAGGAAGAACGTGCTTTTTTAGGTAAACGAGAAATCAAGAAATGGTCAAAGACATGGAAAGTTGCAGAAGAACGAAGATTTACCTAAAGGTATTTGTCCCTGGTTGTGGCGGCTTCGAAGAACCTTTGAGTTGAAGACCTCTTGCCTGCAACCGAGGGATTCGACTGGGACCCTTTGATCGTCGCATTGCCTGGTACCGGTAGCAACATAATGGCAGGACAACAAGCCGACCTCTTCTCTTCCGCTAGATTCGCCGTCACGGCATGAGCCCTTCTGTGGTAGGACTTGTTCCCAGTCATGCGGGTGAAATAGCACAACAAAAAGGAATGAAAACGGGCAAAGCAATCTGGCAGAGAAGAGCTACAGTCGCGAAGAGGAGGAGGAAGAAGGTCGAGGCCGTGAGAGGTGGCCTCCTGGTCTCCACGCGAGTAAAAAAACCATTTCCATTCAGATACAGTACTTGGCGCAGAAATCAAAGAGACATCCGTAAGTAGTTGTCACCCCCAGCATGGTCTGGACATCCACTATAAAGTTGAACGTTCCTTGCACGGTATAGGTGAAGCTCAAAAAATAATTTTAATTTCGAGCCACGTCCATAAAGTATCAGGTGTATATTTGGTTCTTCTACTTGTACTGTATCATGTAGAAATCAACCTAGCTACTCCTACCTAATACTCCACGTGTTCTAGAGAAGATTCTAGAATTATTGAAAAGTGTGTTTTGAGATTTGTGCATAGCGTTCATTATGCTGAAGACTAACAATAGAATCTTCTATATGATGCTCCCTCGTTCACAAGTATAAGACATTTTACCTTTGTAAAACGAATGTATCTAGATGTCGACCTATAGACTAAAATACATCTAGATACATTCGTTTCACAAAGCTAAAATGTATTATATTTCTAGATGGAGGGAGAAGAATGTGGATAGAAGATCCAACGGTTAATTAGCAATGTTGGGATTCACGAGTCTAGATCCAACGGTCAAAGTTCAAAGTTATTTGTATCGTACACTATAGAGCAGTTTTGAATTGGATCCATAGCACAAATCCTAACCGTTGGGATGTTAGATCCAATAATGGTTCAGAGCAGCTGGATTCGTGTTGAACAGCTAGTACTTACCCAGAGCAAAGTCCACCATGTTCTAGAACCATCATGTCAACACCCCCCTCCTAAATTTCATAGCAGAGTAGGCTATATTATGAATATGTGTAGATAGTTATTATTAGTAGCACCAATCCTGACGATTGGGCTATTAGATCCAATGGTTCAGAGCAGCTGTATTCGTGTTGAACAGTACCCATAAAGCATACTCCACCATGTAAACCCCCTCCCTCCCAAAAAAATCATAGCATAGTAGGCTATATTCTCAATGTGTGTAGATAGTTATTATTAATAGAATTAATGTACTCCCTATGACCCATATTAGTTGACTTGGATTTATCTATATTTGGATGTATCTGGTACTAAAATATGTCTAGATACATCTGAATCTAGACAAATTCGAGTCAACTAATATGGGTTGGAGGGAGTATACCTTTTTCTCTAACAGGACTATTGGTTAATAATAACAACCTAATGTTTGCTAAATCACATTTCATTCAGCATATACATGTGTGGCTCATGTCTTTTACTAGTAGACTTAATGTATGGCTTGTTTCTCTAACAAGACTATTGGTTAATAATAACAACTTGATGTTTGCTAAATCACATTTCATATAGTATATACGTGTGGCTCATGCCTTTTACTATTAGACTTAATATATGCCCTTTTTTCTCTAACAAGACTATTAGTTAATAATAACAACTTAATGTTTGCTAAATCACATTTCATAAAATATATAAGTGTGTGGCACGTGCCTTTTACTAGTCCATTCCAGCTAGCATCTAAATGGAAGATACACTATGGATAGTACATTGTTTTACCCACTATAGTGTACGAATAACTTAGAATTTTGACCGTTGGATCAAGACTCGAGAATCCCAACATTGCCAATCGGTTGGATCTTCTTTTCTATTCTGGCATCTAGTAGATACAATTGATAGTCTTTCTTATCGTATCTTACCACTATATTTTTTGCGAATAACTTTTATTATTGATGGGTTGGCCGGATCAAAACTCGTGAATCCCAACATTGCCAGCCGTTGGATCTACTGTTCCATTGTAGCATCATCTCTAGAAAATACTATTGTTTATCTTATCTTATCTTAACACTATAAAGTGTACGAATAACTTTGAATATATTGATCGTTGGATCAAGACTCGTGAATCCCAACATTGCTAGTCGTTGGATCTTCCTTTCCATTCTACTAGCTAGCATCTCTACTAGAATATATTATGGATAGTACGTCTTTAGCATAATGAATGCAATGCACAAACCTCAAAAAACACTACTCCATCATTCTACTCCCTTCGATCCAAATTATTGTTCTCATATTTGTCTAGATTCGGATGTATCTAACACTAAAACATGACTAGATACAACCGAATCTAGACAAATCTGAGAACAACAATTTGGATCGGAGGGAGTAGAATAATCTTCTCAGGTGTATATTTCGTTCTTGTACTTTGCATATCATGTAGAAGTCAACGATTATTAGCTATCTAAAACTTTAAAATTTTGGCAACATGGTCTAGAGAAACGAGGGATAAGATTCTAGAATGATGGAGAAGTGTGTTTTGAATTTTGTGCATAGCATTCATTGTGATGAAGACTACAATAGAATCTTCTAGATGCTAGAATGGAAAAGAAGATCCAACGTCTAGAAATGTTTGGATTTGCTAGTCTTGATCCAACGGTCAATATTCAAAGTTGTCCGTACAGTATATAATGGTAAGATCATGTAGAAGTCAACGATTATTAGCTATCTACTAAAACATGAATTTTTTAGTAACACATGGTCTAGAGAAACGAGCTAGGGAGAAGACTCTAGAATGACGGAGAAGTGTGTTTTGAGTTTTGTGCATAGCATTCATTGTGATGAAGACTATCAATAGAATATTCTAGACCGTTCAAAAATAGAATCTTCTAGATCCTAGAATGGAAAAGAAGATCCAACGGCTAGAAATGTTGGGATTCGTGAGTCTTGATCCAACGGTCAATGTTCAAAGTTATGCGTACACTATATAGTGGTAAGATAAGATAAAATAAAATAAGAATAGAGTAGTTTTGAATTGGATCCATAGCACCAATCCTAACCATTGGGCTGTTAGATCCAATGGTTCAAAGCAGCTGGATTCGTGTTGAATAGTACCTAGAGAAAACTCCGGCATGTTCTAGAACCATCATGTCACCACCCCAAAAATTTTATAGCACAGTAGGTTGTATTCTCTCTACTACTAGTAGTAAGTTGCACGTGAGGCTCAGATAATAGACGTCTGACATATCATCACTATATAAAATTATAATAGGTAAAGTGGAAAAATATAAATTTGATCAACATCTATAAAGTATGGGTGTATTGTTGGTTCTTCTACTTTGTATCATCATGTGTAGAAGTCAAAGATTATTAGCTACCTAACACTTGAAATTTTTGGTAACATGGTCTAGAGAAACGAGGGAGAGGATTCTAGTATGATGGAGAAGTGTGTTTTGAGAGGTTTATGCATAGTGCATTCATCGTGTTCAAGACTATCAATAGAATCTTCTAGATGCTAAAATGGAAAAGAAGATCCAATAATGGCTGGAAATGTTCGGATTCGCGAGTCTCGATCCAACGGTCAATATTCAAAGTTACTTGTACACTATATAGTGGTAAGATAAGGTAAGATAGTGGAGAAGTTTTGAATGAATTGGATCCATAGCACCAATCCTGACCGTTGAGCCGTTAGATCCAATGGTTCAGAGTAGCTTGATTCGTGTCGAATAGTACCGACCTAGAGCAAACTCCACCATGTTCTAGAACCATCATGTCACCACCCCCAAAATTTCATAGCACAGTAGGTTGTATTCTCATTATGTGTAGATAGTTATTATTAATAGACTTAAAGTATGCTTTTTCTCTAATAAAACTATTGGTTTGTAACAACTTAATGTTTGTTAAATCACATTTCATATAGAACGTTCGGCTATTAGATCCAATGGTTCAGAGCAGCTAGATTCATGTTAAATAGTACCTATAGAGCAAACTCCACCATGTTCTAGAACCATCAGCATGTCACCACCCCCAAAATTTTATAGCATAGTAGGCTATATTCTCAATATGTGTAGATAGTTATTATTAATATAGTTAATTATGAATTTTTTCTCTAACAAGACTATTAGTTAATAACAACTTAATGTTTGTTATCACATTTCATATTAGAGAAAAATGCATAAATTAAGTCTATTAATAATAACTATATACACATATTGAGAATATAGCCTACTATTCTATGAAATTTTGGGGGTGATGACATGATGGTTCTATAGAACATGGTGGAGTTTTCTCTAGGTACTATTCAACATAAATCCAGCTGCTCTGAATCATTGGATCTAACAGCCCAACGGTCAGGATTGGTAATATAGATCCAATCAAAACTGCTTCATTATAGCAGTGGAGATCTAAAACATGAATTTTTTGGTAACATGGTCTAGAGAAACGAGGGAGAAGATTCTAGAATGATAGAGAAGTGTGTTTTGATTTTTGTGCATAGCATTCATTATGATGAAGACTATCAATAGAATCTTCTAGATCGTTCAAAAAATAGAATCTTTTAGATGCTAGAATGGAAAAGAACATCCAACGGCTAGAAATGTTGGGATTTGTGAGTCTTGATCCAACAGTCAATATTCAAAGTTATTCGAACACTATATAGTGGTAAGATAAGATAAGACAATAATATAGCAGTTTTGAATTGGATCCATAGCACCATACATGACCATTGGGCTGTTAGATCTAATGGATCAAAGCAGCTGGATTCGTGTTGAATAGTACCTAGAGCAAACTCCTCCATGTTCTAGAACCATAATGCATGTCACCACCCCCAAAATTTCATAGCACAATAGGTTGTATTCTCAATATGTGTAGATAATTATTATTAATATACTTACTTTATGCATTTTGGGGGTGGTGACATGATGGTTCTAGGTCTGTACTATTTACAGCCTACTGTGCTAAGAAATTTTGGGGGTGGTGGCATGATGGTTCTAGAACATGCATGGTGGAGTTTGCTCTAGGTACTATTCAACACGAATCCAGCTTCTCTGAACCATTGGATCTAATAGCCCAACGATCAGGATTGGTGCTATGGATCCAATTCAAAACTGCTCCATTATAGTAGTAGAGATAGAGATATCTTATCTTACCTCTTACCACTATATAGTGTACGAATAATTTTGAATATTGACCGTTGGATCAAGACTCACGAATCCCAAAATTTCTAGCCGTTGGATCTTCTTTTCCATTATAGCATCTAGAAGATTCTATTGATAGTCTTCAGCATAATGACATGCAAAGTACAAGGACCAAATATACACTCATACTTTATAGATGTTGATCAAATTTATAATTTATTGTGCTTTACCAATTATAATTTTATATAGTGATGATATGTCAGACTATCAATCGAAGACTATCAATTTTATATAGTAATTTTATAATTTATTGTGATGAAGACTATCAATCGAATCTTCTAGATGATAGAATGGAAAAGAAGATAGTTATTATTAATAGACTTAATGTATGCATTTTTCTCTAACAAGACTTAAAGTATGATGGTCCTAGAACATGGTGGAGTTTTCTCTAGGTACTGTTCAACACGAATCCAACTGCTCTGAACCATTGGATCTTATAGCCCAACGGTCAGGATTGGTGTTATGTATCCAATTCAAAACACGCTAGAGACTCTTGTCAAGAAAAAAAAGGAAAAAACAGGCCACACACACACATAGCGCGGCCATACCAAGGCACACGTGTGCGGCGCGACGCAGTGGGACAAGGGAGAGATCAGCCGACCGGTGCGCGCGGGGCGCTGCACAGGACGGGGGAGAGAGGATGGATGGCGAGAGACAAAGAAGAAGAGAGAAAACATAGTAGTACTACTAGTAGTACTGTGCTACTAGTATTAGGTATCTGTACCTCGTGTTAGAAACCCGTCAAACTAGCTTACTCTAACATCGCACCGCCTTCAACTCCTTCGCAGCTCTCGCGCTGCCTCCCGTTAATAATCTCTTCTTGCTCTTTGTTTTTTCTTCTGTTTTTTTCTTTGGCAGCTTTGGGGTTAATTTTCTGGTGCCCCTGGTTCAGCAGAAGTACGGACTACTCAAGTTTTGCACAATAATCCATTGTTCTCAGAAAATTAGGTCTGGGGCATTCAGATCCTAAATATTCGTGTGCAAAATAATTCCGGTCACTGGGAATTTTTTTTCTTTCTAACGAGGAATCTGCCCCGAAGTACCAAGAATGTGCGTGTTAAAATCTAATTGTGGGCATGAAAATTACATAGTGGTCCAAAAAGAAAACTAAAATACATCTAGGACCTATACTTTTACAACACGGACCCTAAAGATACAACTCGGAAATTTGAACATGTTTTTCCTAATACTAGTTCGAAACTACCACCCTAGCATTATTATATACCATGGCAAGACACACCCATCTACCAAATATGGGAACATTATCATGAACTATGATGTAGATATGGCCATGACCTAATCGGTCATTTTGCTCGAGAAACCCTTGAGTGTTCAGGCCATATCTAATGTGACTACGACTTTTTCGAATGTTTTAAATCTCATGTTTAACATTTTTTCATGGCTGGTACTACAAGAGAGGATGTCATGGGGACCCTTTTCGTTTATTCATTTTCCTTTATATCCTTGTGTTTTTTAATCTATGTAAGAGTTGCCAGCATGCAAATTCATATATATCAAGATATTGAGTCATTCAGAAATCTCGGCAATTGTCAAGATATTGACCTACAGTGTACACCGTCGAAATAGTTTCATAGTATAACTTCAAGAGCAAAGCTGCGATGGGTTCGTGACACGAGGTACAAAATACAGGGAGTAGTAAAATGCAATGAGATGGGGGGAGTAATTTCAAGAGCCCTAGTTATTGCAACCCCTAATTTCTGGCATCTACCATTTCTCTCTGCATGCGGTAGAGTGCGAGGGGAAAAAAATAAACCAATGGGTAGAGAATTACAGTGCAGTAAGAGGCTAGCTCTAATAATGTTCCCAAGATTTTCTCACCGATTTTCAAGGCCACGTCTTGGTACCAACAAAACAGTAGTACTAGCTAGTCCTCCCTCCATTCCAAAATAGATGTTTTAGTTTTGTGAAAAGAGTGCATGTAAACCGCTTTTGGTGTATATGTTTATTTCGATCGAATATATACACTAAAAGCGGTCTAGATACACTCTTTTCACTAAACTAAAACATCTTGTATTTTGAAATGGAGGGAGTACATGTTTTTTTGAACAGGCGGTACTAGTACTCCATGTTAAGGCTAGTCATAGTGGGAGTAACCTAGTCCTACTTGTATTGCCAACTAAGCATTTACATGATATGACATGCAATTAATTGATGAGAGAGAGGCTTGTGGTAACTAGCTATGTTACCGTAACATCACACATTTCAAGAAAAAATGAGTCTACATTGCAATAAATGAGACTGTGCATTATACCACACCTATGTTATTTTCCACTATGGAGGTAGTAACTGATTAGTAACATACTCCTATGCATGTTACTACTACTTACTTCACACTATGACCAGCCTAAGTGGGCATTTGGCTATGCGAGAGGCCGCACAATTACCAAGATAAGCATGCAGGCTTGGTTAGGTAGGCACTTAATACTTGAAGGTCAACTATACCGGTAGTAGTAGCTTTCTACCGTTGATTGCTTGTACGAGTACTACTAGTAGTACCACTCCGTAGTACTATTATATATATGTACTACACTTCCAAAAGCAAGAGTACAAAAGTACCTAGATTGAGCAGCGGTGGAGTCTGCCGATATCCAGAAAGAGAGAGAGAGAAGGAAAGATGGAGGTTGTGTGGGCGAGCGCCATCCGTCTGTTAGAGAAATCCAGGGACGCCCACCCCCAGGTCGACTCTTTGTAGCGCCTCTGTGTCGTGCTGGCACGCACCGTGGTACGCACCCATTATTTGCGCCATATCCGTAGCCTGGCTCAAGAAGACGGTGCACTCTTTCCTCACCAGCTTCCGCATCGTCACAGGCACGGTGGACGATCTCACTGCCCGCCTTCAGACCATGCGCCATGACGCATACCCAACAGGTACGTTTGCCACAATGCATGCTACCGGTGGCGATATCATTTTCTTCTATGGACTTCATTCATCTAGCCTATCTATAACTGAGTTTTAGCCCCAAATTTTGGTCTAGGTGTTCCTCCCCAAGTTGTTGCCGCACTCACCACTTCCCTGGCTAGTCTCTCTGGAGACGATCTGTTCCGCGTACTAATGGCCATGTAGCTTTCCGAGGCTTTTCCCGCCGCACCAGGGGATGTATACATGAAGGTAGTTGTTATCGCGCAGCATCTTGCCCAGCACGACGAGCTGGACCTCTTCATCGGCCTCCTTGAGCAGTGTGGATTCCAGGGCACGTCGGGCGTGAACAACGCCCGCACGGCCGCCAGCCTCCGTCGCAGCGATATCCTCGACAACTTTGCAAAAAAACATGTCAATCTGGTAGGTACCATTGCTCCTCGTGGCCCGGGCAACTGAGGTTGAAGACGAAGGGCATCTCAAGGATTTTGATGTAATTTTAGTTTTTGTTGAGGTGCTTTGTACTATTCGATGTTTCTTTCAATGGCAGGATCATTTTTGTAAAAAAAGGAGAAGAAAAGACGTATGACGATTCTCCATGGTTACTGTCACTGTGTCATTTAAATGGACAGATCACATGTGGGTTTAACAAACATCATGTTTTTATTAACCAACAGTCTTCATAGAGAAAAAAGGCATACATTAAGTCACTAAGGTTTATACACATCAGGTCATTGCATATGGTTATTGTGTTGGAATTCATTTCTTGTGCTATATATTCTTGGTGATAAAGACATTATTTTTTGTCATGTAATGGAAACATTTCCCCTGATAGTGAAAATATTGTTTTGTTTTATGGAATGCTCTGTAAAATGGTAAAAAATATTATTAACAATGAAAAAAAATTAGATACTACAAAAAGGTCACAACTCTTTTTTGGTTGTTTCATGCATCATTAGAAATGACGATAGTTTAATGTAACATTTAGAAAGTAGGGAAAAAATGATGAACCTTACACGTAACATTGAGTGTGGACTCCAATCGTTATTCATAGAGAGATATATGTACATTGTCTGCCTGCACGTCAAATGTGAACAATGTAAAATCAAAATTGTGCATGTCGACAGTCATGCAAAACCATTCATAGTACTGCATCCATTAAAAAATACACGATATCTTGGTAAGCTAAAAACATGTTTGGGAGTACTTCTAAAATACCCGAGAGATGTTTAGTTCTAATAAGTCGACCAAGTATTGCACCAAAGTTCTAAATTATATAGGATATTATTATACTTTAATAAAGTAAGTTATTAGAGTGCAGGCAATAAAATAATCGTGTGAAGCACGTACAGTTTACTAGTATACACCAAGGCAGCTGACCAACACGCTAGAGACTCTTGTCAAAAAAAAAAGGAAAAAACAGGCCACACACGCACATAGCGCGGCCGTACCAAGACACACGTGTGCGGCGCGACGCAATGGGACGATGAAGAGATCAGCCGGCCGGTGCGCTCGGGGCGCTGCACACGAGGGGAGAGAGAGGATGAATGGTGAGAGACAACGAACGAGAGAGAAAACATAGTAGTAGTACTACTATTACTATGCTACTAGTTGAATGTCCGTGCGTTGCTACGGTCTTTATTATGATTCTGGGAACATAGTCAATATAGTATAAGAAAATATTCATATGTATGAAAAAGACATTCACAAAATATTCCATAAAACATTAAGATTGTGCCTCATTGTAAAAGTATTTTGATATGCACCTGAGTAATATCTACAATTCACTAATATATCTACCGCAACACCCTTTCAATATTCTCGTACAATATTGTCTTTTACTTTATTTTCATGATACTTGATAAAGTCTACTAAAAAATCATCCTCACCTCGGAGCCATTCTGCAGAGCAATACATGTCATTAGCATGAAAAATTCATGTGAAAAACTGAAAACAATATAATTATGTAACATAAGTTACCCCCTGTGTATACCAGATGAAGAAAATTCTTTACCATTCTTTGATTTTGTAAAACTCGATGTGTCTCTGGTCTCTTCTAGTAACACATTACATCGGGTCCTATGTTGGTTGGTTTTTTCAAAGCGTCGACAATATTTATTCTATCCTGTCGTTGATCAATAATAGCGAAAAATATACCGGAAAAAACATTTAGATAGTCATATAGATTATGCATAAAAAGGGCCATTTCTCTACATGCAGCTGCTTTGATTATGTAAAACCTGGCAAATTCTTGTTCCATTCAAGTATCATCATATGGAAACCCATTGTCTCTATAAGAGATAGTGATCTACCAAGAAATATTTAAATAAAATCTCCATTATTAAATGCATTGCTACCAAAAGAATAGTTGGTCTAAGATTTATCTTATGGACATTCTCAAAATCCTAAAAACATATATTGTAAGACACATCTACACACTCTCACCAGCCAACACGTGTGACGGTCTCTCGCATCATCAAATTATACTGAATCGGCACTCTCTCTGCCCTTCGTATCTCACATACTTTACTCATCTCACAAAAATCAGAACTCATCAATTTCTCGCATGGCCTCCCTCGCCGCCAGCTCTCCCCGGCCCCCATGGCCTTTCCTGCCACGTGCTCTCTTACACACACCATGGCCTCGCCCCACTGCCTCCTCTCCCGCAACATCTCAAGGCCCCGCCTGTCTGGCTACTCTACCACGACCTCGCATGGTTGGCGGTCTCCCTCAGTTCAACGATGTCTTGGTCAAGACAGTGTGGCCGGCGCATCCTGCTCTGTGGGGCGACGTATTCGAGGGCATGGCAGATGCCTTGTATCTCGATCCAGGCCGCTGCTTTTCCTGAAACCCTCGTTGCCACCCCATCGGTGCCTGCTACACTCGCTCCCCCACGCTGCCCCGGTCACCACTATGTCGCGCGATGCCGCAGAGGCAGCTGCATATCCCAAGTATACACGACAAATCCTAGGTGCGTGGCATGACAGTGATAGACAAATTCTCTCTTGAGTGGCATTGGCGAATGGGACTGTGGGTGATTAAGGTAATCTCTATTTATATACTTACATTATTTGGTATTTGGTATGTGTTGGATCACAAGATATTTCTTGTTTATTTTGGTACAAGGTTATGCTCTATTGATTAAGAGATCATGGGTACTTCTATATTATGCTCTATTTTGGTTCAAGATTTTCAAGTCAGTTAAATAGCTTCCTTTTGATGTATATACAACAAACATTAAATATATTGGTATTTTTAAGGCATGTAATCTTTTAAAATTCCTTACAACAGATGATACTATAACGTGATAAGAGTTTTGAAGAATGCAATGTATATGATGTGAAGAAGATGAGACAAATCTTAGCTTAAAAAGCCAAAAAATGTATAGAAGTGATGTATCATCGTCACTTTATGGGTGCCACATTTCAGCTAAAGACTTTATCTATATATGGAGGCAAGGTCCAAAAATATTTGGTAGACAAAAATTCCCTTAAAATTCGTTGGTAGGCATGATTACTCTCAATTGTTGGGAGGCATGGTTACTATTTCAAAAAAGAATATTTATCTGACACTTTCAAAAGAATATGAAGCGGACCCGAGAGTAAATATTCAAGTTCCCTTCCTCCCAACCAAACTCTCGTTCTATACTTCGAAAAAAACATCAAATGAACCAATCTGCATAAAAACCAAAACCAATATACCTCCCAACCGAGGTGAGAAGACCTATTCAAGTTCAGTAAGGAACATGACACTGTCAACAGTTGCAGCTCTCTTAATTCATTTTTATTCACTTGAGTGACAGTCTTAGTATTATCTAATTGCTTAAGCGTGAGCTGCTAGGAGGCTTCTCAAAGCATGGACATAGTATCGATCGAGGTAAGGAAAAAGCTGGTGTTGAGTCTAATAAAATGAATATGCAACTTTAGCCTAGTTAATTTGTAAGTTGAGCACCTGAGTGACAATATAGTTGCAAACATGTCTAGTGAACAAGAATAAGATCACGAAACTCATGAAAGTATCACCGTAGAAGCCACTTGACAAGTAGTTTTACCGCATGAATGCCACAGCCTCCATTGGTACACCTTGCTCTTTGATTATGCTTAGTTCATCAAAAAATCTTGAACTGGTGGAGAAAGCATATGATATTCCTCATGTTGTGAACCTAAGAAAAAAAATGAAAGAAGGACCTCATTTAGAAATATGAACATAAAGAACATCTTATCTCAAGGACCAATCATAATCCAGAATTTAAATGCATCGGTCTCACAACAAGTTTGTATTAATCACCAAATAATCTACTAAGTCAAGTTAGAATCACTTACTAAAATTTTTTCATTTCCTGAAAAGGCTTCCCTGGTGACTAGACTTTATAAAAGGTTGCCTCCGTGGGAATCTCACGGCTTGACTTTAGCAGATTCAGGGCCACACTCTCTAAGGGCCATGACCAACTCCATTGCTGAAGTCCAGCAGGGAATTACCATTGCATACATAGACGATAAAGTAGACGTTGTAAATCCGCAATTCGGATCACCGGTTCAGCACCATGCGAAAGAAGTTAAGGAAGAGAGGGTTTAGAAGGTTGTTTGCCATCGTTTGAATTAATCGCCATGTTCCTGATTCTATCCTAGTCTTGTGTCGCCGACCGCCATCATTGGAATTGATCACCATGTTCCTGATTCTGTCCTAGTCCTTGTCACCGGACGGTGATGATTACGTGGGTCAGGCAGTTCGTAAGTTCCCTTAATGGAAATTATGGATAATCGAGTAATTACCAGATCGAACTCATTCTGCAATGGCTTAAGAAAGTGCCCACTACATGATGCACAACAATCTCAACAACTTGTTTTCGAAATGATGCCAATTCCATGGTTCAGCAATGTGATATCGAGCTAGCACATAAGGGGATACGAAATAGATAGGTCTTGGTATCCCTAGAGCTATAACACAGCATACAAGGAGTAAAAAGTTATCACCTCCGAATTTTTGCCCCACATGTCCGTTCAATGTTGTCAGTGGCTCTGTGCCTCTTCCCGCTTGACTGACGCACACCTGATCAGATAGTCGTAGCTCCTCTTCTCCTTGAAAAGCTGGGAGAAATGGTGTTTGCAGTAGAGGTTGCATCCAAAGCTGTGTAACTGGAGGGCGAAAGGGCGCAACCTCCTTGGGAGCATTTGAAGCAGGACGCGTGGTAGGACTTGTCTTCAACTGTTACCTGCAAGATTTATTTTAAAAGCTCGGCGTGAGTCATCAACAAGCATTGAATGTTCTGGAGCATTTACAGTATAACTGAAAGAAATTGAAGATTCAAGACAATTATGATTAAGTTCACACCAAAGCCTTCTCAATCCCAGGAACCAAACACACTGCATTTTCAGCAAGCTGATCCGGAAATACATCAACAAAGCTCATTCAATGTTGAGAATGCCCCAAGCTGAAAATGCCAGCAACACAAATATAACTACAAGTCCGCACACCACACATGCTTCACAGGATAGTCGAGGAACAAACCTTCGTATTTATTGAATTTTCACATAGCCTTCTATTGACATACTTGACAACGGTGGGTACCTCAAGCTTCAGTAGAAGTATATATCTAGGTCTGCAAAGCATAAAAATTGAAAATATTGGCTTAATGCATAGAAGTTGCAATCACAACAAAGATTTTTTTTCACCCAAAGCATAATAACTCACCAAGATAGGCTTACTCGTGTTATTAGTGCAAACAAACAAACAACTCAATAAAACAGATATATTTTTTACCTAGACTCGTCAATGGCACCTTGCCCTTTCATCACATCACCAATTCGGCATAGCAACTCAATAAACATATTCAAGATACCCATCTAGGATCACCAAGAAACTTTGTTAGATTCATAAATAGTGAAATTTCAACTCTAAGCTAGCAACGAAATACCAGCTGTTACCTTTACATTCTCCTCAGTTAACTTCGGACAAGCCTGTATGCAGTCAAATAAATTACACCAATTTCAGTAGAGGGAATTTTTTCTAAAAAAGGTTCAACACAGGCACTCAATCAAGTAGCTATGTTTCAGGTTGGATAATGCTTGGATACATGGATGTAACACAATCTTCGGGTAAGAAGCAGAAGATTATCCTATCAAATATTGGTCTTTTAAAATACACAAAATTCAAGCATAAGAAATTTGGCACCAAGTGCAACTCACTAACATTCAGAGCCTTTTTAATCCGAGGAACAAGAGAGACAAACTTGATAACCAAGACAATATGTTAATACAATAACAAGCCCCTTCAATGTTGAGAAATTCTCGAACCTGAAAATGCCAGAAAAACAATATAAAAACTTTGCAGTTAGCTGAAGAACAAACCTTTGTCTTGTTTGATATTTCACGCAACAATCTATTGATAGACTTGATAACTCTGTGTACCTCTTGTTTCAGCAGCCACATAGGCATGTAAAAGCATACAAATTTACAACATGGGCTTAATGCATAGAACTGCAAACACACAAACTACTGCATCGTCTATTGCTTGCGGTAAATTGTTTAAGAATCTGGCAGGATCGGTAAAAGCTAATAAAATAGATAACCTGACTACTGCGCTTTCTCCTCGACTCACGTGACTACTGCGCTAAATAATAAATGCATGCTTAGCTCTGCCTCTTCATTACTGATTCACGCATCTGATTTTCAACTATAGAGTACACATGTTTTGAACTTCAGATCTAAACACTCAAAAAAAAATTGACACACACACATCCATACGCATACAGAAATATAATACATGTCCTGAAATTCAGATCCAATCACTATGGAAAAAAATAAAAGAATACTGCTGCCGATGTGGACAGTTGAAAGAGAAAGGTGGAGGAGCACCACCAAATTGAGGCGCGTGGTCAGGTTGAGTCGAGGAGAAAGCGCAGTAGTCAGGTGAGTCGGAGAAGACCGCTGCTAGGGATGTGTGGGGAGGAGACCTAGGGGCCAAAGGAGAGCAGCAAGTAGGAGTTCCAGCTAGGAGGTAGAGCCATCGACGCGCACCGTGGCGGCGTCCACGAAGTGGTTGCCCTTGTGGCCCGCAAGCGACATCTACGGTGCCTCGAGGCACGCCCCCCGTGGCGCAGTCGCGGCGAAGGCGCCCGAAGGCCAGCGCGTGGCGCCAAGAAGCCCTCCGGTGCGAGTGGACTCTCCCTGTGGTGCTTGACGCGGACATTCCGGCGCGTCGTGAGGCGGAGAGGCATGGGAGGGACTCACGGTGGATGAAAGAGAGAGATTTGATATAAGGGTGTGATTAGCGGGACACAAATTAATTATTCATTGAGGTATATTGGTACAGTGTAATTGTTAGTTACCATAACCAAAGATTGTGGAGGGCATCGGGGATCGAACGGTTCTTCTTCTTCCAATGTTTGGTGCGTATGTTTGACGGTTCTAATGCGTCTAATGTTTGAGATGACCTACTTGTACCTCGTGTCAGAAACTCGTCAAACTAGCTTTACTCTGATATCGCACCGCCTTCAACTCCTTCGCTGCTCTCGCGCTGCCTCCCCTTAATAATCTCTTCTTGCTCTTCATTTTTTTCTTTCATTTTTTTTCTTTGGCAGCTTTGGGGTTAATTTTCTGGTGCCCCTGGTTTAGTAGAAGTACATACTACTCAAGTTTTGCACAATAGTCCATATGAAAATTGGGTCTAGGGCATTTAGATCCAAAATATCCGTGCGCAAAATAATCTCGGTCATTGGGAACTTTTTCTTTTTCTTTCTAACGAGGAATCTGCCCCGAAGTACCAAGAACGTGCGCGTAAAAATCCAATGGTGGGCATGAAAATTACATAGTGGTCCAAAAAGAAAACCAAAATATATCTAGGACCTATACTTTTATAACACAGACCCTAAAGATACAACTCGGAAATTTGAACATGTTTTTCCTAATACTAGTTCGAAACTACCACCCCAGTATTATTGTATACCATGGCAAGACACACCCATCTACCAAATATGGGAACATTATCATGAACTATGATGTAGATATGGCCATGACCTAATCGGTCATTCCGCTCAAGAAACCCTCGAGTGTTCAAGTCATATCTAATGTGACTACGACTTTTTCGAATGTTTCAAATCTCATGTTTACCATTTTTGCATGGCTGGTACTGCAAACGAGAAGATGTCATGCATACCCTTTTCGTTTATTTATTTTCCTTTATATCCTTTCATTTTTTAAATCTATGTAAGAGTTGCCAGCATGCAAATTCATATATATCAAGATATTGAGTCATTTAGAAATCTCGGCGATTTTCAAGATATTGACCCACAGTGTACACCTTCAAAATAATTTCATAGTATAACTTCAAGAGCAAAGCTGCGTGAGTCTCTCTCTGTGTGTTTGTGTGTGTGTGTGTGCGCGCTTCTTCTTCCCGGGGTGTGACGTAGAAGTCAAAGATTATTAGCTACCGAACACATTTAATTTTTGATAACATGGTCTAGAGAAATAAGGGAGAAGATTCTAGTATGATGGAGAAGTGTGTTTTGAGGTTTGTGCATAGCATTCATTATGACGAAGACTATATATCAACAAAATATTCTAGATGCTAGAATGGAAAAGAAGATCCAACGACAAGAAATGCTGGATTCGCGAATCTTGATCCAATGGTCAACATTTAAAGTTATTCGTATACTATAGAGTGGTAAGATAAGATAAAATAATGCAGAAGTCAACGATTATTAGCTACAAGGGAGAAGATTCTAGTATGATGGAGAAGTGTGTTTTGAGGTTTGTGCATAACATTCATTATGCTGAAGACTATCAATAGAATTTTCTAGATGCTAGAATGGAAAAGAGGATCCAATGGCTAGAAATGTTGGGATTCGCGAGTCTTGATCCAACAGTCAATATTCAAAATTATTCATACACTATATAGTGGTAAGATAAGATAAGATAAGATAAGATATAGCAATCGAAATGTTTTTTTGTGTGTGCTAACGGGTGGGGCGAGTATGTCATACACACAATACAGTAGCACATACTCTAGATATATACGGATGTATCTAGTACTAAAACTTGACTAGATAAAGATGAATCTAAACCAACAAATATGGGTTAGAGGGATTATATGTTTGTAGCACAACTTGCTCTCATATATATACTCATACTAAAACATGTCTTGTATATGGAAATGTATATGTACACTCCTGCAGATACTTCACCACTCACACGTCACACACACGCTCAAACAGCTACACGTATATATGTACGTGGCCGCACACCACACACGCGTACACAGACACATATAAATACATGTACACATGGCCACACATTTACACACGGCAAGACACATGTACAAAAATATAAGCCTTAATTAATAATCTCTAGGGTGGAGGTAGTACAACTTAATTTTACGGTATTTAGGCCTTAATATTGTATTGTTTGGAAGAAGGAAAGTTAGTGTCCTACGACTTCTCTAGCTTTTCTTCTACAGTATAAGTTAGAGGATCTGTATAACTTGTTTCTTGCCAAAGATCGTGGTAAACATAGTTTTAGTCCCACTTCTCGTACCCGGGGTACAAATTAGTCCCATATCTTACAGAGTGGACAAAATCAATCCCAAAGCATGCATCCCTAGTGCAAATCAGTCCATTTCAAACAAATTTGAGCGTATTTGACCAAATTCGTACACGTTTAGCTGTCCTGATCGTGCCTTTTTGCGATTGAGGCAGTAAAATAGTACCGCCCTGGAAGTGGTGTCGTTTCACGACTTCTATTGCTTTTGAAAGTTCATGTAGAATTTTTGCGTAGATTGATGTCGTTTTAGCTTGCTGAACATTGTCCTCTACAAATGCTCAAGTTAACTAAAATTACACATGTGTGCATTTCACTCAATATTTCATCGTTAGTTTCAAGTTAGCTGAAATCTAACCAAATTTGATTCTTTTCTTATACACTTCACAATCCATATGCATCAATTGTTTTATATGTGATGATTCAACTTGAGCATTGTGAAGTATGTTGGATGAGCACATGGACATATGTTGTTCGTATATCATGTCAAATTCCCAAGATTTTAGCTTCAACACATGGGCTTTTCTGTAAACAACGATGCCTTGCATGGGCCCATAAATTGCCCTCGCCTCGCTTTTCTTATCGTATCTTACATCTTACAACTATATGGTGTATGGAGAAGTTTCAACACTGGTCATTGAATCAAGATTGTCAAATCCCAACATTGCTAGCAGTTGTATCTTCTTTTCCATTATGGGATCTAGAAGATTCTATTGATAGTGTTTAGCATAATGAAATTTATGCACAAACCTCAAATACACTATGAGGGTAGTTTCATATTTTCTTCATGTGTTGTTTTAGCTAGATGGTGGGACCCACATTATAAATATTTGCAACTAGTACATTATGGAGCTCTTGCTATATTTTATACCAAAGCCAAATTTACCTTTACGTCACATTTGGCAATTGCAACATTGTGGGTGCCCTTGGACAAGCCACAAGCTTATGGGTCACCCTTAAGAAAATTTCCCTAAGGTGAAGCTCTACTATGTATATATATGTGGTTATCCATAAGGACTACTTTTTGCTTGTGGACACCCTTATGGACAACATAGTGGATGCCCTAGGTGAACTTTTTCCATAAGGTGGGTCCCACACAGCTTGTGGAAGTAGCTATAACATCACCTATGTATAAGGTGAACTTTTGCCATAAGATGGGACCCACACAACTTATAGAAATAGCTAGTACAATGTATAAGGTCGAGTTCACCTTAATCCGGGATTCACATGTTTGTTAAAAATAGACACATGCAAGAGAGAGAGGAGAAATTAAAATAATTGTTTATTACTTATGGACAACCCATAAGCTTGTAGGACACCCTTAAGGAAATTCCACTAAAGTGAATCTCTACTATGTATATGGATAGACTTATGGACTACTTTTTGGCTTGTGGGTAGAGAACATAGTGGATGCCCTGGTCACCCACAATGTATAGCCAAATCTAGTTCCAAAATAGATATTTGGCTTTTGGAACTAGTTCCATACGTTGCAGGGTTAGTTCCAAATCTGAGAAACTAGGGAATCAGAGCAACTCCGTGCGCCGATGCAAAATTCCAAGTACTACTCTATCTGATCATGTGGTAGTGCACTTCTTCTCTCTCGTGCGATGGGGAGAGAGAACACCCTTTACTATGTGTTGTTTTATTCTGTGTAAGGGGCCACTATGCAGATATTTGGCAAGACAAATGTTGTGGAGCTAATGCCAAATTTGCCTCCCATGCTAAATAGTGGTGTGTGTCAGATTTCGTGACATCAACATCGTGGCTGATAAAGTGAACTTATCTATAAGCTGGGACCCATATGTCTACAAAAAGTATACAGGTGCGAGAGAGAGAGAGGAGAGAGTAAATAATTTTATATTGCTTATGGACAAGCCACAAGCTTAGGTGAAGCTCTACTATGTATGTGGTCTCATCCATAAGGACTACTTTTTGCTTATGGACAACATAGTGGATGCCCTAATACTTTTTTTGCTTATGGACAACATAGTACAGATCTCGTTCCGTGAAAAAAGAAAAACAGAGTTCATCCATGCAAGTAAAATAGTACTACAGAGCTCGTCCAGTACAACCCGTACCCTAGGCGTCTACTAAAGTCGGGCCGGTCACAGTCTCCTCCAAATTAACTACTCAGACCGTCTAGACGTCTACTAGTACTAGGAAGTAGGGAGTCGACGGGTCACTATGTCCTCTAAATGCAACTGAGGAGCGCATGCTCATGTTGATTAATCTAGCTTTTCCCCCCTTGCCTATTCCCCTGCCCCCTCCAGGGCGTCTTCCCCTTCCGCACCACGCGCCGCCGCTGCCGCCATAAGCCGCTTTCGGATTCTCGTCCTTGTCTCACTCAGGCAGTTGCCACCCTTGATTCCCCCTCTCTTCCGAAACCATAATCAATGAAATGCAGACGCTGCCTTGCGATGGCGTCAGCGAGCAAGAATAGTGAGCATGATTCTGAGATTTTTCACGACGTGTTTACCGAAGGCCCCTTTGAAGAACTCATAACCTGATACGACGTCATCACCGCCGCCAGCCTAATCGGTTTGTCCAAACTTTTTCTGGAATCTACGAAAGCTAGTGCAACTCTAGATGATTCAATGCCATTTGGCCTCCCATGTGTTCTTCATTCCCTCCTAACCAAGGGACCGCTAGATTTCTTGCATTACTTCAAAATTGATAGCTTCCCGTGCAAGCTGTCGCCGCTGGACAGGTTCTCCTCCGATGCTATGGTACCGGGCTATACTTATGGGCAGTGGGTAGGCGCCAATGGGATTGGATTGCCACATCTAGCTTCAGAGGCAAGTTGGAGCTTTGCAACGTGTACACTCGTTGCAAGATTCCTCTTCCAGCATTGTCATTCCAAGCAACCGACCAGCCAACCACGTTCTTGTTGGATAATGATCTTCCAGCTGTAATGCAGAAGATTGCTATTTGCCAAGTTCTCATAGCTGCTGGGAGATATAAAGATTTATCGCTTGTTGCAGTCCTCAACGTTAGAATTGCCATCCTCCAGGGCGGTGATGATGGATGGACAGTTCTTCCACTTTCTCTTAACCACACCCTGAGCCCTTATAGTTACAATGATGGAATTACCCACGACGGACTGGTGTTTGCCACAACTCTGTATGGCAACGTTCATGTTTGGGATCCTCTGCATCTTGGTAATTATTCCTTCATATGTAGTCTACTGGCTTAATTACTCATGTGCCCAAGCTATTGTACTGAATTGACATAGGGAGTGTTTCGTTTAAATGAAAATACGAGTAGTTATTTTAGACTCTATGAACTGTATGAATCATAGTTTTTCCATACTATTTTTTCTTATAACAGTCGTTTGATTCATCGGATTGAATTATGCACAGTAGATTTTTCTAGATGTCTTTTAGTTCATTCGATAGAAATTTAAGATATACTTGAAGCTCCTGAAAAGAATCCGTTCAATGGTTTTTCCGTGCAATGTAATCCAACACAACCGCAATCCTACAGGAGTATAAATGGACATGCAAATGTAAAATCATGTGTCTTTCCTATCCTATGTTTTCTGCATTTGCACGGGTTTTCGACAAGTTCCCCTGCAAATGAACCGGTTAATTATCTTTGCCTTTTTAGAAAAAACGAGCCAAAAATTGCCTGTCTTGTTCAAAAAAAAGATGAGTCCGTTCTCTAGGAAATTTCCGTATTATATAATGCTTTGTTTCCTTCGTACGATTCTAGGCCGTAGTTGTTTTTCCTATGTTCGAGCTACTTTGCATGCAGTTCAATTGGAAGGAAAATTTTCAGTAGGATTCACTATATCATGCTGCCGGAATCATAAGTTAACGCATTTTGCTACCTTTTCAAGGTCCTGTGGTGGTCTTGGCGGGACCAGCTACCGCTGACGAGTTGGTGGATTCATTTCTTAATGCTACTGGAGACGAGCACGACTACTTTTTTGGTTTTTGGTGGTTAGCAAGATCTGCAGATGGTTCTAGACTTCTTCATATATACGCTTGAGGCTTCTTATGATCCTAGCTATCTTACTTATCATTAGCGCCATCATACTAGTGCTGCTCATCCTCATGTTGTACACTATGGTCGTACTATCTCCACTTATACTTCTGAGTTTGGCTGCTTGGTGTTCTCAATGAACACTGGTCAGGTTGATCAAGCTAATCCATGGGAAAGGATTGCTGACCTTGGATCATATTCTCTTTTCCTTGGAGTGAACTATCTGATTATCATGCGCATAGGCGGTGCAGATCTTACCTCAGGTTATCTGACGAGAAGCAACTGTGTCTACATCTTACCAACTGCAGCATGACTTTTCAAAGAGGCACAACCTGAATTATGCCGCTTCAGTCTTAGTGGTAAAGATGTCGGTGTTACTTCTGAAATCAATGTCCTTGAGGGAATTAGTAACCCTCGCTTCTGGACAGGAACGGTGAAGCATCCGCTTTGGTTCGTACCAACCTTCGCGAACACCGTCGATTGGAACCAGCCTCATGCTTAACTAAGAAACAAGACATGTTGCCACAGTACGTAATGATGCAATCCATATGTAATAGTTGGTACTACAAGTAGAGAAATAGTTCTGGACCATGTTGAAATGTTTATTTTGTTTGGTTGTCTGAAGTCATCGGCTTTCAACTTGTTGGTCTCCTCTCTTTTGAAACATGTCCTTGTATCGGTACTATATTTATTTACTCATATGAACTTGACTATATTTTTTTGGACCTTTAGCATAATGCACTTTAGTCCGCCGATTCTAGAGTTCTTTTAGAAATTATGGAAATTTTAGCATCAACAGGATGTTACGGACCACATGTCATACACATGAACAATCACCTCAATGCTTGTGTAAGGGTCGTACTCTATGAAAACAACCTTGGCTTGAACGATTATATAACCTCATACACTAGTATTTGGATAAGCTGATATGACGAGACCTTATTTTTTAGAGATTTATCTTATCTTATCTTACCACTATATAGTGTACGGTTAACTTTCAACATTAACCGTTGTATCAAGACTAGCAAATTCTAACATTGCTAACCCTCGAATCTTCTTTTCCATTCTAGCATCTACTCACTCCGTTCCATAATATAAAATGTTTTAACTTGCGTGAAACGAATGTATCTAGATGACTTTTAGTGTGTGGTTCACTCCGAATATACACACTACTTTTAGTGTGTAGTAAAAGATGTCTAGATACATTTTTTCACAAAAGCTAAACCATCTTATATTTTGAAACGGAGGAAGTAGGAGATTCTATTGATACTGTACTAGACTTTAGAACAATAAACGCTATGCACAAGTACAAGAACCAAATATACACCCGATACTTTATGGAAGCGGCTCGAAAATATAATCATTTTCTCAGCTTTACCTGTTACTACTTTATGGAGTAGTACCATTTTATATTGTGATGATATGGCATTCATTCTACTAGGATGTGTTCCGTTTGAGAATTAGGTGGAATGGAACAGAACCATTCTGTTTCCCAACTAAATTAGGTGCTAGTTGTTCTCTCTCACGGAGAACTGGATTCTCCCGGACGTTGGTGCTTCTATGCTTCCTCTAAGATCAGCGGTGACTAGCCACTGTAAATCTCCTCCTGGGGGTCCTGGAAGTTGAGCTCCAAGAAACTCTGGATGTGGGCGTCCCAGTAACTCCGACAGTGAATCCAGATCCCTCTCGAAGATCAGTTGACCTCCGTTTCCCAACTGGTAGAACTGGATGAACTGAGTCTCCATCTACAAGAATTAAGGATGAGGAAATTAGTGAAGTGATCAAGTGTGTCAACTTTTAGGTAGTAATGTAAGATTTTTGAGGAACATGATTTTTTGAGAAAGAATGAATTCCCAAGGATAAGAGAGGAAATAGTTTTTCATAAATACTCACACTTTGGTTTTGAAACTAAGTTTTTTTTGAACGTCCATTCTAACTAGGGTCTCCTATGGTCATAGGGTATCCTATGGTCAGGATGGCTCTGATACCAACTTGTCAACACCCGGATTTTGAATCCCAGATGCCTGTTATGCCATACCTCGCAATCCCAGGATTACCATTTTTGCGAGACATAACAGACTGGATATCACAGTACATCATCCATTACAAACCATACATAAGGTCTTACACAAATAAGGATCTCATGATCCAGTCTTAATACAACAA
Organism: Avena eriantha; assembly: GCA_910589775.1. Lineage (NCBI taxonomy): Eukaryota > Viridiplantae > Streptophyta > Magnoliopsida > Poales > Poaceae > Avena > Avena eriantha. Next base: position 68,063,568 of record OU342743.1, on the reverse strand, counting down.
GCAGCAGAATAAAAGATACGTGTAGTGGTGGGGTCCATCTTCAAGGGCACAGGCAATGCTGACAAAGGCAGATAGTCCTAGTTATCATAGCCGTCCTGCTGACCATCATCTTGTTAGTCTCCTTCATAGTCTAGCCATGAGAATAGCCAGGGACAAAAGCCATGAGTACTCTTTAAGTACTCGCAAAGTACCACTAACAAGTAGTATAGTTCTGTGTTAAAGTGCTAACTCTAAGTTTAACTATCAAGGTAAGTTTGAAACCTAAGTAGAGTTCAGAAGCAAAGAAAGATAAAATAAAGTTCTAGAATCACTTAAGTTGGGAAGCTAGTGTCATAAACACAACCCTGTTGTGGTCAAGTCAAGTTCATCATTCATTTCATAAGTTATTTTGAAAACATCTGACAACAAAATAGTATGGCCATTCCAACTATCCATAACCGCGGACACGGCTATTCGAATAGTTTGACACTCTGCAGAGGTGGTACACTTTCACCACAAGATTCGATACATCTGTTAGGGATAACCCTGAATCATCATACTTAGTATGCAGATAATGAAACATAACCTTTCCTTTACACACCCTAGTATAAGCACCTCTCCTATGAGAATGGCCTCCCAAGCATGACCACCTGTCATCTTGGGCACTGCATAGGTGGACAACATTGAGAGGTACCTCAGCTTAAACCTCTCCCGCGAGGGAACTAATACTAATGCATATAAATTTCCGGCTAAGCCTTACCCAATCCAGGTAGTGTGGTTGTACAGTAAATTTGGAATGGTATCGCATCTGAATCCAACCATCGGTTTTGTAAAAGGGTTAAGGCTCATGCCTCAACATTTTCATCATCATAAACCATTTGCATTTCTGAACACATGTCAAAACCTCTCAATAGAATGACTCATCATTCTAAGGTTTTCATAATTCATTTTCACCAAGTATTCCCATCTAAAGTGACTCAAGTTTTTATCTACTCTAAACTACTAAGTTAAGAGTGTTCACTAAGGTGGAAAATGATGGGGTCAATATCATGCCATAGAATGACATCTAAATTCATCTAACTAGGTCAAGTTTTATACTCTTTATGCTACCTTCAAAACAATCAAAGGACTTTGGTAAAGTAAAGGAAGTAAAGCTTGGAAAATAATACTTGGGGTAAGTAAGTAGTCAAAGTGGTATAACTAAAGCATGCCTAAAGCATCTTTGCTCAATCATCTAGCTTGATCCTAGCTTGTTAAGCATTATACTTGCAAGTGTTAGCTTGCGTTGTTAATGGTGGCTTGCTATTATAATACTTGCAAGTGTTAGCTTGCCTTGGGTAGTGAAGTGGTTGAAGTTTTCTTCCTCCTCTTGATAGAACTCCTCCTTGAAAGCTTGGTCGGTACTATCGTCTATAAATACATACGAAGTACACAATCACCAAACAATACTTAACTAGTCTAATTAGCACTATAAGGCACACATTTGATGATCTATTATCATCACAAGCATCACAAGTTTCTTTAACTAGTTTCATCCTTTTTATTTTAGAAAAGTAATTTCTACTCATTGAAAATTAACTAAGATTTAATATTCACCACTTAAAATATGGGATCATGTAGACACATGTCATCACCACATATTCTAATCATGTGGGAATGTGATTTAAAGGTGGGATCACAATTACTTTGGTTTAAGTTCATTATTTAATGATTTAAAGTGACTAGAAATGCCTATATAGCATTATTTTGGTACTAGTCCAAAGTCACTGCATGTAAACCTTAATATTATTACATATTCAGATAGGTATGGTGAAATGTGATTTTTGAGAGTTGGAATCAACTCAAAAGCTACCATGGTTGATTTTACAAAAATGTTGCAAGGTGCAAATGCTTCTGTCTTGTTATTTTTACTAGGATAGATCTCTAACTCTAATTGAATTAAATCTAACGGTATTGGATAGATCTTTTCAGTAGCTTTCTAACAAAATTGGAATCACTCCATTTGGATTTGTAAATCTCTCTGAATTGATTTTCAAACTAGGGAACAAAACTAAGTTTAAACTAAATAGAAAATCCTAATTTGAATTAAATGGGTTGTGCGGGAACGCTAACGGGCCGACCTAGTGACACTCCGTGGCGCGGGGCACAGCTGACAGGTGGGTCCACCGGTCAGAGGCTCATAACACGCGAAGCGGTACGGGGTGATGTGGGCTATTAGATTAGAACTAGGATCTACTGCTGGGGCTCGTCGTCGACGACGGACAGGTCGCCGGTGAGGTCTAACCCTAGCGGCTCGGTGGGGGTGCTCAGGGGGCGTACCAGGGCTACAGCGACGACGGTGATGGGGGCAAACGAACTGGCTGTCGATGGCGGACTCAGGGGTGGTCGAGGTAGCTCCGGGGGTGGACGAAACCGATGTCGCCTTCTCCTCCTCTGCCGTGGGCTCCTCCGACCAAATTCCGGTGAACAAGTGCTCGCGCAGCTCCAGGTAGAGGTGGGGAAGGACCAGTGAGGTGAGGGGAGTGGAATGGTGTGAGTGGATTGTGCTGGGGTGGCCTCTATTTATAGCTCGACGAGGCGACCAAGAGGGATGGGCGGGCTACTCCGGCGAGGGCTGCACAGTGTGCTAGCGGCGTGGCTCGAGGTAGGGGACGGTGGCTGGTCTCCTGGCGGTGTGCTACGGCTTAAATGCGGGCTTAGGGGCGGTGGCGTTTGGTCGGGCGGTGCTCACGCTATAAGCGGCAGAGGCGGCGGTCTTCACGGCGAGCGGTGGCTGTGGTGCGATTGGCCGCGAACGGGCATGTCTGGGGTGTTCCCTAGGTTGTGGAGACGTGGTGGACGTGGGCTGCGGTCGAGGGGCGGCGTGTGCACGCGTGTCGGGCGTGGCGCTCTGGCGCGTGCTCGGCATGGCGCAGACACTCAGTGCGTGGCGCGCTACGGGTGGTCCACGACTCGGTTGTGCTCGGGGAGGGGACAGAAAGTGGCGGTGAGGTCTGGACTAGCTCATAGACATGGTGAGAGAGAGAAGGGTGGTCTGCTCCAGCGATGGCAAGTTAGGCTGGCGACATGGTGCTCGGCATGGCATGACATTGTTGCTAGGGGTAGGGGATGGGGTGTTTATTTCTTGGTTTGATCAAGTGGAGACAGATGGAGTAAATGGTGGTCAATTGGGGGCAAAACCCTGTTGTAAACAGTGAGCTAGGTTTAGACTTTGATTCCTGCCTGCCAAGTGTTTGTAAAAATGGCCGCAAGAAATTTACTTTGGAATTTTGAAAATATTTTTGGTGGGTGTGCTAGGCATAAGCTTGAGACTCTATGGGTGCTTGGGTTTTGAAAATTGAGCTTATTTGAGGGGTTTTTGAAATAGTGGGATCTTCCCATATGAACTAGATTCAATTTTCAAATGCCATTTAAATTTAGTGTTTGAAAGTTTTTGGAAGATCACAAAGTGGGCCTTGGTACATCATTATGTGTACTAGCAATGGGTGCAAAGATCCACATTTGTTTCTGTTAAGAATTGAGTTCTAGGAATAGCCAAAGTAGGCATTCTGATTAAAATGGCACAAAATGACCATTCTCTTCTTTTATTCATTTTGATTTTTTTTTCTTTGGGATTTGTTTGGGAATGATCTAGATGATGTTTATTTCACCTAAGAATTATTTTACAAGCAATGGATCACTTAAACAAGGCAATTCAAATCAACTCCTATTTTAAATGCACACACACATGAATGTTTTAATAATTTTAATTGGAAAAGTTTTTGTTAACCCTAATTTTGATGATTTGGATCTAAATAACCTTGGATTGAAGTTTTGGGATGTTACAGCAACCCTATCCATGCCTCCCTCCTCTCTCTCACTATCGGCAGAGGCGCCCAGATCCTACTCCCTCCCCGGCGGCCCTCCCTCGTCTCTCCCACGCCTCTCCCTCTCTCCGGGGCAAGCAGCAGCGGTGGCGGGGCAAGCAAACAACAATGAGATATCCTCATCTATGTGCCCTATCCACTTTAATTTGGACCAAATATTGCAAGTTTTGTTGATTGCTTTATCAAATCTATGATATATGCTAGATCAAATATATTTGTTCTTCTTACTACTTAAAATACAAACAATATGCTGCTAAATTTTTTCTTAGTTTGTGTTACATCTAGGAGGTATCCCCACCATAGGTATGAATGAGGTGGGCTGAACCCAATCCTAGAAATTCCATTTCATCCAACCAAACAAAATATAACCATTCCATTCCTCACTTTTGGCTGAACCGAACACTGGGATGGAACCGTTCCGTGCCTGGAGAATGGAACCATTCCATTCCATGCTACTACATTCCAGAGCCGAACACACCCCTAGACAGCGTTGGCGTGCTAGACTAGCTAGCTAATTACTAGTAAAGTTTCCTCGATGCTAGTACAACAGTAGTACTAGACAGCATTGGCGTGCTACACTAGCTAGCTAATAATTAAAGTCTCCTCAATGCAGCTACGCCTTGCAGTAGAAGACCGATGAAGGAACACGCAAAAACTCCTCGTTCAAAGAGCCATACCGTCTTCCCCATCTCTGGCAGTATTTGGCATCGTATCCAACACGCGCATCACTCATTTTCCTCGCCATCTCATCCGCAGCATCGGTCCTTCCAGGCCACCACCCCTCTCCTCCAAAACCTCCCAACAGTCATAGATTGATCCGCCTCGCCCCCAAACCATCGGGACGTGATGGCGGATTTGGGGCCCAACTGGTGGTACGACGGATGGAGCAATGTCGGCGCTGACGTGTTCGACGAGATCGCTATGTGTATGGACACTATCAGCACCGTCCGGCTGGCCGCATGCTCCAAGGAGTTGAACCTCCGAGTCACTAGCGAAAAAGGTAGCAAATGCCCCATCGATGGTTGCGGGACATTGGTCGAGTACTGTCAGGTCCACAACCACAAGATTGCGTGCGTGCATGGCCCTTGCAACTGCATGGAGGATGGCTACATTTTCGCCGCCTCGTCGGCGGCGCTCCTCGCCCACCTCTGTGAAGCTCACTCGATGAGGGTGTGCAGTTTCCGCTATAGCAAAACAAGCAGGTACTCCTCTAAGCCTCTGCCGGCAACAGGCCTGTGGACAATAGATATCATCGGATCCGGATACGATGGTACTATGTTGATGGTGCGATTTGACACACGCCAAACGCTACACATCGTATCCGTCGTATGCGTCAGGTCGGCGGCGTGTTTGTCATCGCGGTACATGGTGAAGTTTTGGTCGTCGACTGTGATTGAGGGGAGAGGGATAAAAAATTCCGGGCTATTCGTGCTGGAGAGCACCGCATCGCCCGACGACATCCCGTTCGAAGAGCTGCAGTGGCTGCTACCGGTGCTGATGTCGCACCTGGTCGCTCGTTAACCGTCGGTGTTCACCCTGGAATACTATCTTCGGATTAACAGGATTCATGAGTGAGATAAACACATCTTAATGTTTGTTGGAGTATCTGAACTGCTAGAAAGACTTACTACCTGTTCTTAGTAGTTGTCTTAGGAGTATTTTTATGGAGTTCAACTACTGCTAATGTATTTTGTAGTAATACCTACTGTATGTACTGGTACTTATCATTTTGGGAGACGTGGTTCCTAGCTTAAGGTAGTTATGAGTATTTTCTATGGAGTTCTTCCTCTGCTAATATATTTTGCAATAATAACTATGTACTGGTGCTGTTCAGATCGACCGATGAAGTGCATAGTATGGTCTCGCTTTACTTTTGAATCCGGCCTAGCTACATCTATTGAATTTCTGTGTGTGCAATATTGCTGAATCTGTCAATTATTGTCTATGTACTGCTAATTTGGTCAGTTTGAAATGCTGCTGAATTTGTCAAGTGCTGCTGAATATGAACTGGGAATCTGTCAAGTGCTGTTGAATATGAGCTGGGAATTTGTCGATATTTTTTTGATCATATTCTGTACTGCTGAATCTTTTAAATGCAACTGAATTTATCAAATGTTTCTGTTGTTACTATTAGTACGTACAATGCAATATTTTGTAGAACTGACTGTGATGTACGTGTACTTGTTTAGATCAAGTGCAGCAAATTGTCTTGCTTTTCTTTTGGAACTTGGCATTTTATAGAACTAATACTGATGTACTGCTACTTGTTTAGACCAAGTGCAGTACATGGTCTTGGTTTTCTTTTGGAACTTGGCATTTTATAGAACTAATACTGATGTACTGCTACTTGTTTAGATCAAGTGCAGTAGATGGTGTTGCTTTTTTTTGTAACTTGGCCTTGTCATAAACTCATAATCTTGACCAGGCTTTGCATTGATGTGAGAAGGAGGCATGCATAGAAAAGCAGACCCGATCGTCAGTTTTGCTTGCTCCAATGATTGAGTGTATTAGGAGAACAGGCCAAACTGATCGTGGGCCAAGGTTTTTTTAGCTGGAACAAGAACTGATTTTCTCTGTATTGCTATTGAATTTCTAGCAGGAAAGCTACTGAATCTCTCAAATGTTCTGTCGTTGCTATTACTAAAGCATTTGTGCAACTAATACCGATGTACTGGTATTGTATTTCATTGTCTGTATTGCTGCATTGGTCACTTTTGAAATGCTGTTGAGTTGGTCAAGTGCTCCCGAATATTAACTTCGAATCTGTTGATAATTTTTCTACCTTATTTTATACTGCTGAATTTTGACATGAATATCTGCCAAAAAGAATTATCGCTTTCCCCCGCCCTCGCTGAGGTCTTTGTTTCGAATCCGGCAGAGCACATCACAATGCAATTTTTATTAACCAGCAGAAGAAATCTAGTACTCCCTCCGATCCAGATTAATGTTCTTCCATTTGTCTAGATTCTGACATATCTAGTCATGTTTTAGTGCTAGATACATCTGAATCTAGCCAAATCCAAGAACATTAATTTGGATTGGAGGGAGTAGCTCATTCGACCCCTCTTTAGCCCAGAACATTTTAATTCAGTCTTTTAGGGGTCAGGTACTGCTGACCACAGCCCAATGAAATTTTAGAAAGGAGCCCATGGAGCATAGCCGAGAACATATTAGTTCGGCCTTTTACGGGTCAGCGGACTGCTGAGCACAACCCAGTGAAATTTAAGAATGAAGCCCATGGAGCATATCCCATGGAATATAACCCATGTAGAGAAATAGCCAAACTCTTTTTAATTCGGTCTTTTAGACATTGCCCCTCCACCTCTCATAATAAAAAAACTCTGCCTACCCATGTTTTTAAGAAAATACCCCATTATGTGGCATTTTATAAATTGAGATGCTAGGAGTGTTGCTCTTTTATATTTTAAAAGAGATAAACATAGACACACAAAATATTTTAAGAAGACGAATACAAAAGTTAGAGTATTAATAAAAGTTTAATGATATTTTTTCCATAAATATCTTTGTTGTATTTGGCACTCAGTTTACATTTATTTGATTTGAAGGTCTTTTGTTCGAATCGCCTTTGTGTGTGTGTGTATCTTGGGTTTGCATTTTTTTCTCCTAGCAATATCGCATTACGGAGAGGCTGACATCATGGACCCACCAGCATGCAGCGTCCCTGGAGTTTGTTTTGAGGGTGGGTTTGAAAAAAGTTTAAATACTTGTACAGAGAGGCTGAGGACCCACTAGACAGAACATACAAGGTTGTATCGGGGACCCACAAGCCAGAACATGCCAGAGAGGCTCACATAAGGGCCTCAGTAGTAAGACCATACACGACTGCCACGGTGAAAACAGCGGATGCGGCCGAAAAAAGTCCATCATACACACATTGCACTTACAGAGAAGCTGGCATGTCGGACCCAGCAGGCCCAAGTATAGCCCATGAAATTAGCCTATCAGCCCCAAGCATAACCCAATACCTTTTAAGGCTTCCTTTTCGTGGTCTTGTGGCCACCAACCATAGCCCATTAAATTTAGGAGTGAGCCCATGGAATATAAGCCATGACGAATAGTCCGCCCTGAGTTAGCCCAGAATCTTTTTAATTCGACCTTTCTGAGCATTTTTTGTACTCTGAGGCTGACATCTGGGACCCCCAAAAAACAGTCCAACATACACACGTTTCTTTCAAATAGAGGCTGTCAACTGGGACCCAGCATAGACATGTTTCCTGCACAGATGTAGTTGACATCTGGGACCCAGCAAGTTTCCAAGGTCAAAACAACGGACATGGCCAAAAAAGTCCATCATACGCACATTTCATTTACAGAGAGGCTGATATGTGGGACCCAGCAGCGCGACCTTATATAGATGCTACATCGAGCAACGTTGCCAGTTCGAAATAGGGAGCCGCGACCGAGAAAAAAGTTCAACATGTACACGTTTCTTTTAATAAGAGGCTAAAATGTGGGACCCGGTAGCGCGACCTTATACATATGATGCATCGAGCAACGTTGCCAGTTCGAAATAGGGAGGCGCGAGCGAGAAAAAAGTTTAGCATGCACACGTTTCTTGTAATGAGAGGCTGAAATGGGGGACCTAGCAGCGTGAGCAAACAGCAGATTCATCGAGCAACACTATCTAGTTCGGAACAGGGTAGCGCTAGAGAAGAAAAAATTCCATCATACCGACGATTCTTCTAATGTGAGGCTGACATAAGGGACCCACCAGCCTAAATAAACGGCTGATGCATCGAGTAATGCTATCAAGTTCAGAACACGAAGGCGCGACAGAGGGTAAAAAACCCATCATACACACGTTTCTTCTAATGAGAGGATGACATGTGGGGCCAGCATCGTGATTAAACGGTAGATGCATCGAACAACGCTATCAAGTTCGGAACAGGGTAGCGCGAGCGAAGGAAAAAATCCACCATACACACGTTTTTTCTAATGAGAGGATGACATGTGGGGCTCAGGAGGTTGGTTAAACGGTAGATGCGTCGAGCAGTGCTATCAACTCGGAACAGGGTAACGCTAGCGAAGGAAAACATTCCATCATACACATGTTTCTTCTAATGAGAGGATGACATGTGGGCCCTAGAATCGTGATTAAACGGTAGATGCATCGAACAACGCTATCAACTTCGGAATAGGGTAGCACGAGCCAAGGAAAAAATCCATCATACACATGTTTCTTCTAATGAGAGGATGACATGTGGGGCTTAGGAGGTTGGTTAAATGGTAGATGTGTCGAGCAACGCAATCAACTCGGAACGGGGTAGCACGAACCAAGGAAAAAAATTCCATCATACACACGATCCTTCTAATGAGAGGCTGACATGTGGGACCTAGTAGCCTGACTAAACGGCAGACGCCTCGAGCAACGTTATCGAGTTCAAATCAGTGAGGCGCGACCGAAAAGTATGGTATGCTAGAGACACTGACGTCCGGGACCCACATGCCTCAAAAGACATCGGCGAGTCAACATCGCACGAGGAAACAAAAATCTTGCTTCTGCCACGCGCTGGCCAAGCTTCCTCCATGTTTTTAGCAGATTCGTCATAGAAGAGGGCCGTGAAACCGGAAAAAAAGTTTTCCATCGGCCATGACTGAGCCGAGAATTTCATCGCGGAAGACACGCCTTCTACGACGACCTTCGGGCCAATTCGTTGCGGGAGGAAAATTTTCTTTTAGTGCCTGCTTCCCTTTGTGAAGGGCCTTTCTTTTTACTTTTATGTTGAGTCTCTGATACAATGCAAATATATCTATAATTTTTGATGTTCCATGCTTGGTTTTATCCACTTTCTTGTGTTTTGTCCACAATTTGGAGTACTTTTCATGTGATTTCTTGGACTAACCTATTAACGAGAGCCACAGTGCCAACTGCCTGTTTTCTACTGTTTTTGGTTCCAGGAAAGTCAGAAAATGAATATTCTCGGAATTGGACGGGACAAAAGCCAAAGTGCCTATTTTACCGGAAGTCATCTAGAGCCAGAATACGAGACGGAGAGGAGCCAGGGGGCCACCACACCACCTGGCCGCGCGGGCTAGGCCTGGCCGCGCCAGGGGGTGGTGTGGCCAGCCCAGGCACCCCCTCGGCCTCCCTCTTCGCCTATAAGTTGCCTTCTGACCTAAAAACTAAGGGGGGTTCGAAGTTTTTCTAGAAGGAGTTCCGCTCCGCCACCACCACTAGATTCCACGAAACAACACCAGAAACTCCGTTCTGGCACCCTACCAGGACGGAGAATTGGAGGAGATCATCACCATCATCATCACCATCGCTTCTCCATCGACCATCCATGTTTCCCCCATCTATGAGTGAGTAATCCCTCGTTGTAGGCTATGGGGATGGTAGGGATTGGATGAGATCGTTCATGTAATGGCATCAGATTGTTAGGGCATGGTGCCTAGTATCTTCTATTAGTGCTTTATGACTTTTTTGCGACTTGTTGTGCTTACTGCTTGTCACTAGGGCCCGAGTGCCATGATTCCAGATCTGAACATGTTATTGATTCATTATGATAGTATTGTTTATGGTCTTATCTACAAGTTATATACACACGTTGTTGTCCAGAACCAATGGCCCCGAAGTGACAGAAATCGGGATAACCGGAGGGAATGGCTTTGATGTGAGGATCACATGTATTTATGGAGTGTTAATGCGTTGCTCCGGTGCTCTATTAAAAGGAGCACCTTAATTTCTAGTTGTTCCCTTGAGGCCCCGCTGCAAACGGGCTGGCAGGACAAAAGATGTTGTGCAAGTTCTCATTGCGAGCACGTATGACTATATATGGAACACATGCCTAAGATTATCTAGTACTTGGATGCTTTATCTTATTTATCTGCAGTTGCCCTATGTTCTGATTGCTATGTGAATTGTCTTGTCCATGCAACGCCCGTCCGTCCATCCCTATGCCTACTGCACTCGAATCCTACTGTTTACTGCTATTGTTACTACTGTCTTTACTTTACTTCTGCTACTACTTTGTTATTCCTACTATAAAACTGTTGCTACTGATAAACTGTTGTGAGCAAGATTGTTTCCAGGTGCAGCTGAATTGACAACTCAATTGTTAAGGCTTATAAATATTCTTTGGCTCCCCTTGTGTCGAATCAATAAACTGGGTTTAACTTCTCTCGAAAATACTACGATACACCCCCTATACTTGTGGGTCATCAAGACTATTTTCTGGCGCCGTTGCCGGGGAGCATAGCTTTATTTATCAAGTCCACTTGAAATCACTATTGTTCAAGCTAAGTTTATTTTCGCCTTGTTTGCTTGTTTCTTTATCAAAAATACAAAAAAATAGTTCCTACTCTAGTTGTTATTTTTGTTGGTCTGTTATAGTCTTGTTTTATCATGCTTGATGTCAATGGTTGGTTTCTTTGAAACTGAATCTTATTGGCAAGGTGGGTTCACGGAAGATCAAAAATATTATTATAAGGAACACCTCTTGTCACAAAAAGGGAAACACTTTTGGGAACAAATTGATAAATTGTATACCATTGCTAGAAACGTGTGCTCTACTTATAATGTTACTTATTGTTGTGATAAATCTCGTTGCAGAAAGAGGTATAAACACCTCCCTTTTCAATGTGAGTCTAATGATAATGATACCATATCTTCTTATGCTAAACGAATTTATGACTTTTATGATGCGGAACAAATTGGATAATTTATTGCTTGGAAGGGTGCTTTTGAACTTGCTAGTTTGCTTGAAAATATTGATGATTCACCTTACAAATATGAGGTTTATGGTATACTTAAATTTTGCTTTGATAATTACAAGGAAGAAAATGGCTATATTCTTGAATATATTAATCGATGCTTTCCATAAACGGAAGATACTAATGCCTTGCAGGAGCTTATGGAAGAAGAAATTGCTGAAACGGGAAGCTCATTAGATGAAAAAGAGGAGGAGAGTGATGAACAAAAGGAGGAAGAATGGATTAGCTACCCATGCCTACCTTCTAATGAGAGTAACACTTTATCCCTTACATTATTTGATTGTCCTCCATGCTTACTAAAGGAGGATGAATGTTATGTTCCTCAGGATTCTTTTGAAAATGTTTATAATAAAGCTCTAGTGCTTGTAGATCATGAAGAGCTTGCTTTATGTGATAGTTATATTGATGAGTTTATCCATGAGGCTACTGAAAATTATTATGAGAGAGGAAAATATGGTTGTAGAAGTTTTCATGGTATTGAAACACCTCTCTATGTGTTGAAAGTTTTGAAGTTACTCTTGTTTTATCTTCCTATGCCTGTCACTTTGTTCTTTGTGAATTTGTCGTGGTGGTGTCACGGCAGATGCCATGGATAGGCTAAAGGTGGGGACTAAATGCACTAGGGGAATCCAGGGAGGGATAGTGTGGTGATTCCACACACAGAAGTTTTATATTTGATTCACCTTCACAAATTACAAGTGCTCCTAGAGCTGTATTGGGGAGAGGACGAAGAAGGAACTCTCTTACTCTCGCCACTAGCTAGCCCTCAGAGTAATCTCTCCTGTATTAACCAGATGGACCTCACCCGTTCAAGACCAACCCCTTCTACAGAGGCCCTAGCCCTCCTTATATAGGGATGGCTAGGTCTCCACTTAGGGCATACGTGGAAGCATATTCCAGGGAATATGCCTCCTCCCAAAATAGTAAGCAGACCGGGTCACTTTTCCCCCGCGTCACCCATGCAGAGGCTACGTGAGCCTCTGCGGCGCCTGCATCACCCGACGTCGGCTTTGTCACCTTTGTCGGCTCCTTCATGATCCGGGGCCCAAAACACGCAGGACCCGATGGACCTTGATATTCAATCTGTTCTGACCTATACAACCGATCCAGTTTTAATCTGGCATCATCAGGCATCAAATCCCTGTTTCCCAATCTTGACCCTATCACATCATAGTCTGGCCTTGGGTATCCTGCGTTCACCATTTCTGAATCCCCATCATTATACCGATCCTGCTCTCGTGGAGCACCTCTCTGTTGCATACCTCAGCCGGCACTTTGCTCTTGCCTTGGTATATTCCGCTACTGCGGTTATCCTGCTCCTGCCGAGTTTCACTGTCCGGCATTGCCATTTATAGTATTTCTTTGACTGGCGTTGCCTTGGTCAAGGTTACCTCGGCTAGCTTCTCCTCGGCTCACACTTTGTCGATCGTTATTTCTCTGCACTTCTTTTACTTTCCCTGCCCTTGTGGGGTCATACGGGACAATCTGTTTGTTCCTCCTAGCCGAGGTTACTACCCCTTCTCTCCTAGGACCACCATGAGGAGACGATGCGGCTCCAGTGGATTTCTCCAGGTTACCTACCGCCGAATGTGCGATCTTGGAGGCCCCAGCTCTTTCCGGGTTTGCCCTGAGCAATTCCTCGTTTTGCCTATTCACGATCCGAACCAACTCATTAACCCTATCTTGCTGTCTCTGATGGGCTTCACCCGTTAGTCCCTCTAACTCGGATGCAGCTGCATCTGCTGCCCTAAGGTTCTTTGCCGGGGTACTATACTTCGACAGCCCCACGGACAAACAGTTCTTTGACTCCTCAATCCTAGTATCTCCCTCTTTGTGCATTTCACTCATGAGGTTTCTCCCCTTTACATTTACCGCATCAACTTTATTTGCCTTTGCGTACTCACGCAGCGTCATGTTCAACGACTGCTGAGCCGCGGCTATCTTTTCCGCACCCTCTAGTATTTTTTGCCTAGTTTCCTCTAGCTCGGCCTGTGCCTGAGCCGGATCTACTGCTGCTGCTACAGGGTTTGCCAAACTATCCATCGCTTCCCGCAACACATTCTCTGGCCTCTCTAGTGGAGGACCTCTACCTTTCCTCGGTGCCTTGGGCGTTGCTTCCGGATCTGGTGCCGGATCTTTGCTTGTGCCAGCGCCAGGCGCAGTCATCATCACCTCTGCGTGGTCCGTGGAGCGAGTGGTACGCGCCCCGTGAACCACGCTAAGGGGTGGCTCCCCTGCCTCGACGACGTGCCGTGGATGAACGCATGACACATCCACAGCAACGTAGACCTTGTGCGCGTCGAGCTTGACGAAGAGGCCGTTGCGTGGAAGAGGGCACGTGCCGAAACACCCGGCGTTGTCGCTGGCGAAATCCAGCGCTCCAAAGCGCTGAACGAGCCCAGAGACGATGCGTTCGTCGGTGCCGATAAGGTTTCCCGTCCGGATCTTGACCCCTGCTAGCGCTGCTAGCCCCACGGTGGGCGCCAACTGTCGTGGTGGTGTCACGGCAGATGCCATGGATAGGCTAAAGGTGGGGACTAAATGCACTAGGGGAATCCAGGGAGGGATAGTGTGGTGATTCCACACACAGAAGTTTTATATTTGATTCACCTTCACAAATTACAAGTGCTCCTAGAGCTATATTGGGGAGAGGAGGAAGAAGGAACTCTCTTACTCTCGCCACTAGCTAGCCCTGAGAGCAATCTCTCCTGTATTAACCAGATGGACCTCACCCGTTCAAGACCAACCCCTTCTATAGAGGCCCTAGCCCTCCTTATATAGGGGTGGCTAAGTCTCCACTTAGGGCATACGTGGAGTCATATTCTAGGGAATATGCCTCCTCCCAAAATAGTAAGCAGACCGGGTCACTTTTCCCCCGCGTCACCCATGCAGAGGCTACGTGAGCCTCTGCGGCGCCTGCGTCACCCGACATCGGCTTCCTCACCTTTGTCGGCCATGCCTCGGTGGTCCGGCCTCTATCCGCCTCGCTCACTCTCTGCGTACAGTTGCCATCTTTGACCAGCGAGATACCTTCTTTCTCTTATAAGCTTGATATAACCTGGATCCTACATAGTTGATCCGGCCACACCTGTTCCTGCATACAAGTTAGATACATTTCACCGACTTACGGCTTAAGTCGGTTGAGACCAAGTTAGGTGGACGTCCCCTGGTCCGGGTTACCCCATGATTCGGCATGCCTTGAGGTGACCCGGCCAGCATCCGCTTTGGCCTTGCCGAACCTCGGCTAACTCGGCCTTTATACCCCGGCGTGACCCTACCCAGGGGTATCCCCCCAACATTAGGCCCCGAAGCTGGTGCGGTCTTAGCTGCCTTGGCCGCTAAGGCCACATCATGTTCAATTTCACTGAGCTCTGGGCTTTATTTCCGAGTTACCTCCTTATCTCGGATTCTATGGATTTACTTTCCCTTTGCACATTCCAAGTTTTCACTTGCTAGCTGGGTTACCACATTCTCATCCGGGTTGTTATTCCTTCTCTCGTACGCTTCCCCACATGGAGGCCAATCATCACATCGCTTCATTTTAAGGGCCAGCTACAGTAACCGCCGCAGTAATTGTCAGTTATCACTATAGCGCACGTCACATCGTGCCTGCCTCCTCGTTAATTGTATCACAACGTCACGTCATGGGATCCGCTGCGCCCTGTGGCCTTTGGTGTGGCTCAATGCTTATTGGTCAAACTGGTTTGTACACGGCCACACGATGTGGCCTGCCCGCAAACGCGACCCCACTACCTCCCCGAGGGAGTGGTTAAATAGGGGAGGGGTGCGCCACTTGGGTCCTTTCCCCAGTTCCGCGCCCCTCTGCCCTTTCTTCTTCCTCATCTTCCCCTGCGATAGCGCCGCCGCCACCGTGCTTGAGTAGCAGCGCCGCCGCCGCACTGCTTCCACACGCATCTGCGTCGCCGCCGCCGGTGTGCACCTCCTCCGCCAAGGGTCCTCGTTTGTCTAGGCCGCTGCCACCCTCCCCCGCTAGCGCCAGTGAGGGCAGCGACCTCTAGATGACAGAAGAAGAACTCATCATCACCGAGCAGGAGATGGAAGAAGATGCTGCGACGGCGGACCGCGGTGCGTGGGCCGGATCCTGGGTCTGCCAGGATGTCCTAGACTGGCTCTACCGCACCAGGCGCATCCCCGCAGGCGTCACCGCACGCCTCGCCTCCGCCGAACTTGCCCCCTCACCCAATCCAGGTGAGTATGTGGTGTTCCTGTCACATTTCCAGCGGGGATTTGGCTTGCTAGTTAGCGATTTTTTCCGTGACTGGTTGAACTCCAGCCGCACCACCTTCCTGCCAATGCTATCACATCTCTCTCTGCTTTCGCCTCCACGATCGAAGGCTATGCCGGATTATGGCCCACAAAGGAGTTATGGATCTGGTTCTTTGGCCTTCGTCGGAATGTAATTCCGAACATCCCGCTTGATCCGGAGGACAAGCAGCTTACGCAGTTCGGGGCTGCGTTAATCTCTCCCCGAAGGCTATCCGTCTTCCCCCGAGTTACCGGGCTGGACTCCTGCAAGGGATGGGCCCGGACTTTCATTTATGTTAGGAACAACGGCACCGAAGACCTGATCCGGCTGCGCCCCTATACTCCGGGTCCTCCTAACCTAGAGTTGTGGGACGTTATCCCCAAGAAGCCCACGGTCTTGGCCAACCAGGTCAACAAAAGGTTCGCGGAGCTGAAGGAGCAGCTGAAGGAGCTCGGGTTGCGCAACGAGGATGCCATGATCACATTCGTCCACAACCGGATCTCCTCCCTCCAGAAGCGCACTCATAAAGTGTGTCACATGAGCTGGGGCCGTGACCCCAACCGTACCTCGTCTTTCGAGTTGAGCAACACAGAGATTTACCGCCGGGTCAAGGCCCTCTTCACCACCCACAAGGACTTCTCCTCTGAGTGGACGTGGGGAATTGAGCAGTATTGCCGAGATAGGCTTCCTCCTTTGGTAAGTCTCGTGCTTCAAACCTTTTCCGAGTTAAATCGTATTCCGGTATTGTTGTCGGTTTTAATCCTGTTGCTTTTTCTTTTCCCTAGCTGTTTCTTCCGCAGACCATCGAGGATGGCACCAACCCTACCCTCAAATGGGCGCCTGACCGGGATACCTCAGACGAGGAAGAACCGGATCAGGAGATGTTCCTTCCAATGACCGACGCGACGAAGCGACCCACCAGTAAACTCTCTTCCATTAGAGATTGGCCCGACGATGAAGATGACTCAAATGTAGAGGTGATGGAAGCATTTGAAGTTGTCCCCCTTTCTTATGCTTTTCCGGCATCAGCTAACCCCGGTGGGCAGATCCATGAGGACCCTCCCCTTGCCGTGGGTGATCCTGTTCCGGTTGCACCGAAGAAGAAGCGGGGAGCTGCATCAACTTCCTCCTCCGGACCTTCTCAGCCAGCAAAAAGGCGGAAGAAATCCGGGGACAAAACTACCTCCAAGCATGCAACCAAGGCCCTAGCACGAAGGGCTCGGAAGCCCAAGGAGCCCCTGACCTCGGATGAGTAAGCCTCTTTTCCCTTTGCCACCTACTTGTTCTTCTATTGTTATAGTTTCTCATCCGACACTGTTTGATTCGGCAGGGCTGCGGTGGAGGTCCCGTAGAGTGGATCTAGCATTGCTTCGCCACTCCGACACAGCCCTTCTCCCCCTCGTGGCGACGATTCACGCCCGCTGAGCCCTATTCCGGAGGGTTCAGTGGCTGCTCCGGGTTCCGCTCCACCTCGTCAAGAGGGGGGCAACCTTGGAGCGGGGGAGACTGGCCCAGCCGAGGCAGCGGCATCCACCACTTCGGCTTCGCCGCAACCAGCTACTACCGAGGCTACCTCAGCACCTCCACCGAAGAACAAACCAGCACCAGCACCAGCACCAACTCCAGCACCACCAGTAGCACCAGCACCAACTCCAGCAGCAAGAGCAACAGCAGCAACACCAAGAGCAACAACAACAGCGCCAAGCCCCTCCGCCTCGTCCGAGACTTCCCAGTCTCGGCGAGACAGTACCCAGGCAGCTCCCAAGGGTAAATCTGCTGCAACCACTTCCTCCTCTCAGCAGCCCAAGGGCAAAAAGGCCCCTGACGCCACCAGGGCAGCGTCCGTCGAGGCCGGACAACACACTCTCGTGTCCATGCTTTCCAAGAAGCCTCCAGCACCGAAGGACGCCCCTGCCGAGCTAACTGATGCGCAACAACTTGTTTTGCACACCAACCCGACCCTTGCCCTGGTTGAGAGGAGGGAGGCGCATGCGAAGGGCTTAGTGGCGCCCCATATGCCCAGCGGCGAGCGATACCCTCCGACCCTGATTGAATTTATCAATAATTGGAACAAGGCGGAGTTCGTCCACAACGACGATCTTCCGGAGAAGTTCGGCCCTGCTGAATTTTCTGCTCAAATGAACACAGCCGCTAAGGCAATTAACCTCGCGGGTCAGATGGTGGAGGTACGTTACTTCCCCTTTTCCTTAGCATGTTGTAGATATTAGTGATATAACCATTAGTCCCCGAGCCTCCGGGGGAGTAACTTGTTACTCGGCCGGATGCTCCTTAGAAAACTTCGAATATGCACGCACCTAGAGCCGGGTTAAGTTCCACTTGGCCCGGATTTTTTACACTTCGAATATGCACACACCTAGATCCGGGTTAAGTTCCGCTTGGCCCGGATTTTGTACACTTCGAATATGCACACACCTAGAGCCGGGTTAAGTTCCACTTGGCTCGGATTTTGTACACTTCGAATATGCACACACCTATAGCCGGGTTAAGTTCTACTTGGCCTGCATTTTGTACACTTCGAATATGCACACACCTAGAGCCGGGTTAAGTTCTACTTGGCCCGGATTTTGTACACTTCGAATATGCACACACCTATAGCCGGGTTAAGTTCCACTTGGCCCGGAATTTGTACACTTCGAATATGCACACACCTAGAGCCGGGTTAAGTTCCACTTGGCCCGGATTTTGTACACTTCAAATATGCACACACCTAGAGCCGGGTTAAGTTCCACTTGGCCCGGATTTTGTACACTTTGAATATGCACACACCTAGAGCCGGGTTAAGTTCCACTTGGCCCGGATTTTGTACACTTCGAATATACACAAGGCTAAATTGTATTTTTGTACTCTTTTCAGGTGACCACCAACCGCCGGAGCGCTGAGTTTCAGCGTCTCCTGGACACTCATAAGATGCTGCGCGCCAAGCATAACGCACTTCTCGCCGATCATGATAAGAGGGGTAAGTTTCTTCCTCAGCATTTTTCCATTTTCCTTCATCTTCTTCTGCCGAACTAATCCATCATTCGATTTTCGCAACTGGGGTGGAGGCTGAGAACACGCTTATGAGGAAGAATCTGGATCAGATCAAGGGTAAGTTATGTTTGCTCAACCTTGCTATGCTTTCCATCTCCTTTCCTCCTTGGCTCGGCGAACATTCATACCTCGGATCTGCCGGGTCAATAAACTATTTCAGTATCTCTTGAAGATAGTGTGCCCGTGCCTGATATGATGCTGCATTTTCTCGAACAAGCAGGACATCATCAGGCCAAGCTCAAAAAGAAAGATGATGAGCTCGCCCTCCTCCGGACGAAGGATGATGAGATCGCCAAGCTTAAGGCCGAGATGAAGAAACTGAAAGCACAGCACCAATCTGAGGTCCAAAAAGCCGACCAGGACTATACTGAAGAGCGCGAGCGCCTCAATCTTTAGATTGCCAAGGACCAGGACTTGCTCAAGGAGGCCGACATTAAGCTTGAGTCGGCGAATGCTGAGCTTGTGCAACTCTAGGAGAGGCGTGACAACTGCATCAAGGAGTTGTCCCGGGTTCACAGCCATATCTCCAGTAAGTTCTTTTCCTTCAACCGACATTAATCTTTCCGGGTCTGCTTCCTTTATTTATTCCATCTGTGTTATTTTTCCCAGAAAAGTTCCCAGAGAGCGATGTTATTGCATCCAAGGCTGTTACCAAGTTCGGCCAGCAGAGGGGTACTCCGTCTGGTCCTGGCTCCATTCCTCTTGATCTCGAAGATCTGATAGTCAGCTTGTCCTCTAGAGTTGAGACCGTGAGGAACTATGGCAAGGATGTTATGGACGTGGTAATCCGGATCTTCAACGACTTTTGGCCTAAAGAGGATACTCCGGAGAATCTGTCTATTCTCTTTGCCAGGCTTATGGATTGCGAGACTCAGCTCGATCTCTGGAGAGAATATGTTGGGCACGCTGGAGCTGATATCGTTCTCCACTACGTGCTCACGTGGTACGAGAAGATTGACCTCAATCTCCTTGCACGCATGCGCACGGGATCAAAGTGGTCTACTGACCCGGATTGGGTGGCTCGGCGCAAGGCTTGCGCTCACAGCTTCATCCAATACTCCCCCATTCACCAGTGGAACGAAGGACCGAGCTTTCTAGATGCTGCCCATGATGAGAATGCTGAAAATGTCGAAGATGGCTTCGATGAAGACGAAGATGACGAGGCTTCGGACGTTGAGGAGGGCAAAGATGACGCCGAACTTCCTCCTGTTGCCCCTTGATCGAAAAAACTTTTAAATTTTATCAGATCCCCGGTATGCCGGGTGTAGTTGTATCAAGTGCACAAGTAATATTTTGCTACTAAGTTTCTATGCTGGGTTGACTTGGGCGTAGTCCCAGAGTTTCGTTTTCTCGTTTTTCCAATCTTTTGGCTTGGCTCGCGTCTACCTTGGTTCGGTTTTATGACTTACGAGTCTGAGTTTCAAAAGTTGTCTTAACAATACTTGGAAACTTTAGGATTAGCTCAAAGTAATTCAGCATAATAAATTTAAAGTACACATAAGGTTAGGTCGAAAAACAAACGTCGGCTCGATTAAGTTCTTTTCCTTAGTTGTTTTTCATGTGCTACGCAATTCCAAACTTGTTCTCTTGCTTGCCATGAAGCCAATTCTTGTTGGACAGCAGCAAGTCGAAGAGTTGGGTTCTTGGTGCTCACACATTACTAATCCTTCCTAAGTAGAACAACTTATTCCAGCCGACGTATAAATAATAAGTACAGAAGACAATACTCATATTAAGGCAGTCCCCGAGTTACTGCTCGAGGTGCCAACACTTCATTGATAAGCTCATTGCCGGCATACATACTGACATATGAGAAGATTCGGATACATACACTTCTCTGCTAAGTGTAGAAAGGACGAAGTAGAGCTACATTCCATGGACGCTTAGATTCCTCGCCGGACCTGTCCGCCTTGTTCTTTTCCCGTGGCTTTGCATCGATAAGATAATAAGAATCATTGTGCAATACTTTGCTCACAATGAATGGCCCTTCCCATGGGGGGGATAACTTGTGCATTCCAGCGGTACGTTGTACCAACCGAAGTACCTGATCGCCTTCCCAGAAAACTCGGGGGCTTACTTTCTGGCTATGATAGCGTAGGAGATTTTGCTGATATATGGCGGATCTGGACAATGCCAATTCTCTCGCTTCTTCCTGTAGATCAACATCATTTTGCCGGGCTTCTTGCACTTCGGCTTCTGTGTATTGGGTGACCTTAGGCGAGTCATGCTCTATGTCGGCTGGTAATACAGCTTCTGCCCCATATACCAGAAAAAATGGCGTATAGCCTGTTGATCGATTCGGAGTTGTTCTTAAACTCCATTGTACTGCTGGTAGTTCTTCTATCTAGCACCCCGCTGATCTTTGCAACGGCTCAATGAGCCGGAGTTTTATTCCGGATAATACTAATCCGTTGGATCTTTCCACTTGTCCGTTCGATGCGGGGTGGGCTACCGAGGCAACGTCCAGCCGGATCTTCTTATCTCGGCAAAAACGCGCAAATGCCCCTTCAGCAAAGTTTGTGCCATTATCAGTTATTATACTGTGAGGATAACCGTATCTCAAGATGATGTCTTTGAGAAATGTCACGGCCGTAGCTCCATCACATTTTCTTATTGGCTTCACTTCGATCCACTTTGTAAATTTGTCCACCATGACCAAAATGTGAGTCATATTTCCCCTTGCTGGTTTAAACGGGCCAACCATGTCCAAACACCACACGGCAAATGGCCAGGTGATTGGTATGGTCTTGAGCTCCGACATTGGCATATGTGTCTTGGTAGCATACCTCTGACAACCATTGCACTTTCTCACCAGATCTTCTGCTTGTTCTAGGCACTTGGCCAATAGAATCCATGCCGAAAAGCTTTTGCCACCAAGGCTCGGGACGAGGCATGATGTCCGCAATCCCCTTGATGTATATCTCGGAGGATGTCAAGCCCCTCTTCTGGGTCAACACATCGCTGAAGGACATTAGTCACACTCCTTTTATATAGCTCGGAATTGATGATCGTCTATGCCTTTGCTCTCCTCTGAGTTTGCCTGGATAGCACCTCCTCAATGGGTAAAGTTCCATCTTTTAGTAATTGAAGTATAGGTAGTGCCCAAGCTGGTATTGCTCGCACAGGGAACACTTCTTCATCAATTTCCATCCGATCCACCGGCATAACTTCAACCAGATCATGCTGAGCAGTCCCCGGGTCTTGCGAAGCAGTCCCCAGGTTTGCTGAGGCAGTCCCCGGGTCTCGTGCACCACCTCCCATGTCAATGTCCATGGACACAACTCCGGATTATGTATCCTCCGGGACGTAAATTGAGTCGGTTTCTGGGGACGGCCTGATAGACGGTTTTCTGAGGTCTTCCAATGCTACTCCCGGTGGAATTGCTTGTCGGGTTGATCCGAGCTTTGACAGTACGTCGGCTGCCTCGTTTTCCACCCGGGTACATGGTGAAATTCACATCCCTCGAAGTAACCAGATATCTTCTGCACATGAAATCTGTACAGCGCCATGTTTGGATCAAGGGCGTCCCACAGTCCCGACACTTGCTGTACTACCTAATCCGAGTCGCCAAAGCATATGATCTGTCGTATCCCAATTTCTTTTGCCACTTTGAGCCCATGCACAAGTGCTTCATACTCAGCGACATTGTTTGATGCCACGAAATGGATCTGCAGCACATATTTCAGCTGGTCCTTCTTTGGCGAGGTAAGTACAACTCCGGCACCTAGCCCGGTCTTTGTTTTTGACCCGTCAAAGTACATTCTCAAGTAGTTCGGATCTGGCAGTGGCGGCTCATATTGCACCTCGGCCCAATCGACAAAAAAGTCAGCTACAGCCTGAGACTTGATTGCTTCTCTGCTGTCATATTGTGGCGCATAGGGAGCTAGTTCGATTGCCCATTTTGCAATCCTACCACTCGCTAACTTGTTACTCATTATCTCGAATATGGGAGCCTCACATATTACCCTGATGGGATGCTCCTCAAAGTAATGCTTTAACTTCTTAGCTGCCATATACACACCATATGCCACTTTCTGATAGTGTGGGTAGTTCTGCTTTGAGGCAGATAATACCTCGCTCAGATAATACACTGGCCTTTGCACACGACTTACCCTCTTCGTCGCGCTCTACCACCATCACTTCACTTACAACTCGGTTGGTTGCGGCTATGTAGAGCAACATTGGCTCCTTTGACAGTGGAGATGCTAACACTGGTGCAATGGCTAACATGTTCTTTAAGTGGGCAAAGGCTTCATTAGCCTGCGGCGTCCAAACGAACTTATCCGACTTTTTCATGAGTTGATAGAGAGGAAATGCCTTTTCTCCCAACCGACACACTAACCAACTTAATGATGCCAGGCAACCAGTGAACTTCTGGACATTGTTAAGACACTTCGGCAGTTCCATCCGCTCAATGGCCCGGATTTTATTTGGATTAACTTCGATACCTCGGCTGGAGACAAGAAATCCGAGTAACTTTCCAGCCGGGACACCGAAGGTACATTTTTCCGGGTTAAGGTTCATCTAGAACCTTCTTAGGTTCGCGAATGTCTGCCTGATATTGTCAAGGAGCGTTTTGCTTTCCTTGGTTTTGATAACCACATCATCCACATACACTTGTACATTTTGACCAATTTGGTCGTGTAAACATTTTTGCATACATCTTTGGTACGTTGCCCCTGCATTACGTAAACCAAATGGCATGGTGCAATAGCAATAAGCCCCATACGGGGTGATAAATGTAGTCTTTATTTGATCATCCAGATTCAAAGGTATCTGGTGGAAACCAGAATATGCATCAATGAATGACAATAGTTCACATCCAGCAGTTGAATCTATGACCTGATCTATCCTGGGCAGTGGAAATGGATCTTTTGGACACACCTTATTCAGGTTCGTGTAATCGATACACATACGCCAAACCACTGCCACATTCGGATCATCTTTCTTCTTTTCCACTAGCACCGGATTAGATAGCCAATCAGGGTAAAGAACTTCCATGATAAATCCTGCAGCCAACAAGCGAGCTATCTCATCTCCAATGACTTTCCTCCTATCTTCGGCGAAGCGGCGGAGAGGTTGCTTCACCGGCTTTGCTCCAGGTCTCACATTCAAAGAGTGCTCGGCCAACTCCCTCGGAACACCTTGCAAGTCCTGTGTGGACCAAGCAAAAATGTCCTCACGGAGGAAGTTGACGAGCTCGCTTTCCTATTTGTCTTTTAACCCGGCACCAATTGTTACGGTGCACTCTGCGAACATATCATCAACAGGCACCTTCTTGGTATCTTTCGTGGCTTGGAATGAGACACTTCCATGCGGGTTACTCAGCACCGGCATATACTGCTGCGCTGACTGAGCCAATGCCGCCACCTCTTGGATTTTTCTTTTCTCTTGTGCAATCACAAGTGACTCGGCTAGGTTAGACCCGGCTGACGCACACTCAATGGAACGTCGGAAATCTCCAGCAATGGTAATCACTCCGTTTGGCCCGAGCAACTTCATCTTCAAGTAACTGATGTGACAACTTACCATGAACATGTTCAGTGCTGGTCTTCCGAGTAACGCGTGATACGCACTTTCTAAGTTCACCACTTCAAACTCCAAATTCTCAGTTCGGCAATTATCTCTCGCGCCGAACAAGACGCCAACCCGGACCTTGCCTATGGGCTCACAAGAAATGCCTGGCACAATACCATGGAAAGTTGTCCTTGTAGCCTGGAGCATGTTCTCCGACATACCCAACTTGCGCATTGTATCCGCATACATGATGTTAATGCTACTGCCATTGTCAATCAGTACCTTTGAGAACCTCGCATTGATGTTTGGCCCAATGAATGTCGGATCCAGCACTAACGCATATGAACCAGGACTCAGCATAAGCTTGGGATGATCTTTGATGCTCCAGGTAATCTCCTGGTCTGACCAAGGCATATACCTCGTCATTGCTGGCATTACCGCATTCACCTCCATATGTCGGCGCTGCAAGCTCTTTCTGTCTGTTTCCTCAGTGGTAAACACACAGTAACTCTGATGATGCTCTCTGTACTCATTTCTCCCCTCATTTCCAGGGTACCTCTAATCCGGCTGATGGTGGTCTTCTACTTGATGCACTGCATCCCTTCTCTCATGGTTATCATACCTCGGCGGAGGGGGAGGCAACATAGCTGTTGCGTGTTCGCTCCGGAGAGCAATTGCTGCCGGGGTAACTCCTGCCGAGGTTGATCATTCCGGGGTGCCTGAGCATTCCCCGACCCACCTTGCTCTATTTTATGCATCCACTCACATTGCCTTGTTGTATGACCTGTTGGGTTACTTGGATTTGGCGTGTGAAATTTACACGGCTGATCCAACATTGACTCATAAGTATACCTCGGACGGTCCTTCTTTTCTTGCCATTGTTTATTTTGCTCTGGTGTCCAAGTTTTCTTGCCATCATTTCTCGGTGTCCATTGTTGCCCTCCAGTTTTCTGACATTGACTGCCCCCTGCTCCGGGCTAATCTTGATTCACAGCAGCAACTTGTTGCGAACTATACCGGTGATCCGGTCTGTCATCTCTTCTTTTACCTCTGTAGTCATCCCTCCGGGATGATCCAGCTCCATCTCTCTGGTAGTACTCCTCATTTGACTCGTTTGACACGAGCCTGGGTTGAGTCGGATCACCCAAAGCATACGAATCAGCAATCCGGATCATCTCTGCCAATGTAGTTGGCATTTTCCTTTGCAACTTCTGCCACAGCTCGCTTGCATATTTGCACCCTTGCGCAAACCATGCTATGGCCTGTGACTCTATCACACCCTCACACGAGTTTCTCACGGTACACCACCGGGTTAAAAACTCCCGGTCCGTCTCGTTCGGTCTCTGATTCCGAGTCATCGCTTGGAGCCATGTGATCCGAGTTAAAGTCGATAGATGAAAATCAAGTTTGGAACTTGGTTGATTTGCCAGACGGTCCAAGACCCGTCGAGTGCAAATGGGTCTTTAAGAAGAAAACTGATATGGATGGAAATGTTTCTATCTATAAAGCACGGCTTGTCGCGAAGGGGTTCCGACAAGTTCAAGGAGTTGACTACGATGAGACTTTCTCTCCTGTAGTGATGCTTAAATCAGTTCGGATCATGTTAGCTATAGCAGCCTATTTTGACTATGAGATATGGCAGATGGATGTCAAGACGGCTTTCCTTAATGGAAATTTAACCGAGAAAGTGTATATGATACAACCCGAGGGTTTTGTCAATCCGGCTAATGCTGACAAAGTATGCAAGCTTCGGAAATCCATTTATGGGTTGAAGCAAGCATCTCGGAGTTGGAGCATTCACTTTGATGAGGTAGTCAAATCGTTTGGCTTCATCAAGAGCGATCATGATTCTTGTTTATACAAGAAGTTTAGTGGGAGCAAAGTAAACTTTCTGATCTTGTATGTGGATGACATATTATTGATTGGAAATGATGTCCAGATGTTGCAAGATACCAAGGAATCATTGGAAAAGAGTTTTTCGATGAAAGACTTGGGTGAGGCGACTTACATACTAGGAATCCGGATCTATAGAGATAGATCAAAGCGACTCATTGGATTGAGTCAGAGTACATATTTGGACAAAGTGTTGAAGAAGTTCAACATGGAATCGTCTAAGAAGGGGTTCTTACCGATGTCCCATGGCGTAAAACTTAGCAAGACTCAGTGTCCTTCGACAACTGATGAGCGAAGTTGGATGAGTGCGATTCCGTATGCTTCTGCAATCGGATCCATCATGTATGCTATGATTTGTACTAGGCCGGATGTTTCCTATGCTCTAAGTGTTGTGAGTAGATACCAAGCTGACCCTGGAGAGATCCACTGGGCAGCGGCTAAAAATATCCTCAAGTACTTGAGAAGGACTAAGGATATGTTCCTGGTTTATGGAGGTGAGGATGAACTCAGTGTAAAGGGTTACATGGATGCGAGTTATCTCACTGACTCGGATGATTCTCGTTCGCAATCCGGATATGTGTTTGTGATAGACGGAGGGGCTGTGAGCTGGAAAAGTTCCAAGCAAGAAATGGTGTCTGCGTCTACGACAGAGGCTGAGTATATTGCTGCCTCGGAGGCGGCAAAAGAAGCCGTTTGGATGAGGAATTTCCTCATGGATCTTGGTGTGGTTCAGGACTCGTCCAATCCGTTAGACGTGTATTGTGACAACAATGGTGCTATTGCACAAGCCAAGGAACCTAGACAACACCAGAAGAACAAACATATACTCATGCGGTACCACCTTTGTAGCATCCCAATTGTCTAACAATTGTAATGCTACTTGGTCTAGTAAGATATTGGCTACTCCCTATATACAATTGCTGCATCATAATTATATCATGCTCATATCATCATGCCACCTTGCATTTGAGCATCATATAAAACCCTTTTCTTTTGGTTCTTCTCTCATATGCATTATTAATTGTATTTGCCTCTTGATCTTGTTTTTGGTTATTGATATATTGTTTAAATGCCCAAGTTGAGTTGGGGGCATATCCTTTATTTCAATTCCACCACCTTTCTTTGTCACCGCTTTATAATTCCACCATCCTATTAGTCTATGAGCTTGTTTGTCTTTCTTTTGATTTTATCTAGCTCATGGGAAATAGGGTGGATCCAGTTCTTTAAATCCTCTTGCTTGGTCCTTGGTTCCACTTCTTGGGAATGCATTAGAATAATGCCATATCATTGCTTTTGTTCTCACAAAAACTAATCATGGCATTTAGTATTTTTGCATGGGCCATGCAACCTCCACCACCACCTTTTATTCCATTGGCTTTCCCATTGATTTAATGGATCTTATCTTTGTGGACCATCTCCTACCATTCCATCATTCCCATATTCTCATCAATATCATTATTAATTTAATCTCTTCATGCATGATCATATGAGGCTTATTCTTTCTATCTCTTTCTCTCTCTTTCCCTTGGTTTCTTCTCCACCTTAACTTATGCAAGATCAAGCCCCTTTTCCTCTTGTTTTGGTCTCATAAACAAAATTCAAAACCTAAACAACCTAAACTAAAAACCTAACCATCTTTTCTCTCTCTATCTTTTTACCTCTAACCTAGTTCTACTTAAACCCTAACCCTAATCTCATCTCTCTCTCTAACATGCTGGTCCCACCTGGCCTCTCTCTTCCTGGCCCACACCCCAGCCACCCTAACCTAACCCTAACAAAACCCTAACCCGAGCTACCCCACTTCACCCTAGCCCATGCCCTAGCTCACCCGAGCCCTCCTCTCCTCTCTCCTTTTCTTTCTACCTGCCAGGCTGGCCCAGATGCTACTCCTCACCATCCCCACCTGCAGCCTCTCCATGCCTAGCTCCCCAGCCCGAGCAAGCACGTGCTCAAGGAGAAAGAGGTAAAGAGCCGAGGCTACTTTACCAACCCCGACTCCCACACGGCATCTCCTCCCTCTTCCTCACTTTTTCCCTCCTCCCCATGGCTCTCCAGCATCGCCAGATCCGCCCTGGAGCCTGCCCTCTTCTTCCCCTTCTTCCTCTCCGACGCCCAGCTCCTGCCGCCAGACTCCGCCGTCTACCGCGTCACCCCTTCGTTCTAGCCGGCCCGCGCGTCGTGGAGGTGGCCTGGGAGACCAAGGAGGCTCCTCTACATCGCCCTGCACACACCGACGCGAAGGAGGAAGCCTCCAGGACCGCCAGAACCTCGCCGCTCCCCGAAACCCTAGGTCATCGGAGCTCCTGCCTCGTCGACGATCCACCGCGCCTCACCCCGATCTGACACCGCCAATCTCCCCGCGGTATGCCCCTCTCCCTCCCTGACATCCTCCGCTTTGCTGTCGTCGTCTAGCGCCGCCGCTCGTTTCGCCGAACGCCCTCTGTGCGCTAGAGGTCACCGGCGACTGCAAGCTTCCCGCGCCGCAATGAGCCTTATCTAGGCCTGAAACCCCATCCTGTCAACTCCCCTAGCCCCGCCGCACTGGTTCCGTCCCTAAGCGCGCACGCCAGGTCCCGGGTTCGACTCCCCGCTCCGCGCCGTGCGCTGGTTTCCATCAGGCGTCAGTCCGTCAGAGACGAGAAGAGAAACAGTGCACGTTGAAACTTTGCACTTAACCCCCCACCTTTTTGACCTCCTCAACCCGCGCTTCTAGAGGCCCCACCTGTCAGCCGCCGTAGCGTTTTGCATAAAAGCCCCTCTGTTCCTCAGGCCGTAACCCGCGCTCCAGCTCGGTCCCACCTGGCGGTCGCTGCGCGTTCGATCGCTCGCACGTGGGCCTCCAGTCGCTGGCCCACCTGTCAATCGCAGGGGCTAGCTAAGCCCGCGGTAGAAAAAGGATTTTCCGCGCGCGTGGCCCCAGTCAGCAGTGGCCCACCCGTCAGTGGCTGTGGTTGGGTCGGGCTGAGTAACAAAAGTCTGCCCTGTTGTCTGTTTTAATAAAACCTTTTCAAAATTGATTTTAAATTCAAATTCAATTCAGATTTAAATAACTTTTCAACTATAAATCCAAATAATACAAGTAATATATGTTTTGGAATCAGAAAAATGTGAGGAATTCAAATATGCCATTCAAAATAATGTTTGGGCACTTTAAAATTTCGAGATGATTAAAATTACAATAAAATGCCCTTTTCCTTAATTAATTCATAACTTTAATTCTACAACTCCAAATTTGACAAATAATATGTCTAAATCGATCAGCGCGACGAGCCCGATCTATTTATGTAGTCCTTGTTCTGAATTGAAGCATGCATCATGTCATTCTTACAAATCTGAACTGTTTATTATAATAAAATTGAGTTAAATAAATAATAAAATGCTTTATTCTTGCACCACACCTCACCCTTGCCATGCTACTTTAATGCCATGTAAATTATGCATCATTCATCATGGCATGTTTGTTTGCTTGACGCATTTTAATTCATATGCTTGTGCACTTTATTTATGTTGGCCCTTGTTTGTTTGGTTCTTCTTCGAATAGACGCCCAGCAGGAGAATTACCAGGAATCACAGGAGTACTACCCAGATCCATCTCTCGCTTCAACTGAGCTGCCAGGCAAGCACTACCACATGCTTGCATACATACAGTACCTATTGCCTCTATCTTATTCTTGCATCATTGAGTCGCGATTGCATTAAATTGAATCCCAGGTACTACATAGCCTTTACTTTTAAACCCCACCAAAGCTTGTTCCTCCATCCCATGAGCCATTACTACAGGAGTTGTTTGAGCCATGCAAGTCGTAGAAAATCATGTGTAGGGTATGTGAGTGTCTGATGAATAACGAGGTACCTAAACAACTTAACCGGAGTAGAAATGGGATAACTAATGAAAGAGGCACCGGTGAGCAATATCTGCTATTTGGTTTTTTATGCTCACTTGTGTCCCGTAGGACCCCGAGTACTTCATTCCTGTTCCTTGACTATTCGCACTATCCACATCCGGGAGGCCTTATGGACCCCCCTGAGCCAGAGCTTGATTCATTCTTATTTCTTGGGGCCACAAAGTAGTTTGGGGCTTTATTACTATCTGTACTTATGCCATGTTACTGTTTTATTAAGATTGTGCGAGGAGCACCTGTACTGTTTAAGAATTGCGGAGTGTTTTCGCGGTATCGACAAGCCCAGTCACATTTTCGAGTTCCTAGTCGTTTACGGCCATTGGCGCAAACCTTGGGTTCGTCTCGGAACCGGCCAACTTCGTTGCGGGTAGCTTAATGGGGTGGCCCCCTGAAATATTTCTGAATCCTGTGATTGCTTTGTCGTGAATGCCTCGTCGAGTTTTGATTTGGTTTTTCCGAGGTTGATCGAGTGTGTGTTGCTATTCGTGCACCCCTGCAGGGTAAATCTTTCTGAAAGCCGTGTCCGCGGTTATGGACGACCTGGAGCACCGTTTCTCGACCATAGACAAGTATACCTAAAGTACCGCTTTTAATTTGAATAAGTACTTGACTAGTAAATAGTGCAATACTCATGGAATGGTTAATAAAACTGCCAACGGATGATGGGCGTTGTTCGTCCGCTTCCTCGTTGGTAAGCGAGGAGGAGGATGGATCTGTTAATTAAACTGTTATAACTGTTGTTCTTAATTCACGGACATCCTTCTATCATTGGTTAGGCGGATGGTTAGCGAGTATCTGTAGAATTGTTAGGTATTATCTTTTGCTCCAATTGCGTCACCCCAGGTTGTGTCCCCTTTAGCGGCATAAAGACTTGCTGAGTACCCCTAGGGTCTCACATGATAAATTGTTTGATTCAGATGAACAGGTGTACCCGCAAGATGGATACTGGGTGGAGGAGATAGATGATGTTGGCAACGATCATTCGGTGTAGAGATTCCAGGAACGGGGATCTGTGAGATCTGTGGGCGGGATGTGTTTATTTATGAGGCATCTTATACCGATTTGCTTCTTATCCGTACTCGGATCTTGATTTCCGCTTCCGCCTGATACTCTGATGATTGTTGTATGAGGAGCTATCCTAAAATATTATCTCTATCTAGGACATTTGAATCTTGCCGTATGGCGTTGCAATATTTCTATTTCTTTTAGATGGAATGGCTCTGAGGACTGTTGTATGTGGCTTGCATACATACTCATTTGTGTATGTAGTTGATCCCTTCGCCTGCCGATTACGCCGCTCGTTCTTGTCCCGATGTCTGAAAGTGGTTAGGATGGCCGAAAGGTCTACCGTGAGTGGCCCTAGGCCCCACCGTACTATTTTAACCACTTTCGTTCATCCAGGCATGTAACTAAGAGCATAATTCACCGAGGTAGTTACAACCTTATTCGCCAGTTCGTGGATCAAGGTGATATCAAGTTATGCAAGGTACACACGGATGCAAACATTGCGGATCCGTTGACAAAGCCACTTCCATAGCCAAAGCATGAGGCGCACCTGAGAGCAATGGGCATCAGATGCCTGGACATGTGATGTCGGAATGACTCTAGTGCAAGTGGGAGACTATTGGGAATATGCCCTAGAGGCAATCATGTATGATGATATTCCTGTGAATTCATAAGGTTATGGTCCATGTATGAACTGCTGATATGTATCATCGAATATGTGATTTGATTGTGGAACTACATATTCATGTTGTTCATACTAATTGTCCTTGGTCATTGAGGTTGTGCCGGACACACAACTTAGACCAATGTGAAAGTCGGCAAATGACTAGGTTCCACTAGTCATGGGCATGGAGATGCTATTCCGACTTACACGGATTCGACTAAAGAGTTTAGCGAGTCGGACTGACCCATATTGAGATGCAACGAACAAGTCGTCATTTGCATGTCTCAATCAATGTAATCCTTAGACCTGAGGTTATTGCACAATCCGAGTTGAGGATCTCCGACTTAGGTTCTGTCAAACGTTGTTCCCTCACTAGGCAGTTATAAAGGCGGAGTTCGGGTCGTTTGAGAATCAAGCTGCGTGATGTGAATAACCAAGACGGGATTTTGCCCCTCCATTTGGAGATATATTCCCTAGGCCCTCTCGGAAGATATGATTCGGAAATCATGGCCATGCGCGTCACGGTTAAGTGTTAACCGAGGCAGCCGACTAAGAGTTAGTCGGATGAATCACTTATCTCGGATCGAGAAAGAGAGTCGGACTATTTAAGGGATGACGATCATTCGCCTATAGTCCGACAAGGTATATCATGAGGCAAAAGGGACTCAGACGAAAGCCACATTGGAAGGTATGTCTTCATGACTTATTGGTACTTGGGAGTTGGCACGTTCTGCTAGGAGCCGCTACCAACTGATCGATCACGAGTGAGACTCGGAGTCGTGTCCGGGTTACCATGAGCCTGTCGGGTCACACACTTAAGAGCGGGAGCAAGTTTGGGTTAGACAGTGGACTTGGTCAGCATGGACTTGGTCAGCATGGACAGTGGACCCAAATAGAGACATGGACTTGGTCAGCAAGTGAGACTTGCAGTGGCTAATATAGGCCTTTTTAGTGAATTGGCCACAAGTGAGTGGAGCCCACTTTCACTCCCTATATAAGCTGGGGCACAGGTGCTTAGAGCATAAGGTTAGGTCACTCCATGTGTTGGAAACCCTAGCCCCAGTCCGTCCTGTCGCCGCCGTACCAGACCTAGCAGTCCATCGCCGGTGCTCCTCCTCGTACGTGTGGATACCGGCGGAGGTGCTGTACGTTCAGCACTTTGACGATCGTGAAGAAAGAACGGATCGTGGATGTGGATCCAGAACGGATCGCGACGACTGCACTGCATCAAGCGACGTGCTTCATCAATTCCGCAATTGTGCGTCTAGTGGTAATCCTCGTGGCCTTCTACCTGAGCTGGATCTTGGGATCGCCGCGTAGGGAAAAAGTTTTGTTTATCTCTACGTGGCCCAACAGTTAATACTTTCGGGCGGCAAATTGTTTAACCATACCCTCACTGGCCCCTCCAACATCTGAGGTACGTATCTCACAGCCCATCTCAAGTTGCATGTAGCAATTTTCACAGCTGTAGCATAGTTTATCAACCAATCCTCCGGCTTAGTACTGCCGTCATACGTCTTTGTGCCTCTGGGTAACTGGAAGTTAGGTACTGGCGGCTCCTTCATGATCCAGGGCCCAAAACACGCAGGACCCGGTGGACCTTGACATTCAATCTGTTCTGACCTATACAGCCGATCCAGTTTTAATCTGGCATCATCAGGCATCAAATCCCTGTTTCCCAATCTTGACCCTATCACATGATAGTCTGGCCTTGGGTATCCTGCGTTCACCCTTTACGAATCCCCATCGTTATACCGATCCTGCTCTCGTGGAGCACCTCTCTGTTGCATACCTCAGCCGGCACTTTGCTCTTGCCTTGGTATATTCCGCTACTGTGGTTATCCTGCTCCTACCGAGTTTCGCTGTCCGGCATTGCCATTTATAGTATTTATTTGACCGGTGTTGCCTTGGTCAAGGTTACCTCGGCCAGCTTCTCCTCGGCTCACACTTCGTCGATCGTTATTTCTCTGCACTTCTTTTACTTTCCCTGCCCTTGTGGGGTCATATGGGACGATCTGTTTGTTCCTCCTGGCCGAGGTTACTACCCCTTCTCTCCTAGGACCACCATGAGGAGACGATGCGGCTCCAGCGGATTTCTCTGGGTTACCTACCGCCGAATGTACGATCTTGGAGGCCCCAACTCTTTCCGGGTTTGCCCTGAGCAATTCCTCGTTTTGCCTATTCGCGATCCGAACCAACTCATTAACCCTATCTTGTTGTCTCTGACGGGCTTCACCCGTTAGTCCCTCTAACTCGGATGCAGCTGCATCTGTTGCCCTAAAGTTCTTTGCCGGGGTACTATACTTTGGTAGCCCCACGGACAAACAGTTCTTTGACTCCTCAATCCTAGTATCTCCCTCTTTGCTCATTTCACTCATGAGGTTTCTCCCCTTTACATTTACCGCATCAACTTTATTTGCCTTTGCGTACTCACACAGCATCATGTTCAACAACTGCTGAGCCGTGGCTATCTTTTCCGCACCCTCTAGTATTTTTTTGTCTAGTTTCCTCTAGCTCGGCCTGTGCCTGAGCCGGATCTACTGCTGCTGCTACAGGGTTTGCCAAACTATCCATCGCTTCCCGCAACACATTCTCTGGCCTCTCTAGTGGAGGACCTCTACCTTTCCGCGGTGCCTTGGGTGTTGCATCCAGATCTGGTGCCGGATCTTTGCTTGTGCTAGCGCTAGGCGCAGTCATCATCACCTCTGCGTGGTCCGGGGAGCGAGTGGTACGCGCCCCGTGAACCACGCTAAGGGGTGGCTCGCCTGCCTCAACGACGTGTCGCGGATGAATGCATGACACATCCACAACAACGTAGACTTTGTGCGCGTCGAGCTTGACGAAGAGGCCGTTGCGCGAAAGAGGGCACGTGCCGAAACACCCGGCGTTGTCGATGGCGAAATCCAGCGCTCCAAAGCGCTGAACGATCCCAGAGACGATGCGTTCGCCAGTGCCGATGAGGTTTCCCGTCCGGATCTTGACCCCTGCTAGCGCTGCTAGCCCCACGGTGGGCGCCAACTGTCGTGGTGGTGTCACGGGAGATGCCATGGATAGGCTAAAGGTGGGGACTAAATGCACTAGGGGAATCCAGGGAAGGATAGTGTGGTGATACCACACACAGAAGTTTTATATTTGATTCACCTTCACAAATTACAAGTGCTCCTAGAGCTATATTGGGGAGAGGAGGAAGAAGGAACTCTCTTACTCTCGCCACTAGCTAGCCCTCAGAGCAATCTCTCCTGTATTAACCAGATGGACCTCACCCGTTCAAGACCAACCCCTTTCTATAGAGGCCCTAGCCCTCCTTATATAGGGGTGGCTAGGTCTCCACTTAGGGCATACGTGGAGGCATATTCTAGGGAATATGCCTCCTCCCAAAATAGTAAGCAGACCGGGTCACTTTTCCCCCACGTCACCCATGTAGAGGCTACGTGAGCCTCTGCGGCGCCTGCGTCACCCAACATCGGCTTCGTCACCTTTGTCGGCCACGCCTCGGTGGTCCGGCCTCTGTCCGCCTCGCTCACTCTCTGCGTACAGTTGCCATCTTTGACCAGCGAGATACATTCCTTCTCTTATAAGCTTGATATAACCCGGATCCTACATAGTTGATCCGGCCACACCTGTTCCTGCATACAAGTTAGATACATTTCACCGACTTACGGCTTAAGTCGGTTGAGACCAAGTTAGGTGGACGTCCCCGGGTCTGGGTTACCCCGTGATTCGGCCTGCCTTGAGGTGACCCGGCCAGCATCCGCTTTGGCCTTGCCGAACCTCGGCTAACTCGGCCTTTATACCCCGGCGTGACCCTACCCGGGGGTATCCCCCCAACAGAATTTATTTGCATACAAGATTCCTATGCATAGGAAGTGGGTTAGACTTAATTTTTTTTTGATTTGCTTCTTGATGCTGTCTTTTACTTCAATTCTTATTTCTTATGTGAGCATCCTCTCAAACTATTATGCCTGAAGATGATAATATGTCTATTATTCTCGGGAGACCTTTTCTTAATAATGCAGGAGCTATTATTAATTGTAATCAAGGGAAGGTGACCTTCAACGTTAATGACAAGGAACATACTATCTATTTCCCCAAGAAGATTGATAGGACTTATTGTTTTAAATTCAATTGAACATGTTGAGGGCATTCAAGTTGGAGAAATATATTGTCCCATACCAAGAGGAAAAATTGAAACTATTATGATTGGGACCATTGCTATCAAGGTTGAGGTAACATAATCATAAGTGGAATACAAAGTTTTGTATCATATGGAATTGGTTTGGTAGAAATACCTGATCAACCTTGTTAACAAAAGGATTTTATTGAACAAAACAATGTTTTCACCATGATTATCTCCGCTTACTTCTATTCTATCTATTTTAGTTTTTGCTTATGCCTAACTTAAAGGCGTTAAAGAAAAGTACTTATTGTGAGATAACCCAAAAGTTTTAGATGAGTCTTGGAAGTTATTACTTCAGTAATAACTGATCCTTATCCTTTTTATTTGCTTTTTGTGCCAAGAGTAACCTCTAATGAGAGAGAACTAATGGTTGGGAAAGTTGTTGTTCTGAAACAGATTTATGTCCTTCACCGTAAAAATTCGTGTAAAATCTCTGTACATCCTTTTGAGGCGTGAATGTTTGTGCTTCTGCCCCAGGTTGTTATCTAACTTTCGTTAGTTCAACACTTTTTTATTTGAGCAACAGAAGATCTTCGAAAAAATTCGTCTTTACCTGCTGGTCTGTTTTGACAGATTTCTGCCATTTTCTGCATTTGCTTCTTGTTGGTTCCTTTTTGAGTTCTTTTGGGGAATTGAGCTTTTTGAGGGAAGTTCTATAGTAGCTAGTGTTCTAATGGAATTTTATTTGGTGTCAGATTTGAACCTTAAGACTTATTTATCTTGAGTGCACTAATGTTGCTAATAAAGATTGTGTGAAGTTTTGTATGAAGGAAAAAATTTAGGTGTATGGAAGGAATAAGTAATGAGATGAAGGATGGACTAAAGCTCAAGCTTGGTGATTCCACGCGTGTCACCCCAAGAAATATCCAAGAAGTACAAGCGTCAAAGCTTGGGGATACCCAAGGCATCCCCTTCTTCATCAATAAAAATCCTAGGTTTCTTCCAAACACTTCATTTTTTTATTGTTTCATGCACGGTTGTGTTGTTCTTGGAGCATCTTCTTTTCGTTTTTGTTTTGGTTTTTTTCGTTTACTTTTGTTTTCTTAGTTTTCTGAATAAATTGGTTGGACATCCTCTTTCATGCATTGGTTTTCAAATAGTTTGGTTTGGTTTGATAAAGAGTAGGAAAACTCATGCTTAAGTGGTAAAAAGAGTTTGCTTTTGACTATGGCTTATGCTTTGTCATGCCATGCTTGATATTGTTTTGGCTTTATGCTTAGTATTTTTGCTGTAGCATGACTTGTTATAAACAATTGAGATTGCTTAATGTGCCTTGGATGAATCATGAGTTGTTTTAGCATATTAAAGCATAGTATAGTGGTATTCTCCTTTGATGCTTTGTTTGGGTTGACTTGGCACATGCTCACACCATGTTATGACTATCCCAAGTCACCATAAGCCATTATGATCCTTTAGTTTTCAACGTGTAGTATCACTTTATGCTTTGATCAATGATGTTTTGTCGCTCTGCATGATTATGGCCATTATTGCTCTCTCGTTTGTCGCTCCCTTACTATTGCTAGCCTTCACTTCCACTGAGTATTTTACTCATGTTTCCAACTCCCTTAAACCAAAAATTGCCAAAGTTTCCACCATACCTACCTATTAGCATCATTTTATACTTTCGTGCATATCCAATATGCCTTGTTTTATTCCGAATAAAATGTTTGCTTGTTATGAGAAAGTTAGTTAGTAAAGCTCTCACGAACTTGATCGAACACTTTATTTTCTGCACTTAATGAACCTGAACCATTGTGACTCTCTATGAAAGTTATATGCTTGCAAAGTATAGGCTAGGTATGAATAGAACCGTGCTGTCATGGGGAACGCTTTCAACACTTGTAAATATATACCCAGTTGATACCATGCTCTTTTGTTTGCGGATGTCGTCGGTGTGATATAAAAGGGGAGCTTGTAAGTCCATGGAGTTATGTATGTGTGTTAGAGAAACACCCGGGCCGCTGGTCTAATCCATGCTGACATGGTGGAAACCTGCAGCGTGACCATAATGATATCTATGAAGCATTCTTCTTATAAAAAAAGAGAGATAGCTATTGAGAAAAGAAGAAAAAGAGATTTATGAAAAGAGGAAAGAGAGAAAAAAGCACCATTTTCCCATGGTAAATAAGAAGAATGCTGAGATACTCATTGTCTGCTTGCCTTGTTATTTTGATATGGGGATTCTTCTGTATCATCGGGCAAGGGGTACCCCGTTGGTGGTTCTCTATGATACGCACATATTTACGATGACAAGAACTTACCGGTAACTAAAGTTGAGTAGCATGAGGAGCGACCCTCGTACTCAAGGGACATGGGATTTTCAGTTTATAGTCTGTCAAGCATATAACTCAGATTGGACCTCACTTTCACCTTAATCACATTAAATATGCTTATGATAGGGGCAATGAGAGCTCAAAGCTAATGAGTACCATACTTTTAGCATTTGGAAGCCTTTCAAACTTTTCAAAACCTGTTCATTTGCTTGTTGAGTCTCCGCACATTCTATGAGCACTTTCTTGAAGAGCATAGTGGCCATTCTTAGTTTTATGTGCATTGTCCCAAAACTTGTTGATTGATGCTTACCTTGATATTGCTTGTTTTAAACTATTTGTATCTAGTCACTCTTGTAAACTTTGAAGGTGTCCTATGCATTTATGTTTGCTACTCTATGAGTGACAAGCTGAATGCCACTATGCTATGTTTTCTTCATGTGAAACAAACGTCTTGCAAAGCATTGTTATTCATGAATCTTTT
The DNA here is from genome assembly GCA_910589775.1 of Avena eriantha. Lineage (NCBI taxonomy): Eukaryota > Viridiplantae > Streptophyta > Magnoliopsida > Poales > Poaceae > Avena > Avena eriantha. Next base: position 68,024,759 of record OU342743.1, on the reverse strand, counting down.
GTCTGTGCCTTTTCATGTCGCATCATAGTTTCTTTGTCTTATTGCTAGAACTTTGTCTTTCATGTTATGATTGAAGTACTATGATCCCAGCTTTGAATATTTTACAAATGCTTTGATCAAGTTTATGATGGTGCATGTCACCTCAAAAATTATTCTTTCTTTTTATCACTTACCTACTCGAGGACGAGCAGGAGTTAAGCTTGGGGATGTTGATACCTTGCAAATGTATCTATAATTTTTTCCATGCTTGGTTTTATCCACTTTCTTGTGTTTTATCCACACTTTGGAGTATTTTTCATATGATTTCTTGGACTAACCTATTAACGAGAGCCACAGTGCCAGCTGCCTGCTTTCTGCTGTTTTTGGTTCCAGGAAAGTTAGAAAATGAATATTCTCGGAATTGGATGGGACAAAAGCCAAAGTGCCTATTTTACCGGAAGTCATCTGGAGCCAGAATACGAGACGGAGAGGGGCCAGGGCCACCACACCACCTGGCCGCGCGGGCTAGGCCTGGCCGCGCCAGGGGGTGGTGTGGCCAGCCCAGGCACCCCCTCGGCCCCCCTCTTCGCCTATAAGTTGCCTTCTGACCTAAAAACTCAGGGGGGTTCGACCTTTTTCCAGAAGGAGTTCCGCTCCGCCGCCACAACCAGATTCCACAAAACAGCACGAGAAACTCCGTTCTGGCACCCTGCCGAGACGGAGAATTGGAGGACATCATCGCCATCATCATCACCATCGCTTCTCCATCGACCATCCATGTTTCCCCCATCCATGAGTGGGTAATCCCTCATTGTAGGCTATGGGGATGGTAGGGATTGGATCAGATCGTTCATGTAATGGCATCAGATTGTTAGGGCATGGTGCCTAGTATCTTCTATTAGTGCTTTATGACTTTGTTGCGACTTGTTGTGCTTAATGCTTATCACTAGGGCCCGAGTGCCATGATTCCAGATCTGAACATGTTATTGATTCATTATGATAGTATTGTTTATGGTCTTATCTACAAGTTGTATACACACGTTGTTGTCCAGAACCAATGGCCCCAAAGTGACAAAAATCGGGATAACCGGAGGGAATGGCTTTGATGTGAGGATCACATGTGTTTACGGAGTGTTAATGCTTTGCTCCGGTGCTCTATTAAAAGGAGCACCTTAATTGCCAGTAGTTCCCTTGAGGCCCCGCTGCAAACGGGCTGGCAGGACAAAAGATGTTGTGCAAGTTCTCATTGCGAGCACGTATGACTATATATGGAACACATGCCTAGGATTATCTAGTACTTGGATGCTTTATCTTACTTATATGCAATTGCCCTATGTTCTGATTGCTATGTGAATTGTCTTGTCCATGCAATGCCCGTTCATCCATCCCTATGCCTACCGCACTCGAATCCTACTATTTACTGCTATTGTTACTACTGTCTTTACTTTACTGCTGCTGCTACTTTGCTATTCCTACTATAAAACTGTTGCTACTGATAAACTACTGTGCGCAAAATTGTTTCCAGGTGCAGCTGAATTGACAACTCAGTTGTTAAGGCTTATAAATATTCTTTGGCTCCCCTTGTGTCAAATGAATAAATTGGGTTTAACTTCCCTCGAAAATACTGCGATACACCCCCTATACTTGTGGGTCATCAGTCTCCATCTTCTATCTTTATGCACCTATTGAGAGAGCATAGTGGTCATTCTTAGTTTAATGTGCAATGTCCCAAAACTTGTTGATTGATTCATAACTTTGATATTGCTTCTTCTTAAATTATTTGTATCTAGTCACCCTTATGAACTTTGAAGGTGTCCTATGCATTTATGTTTTGCTATACCATGAGGGACAAGCTGCATACCACTCTTATTATGTTTTCTATATGTGAAACAAACAAACGTCTTTCAATGCATTGTTATTCATGATCTTTTGTACCTTTTCATGTTACAACATAGTTGCGATGTCTTATTGTTAGAACTCTATCTTTCATGCTTATGATTAGAGTACTTTGATCCCAGTTATCAATGCTTTACAAATACCTTGATCAAGATTGTGATAGTGCATGTCACCTCAAAAATTATTCTTCTTACCACTTACCTATTCGAGGACGAGCAGGAGTTAAGCTTGGGGATGCTTGATACGTCGTAAACGTATCTATAATTTTTGCTGCTCCATGCTTGTTCTATATAAATTTTTTTATGTTTTGTTCACACTTTGAGGTATTTTTATACATTTTCTGGAACTAACCTATTAACAAGATGCCACAGTGCCAGTTGCATGTTTTCTGCTGTTTTTGGTTTTAGAAAAGCTAGTAAGGAAGTATTCTCTGAATTGGACGGGACAAAAGCCAAAGTTAATATTTTACCATAAGGAACACGGAGTCCGAAGGTCAGCCGAAGGGGGCCCCGAGGTGGCCACGCCCTGTGGCGGCGTGGCTAGGGGGCACGCCACCAGGTGGTGTGGGCCCCTCGAGCCTCCACCGACCTTGCCCCTTCGCCTATAAAAGTACCCTGAGACGAAAACCCTAAGGACCCGATCAAAAATCCACGAAAGAGTCTATAGCCGCCGCCATCTCCATCCCTAGATCGGGGGGATCTGAAGCTCTTCCCGGCACCCTACCGGAGGGGAGAGATCATCTTGGATGCCTTCTTCAACACCATGCCAGCCTCCGGAGTGATGCGTGAGTAGTCCACCCTTGGACTATGGGTCCATACAGTAGCTAGATGGTTGGTTCTCCTCCTTTGTGCTATCATGTTTAGATCTTGTGAGCTCCGTTCATGATCAAGATCATCTATTTTGTAATCCAATATGTTGTGTTTGCGGGGATCTGATGGATATTGAGATACTATGTCAGATTGATTATTGATTCTATCATGTCTATGTTATTTGTGATCTTGGATGCTCTCTATTGTTAGTAACTATCTTGGCAAGTAGATGCTTGCAACTCCAAGAGGGAGTATTTATGCTCGATAGTGGGTTCATGCCTCTAGTAATTTGGGGAAGTGATAGAAATATCCAAGGTTGTAGATGTGCTATTACTACTAGGGATAAAACAACAATCCTTTGTCCATGGGGCAATTGTATGGTTTACTTTACACACTTTTCTTAATGCAGTTATCTGTTGCTTGCAACTTAATACTGGAAGGGGTTCGGATGATAACCGGAAGGTGGATTATTAGTCATAGATGCAGTTGGATTACGGTCTCTGTATTATGTTGTAATGTCCAATCAAATCTCGTAGGAGTCAAGATGTCTAGTATATGCATTGTTATGCTTTCTCAATCTGTGAATTGCCCCGCTGTAATTTGTTCACCCAACATGCTATTTATCTTAAGGAGAAACACCTCTAGTGAACTGTGGACCCCAGTCCATTCCTTTACCATTGATCTACCATCTACTGTTACCGTTTACTATTTACTTTCTACAAGCAATTACTATCTTCCACACTATACGTTTAATCCTTTGTTTTCAGCAAAACCGGTGAGATTGACAACCTCATTGTAAGTTGGGGCAAAGTTCTGTGGTTGTGTTGTGCAGGATTCCAAGTTTCTAGCAACACCTTGGAGTTGTTTCCTTACTCCTACTGGTTCGATAACCTTGGTTTCATAACTGAGGGAAAACTTGCTACTGTGCTCATCATAACTTCCTCTTGGGGTTCCCAACGAGCTCTACATATTTTGAGCCATCACCCCGTAGCCATGTTGTCAATGCGGCCATGTTTCGCACCCAAACCGTGGTTTGGAAATAGCCTATTCTATAAGTTACTAGAACAGCGATAATCGAGAGAGGTTCAAAATATCTAATAACAATGAACTTTTAACAAGAACAAAATAAATAAGACAGAAAGTAAACAGGAATATGAACTGAAGTAAAGAGATTGTAGTTGTAGGATTGAATGGAATGAGAGAGGGCTTCTAGGCTTCGGTCTCACTAGTACTAGATGGGCAAATATATGTGTGATCTATAAGAGATTTTTCAGACAAATAAATGTTCCCCAACTGATTACCGGGCTATCAAAATGTGTGCACTATGCATGGTTCTCGCGTGTCACCGCAAGGCAAAAGGCACTTCCGAACCAAAGGATCACATAAACTCATCTTAGATCACAATAAATTCTAACTTAGCGCACCAGATCATACCTCAACCTAGAATTGAATCAATCACTCACACATCGATGAACAACGAAACATATAGATATATATGGATGTCACAACCATGTTCAATTTTACAATTACTAAACACAAGAGAGAGAGAGAGAGAGAGAGAGAGAGAGAGAGAGAGAGATGGAGATCGATGCGTGGTGGTGGTGATGTCTTCCTTCTCCTCCCCTTCTTCTTGCTTGGATGCCTTGATGGTGATGGTGTTGAGGGAGATCTAGATCTCAGAGTTGTGGTTGAGGCAAAGCTCTGCCCCAATGGAGATCGGATGGGTGGCGGCGGCGGTAGAGCTGCACCCCTGAAGGGCTATGGCTTGGTGTCTCTATCTTGGGTCCTCCCTCCTTTATATAGGCATTGGGGTGCCCTAGGGTTCCCCCAATACCGTCATATGACTTAGGGAAGGTTCTAGAGATTTTCTGGAGCCAAACCCTGTCGTTTGCAACCTTTTTGGCAACTATATGGGCGGAGCTATACGACCAGAAAAATAGCTCCGGGCGTATAGTTGCTCGTTAAACTATGTGTCCCCTTTAGTATTTTGGCTGTCATTTCTTCATACGAACTCTGTTTTGGGTGTTCTTGGGCTCGTTGAGTTTGTATCATCGAGGGATACAACCATGTGGTCATGGATCTTTATTTTGATAAGTTGGAAAAAATGAATTTTCAACCTCTCAAATTGCTAAGTCTGGTCCCAGTAGCTCCTCTATACTGTGCTCTCTTTGTTCCTTTTGCCTTTGTTTTATCCATAATAATCATCAACACCTACACACATGTCATAGACAAAGAAAAGTGATAAAATTCTACCTAAATTACTAAATGTGCAAATCTCATATGAAAGTAAATGAGAAATAGAAATCATGCATATAAGGCATAGCTATAGCTGGAAGAAACATGATATGAGGGATAAATGGCACAATTTATATGGCTAAAAGAGGTGGTATTTCACAGCCATCAACTGCCCCAAGCTAGACCTTGCTCGTCCTCGAGCAGGAAGGGTCGATAATAAATTAATGGTTGTGAAATAACTTATCTTTGGAAATCAATGCCTTGCATCCTTATTTCTTCTACAAGCTTAAAGTGAGAAAACATATATTCATACAAGGAAACACAAGCTCAGTTATAAAGACCACTAAAGATTCATCGAAACTTATATGCTCCATGTCAACAGTGAATCTACTTGCATACAAACTTGTGATCCTCTTATTGCACCTTTTGTATAACTTTTCATTTCATTATTTTTTATGAGGCAAAACTTAGTCACAAATAGATGTCAAGCATAAATAGGAGTAAAGTCTACCCAATCATGTCATCTAGTTAAGGCTCTCAAGTGCAAACATCAGTTATTGAACTTTCAGAAAGTGTATCTCTTAGTAACGAGATTTATGCCAAAAGGAAATGTGAGAGCATGTCAAAATAAGCATAGCATTAGAGTGTCTCATTTGGTCATCCACATCAATGAATCATGGCTATCAAACACCCATTTTCTATTCTTTGTCTTTCTAAAACTTCAGTTCATCAGTAATGAGATCATGCCAAAACTTAGTGTGTTTAATCAGACTGTGCAGGCTAAGAAGGATACTAGTCACCATTACCAAGGTTTCCCTTTTCGGTATAATGATTTCTCATAACGGTCAGAGGAGTATTCCCTTTTTCTCTTTGAACGCATGCCCATGAGAATACCAATGCATACCCAAATATAGCATTTATGCTACATGTGTTGGGAAAATCATAGCCAAACTCTAAGAGTTTCCTATTTTTGGACTGTTCAGAGGCCAGTGGAGTTGTTAGCATACCATGTTGTGCGACAGTGGTGTAGACACGCATAAAGCAATATCATACTTTAATCAACAGGTCAAGATTTGGCATGCATCTCAATTACCGCTAAATATTAGTTTCTTCAAACAAATCCTCTCACAGAGTACTATCAAGTCGATCATCACATCTATGGTGTTGAGTATCTTTAAGGCTAAACTCTTAAGACAATTAATCAACACCTTATTTAGCATAGAACTCAAAACTTTGAAATATCATTTCCAATTGACAACTCCTTCCGTAAGCAAACTATCAAGTCTATTGTTTTGACATTATGGGGTCGAGCATAACCTATTCATTTAAGACAAAGCTATTTAGTGACGACCAAAAAATTTCAAAAGATCTTGATCAAGTATTCATTCTTTCAAAGTGTAGAGATGTGGCAATGTTTTCTAGAGGATCACAAATAGTGTCACAAGCTTGATAAACAATTTGGCAACATGAATATAAGCTCTAAGTTAACTCCTATGGTGCCTATCATGAGCAACTGTATCCCCATATGAATATAGAATTAGACTCACTTAAACAAGCATTCAAAAACAGCGGGATACATGATTGCATTAAACCTTCATTGAATATGAACATTGCACAAGACTCTACACATGCAGAAGTAACCTCCCCAAGCTTAGAACTTTGCAAGAACCAAACTTGAGTATATCACAAAAAGAAAAGAGAAAATACAGTTTCCAAAAGAGAGTGTGATAAGTGGTTACCTCCCCAAGCTTAGTTGAAAACAAGGGTGACACACTTTACCATTGAGGTACAAGTAACCTCTCTTTTGATGGACAAAGAACCTTTGCTTCAACATGTATTTCTTGATATGGACCGGTGTGCCTTCCTTGAGGACCTGCTTAAAAAAGAAAACGAAATATTTTTGTGTTTTTGAAGACACGGGTTTAGCTCAAGTGATAAAATATAAGTCCTACTGAGTCGGTTCATCAACCTAAGCACCACGCTTAAGTCAAAAACTAGTTCTAGAAGATGCCTCTCCTTGATTGTGATGAGGTACAAGTGAAACATGATGTGAGACACGAGTGTGTAGCCCCTATGCGCTTATTAAAAGAGGTTCGAGTTGGAAGGTTTTACCAGACACTGATTGTCGAAACATTGAATTGAAGCAACCAAGTGGCTCATGTGAGTGTTTGCACGGTCGGCACTACCGTACATGTCGTCACACAAGGTTTAAGTCCCTGCGAGAATAACACATAAAATAAAATGCATCGGTTTGGTATACGAACATAGTTCGTTTACCCCACCAATAAAAGGAAAGTAAAAAAAGAAAACATGAACTTCTATAGAGAATTACAGTCTAGGAGATTTCTGAGGTAGAAATTTATTTCTTGCATATGATCGGATTCTCTAGATCATGGGTGAAGCTCCCAGGTGGTGTTTTGAGGTTTTTAGAAGAAGAAAGAATAAAATTTTGAGCAATGGTTACCTTCGAGTTGGCATTTGATGGGTTTTATCAACTATACGGACGCAACTATACTGCCAGAACACTATGTTCCCGCCATATAGTTAGCCTTCTGTCAAAATTTTAGTGTTTCCTCCTAGCGGCGCAGCTATACGGGCGCAACAATACGGCTGTAACAAAATATTCCTACCGTATAGTTGGTCGTCAAACTATCTGCCCCTGGAAAATAAAATATACAAAGGCATAGATATCTATACGACCGAAACTATACAGCTAGAATTTTTATTCCCGCCGTATAGTTGGTCGTTAAACTCTCAGTACATTGGAAAAGAATTTGTACGGAGGCACCGATATCTATACGACCGGAGCTATACGGCCAGAATTTTTATTCCCGATGTATAGTTGGTCGTTAAACTCTCAGTACATATGAAATAAAAATTGTCGATGACAAAGATATCTATACGACCGGAACTATACGACCAGAATTTTTATTCCCGCTATATAGTCAGTCGTTAAACTCTCTGTATGCATTAAAAAAATTCTGTTTCTTTGAGAATTATTTCTTATTCTGAAACTTAGCGTAACACCATGTTTTGACAGTAAAATAACAACTTAAATTTACCAACATTAACATGTATAGGATGAGATTTAGGTACAACTGAGTTGTGCAACACATAGTAACAATAAATTCTACCTTTTGAAAAATTCAACAAGATTACTCTACTAGCAAGACATGCGAAGAATAAAAGTGCCAATGCAACATGGATGCAACTAGACTCAAAATGCAAAACTAAGAAAGACGCCTAATGACTTCCGGGTTGCCTCCTGGGAAGCGCTTTCTTATAACCAAGTATCCAAGCTTTTATACTCCACATTTATTCCGCAATGGAGGCAGTTGTAGGAGTAATTTTGCTTACCTCCAATGAGGGTTTTCAGGATTTATATCATACTTTTTTCTTCTAAGACATACCCGCTTGCGGTGCATCGGTATCTCGTAAGTGTTCTCGTTGCCACATGAGGATGGATGCACCAATCTCGGTAAATATGTATTCTTTCCTTCCTGCATAGAGGGTGTTATAGCTTTATTATCAAACTTTGAATATTTACCTTGATTACTATTTTGAGGGTATAACTCCTAATGTTCTTTTGGATCCAGTAGCTTGATCTTTGCCACCGGAATTTCCTGCACCTCATTAGTAAAACAAAAGTCATAGCAATCAGGTATGGGAGGCACACAAGATTCCATCTTTGGCTCATCATAATTGATTTCCCCGAAAAAGTATTCAAACAAACACTACTAGAATCATCAAAAACTTCTTTAGGGAAATTATCAGGGATTATAGAATAATTTAAGTCCTCATCATCACTAAAGTCAGAAGAATAATAAGGATCAGGAATAGGTGGGGGATCAGGAATAGGTGGGGGATCAGGTTTGAGAGCGGCTTTCAATTTATTCCATTCCTTGAATTCTTTTTCTTATTTCTTTGTTATGCGTCCCCAATACTCTTCATGAAGCTGTTTCACTTCATCTATAGATGTCAGATGTGTGGGATATTCAACACGAGGCTTCTTATTTTTATTTTTCCTAGTTTTATGCTTCATGGATTTACCCTTCTTTCCTGCTTCAATGATGCAACAAATGGAAGATATGGAAGTAGCAGTAGAGGGATGTTCTCCATCGTTAGTAGAAGGAGTTCTAATATGATTAAAATAATCAGCTATGAAAGGTATTGCTTTAGAAAGAACATCTCTAACTGAGGTATCATCATAAGGAATTGTTCCTCTTCTACTTTCATCTTTAAGAAACTCATTGACCAAGTTCTCTAGATCAGTAGGGAGAGGTTTTTCTTCATGCACAATTTGATGAAAATTATTATGTATATCTCTGAAGAGTTGCCAAGCTTCTTCCAAAGTTTTTCCAAGGAATGCACTGTCACACATCATATCTAGCTTATCATTAGAGTGATTTAAGCCTCCATAAAAGTGATTCAACAATAACCAATCAGGTAAATTATGATGTGGACAATCATGCATTAATTTTGAGAACCTACTATAAGCTTGTATTAAATCCTCATTGTTGCTTTGCTTGAAATTCTGGATATGAAGCCTACGCTCATAAGTTTGATTCTGTGAGAAATACTTACCTATAAAAGCTTCGGAGATACCTTTCTATGAATTGAAGTGTCCCACGGGATGCGATCTTAGCCAATCTTTAGCTTTTCCTTTCAGCAAGAACCAGAACGGATATAACTTCAGCTTATCATTTGTCCATCCATTTGCCTTCACTGTAGAACACAATGAAGTAAATTTTTCAATATGCTCATATGAATCATTGTCCGGATCTCCTGCAAAAGCTATTTCCATGATCATATTTATCCACATAGGATTAATCTCGTATTCATCCACATCATAGCGGGCTGAACAATAAGAGCATGTAAATGATCAACACTCGGATCACCATACTTCGCAATACTTTTGCTTTCCATAGTTCCTATGTTTTTGAATTTCCTGTAACTAAAATAAATAACAATACTACTAACAAAAGGTAAACTAATTTTTTTGTTCTTTTCAAATAATCAAAAGCAGTAAAATAAATAGCAACAAACGAAAAGAAACTATGTGCGAGTAGGAAGGTAATAACCGGACGCTTATCTCCCTGGCAACAGCGCCAATTTGATGACTAGATTCCTGCACCAACAACATGGTTATTGTAGTACTTGTAGCAGCAAATATTTAAGAGTTTGTCCCGATGGGAGATCGGAGAACGGAAACAACATGACCCCGTAGCCACGTTGTCAATGCGGCCACGTTTCGCACCCAAACCGTGGTTTGGAAATTGAGAGAGGTTTAAAATATCTAATAACAAAGAACTTTTAACAAGAACAAAATAAACTAAGATGGAAAGTAAACAAAAATATGAACTGAAGTAAAGAGGTTGTAGTTGTAGGATTGAATGGAATGAGAGAGGGCTTCTAGGCTTTGGTCTCACTAGTACTAGATGAGCAAATATATGTGTGATCTGTAAGAGAATTCTTAGACAAATAAACGTTCCCCAATTGATTACCGAGCTGTCACACTGTGTGCACTATGCATGGTTCTCGCGTGTCACTACAAGGAAAAAGGCACTTCCGGACCAAAGGATCACATAAGCTCATCTTATATCACAATAAATTCTAACTTAGCGCACTAGATCATACCTCAACCTAGAATTGAATCAATCACTCACACATGGATGAACAGCGAAACATATAGATATATATGGATGTCACAACCGTGTTCAATTTTACAATTACTAAACACAAGGGAGAGAGGGAGATGGAGATGGAGATCGATGCGTGGTGGTGGTGATGTCTTCCTTCTCCTCCCCTTCTTCTTGCTTGGATGCCTTGATGGTGATGGTGTTGAGGGAGATCTAGATCTCGGAGTTGTGGTTGAGGCAGAGCTCTGCCCCAATGGAGATCGGATGGGTGGCGGCGGCGGCAGAGCTGCACCCCTGAAGGGCTATGGCTTGGTGTCTCTCTCTTGGGTCCTCCCTCCTTTATATAGGCCTTGGGGTGCCTTAGGGTTCCCCCAATACCGTCATATGACTTAGGGAAGGTTCTGGAGCTTTTCTAGGGTCAAATCCCGTCGTTTGCGACCTTTTTGGCAACTATACGGGCAGAGCTATACGACCAGAAAAATAGCTCCGGCCGTATAGTTGCTTGTTTAACTATTTGTCCCTTTTAGTATTTTGGCCACCATTTCTTCATATGAACTCCGTTTCGGGTGTTCTTGGGCTCGTTGAGTTCGTATCGTCGAGGGATACAACCCTGTTGTCTTGGATCTTTATTTTGAGAAGTTGAAAAAATTGACTTTTTCAACCTCTCAAATGGCTAAGTCTGGTCCCTGTAGCTCCTCCATACTATGCTCTCCTTGTTCCTTTTGCCTTTGTTTTATCCATAATTATCATCAAGACCTACACACATGTCATAGACAAGGAAAAGTGATAAAATTCTACCTAAACTACTAAATGTGCAAAGCTCATATGAAAGTAAATGAGAAATAGAAATCATGCATATAAGGCATAGCTATAGCTGGAAGAAACATGATATGAGGGATAAATGGCACAATTTATATGGCTAAAAGAGGTGGTATTTCACAGCCATCAACTTCCCCAAGCTAGACCTTGCTCGTCCTCGAGAAGGAAGGGTCGATAATAAATTAATGGTTGTGAAATAGCTAATCATTGGAAATCAATGCCTTGCATCCTTATTTCTTCTACAAGCTTGAAGTGAGAAAACATATATTCATACAAGGAAACACAAGTTCAGTTATAAAGACCACTAAAGGTTCATCAAAACTTATATGCTCTATGTCAACAGTGAATTGATGTATACGCACGCTTCTATCCTTGTAGCAGTGTTGGGCCTCCAAGTGCAGAGGTTTGTAGAACAGCAGCAAGTTTCTCTTAAGTGGATCACCCAAGGTTTATCAAACTCAGGGAGGAAGTTGTCAAAGCTATCCCTCTCAAGAAACCCTACAATCAATATACAAGAAGTCTCTTGTATCCCCAACACACCCAATACACTTGTCAGGTGTATAGGTGCACTAGTTCGGCAGAGAGATAGTGAAATACAAGTAATATGAATGATTATAAGTGGTAATTGCAATCTGAAATAAGAGTGGCAGCAAGCAAACATGTAACATGAATGATTGTAAATGGTGTTTCAATGCTTAGAAACAAGGCCTGGGAATCATACTTTCACTAGTGGACACTCTCATATAAATATCTTCTCTTCATTATGCTACCCTGAACTACTCTCCGGTTGGACGATGTAGGGCTATAACAGCACACCTTAAAATTCACATTCCCCATCTAGATAACCCCTCACTGTCACCTTGAGCGCTAGATGGTTCCAACAAACACCACAATCTCATAGAGACATCCAACTCAAATTATACTCATGATAAGTATTTCTGTAACTTTAGCCTAAGTACCACACGCTATGCACACTGTCAACTTCACACACGTGGGGATAAGTAGATATTAATTAAAGCACTTGAGTGGCAGAATAGATTCAACTATATTACAAAGCTCATGATCTCAATAAGATCATGCATAGAGAGAGATATGAACATATAGCTACCGGTAGAGCCCTTAGCCTCGAGAGAGAACTACTCCCTCCTCATCATGGGAGTCAGCAACATCGATGGAGATGGCGGTTGAGTCAATGGAGATGGTTCCGGGGGAACTTCCTCGTCCCGGTAGGGTGCCGGAATAGAGACTTCTGTCCCGCGAATCTCCTCTTCGGTGGCGGCGGCGCTACGGAACTTTTCGTGGAATTCTCATCCCCCTAGGGTTTTCATCTCGGGGGGAATATATAGGCGAAGGGGCAAGGTCGGTGGAGGCCCGAGGGGCTCACACATCCTGGTGGCGCGCCTGGGAGGTACCCACGCCGCCATAGGGTGTGGCCGCCTCGGTGCCCTCCTCCATCTCTGCTTTGGACTCCGTCTTGTGTCGGGAAAATAGGAACTTCGGCTTTTGTTTCGTCCAATTCCGAGAATATTTCCTTACTAGTTTTTCTAAAACCAAAAATAGCAGAAACAGGCAACTGGCACTACGGCATCTTGTTAATAGGTTAGTTCTAGAAAATGTATAAAAATACCTCAAAGTGTAATCAAAACATAAGAAAGTTGATATAAAACAAGCATTGAGCATCAAAAATTATAGATACGTTTACGACGTATCAAGCATCCTGATGTCTATGCACTTCTATTCCTGTAGAAAGTTGTTGGGCCTCCAATGCAGAGGTTTGTAGAACAGCAGCAAGTTTCCCTTAAGTGGATTACCCAAGGTTTATCGAACTCAGGGAGGAAGTGGTCAAAGGTATCCCTCTCGAGCAACCCTGCAATCAAGATACAAGAAGTGTCTTGTATCCCTAACACACCCAATACACTTGTCAGGTGTATAGGTGCACTAGTTCGGCGAAGAGATAGTAAAATACAAGTGGTATGGATATAATACAACGGTGCCAGAAAAGACTTTGATGGCGTGGAAGAGACTAAAGGAAAACTGAAATAAAGATGGCAGCAAGCAAACATATAACAGATCTAGTTGCAAACGGTGTTTCAATTCTTAGAAACAAGGCCTAGGGATCATACTTTCACTAGTGAACACTCTCATATAAATATCTTCTCTTTATGATACTACTCTAAACTACTCTCCGGTTGGACACTCTAATCCATGGTAGGGCTATAACAGCACTCCTCAAAGTCGGCCTTCCCCATCTAGATAACCCCACACTATCACCTTGAGCACTAGATGGTTCCAACAAACACCACAGTTTCATAGAGACATCCAACTCCAAATATAAGTCATAACAAGTATTTGTAATCTCTAGCCTAAGTGCCACCACGGTGTGCACGCTGTCACTTTCACACACGTGGGGAGAGCAGAGAACTATTAAAGCACTTGAGTAACAAGGTAGATCTACTTGATTACAAAGCTCATGATCACAATATGATCATGCATAGAGAGAGAGATGAACACATAGCTACCGGTAGAGCCCTTAGCCTCGAGGAAGAACTACTCCCTCCTCATCATGGGAATCAGCAACGGCAATGGAGATGGCAGTGGAGTCGATGGAGATGGCTCCAGGGGCACTTCCCCATCCCGGCAGGGTGCTGGAACAGAGACTTTCTGTCCCCTGAATCTCCCCTTCGGTGGCGGTGGCACTTCGGAACTTTTCGAGGCTGTATGATGGATTCTTTAAGGTTTCTACATCCGGAGGTTTCTTATAGGCGAAGAGGCGATGTCAGCGGGTGGACCAGGGGCCCACACCACCTGGTGGCTCGGCCAGGGGGACCCGCGCCACCCTATGGTGTGGCTAGCCCCTGGCCCCTCTCTGTCTCGTCTTCTGGCTCCGTGTTCCCCTCGGTGAAATATTGACTTTGGCTTTTTTCCCGTCCAATTCTGAGAATATTCATTTTCTAGCTTTTCTAGAACCAAAAACAAAGAAAACAGGCAACTGGCACTGTGGCATCTTGTTAATAGGTTAGTGCCAGAAAACATATAAAAATACCTCAAAGTGTTGACAAAACATAAGAAAGTAGACATAAAACAAGCATGGAACATCAAAAATTATAGATACGTTTACAATGTATCAACATCCCCAAGCTTAACTCCTGCTCGTCCTCGAGTAGGTAATTGATAAAAAAGAATGTTTTTTGAGGTGACATGCACCATCACAATCAAGATCAAACCATTTGCAAGCATTGAAAGCTGGGATCAAAGTACTCTAACATAGACATGAAAGATATAGTTCTAACAATAAGACATAGCAACTATGTTATACCATGAAAAGGTACAAATCAAAGATTCATGAATAACAATGCTTTGAAAGACATTTGTTTGTTTCACATATAGAAAACATAGCATAGTTGCATTTAGCTTGTCCCTCATGGAGTAGCAAAACATAAATGCATAGGACACCTTCAAAGTTCATAAGGGTGACTAGATACAAATAGTTCAAGAACAAGCAATATCAAAGTTATGCATCAATCAACAAGTCTTGGGACAATGCACATTAAACTAAGAATGGCCACTATGCTATCTTAATAGGTGCATAAATATAGAACATGGAGACTCAACATAAAAGTAAAAGAAAGGCCTTCATAGAAGGAAGCAGGGATTCAAGTCTCATAAAGAGCTTCCAAAAATTATGGTACTTGTTAGCTTTCAGCTCTCATTGCCCCTATCATAAACATCTTGAAGTGATTAAGGTTAAAGTGAACAAACTATGGAGTATATGCTTGACAAAGTATAAGTTGGCAATCTCATGTCCCTTGGACACGAGGGCCACTCCTCATGCTACTCAAGTTTAGTTACCGGTAAGTTCTTTTCATAGTGAGTACATGTGTATCATAAAGAACCACCAACGGGGTACCCTTGCCCGATGATACGGAAGAATCCCCATATCAAAATGACAAGGCACGCAGACAATGAGCATCTCAACAATCTTCTTATTTACCATGGGAAAATAGTGCTTTTTTCTCTCTTTCCTCTTTTCTCATCTCTTTTTTTTCCTTTTTCTCAATCTCTATCTTTTTTATAAGAAGAATGCTTCATAGATTGCTCATTATGGTTACGCTGCAGGTTTCCAGCATGATTAGGCATGGATTAGACCAGCGGCCCAGGCATTTCTCTAACACACATACATAACTCCATGGACTTACAAACTCCCCTTTCATTTCACACCGACGACATCCATCAACAAAAGAGCATGATATCAACTGAGTAGAATGTACAAGTGCAATGTTGAAAGCGTTCCCCATGGCAACATGGTTCTGCTAATCCCCAACATATAAGTGCAAGCATATAAAATATAGACAAAAAAATGCTTCAAGTTTATTAGGGGCAAGAAAAGTAAAGTGTGCCATCAAGTTTGTGAGAGCTTTAATCACTAGTTTTCTCATAACAAGTTTAATTCAGAAGGTAGATAAAAGCATGAATATACTTGGAATAGAAAATGCTAATAGGTAGGTATGGTGGACTCTTTAGAATAACTTGTTTTTATTTGGAGTTGGATGCATGAGTGGAACTCATACTTGGTTATGGAGGCTAGCAAAAGACTGTGAGCGACCAACTAAGAGAGAAATAATGGCCATAATCATGCAAATCACAAAACATCATTAATTAAAGCATAAAGTGATATTACAAGTCGAAAACTAAAGGATCATAAAGGCTATGGTGACTTGGGATAGTCTTAACATGGTGTGAGCATGCACCAAGTCAACCCAAATAAAGCATCAAAGGAGATTACCACAATACTATGCTTTAATATGCTAAAACAACGCGTGATTCTTTCAAGGCACATTAAGCAATCTCAATTGTTTATAACATGTCATGCTACAGCCAAAATCACTAAGCATAAAGCCAAAACAATATCAAGCATGACATGACAAAGCATAGGCCACAGTCAAAAACAAGCTCCTTTTTACCACTTAAGCATGAACTTTTTCTACTCTTTTCAATCCAAACCAATCTTATTTGAAAACTAATGTATGAATGAGGGGGTCCAACCAATTTATTCAAGAAAAATAAGCAAACTAAGCAAACTAAAACCAAAAACAAAAACGAAGAGGCTCCAAGAACAACACAACTATGCATGAAACAATAAAAACGAAGTGTCTAGAAAGACCTGAGATTTTTATTGATGAAGAAGGGGATGCCTTGGGCATCCCCAAGATTTTACGCTTGTACCTCTTGAGTATTTCTTGGGGTGACACGGGGTGGCATCCCCAAGCTTGGGATTTGTTCATTCTTTATCTCATTACATCATTCTTTCCCTACACCTGAAAATTTTCCTTCATACAAAACTTCACACAATCTTCATTAGCAACGTTAGTGCATTCAAAAGATAATAAATCTTTGTATTTAGTTTCAAAACAGCAAAACTTTCATTAAAAACACAAGCTACTATATCAATTCCTTCAAAAAGATCAATTTCACAAAAAGAACCCAAAAAGAAATCAATAAAGAGGCAAATGCAAATAATGGCAGAAATCTGTCGAAACAGACCAGCAGGTAAAAACTGATTTTTTCGAAGAACTTCTGTTGCTCAAAACAAAAAGTGTTGAACTAACGGAAGTTATATAACAACATGGGGCAGAAGCACAAAAAATTACAGCTCAATCTAACGTACATAGATTTTTCACGAATATTTACAGTGAAGCACAAAAATCTGTTTCGGGACAGCAACTTTCCCAAATCTTACTTCTCTCTCATTATAGGTTATTCTTGGCACAAAAACCAAACAAAAGGATAAGGAGAGGTTATTACAGAGGTAATAACTTCCAAGACTCAACTAAAACTTTTGGGTTATCTCCCAATGAGTACTTTTCTTTAACGCCTTTAAGTTAGGCATGATAGTTTGAGAAGATGCTCACATAAGAAATATGAATTGAAGTAAAAGAGAGCATCAAGAAGAAAATTCAAAACACATTTAATTCTACCCCACTTCCTATGCATAGGAATCTTGTAAAGAAACAAGTCATGAAAGCACAAAGAAACAAGCATAGAAAGCAAAACAAGTGCAACTTCAAGACTTTCAACATAAAGAGGGGAAACTTAATAATTTTGAGATGCATAAAACCATGTTTCCCTCTCTCATAATAACTTTCAGTAGCATCATGAATAAAATTAACAATATAACTATCACATAAAACATTCTTATCATGAGCCACATGCATATAATAATTATTACTCTCCACATAAGCATAGTCATTCTTATTAATTGTAGTGGGAGAAAATTCAAAAAAATAGCTATCATTATTATTCTCATCACCATAATCATCAAATATAGGAGGCATATTGTAATAATTAATTTTCTCCTCAATAGTAGGTGGACTGAAAATATCATATTCATCATTGTAATCATCATATATTGGATGTTTGGTATCATCATAAGAAATAGAATAGCTATCTTCCTAAGCTGGGGAACTAAAAAGATCATTTTCATACAAACTAGCTTCCCCAAGCTTAGACTTTTCCATAACATTAGCAATAATGGTGTCCAAAGAATTCATACTAACAACATTTCTATTAGCATGCAAATAAAGTTCCATAGGTTTTTTAATTTTCTCTTCAAACACTTCATGTCCTAACTCAAGATAAATACTATAAAGCTCTCTAATTTTTTTGTTATTTCCATTAAGCCTAACTAGTGAAAATAAAAACAAGAAACAAAAAGATATAATTGCAGAATCTAAAGGAAATAACTTCGAGCACTCACACACTAGCAAATGTACTAGAAGATAGCTTGGTAACCAGAGGATGTGAGTACCTTTTACCTTACCTCCCCGGCAACGGTGCGAAAAAATAGCTTTATGGCGCGTGGTTGACGTGGGAGCTTCTTCTTCTTCAATCCCCAGCAACGGCGCTAGAAAATATCTTGATGTCTATGCACTTCTATTCTTGTAGACAGTTCGTGGGCCTCCAAGTGCAGAGGTTTGTAGAACAGAAGCAAGTTTCCCTTAAGTGGACTACCCAAGGTTTATCGAACTCAGGGAGGAAGTGGTCAAAGGTATCCCTCTCAAGCAACCATGCAATCAAGATACAAGTAGTCTCTTGTGTCCCCAACACACCCAATACACTTGTTAGGTGTATAGGTGCACTAGTTCGGCGAAGATATAGTAAAATACAAGTGATATGGATATAAGACAATGGTGCCAGAAAAGACTTTGATGGCGTGGAAGAGACTAAAGGCAAACTGAAATAAAGATGGCAGCAAGCAAACATGTAACAGATCTAGTTGCAAACGGTGTTTCAATGCTTAGAAACAAGGCCTAGGGCTCATACTTTCACTAGTGAACACTCTCATATAAATATCTTCTCTTTATGATACTACTCTGAACTACTCTCAGGTTGGACACTCTAATCTATGCTAGGGCTATAACAGCACTCCTCAAAGTCCGCCTTCCCCATCTAGATAACCCCACACTGTCACCTTGAGCACTAGATGGTTCCAACAAACACCACAATTTCATAGATACATCCAACTCCAAATATAAGTCATAACAAGTATTTGTAATCTCTAGCCTAAGTGCCACCACGGTGTACACGCTGTCACTTTCGCAAACGTGGGGAGAGCAGATATCTATTAAAGCACTTGAGTAGCAAGGTAGATCTACTTGATTACAAAGCTCATGATCACAATATGATCATGCATAGAGAGAGATGAACACATAGATACCGGTAGAGCCCTTAGCCTCGAGGAAGAACTACTCCCTCCTCATCATGGGAATCAACAACGGCGATGGAGATGGATCCAGGGGCACTTCCCCGTCCTGGCAGGGTGCCGAAATAGAGACTTTCTGTCCCTGAATCTCCCCTTCGGTGGCGGCGGCGCTATGGAACTTTTCATGGCTGTATGATGGATTCTTTAGGGTTTCTGCATCGGGAGGCTTCTTATAGGCGAAGATGCGATGTCAGAGGGTAGACCAGGGGCCCACACCACCTGGTGGCACGGCCAGGGGGACCCGCGCCACCTTATGGTGTGGCCATCCCCTGGCCCCTCTTCGTATCGTCTTCAGGCTCCGTGTTCCCCTTGGTGAAATATTGACTTTGGCTTTTGTCCTGTCCAATTCTGAGAATATTCATTTTCTGACTTTTCTAGAACAAAAAACAGAAGAAAACCGGCAACTGGCACTGTGGCATCTTGTTAATAAGTTAGTCCCAGAAAACATATAAAAATACCTCAAAGTGTTGAAAAAACATAAGAAAGTAGATATAAAACGAGCATGGAACATAAAAAATTATAGATACGTTCACAACGTATCACATCCCCAAGCTTAACTCCTACTCGTCCTCGAGTAGGTAAGTGATAAAAAGAATAATTTTTGAGGTGACATGCACCATCACAATCTTGATCAAGGTATTTGTAAAGCATTGATAGCTGGGATCAAAGTACTCTAAACATGAGCATGAAAGATAGAGTTCTAACAATAAGACATAGGAACTATGTTGTAACATGAAAAGGTACAAACAAAAGATCATGAATAACAATGCATTGAAAGACGTATGTTTGTTTCACATATAGAAAACATAATGAGAGTGGTATGCAGCTTGTCCCTCATGGTATAGCAAAACATAAATGCATAGGACACCTTCAAAGTTCATAAGGGTGACTAGATACAAATAATTTAAGAACAAGCAATATCAAAGTTATGAATCAATCAACAAGTTTTGGGACAATGCACATTAAACTAAGAATGACCACTATGATCTCTCAATAGGTGCATAAAGATATAAGATGGAGACTCAACATAAAAGTAAAAAAAGAAATGCCCTTCATTGAGGGAAGCATGGATTTCAAATTTCATAAAGATCTTCCAAAAATTATGGTACTTATTAGCTTTCAGCTCTCATTGCCCCTATAATAAGCATCTTGAGGTGATTAAGGTTAAAGTGACACAAACATGAGGATATGCTTGACAAGTTATAAGTTATAAATCGCATGCCCCTTGCTTATGAGTACCGAACCTCATGCTACTCAACTTTAGTCACAAGTAAGTTGTTGTCATTATAAGTACATGTGTATAATAGAGAACCACCAACGGGTTACCCCTTGCCCCATGACATAGGAACTTTCCCATATCAAAATGACAAGGCAGCAGACAATGAGCATCTCAGCGATCTTTTTATTTGCTATTCACATAGGTTTTTATTGAGGATGCTTCACATAATGCTCACTATGGTTATGCTGCAAGTTTCCACCATGATTAGGCATGGCTTTGGCTGGCCGCCCAAACGTTTCTCTAACACACATATAAACTCCATGAGCTTACAAGCTCCCCTTTTATTTTACACCGCCGGGATCCATAAACAAAAGAACATGATATTAGCTGAATAATAAGTGCAATGTTGAAAGCGTTCCCCATGGTATCATGGTTCTGCTAATTCACAACTTATAAAATGCAAGCATATAAGCAACATAGATGGACACAATGGTTCAAGTTTATTAAGTGCAAGAAAATAAAGTGTGCCATCAAGTTTGTGAGAGCTTTAATCACTGATTTTCTCA
Source organism: Avena eriantha (assembly GCA_910589775.1). Lineage (NCBI taxonomy): Eukaryota > Viridiplantae > Streptophyta > Magnoliopsida > Poales > Poaceae > Avena > Avena eriantha. The sequence goes on along the minus strand of OU342743.1, from coordinate 68,003,838 downwards.
TAACAAAAGTTTAATTTAGAAGGTAGATAAAAAAAGAATATACTTGGAATGGTGTAACACACCATGCATAGGAATTTATAGTGGACTCTTTGGAATAACTTGGTTTCTTGGGAGTTGGATGCATGAGTAGAACTCATACTCAGTACAGGTGGAGGCTAGCAAAAGACTAGGAGCGACCAACTAAGAGAGCAATCATGGCCAGAATCATGCAAAGTGACAAAACATTATTAATTAAAGCATAAAGTGATATTACAAGTCAAAAACTAAATGATCATAGAGGCTAAGGTGACTGGTTCATAGTCTTAACATGGTGTAAGCATGTGTCAAGTCAACCCAAATAAAGCATCAAAGGAGAATACCACAATATTATGCTTTTGTATGCTAAAACAACGCATGATCCTTTCAAGGCAAATTAAGCAATCTCAATTGTTTGGAACAAGTCATGCTACAGCAATAATCACTACGCATAAGGTCAAAGCAACATCAAACATGACATGATAAAGTCTAAGTCACAGTCAAAACAAGTTTTCTTTTGTACCACTATAAGCATGAAACTTCCTACTCTTTTCCAACACCAATCGACTTATTTGAAACAACTCTCAAAGATAATAATCAATAAAGACCAGAGAGCATGTCTCACCCATCTACAAAGAAGAACAAAAAAATTCTAAGCCAAAACAATAAGAAAACTAAAGCTAAACGCAGTGCTAGCAAAGGAGAACACTCACAGAACAATAAGAGTGAAAACCAGAGTGTTCTAGGCAATGAATAACGAGGTGTGTCTCTCTCCAAAAGAAGTGTTGGGATCCAACCAACTTATTACGGAAAAGAAAACAAAATAAAACTAAAAACAAAGACGCTCCAAGAACAACACATAGTGCATAAGGTAATAAAAATAAAGTGTCTTGAAAGAAGACCTGAGATTATTGATTAAGAAGGGGATGCCTTGGGCATCCCCAATCTTTGATGCTTGTACTTCTTGAATATTTCTTGGGGTGACACAGGTGGCATCCTTAATCTTGAGCTTTTGTCCATACTTCATCTCATCACATCATTCTCTCCCTACACTTGAAAACTTCCTTCATACAAAACTTCACACAATCTTCATTAGCAACATTAGTGTATTCAAAATAATAATCCTTTGGGTTCAGTTTCAACTCAAGTAAATCATCCATTTAAACATAAGATACTGTAGCGATTTCTTTTAAAAGCTCAAGTGATCCAAGAGAACTCAAAAAGAAACCGATTAAGAGAAAAATGCGAATAATGACAGAAATCTGTCAAAACAGACCAGCAGGTAAAGACCGATTTTTGCGAAGACCTTCTGTTGCTCAAATCGAAAAGTGCTAAACTAACGAAAGTTAGATAATAACCTGGGTCATAAGCACAAAAAATTACAGCTCAATCCGATGTACTGAGATTTGTCTCAATTTTTTAAAGTGACGCACAGAAATCTGTTTTGGGACAGCAACTTCCCCATATCTTACTTCCCTCTCATTAGAGGTTATTGTTGGCACAAAAACCACATAAAAACGATAAAGAGAGGTTATTACAGAGGAAATAACTTCTAAGACTCAAAAAAACAAAAATAAACTGAAAGTAAAAATATAATGGGTTGTCTCCTAAAAGCTCTTTCTTTATAGCCATTAAGATAGGCATGATAATTTCGATGATGCTCACATAAGAAATATGAATTGAAGTAACAGAGAGCATCAAGAAGCAAATATGGAAAAAAAATTAAGTCTAACGCATTCCTATGAAAAATAATCTTGTAAAGAAACAAGTCATGAAAGCACAAAGCAACAAGCATGGGAAAGCAAAACAAGTGCAACTTCAAAATTTTCACCATAAAGAGGGGAAACTTAATATTGTTGAGATACATAAAACCATGTTTTTCTCTCTCATAATAACTTTCAGTAGCATCATGAATAAAATTAACAATATAAATATCACATAAAACATTCTTATAATGAGCCACTGATATGTTGCAAACATATCTATAACTACTCCCTCCTCGTCGTGGGAGTCAGCAACGGCGATGGAGATGACGGTGGAGTCGATGGATATGGCTTCGGGGGCACTTCCCTGTCCTAGTAGGGTGCCAGAATAGAGACTTATGTCCCCTGAATCTCCTCTTCAGTGGCGGCGGTGCTGCGGAACTTTTCATGGAATTCTGGTCCTCCCCCTAGGGTTCCCATCTTGGGGGGAATATATAGGCGAAGGGGCAAGGTCGGTGGAGGCCGGAGGGGCCCACACCACCTGGTGACGCGCCTGGGGGGGTACCCGCGCCACCATAGGTGTGGCCACCTCGGTGCCCTCCTCCGTCTCTGCTTTAGACTCCGTCTTGTGTCAGAAAAATAGGAACTTCGGCTTTTGTTTCGTCCAATTCCAAGAATATTTCCTTACTAGCTTTTCTGAAACCAAAAACAGCAGAAAATAGGCAACTAGCACTGCGGCATCTTGTTATTTGGATAGTTCTAGAAAATATATAAAAATACCTCAAAGTGTAAACAAAACATAAGAAAGTTGATATAAAACAAGCATGGAGCATCAAAAATTATAGATACTTTTACGACGTATCATGAATCTACTTGCAGACAAACTTGTGATCCTCTTATTGTACCTTTTGTATAACTTTTCATATCATTATTTTTTATGAGGCAAAACTTAGTCACAAATAGATGTCAAGCATAAATAGGAATAAAGTCTACCCAATCATGTCATCTAGTTAAGGCTCTCAAGTGCAAACATCAGTTATTGAACTTTCAGAAAGTTTATCTCTTAGTAACGAGATTTATTTTCACAATTTTTACTCTTGAAAATTCTGCCTTTCAATTCCTTGTGTTTTCTGATGTTTTAGAGGGGTTTACCAACTATACGGGCGGAACTATACAACCAGAGAGAAAGCTCCTGCCATATAGTTGGTCGTTAAACGCTCTGTATCATCTTCGTGAAATTGAATTAGCTATCTGAGACTATACAGTCGCAACTATACGACCGGACCAAAAATTTCGGCTGTATAGTTGGTCGTTAAACTCTCAGTAACTTTTGCTTTTGATGTCTGTATCTATACAATCGCAACTATACGAGTGGAACCAAAAAATCTGGCTGTATAGTTGGTTGTTAAACTCTCAGACACTTTTTCGTTCAATCTTTCATTTATTATCCATCTATATAAAAAACTTATTGTCGGTTCTGAGTCGTTATTTAATCGACCCGGACTCGAGATATTTGGAAATATCTGCCGGGAACCAACTATACGGCCGGAGCTATATGAGCCGTGCCCGTATAGTTAGTCGTTACGTGGCGGGACACTTCCAAATCCGTGATTTGTTTCCTTGTTTTGTTCAGATTCTTTTCTTGGGCGATAATTTGGTGTTTCTCGTGAGTTTTACCGAACTCTGACCCCCTTTATATACCGCCATTGTATTTCTCTATAATCATAATCTCCAGGAACAAATCTAGTGATGCGTTATCCCGTCCCAGGCCATGAAAAACTCTTGGGGCTCATTGCTCCTTCTAGGGACCACTCTAGCAGCCCGTCCATGGAGGACTATGATGAGGAGGTGGAGAGGTTTAGCCCGAGGTACAAGGAGTACGTCGAGCCAAGATACTTCAACAATGATTCCTACGATGATGTGGTTGACGTCTACATCCGCCGTGAAGTCTATGATCCACCGGAGATCAAGATCGCAAACCACATGGAAAAGGGCGTGTGGAGACGGTCAAGTTCATCACTATGGATCAAAGGCCACACAAGCATAAGGAATTATCTAATATTTGTGCAGTTACTATCAAGGGAGCTGAGGTACCACTCGTGAAGCCAACCATTGGTGCTCGTATGAAGGTCAAGCCTCAAGAAGAGTGGAGGTACGGTTTCCACTTCCCCGATCCATTAATTATGGACAAGGATGGAGAAGCTGTCCCTAGGACCAAGGACCGTGTGCGGGCATTAGAGATATATCAGAAGGAGGAGCTACTCTATCGCATTGAAGTCCATCACCGTCTCGATAAGATGGAGAAGAAGGAAGACCTCCTTCCATTGGTGACTAAGCTTGCTAATAGAGTGGACACTCTGCAGTCTGATTTGCGGAGGTGCGATAGCCGCATAACTTCTTTGGAGGAGACCAATAAGAAGCTACGCACCGCGGTGTTACATGCCATGGCGCCACAGTGATCTACAACAATCACAGTATCAAATAATCTCAAGGGATTATTTGATCCCGCCTAGCTTGATTTCAAGCTTGGGGAGATCTTTAAGACCTTGTAATCTATCCTATAAGTTTTCATTACTATTTTCGCATTAGTTCAAACTAGCAATAGAGTTTGCATCATCAGAAGTCCCTTCAGGATTAGTCGATCCCTTTTATGAAATTCCGAGTTTATTATTATATATGGAGCAATATTGAGTTTGTGTTCGCTTTATTGATATATGAATGGCTTGAGTATAATTTCACGTGCACTTGATGATAGCAATAGGAGTCTTCCACACCATTGGTATTAATAGAGTACCTAAAGATAATTTAGTCAATATGATGTAAGTATACAGTTTGATTTACAAAGAAAAATTATCTATACAGTTAAGTTGAAAAAGAAACCTTGAACAAAGGGAAATAAAGGTGCTATCAAAAAAGAGTGGGAACAAGTCGTGGTAGAATCTTCAAGTCATAAGAATGCTTCATATACAATTGAAATTTGGTAATTGAGATCGTTAAACTTTGAATTACTACATAAATGGAATGTATGGCTAGCTTAAAGAAAAGTGTGAGCATATATACAAAAGAAAAGAAAAAAGAAGAATAAAAAGAGCGAGTGTGCAAAGAGGAAGTATGCATATACCACTGTGTTGTAGTATGACAAAGTGATACTTTTGAGATTCTAAATCCCAAGTGAATATGTTGATCCTAAAACACTTGGGACTACCTCGCTAACTCATTCGGTTGAATCGGATTCTTTTACATTATGTTGAGATTCATATTTTTTGATCTATTGATCACTAAGGTGTGGAAGCCTTCTAATACTATTTAGATGGTACGAGTAAGGTACTATTCATGAATTTATTCCTATGTATCGTACATGATAAACACATGCTGCAATTACCTCATATACTTTATCGACTCAGCTTCATGAATATGAGGATCACATCCATTAAGCTAAAACTTGCTCGGGACGAGCAAGAGTCTAAGCTTGGGGAAGTTGATGAGTGCATATTTGCATCATGTTTTACATTATTATTGCATTGTAGATGTAGGATCTTGGTATTTTACGGCATTTACGCGCACATTTTATGTCTGTTTCACCAGTATTAGGACAGATGATGGATCCAATGGATACAATTCTTAGAGAAGTTGTACTATGGAGAAAAGGAGTCAAAACAATGTAAATCGCTTATTTGAGAAATATTAATAATACCAGAAGAAAACTAGAAGCGAACAAAGGAGGCAGAGAGTCCAACAACCAACTATACGACCGGAGCAACTTTTCCGGTTGTATAGTTCCAGCCGTATAGTTGGCGCCGCCTCCGTATCGTCAAATAGTTTCACCCCGTGCAATTGGTTCAAGGAGACAACATACAGAACACCCATAAATCGCAGAAACCTCACCTCCGGAAGGCATCTGGAGGGGGAACTCATCCACCGGGGATCCATCTTCGCTTTGCGCAGATCCGGGAGGCTAAGGCATCGATCTTCATCATCCACCGTTGCATCAACACCATCTCCATTGATCCCATCTATATCTTTTCTAGATCTTGTTGTAATTCCTATACTCGTTGTGAATTTATACAAGTGTTATTCATCTATGCTTGTTTCCATTACCATTGCCATGATGCTGATTGCCTCCATGTCTAAGTAGATCGTTAGTTCTTGGGGAGATGGAGAAACCCTAGTATGAGATTGAAATAAGATAAAGTCTATTATGATATTTATCGCTGTAACCATGTGTTAGATTTTCTATATCTTGATGTTGAGAGAAGTCGACCTCTCAATATTTGCCTCTCGTGGGGACTTGATGGAGGAAACTACTTGTTGGTAGACGGAGGCGTGCTAGCACTTACAGTGACTATAAAGTTGTTGGCACCCCTTACGTATCAACTTGGGAAATCGAGGAAACTCACGGAACACTATCCATGCCATGGGATACGTCCTACGGGATTACGTCCCTTAATAGCGCAGTAGTTCGATTGATGTCGATTGCTGACTGTTATGGTTATGAGGATGATGTGAGCAACGATTGCTGCCTATTCATCCAAATACGGAGTTCCTCCCGCACATACATAGTTGAGAATGTTCATGATGATAATCTTTATCTTAGATGTTTATAATACTAGTGGTGTATCCATTACTCCTTGAGAATGCCTTTTTCCCTACTGCGGTTCCAATCTCTCTTACATACGCGTAACTTACTTTCTGTACTCGGTTGTTTTACTTTACTTTATTGCCTCTTATACCCAAAAACACCTTTTTACACAATACTCACATTTTATCTTGTCACTTGGAACTTTATCTAGCATTTTTATCATCATATTTATTTCAAGAGTTATTAGACTTCAGACTCCTGCTCCCTGTAGGATCGATATCTTTATTTCGAAACTAGCTACAAACGATCTGTGCACTTGCAGTCATCAATAGTACAAACCTTGGATCTTACCCTAAAAGGTATGACGACTCCTAGTGTTCATGCGCTTGCTGAAGAGCAATAAGGTGCAAGCGTTTCGAAAGTGACCAGTTCAAATGTTTAACCATGATGTGAGATCATTTGGTTACTTAAATATGATTTTCCATTAATTTAAACATTTTGAAGGTATTACATGAAAAAAGTCTCATTGAGTGAATATTCAAAACTTCACATATATTTGGACCCTCTGGATTTTGGTAATTATAAAATTTGAGAATTATTCAGAACCAAAAGTCAAAGGAAGGTGGTTATACATGCTCGGTAGTGTGAAATTAAGTCCTAAGACTAAATGAGGTTCATACATTGAAGAAAATACATAGCGTAGTACAAACCTTGGATCTTATCCGAAAATGTATGACGACTCCTAGTGTTTATGCGCTTGCTGAAGAGCAATAAGGTGCAAGTGTTTTGAAAGTGACTAATTCAAATGTTTAATCACGATGTGAGATCATTTGGTTACTTAAATATGATTTTTTTCAAGTAATCCTTGAAGGAAGTCTCCTTGAGTGAATATTCAGAACTCCGGATATATTCGTTTCACTCCAGATTTTGATAATCCTAAAACTTGTGAATTATTTAGAACCAAAATACAAAGAATGTGAATATATTACAAACATAGTTGTTCATAACATCTTGAATGCTTCAAACATAGTTCTTCACAACAATAAACATTATCCTATGTACGTTAGATCTAGCTAGACAAAGAAGCATGCAGTCTTCCTAGAAGGTTTCAGCGAATTCTCGTCAAGAATAAGCCAATGTAGTGTTCTCTCATTTTCATCCTCACAGAAAGTAGTGAACCACCCTTCAAGTTGGTTCATGTGGTAGAAGGGTTTCCAACTATTGGAGAACACTATCTGGTTCAAGTTGCGACGAACGATAGTGTACTGCCCAGTAATTGGGTCATCCATGCCATAGCTATCAAACGGAGCTGTGCCATTCTTTGGGATGTTGTAACCAGGTGCAAAACTTGATGGCATGACCTGAAATGAAGAATTGATGAAAACACATTAGTAAACACACAAGTAAAATTTAAACAATGTCCTTAGGTAGAATATCTCACAAAGGTGTTGTTAGCTACATTAAGTGCACTGAGACTTGTAACATAGTATTGCATGTTAGAGAGATGGAAAAAATCATCCTCATCATAAAACTAGCATATTATGCTTACATCCTTCATTATCTAAAAGATAATGGCATGTATGCCTGACACAGTAATTAGATACATATCTGTGAAAATACTCCTATAGGAAACACCTCTAATGTAGGGATCCATAAATATCTTCCTAAATCCTGTAAAATTTAATTACCATTAAAAGGATTTCCAGATAAGATGGCACGCAATACATACATTTGATGAGAAAACAGACATACCATAAATATTCTAGAATCCCTTGATGTCACCATTAGGGGTATATACATCCATCCTAAACATAGACTCATCATCTCCTTCATCATCTTCATCCTCTTCACCTCCTTCATCTTCTTCATCATCGGCTTCTCTGATTAAGATAAAGGTCACCACATCATGGATATTAACATTATGTATTCTTAAGAAAGATAATCAGAATGGTCCTCTTATGGATATAGCTTATTCCTTTTTCACTAGGAAAAGTTGAAACCTACGGCCTCCAGCCACAACTGGTAACCACTTATCGGTATACTGGTTGAGTTTTTTCTTAAAGTGACAAGGAACAATCTAAGAACAAAAATCAAATAAACATAATGATGTTGATCATACATTTAACAATAGGAAGATTTACTACTAACTAAGAAAGTAATACTCCTAAAATAATTAGAAAACTACTAAACAAATATATATATATAACAGTAGAAAAATTTACTACTAACCAAATAAATATGATGACATTGATCATATATACAACAATAGAAAGATTCACTACAATCTATATAAAAAACATGAATGCATGTAGTCATAGTGACTTATCACATTAAAACAGAGATGCATATATATATATGGAAGAAACATAAAACAATTGAACTGCTGAAACAAAAAAATTCACTACTCCTAAAATATTTAAATTGTCTTTATAACAGACATGTTACAATAATTTTCCACTACTCCTCAAATTTTAAGGAAACTTTTCAAGATATTTCCATTGATATTTCTAACTAATTAACTTGTTCAAACAAAAAATCTCAAAATCCTACCAAGTATTGGAACAATAATTTTAGTACTTTGTCGATTGAGGATAGTACTCTGATGATTGAGGATAAACATTAGTACTTTGTCTATTGAGTCTAAAATTACTCACGACAGCTTGCCGAAAGTTTGGCCGGTTCAAGACGATAGTGAAGGACTCTGCAGCTCTATTTGAATGGCCATAGTTCTGTTTTGGCTGGCTGCAGACACGACATATATCCATCACTACGTATCCTATAGAGCTTGGTTCTACGTACCATAGACAGAATGGGGAAAAATGCAAACCAATACAATCTCACGTTAGATTTGGAGAAGCGTATGAACAATCTACGCAATTCGAACTCTGTGTATGAACAAACGCACGCCTGCGTATGATTAGACTAAATCCAGAGAAAGAAATCAAATATAAAGAAGAGTAGAGAGGGAGAAGAACCTGCAGGCGAAGTTCTTTCGTACTCTGCCTCTGCCCGTTAAGTCTGCGCAGATTCGGTTTTCCCATGTTTAGATCTAGGAGGCGGTTCAAAACCCTAGTCGCTTCCCTGTGATGACTCTTAGATATGGTTCTTATTATCATTCGTCTGAGGTCCACTCGCCAGGACTGCATGTGGCAGCACAACTAGTTGTGCTGTAACTGAACATGTCAGGTAAGCAAATAAAGGTGGCTTATAAATATGACCGTCTCATCGCTCCATGTCTTAGAGATGATTGTTTATTTTTACCGTCTAAGGTCTTAAACCGAGCCGCTTGTTTTTATTAGCCGCCTCCCGTCAGGCCATTTTTTGAGTCGGGTATTGTAATAAACCTCTTCTAAAGTTAGTAGAGGTGGTGGTCGTCTAATAACAACCGGCTGAGGGTGGCGAACAGATGCGGATTTTTTCGAACTTGGGACAAACCATCTGAGTGCACTGTTAAATAACGAGTTTGTACTAGTGGTTATTCTAGTTTCTTGTTTTTTCTGAACACAATTTTATTTTCATGTTTTTTTGTCTATTAGTGTCATTTGTAGCACATTCTATACGAGGACTTGTCGGCGGTGCACACACCTGCTTTTATTTCTTTTTATGTTCCTTTGTTGCTATAGTAAACTTTGGTGAGGCCCTAGTAATGTCTGCAATCCATATCCTTTTCACACCGTTCACAAATAGGCCCATGGTGTGGTTTTTAAAGATCTGGTTGTGGCACGAGGAGATCTTGGTCATAGCTACAACTTCCATGGGGCATATGCCCATCCTAGGGCTTCTATTCTCCACTATTGCTCGATATTTCCATAGTTTGTTTTGCATTGAAGGAATCTTTCTAGTCGAATGGTGCAAGCGCCATCCATATGAATCTTGGTGACATAGGTTCGACTTAACTCTTTAGTCCTTATACCAAATCCGTGGATTTTAGAAAGAGTTCTATCTAGGTACTCAACCTCCTCACAAGTGGTCATCGACGACAACGAGAACATGTTCCATAAGAGCAAGTACAATAAACCCACCCAGCGGGCTATAAGCAAATCCAAGTCAGCAAAATCCTATGTGGAGGGGAGAGAAATAAGGAGAGAGAAACAAGCGGGCTCTTCGATTATAGCCGGCTCATGCATAGGAAACAAGAAGTTAACAACCCCCGTGTAGTCTATTCATTCGTGGTAAGGATGTATGCAATAAATGCATGTCCTTTGAGTTTTGCCTGTAAGCATAATGGTTCAAATAAGTTAAGAGTTAACTATTTAACAAAACCAATTTAATAGCCAGCTTATTGCACTAGTGTGCACTTAAGTTGGCTATATGTGACATGACATGATTATACAGCCGGCAACTGGCTGTACTATTGTTCTTGCTCTAATATGGCAACTTGGTGGATGGTACATGTGGCAATGGTGACTGTTGTTTGAGTGCACGTGTGTCATATAAGAGCACCGTTGTAATTTATTACTTTTATTTTTGGATTTTATTTTATTATTTTCTCCCCTTCCGTTGCTCATATTATAAATGTGTGTGGGCCATCGTGAGTAGGGTGTCAAGTGTGATCACACCTAGATCCCATCAAAATTTTGCACTAGAAATCTTTAAATGAACTAAAAGTAGGATCTAGGTGGGATCCCGCTTGACACCTTAATCGTGAGCTATATATGCCATGATATATGAAAAACGAAATAGAAACGTGCATACGTGAAAAAGGGGAAACGATGAGCATGATAAAGAAAGGAACGACTGATCATCCAGTTTTATTTCCTCATGGGTAACCATAGGGGCAGATCTAGCTAGGCGTTGAAGGGTGGCCACTTCCCACCCCGAGATTTCTCGGCAGCTCCCATCCTGGTCTAGATTTCATCATCTGAAAATCTCAGCATATTGGCCTGTCCTGGCCTACAAATCCCGGGCCCGCTACCGGGGTAACAACGTGACACCATCTGCCGCTGGTTATGGGCAGGAAGCCACACCATTCTTAGCAGAGAAAGGAGCAGACGCATTCGTGCGGGTTCTCCCCCGCGCAGTCACCGACGACGGCCATGATGTCCGGGCACTTCCACATGTACTGCTCCACGCACAGCCCGCCGCAACGGTCCCGATCACACGGGCGGCTGTGGGGACGCGGATGACGACGACGTTGTCGCACGGGAACCCGTGGCCGTGCTCGGATGACACGGAGGAGGAGGGAGACCAACCTAGGCAGAGCGCGAGGAGAGCGCAGAGTGCAAGAGACGATGCTCTGGCCGCCATACTATGTTTGGATGCGCTCTGAGTGCATCTCAGTGTGGTTTAAAAATATGAGCGGCCGATTGATGGAGGCTCGTGAAAATAAGCTTACCATGTTTAACTGCCGAATCATTTTCGTACCCAGACAATATTTTGGTAATGATGGTCAGAATAATGTGGGATCTCTGAAGATAGCATTCGAAGACGATTACAGCTCCGATCCACGCGAGTACGTTAGATTTCCATTTTGATACCTTGCCATTTCTATGCAAACGCAAGAGAGTGCCTTAGTATGAATTAACTCGTCTGTGATATCACGGATTATTCCATACCAAAATCTAAGTGCTCCCATGCTTAGTTAATTAGGAGCCGCCATTGTTTTTTTTAACGGGGAGCGTCCCCGAAAAGACCGGGTTAATTCCAAGCGGTGGATGTACAAAGTGTTACAAATGGCCCCATTAAATAAAAGATGAAGCGAGTCCCCGATATTTGTAGAAAAGACCTCAATGAAAGATGAAAAACAGCAATCCAATCCTTCTCTTTCTCCACCGTCGAGCCGGAAGTGAGACAAGCCGTCGTCAATCTCGGAAGCGCTGACGAAGCGAGTGGGAGTGGGATTCCGACGCGATGCCTTCTGCGTCGATAAGTTCCTCGTCCTGGTCTCCTATGCATCTCTTGGCCGGCCTCAGTGGTGAGGGGGAGAGGCTCGGGCGCGCGCGGATGAGGATTCGCACCAGCTACCCTAGCGGCAGTGCGGGCCGACTATCACTTCCGGTGCTGGTAAAGATCCCTCTACTGCAGGTCTCTTCCGCTCCTCATATCTTCTTCTTCTTCCTCCAACAAGCGCAGTGGTTGTGGAAATTGGAGGCATCGATTGGGAAAGCAGTTGTGTCGGGAAGCAGTGGAGTTGGGAAGCGATGGCAGCCGTCTGGCATCCAAGGCCAGAGGAGCCACCATTGTCGCATGTGCGTTTCGTGATCTAGCGTCTACTACCGATCACAAAAAAATCACAGAGATAATTTGGAATCAATTTGGCGGATCATATCTACATGAGATACTTAACCCTAACACGTGTTCAAGTTTCCAAAAAACACATGGTTTGATAGGTTAAGGAGAGAGAGGGGAAGGTGATTTATTATCTTTCACAGATATATTTGTTGGAAATATGCCCTAGAGGCAAATAATAATATAGATTATTGACATATGTCAATAAGTTCATAATATGTTTTATATCATGCTATAACTGTATTCATAGAAACGTCAATACACGTGTGATATGTAAACCACCAGAGTCCCTAGTGATCCTCTAGACACTAGTTCATTGGTCAATCAATGATCGACATTTCCTGGTCATGGATATTTATGTCAATTGATAATATGGTTATTTCATTAGGGGAATGAAACTGATGGACATACCCAACACAGGAATTGTAACACGATCATGTCACGAAGTTCACCGTTACAATGACTGGAAAACATAGTACCAATTCCTTAGACCATGATATCATATTCAATCACTGTCACCCAAGAGTGCCTTGTTTACATCAAACATCACTCGATAAAACGGTTATCATAAAGGTGTCTTCAGGTATACAGAGGGGCATGTAGAGGCGTATGTGTCAAGAGCGGGATTTGTTCTTTTGCGTGGCGGAGAGATACTCTGGGCCCACTTGGAGACATGCCATCCATAAAGCTGCAGCGTGTGACTAGGTCACGGGGATGGCATAGCTCGGAACGAGTAAAGTTATACTTGTTGGTAACGAGATTGAACACGACATGGCAATATCGTTGATTAGGTATCAGACAAGTAAAGTATCAAAGTAACAAAGGGAATCTGACTCTATATTTAATGGTTCAACGACAAAGATTCTCGTGGAATACATAGGGGTCATTAAGGGCATCCAGGTCCCGCTGATGATCATTGGTCTAACATAGGCCTCGACCATGTCTAGAGTTTTCCCGAACCATTAGGGTAACTCACTTAAGGGTTTGACAATGCTCGGAGATTATTTTGGTATCATAGGAATCACCAAAGAAAAGAGAAGGGGAAACTGGAAGGGTTCCGGGAAAGTCTAGCGGGTGTCCGGAGTTGTCCGAAAGGAATTCCGGTGCAACGGAAATTAAGTAATATGTAAATATATGTTAATTATTAAATTATACATTTATTTATATTTATTTAATGATTTAAACGGCATCCCATGCCTAATGAGCCAACTTCCTAAGGGAAACGGCCCATGAGGGAAAACGCCCCAAAGGGGAAAATGAGGGAGTGGCCAGCTGGACCACTTGGTGGCTGGCTGGGCCACCAGTGGCGCGCCAGGCCCATGTGGGCTGGCCGGCCAGCCCCCCTCCTATCCCCCCTTGGTTTAGTCCCATATTGCTAAGGCAAGGGACTTGGGGGCTCTCCTCCCCTTATATAAAGGAGGGCATAGGAAGGAATTTAAACACACAAATTAATCCCAAGATTTGAGGCTTATCCCTCCAAGTGTCCTCCTCTCTCTCCCTCTCTCTTGTGACCGTGGTCTCACTGTAAGGGTTGTGCGAAGGAGAGAGTTCTTCATCGTGGAGCGCCGTCACGCTGCGGGGATTCCGGATCCAGGAGATCTACTTCCACAATCTCTGCTGCATCATACTCCGGGAGTCATGTTCAAGCATCGTACGTGTGCGACCCCCTACGAGGCTCTGCACTTGTGGCGCTCGAGTCGTTCGAGCCATCAGAGTCATTGGATCCGGTGGAGCTGGAGCTGGTGGAGCCGTTCGAGTTCAGAACGACCTTGATGTCGGCGTCGGTACGACTGCATCACCCATGTTCTTCCGAACGTTTACAAAGCTTTTCGGTCTTCAACTTGGTAAATTTTCGAAAAGCCCATCCTGTTTCCGCATTACTAACAGATAGATCCTGGTATTAGGGTTGTTTGCGTAGGAAAAAAATTATTGTTTTCAGGCGCTAAACCCCAACAAGATTTTCCTTCCGAATATCCAACCTTGAAAGCTTAAGAAATATACCCTAGAGGCAATAATAAAGTTTTTATTATCATATTTGCATTGTTCTTGATAAGTGTTTATTCTCCATGCTATAATTGTATTCACCGGAAACTCAAATATATGTCTAGATATATAAATAACAAGCTGTCCCTAGTAAGATTCTACTAGACTTGCTCGTTGATTAAGAGATGGTTAAGGTTTGCTAACCATAGACATGAGTTGTCACTTAATAATGAGGCCATATAATTAGAAGAATGATGTGATGGACATACCTAAACTAACCATAACATTTGATCGTGTCAATAAGTTTAAATTATTATAGCTTTCTTAATGTCAAGCATCCATCCATAGACCATGAGATCATGCACTCCCTAGTACCGAAAGAATACTTTGTGGGCATCAACCATCATCTCGTAACTAGGTGATCATAAAGGTGTTCTTCAAGTATCTAAGAAGATACTTGTTGAGTTGCATGGATCAAGACTTGGATTTGTCACTCTGTGTGATGGAGAGATATCTTTGGGCCCTCTACGTAACATAGCATCCTAAGTAGCTTGCAAGCATATGACTAATGTGTTTAGTCACAAGGATATTATATTACGAAATGAGTAAAGAAAACTTGCCAATAACGAGATTGAACTAGGTATGACGATCCGACAATCGAATCTCGAGTAAGTGATGTATCACGAGAAAAAAGGAATTGTATACCGGATCAATGGAATCCTCGACATCGTGATTCAACCGATGATGATCTTCGTTGAATGTGTGCGAGTCAGTATGGCCATATAGGTCCCGCTAATTATTATTGGTTGGAGAGGAGTCTCGATCATGTCTGCATATTCTCAAACCCGTAGGGTCAAATACTTAACATTTGATGTAGCTAAGGTTTGATGAGATAAATAGATGGTGTTATAGAATTTTGATTCGGAGTCCCATATAGGATCTCAAACATCATGAGAATATTCTGAATGTTCCGGAGATAAAGATGAACATATGAGAAAGTATTTTCAGGGTTACCAGAAAAGTTCAGGATTTTTCGGTATTGTACCGGATGTTTTAGAAGGTTCTGGAGGGTCCCATAGTTGGTCCCACCTATCCTAGACGACCCATATGAACCGAGGGGTGTCACATAGGCCCACATGGATTAGGCACACCATTCCCCCTTTGCCCATGTGGCTAGGATAAGAGGATAGGATCAAAACCCTTGAAAATAGGGTGTTAACTTTGTGGGGAAGTATCCCCCTTGTTTGGCCAACCCTAGGACTTGGAGGAGGGGCCAAACATCCCTCCATGCCTATATAAGAGGGAGGGAGGGAGGGATGGGGCGTGGCACTTGACCCACTACCCGCCACCCCCACTCTCCCTCCCATACTACTCTTCCTCCGTGCATATTTTTGGTGAAGCTCTGTCGGTTTCTCACCATATCTTTCACCACCACACTATCATGCTACGGGTATCTCATCGACCTCTCCCTCACCTTCTGTAGTTCTTTTTCGAAATCAATTTCTAAAAAGAATGGATTCGTTATTATACATATGCGAGGAAGGTAATCAAAAAAGAAAAAAGACGAGTTGTGATGGATCAAGTTGGAGGAGACGACATTAAGCCGGACGTGTGGATACCGCAGAGCTGTTGTCTTTGTGGTGCTTCATCAGATTGATCTGACGATATGTACGTCTACATCAATCACGATATTTGAGATCGTTAAACGCTTTGGATCTTCGAGGGTATGTATATCTCATCTAACTCTCGTTACTAGCATCTCATAGATCATATCTTGTTGGGTTTCATATGCTCTTCCGTAGGGATTTTTTGTTTTTCATGTTACGGATCCCATCAGCCAGGAGAAGCCCGGGCGCTAGGGGCAGCGAGACCATTCCTCCCCTCACAGGGACGCATCGATGCATGCTGATTTGGCCGGTGAGTGCGATGTGCTGAGCAAGGGGTGTGTCGATGTGACTCTTTAGGAGGTGGCGTGGCGGCTTCACGTTGGTGGTGGTGCACGCTCTCGGCAGTTGTAGTTGCTATGATACAACGTTCAACGAGGACAGCGCGAGCTCGGGCCAGCGGCAGCAACAAGATACATGGCGACGCTCCTGGCGGTGGCGGTGGTAGCTGTGTGGCGGTCGTAGTAGGTGGATGGCCGCAACGGCCTTGGTGCAGCAGCGCAATGGTAGGATATTTACGTGACTGCTCTAGGCCTGGCCAGACCCGATTAGGGACTAGTGTGTTCCTGCTGTTGTGGCCGGTCAGTAGCCGCCTTCGCCGACGGAGGGCAGACCCCTCCAGCGGGATGTTGCGTGGTTTTGACCGATGACTGATCTCTCTACCATACCTCGCTTGAGTCGACTGCCTCGTCGTGTCCCTTTGCTGCTAGGGGTTGAGCTCATGGACGCGGGGTGGTGGACCACGAGCGTCCGAGGCCAAGGGAAATGGAGGTAGGGAGAAGCTGGTCGGGTGCTCTGGCGGCGGTAGGTTTTGGCCCCTAGTGTCACCTTGCGGACTGGTCGCTACTGTTTCTGTTTTTTTTATTGGAGAATTTCACTTTTTTGGCCTCTCTGCACCAATTAGGGATGCACAAGGTCATTAAGCATGAGTACCATAATTTTTAAACTTGCTTAAGCATCAAGCCTGGTCAACAGAATAAAATTTCATGAGTATCAGAAGAGCCTAGTTCTTAAGTATAAGAGTTAAATACTTCGGCGGTCTATGAAGTTGCCACGCGTGAGCGGATTAGTCATGTACTGGGAAAATGCAAACTATAGGTCACCAAGTTGTGTAGATGTGTCCCGTTAGTCACTCCGTCACGGCAGCCATTATGTCCCTGGCGTGGCCATTTTTTTTGCAAAATACACCCTATGTTTTGTTTCCTCTCATCTATTGGTCCATATGGATGAAATCTAGGCTAGACATTTTATCAAACAGGTGATGCACTAAACCATATACGATAGGATTATTAGGTTAAACCCAAACCGAACCTACCTCTATCCGAACACAGGGAAAGCGTCGAGCTTTGGGGCTGGCATTTGGAGCCGTGGTGCGCCGCCTACTAGAACAATGAGGAGCCGCGCGGCAAGGCCGTAGTGACTTTTTGCTATCACACACAATGGTACATGAGGACCAAACAATTAAAAGAAAAAAATTCAAGGGATTTTAAAAAGAATTTAACGGCCATTGAGATGGAATGGCTAATGTGCCACCAGGGCCGGTCCATACTTATACGAGGCCCGGGTGCAAAATGACAGCAAAGGCCCTTAAGACTATGAAAAAAATTCATATTGTCTCAGAGGAAGTAATATTCGGTGGCTCTTCGATCTGAACTTGTACATAGCACCTTGATCTGCACTGGTTCAGTACTATGTCCACTTAAATATCTTCTTGATCTGTACACCATTTGAGGAGAGTCCATTGAAGAACTACAAGTTAAATTAGTAACTTGTACATAGCCCATTGATCTGTACCTGCTACATTTTTTCCTTTTTACACACAGATAAGTCTTCTCTGGAAGCGATATCACCAAACATGCAAAACAAGTTGCATAAAAGATAGTCAAGAGAGGAAACAGAAGCACCTGACTTGATTTCGAATGTGGACTGAACAAACAGCCCCTTGATCTGTAGCATGAACAGGAACACCACACCCACATGAGCTGCACGATTCTTTCCTTTTCTCTTGACCTGTCAGCGCCCTCTCAGTCTTCCAGATCCCATCAAGACCACACCCCATCGCCATTTGACAGTTGGATTGAGGACTGAGGAGCAACGGGAATGGTGTAGACTGGACATAGATCTCACCATCTCCTAATCTCAAATGGCTATTGATGTATAAAATAATACTTAGAACCTTTGGGAATTAAAGGGGAGATGTTTGGGGGAGGATTGAGTAGCGTCTTTGGCCACCATTAATTGTGAACCACAACCTCGGAAAAGCACAACGGCGTCAACGACGTTCTTGAAATTTGGGGAGAAGAATACGAGTCATTGATTGAGCGAACACCCAACAGTCGTCTATGGAGCGAATAACAGTCGTCCATGGAGTGTCGGTGAGTGACGTGCATGGTGTTCTTAGTGGACTTCATATGAACCTCTAACGATTTTACCTTTTTACAGGCCTAAAAATCAGAATTTACGAAAAAAATGGGAATAAAAGTTACAAGTAATAATGTAAGACTACAACCTAGGCTGGGGCCCCTAGCTCGCAGGGGCCCAGTGCGGGCGCACTGTTTGCCCAGCCTATGAGCCGGCCCTGTGTGCTACATCTACACAACTTGGTGACCTATAGTTTGCATTTTCCCAGTTCATGACTAATCTGCTCGTACGAGGCAACTTCATAGACCGCCGAAGCCTTTAACTCCAAGTATAAATAGAACCTAAATTTGCATACGTGAGGATTTAAATTCAAGTGTTGAATTTGTACATCCACCCTCCCACACAGTTGTTATATGCTCACTTCATATCTAGCCGTATGTGTGTCATTCACCGCTACATCGGCTCTCCCTTGCCATCGCTAGGCCGGGGCAAAGTGAGAGTCTCCCTACTGTTGAGAATATAATATATTGGGAAGCTAGCAAAGACACATACGGAAACTTATCGATTGTGAAGTCTGAAGGTCCAATTGCAGCTACACACAACGGCAACGCACGACGCAGATAGCCTCAGCGCAGCCGTAGCTCACCAGACTTAACTTATGATAATTTTTTAGTATTTTTCATCAGTTTGGACTTTTGACTGAGTTAGCTAGTGCATAAATTTAATACGGTATTAGAGCCAAGAGGTTTTAAGATCAAGACCATGCTCAAGCGACATTTTGGTTTGGGCTACACCGGAACCCACCCGAAGGACTAAAATAACCTCCACTCGAGGAGAGGGTTGACAATATAAAACTTGTATATTCACTTTTGATTGAGTTGACTAGTTCATTAATTCAGTAATGAACAATGCATGTTTTGTTCAGCACTACTCCATAGAGTGTAGGCCGTACATTGTGCGCCGTTTGAACATACATTCTGCACTCAACATCACCAAAACTTACCTTCGGAGTAAGGTCTTCTTTCGCCAAACTTGTTTATAAGCTGGCAGCGGCTACTCACGCCAACTCATGTCATGTGCCTTCTTCTTCCATCAGTAATACTAGCTAGCTACACAAAAAATGGCACGTCCAAGACTCTCCATGATGCATATACTATTGCAATTACTATGCAACATGCAAAGCTTTTCTCAGGAAGCCATTTGCGATCATTTTCATTTGAAAAAACAGCCGAGTTGCTTGCGGCAATGACCAGAGTCGAGGATACGCCGTAACACTTGTGCTGACTTACAAGCAACACCTTGGCAGATTTATCACTTACTCAAGGCGAGCTCCCTTTTAATACCTACAGTGGTCGGTCGGTCGATCGATCAAAGCAGCCAAGCAGGTACGTACCGCCCCGGCCATGGGCAGCACGCCGCGCAGCAGCATCGGACACATCCTGCCCGGCGCCGGCTTCTTCGCCGTCGGCCTGTGGCACCTGTTCAACCACGTTAGGCTCTTCTCGCTGCGCCCGGACTCGTACGTGGCGCCGGTCTGGTTCCCCGTGCGGCGCGCCCGGTACCTCGAGCCCGCCCTCGTCATCGCCGGCAGCGCCGTGGAGTTGGTGATGGAGATGTTCGTGGACCACTCGACCTTCCTGCCGTTCGACGCCGACGGCTCCATCCCGTCGGACCGGCTCCACAACCACGAGCACGCCATCATCTGCCTCGCGCTGATCGTCTACGCGGGCGCCGCCGTCCACCTCGACCGCGCCCGCGCCCCGGGCCGCCGCGCGCTGTGCCTCCTTCTCGTGTCCGTCGTCTTCGCGCAGGAGCTGCTCGTGTTCCACTTCCACTCCACGACCCACGCGGGCGTGGAGGGCCAGTTCCACTGGATCCTCCAGGTGGTCGTGGCGGCGTGCCTCGCCACCGCGCTCCTCGGCGTCGGCTTCCCTCGGAGCTTCGCGGTGAGCCTGGCCCGGTCGGCGTGCATCATGTTCCACGGGGTGTGGCTGGCCGTCATCGGCGCCATGGTGTGGGTGCCGAGCATGGTGCCCAAGGGGTGCTCGCTGGTGCGGGAGGACGGCCGCGACACCGTGCGCTGCCACGACAAGGCCAGCTTCCACCGCGCGAGGGCGCTCGTGAACCTACAGTTCGGATGGTACCTGTCCTTCATGACGGTGTTCGTCCTCGCGATCTACCTGTACGTGTGCAACAGATACCCAGCCGAACAGGCGTACGCGCGGCTCCACCCGAAAGCCGGCGACGATGAGGAAGAGGATCAGCTGGAGGCGCGCAAATGCGGGGTGCCGCGTGACAACGGCGGGCACGGCTTCGCGCCATTGGAGATTGAGGTGTAAATTAAATGAGTCAAACTGTAGCATGCAGCCAGTCAGCCCTACGACTGCTAGGGTCCTGCAAAGTGTAGACGCGTTGTACAGTGTTTCTGTGAATATTATCAGTATGAATTATCCATGGATCGATCTGCTTGGACGTGCCTTTTTTTTGTGTAGCTAGCTAATACTGATGCAGGAAGAAGGCACATGAGTTGGTGTGAGTAACCAGCTGCCAGCATATGATCAAGTTCGGCGAAAGAAGACTTTACTCCGAAGGTAAGTTTTGCTGAAGTTGAGTGCAGTGTTTAAAATCATGGTAAAAAATAGCCCGCTAAAAGCATGCTATAACGTTCTGAGTCATCTCTCGCTAATAAATCAGTGTACAATTGTCTCGCTAATAGCATGCTAAGCGCGCTATAGCACGCTAATAGCATATTTTTTAGGGCCGACACTATTTGCATATGCTATTTCACTTCCTTAGATCTTCTCTACTAGATGCTGCAAAATGCGGCACCAGTTTTGAGCAATAGGGCAGCTGATTCGTGATTTTGTGGCAGCAAAACGGCACCAGGTACCTCATTTTCAGGAAAAAAGAACTTTCTGGTTGGCAGTTAGACTGCGCGCTGAGGAAAATAAATAAATGTGGCATCGCCGCCCGCGATGCTGCAAATATACAACACGAGGTTGCTCCGCCGTATTTTTTTGTGGCCACAAACAGCAATGCAGCAGCTGTTGGAGGCGTTTTCCTTGCCCCGCGCTGCCGCATTTGCCAGTTATTTGGGTTGTTTCCACATTTTACGGCGGCCGTTAGAGATGCTCTTAAAATTAGGACTTAGTTACTCTTTTTCCATCGGTTAGGTTAACCTGTAACCTAATAAAGAACCCAACGGGCCATATGGTTAACCCGAAAATCAAATAGGTCCAAACGGTTCGATCCTTTCTTCCCAACTGTTATCCCGCACGAGGCACCACGCCTCGGCCTCGAGAATCCTGTCCGAGCGTCGCATACGCCTATACTAGACCGCACTACCGCCCGCTCCCTGCCCCTCAAAAAAGCCTCACGCCCCAGTCGCCCACACCTTCGCTCATACCAGCACATCCGGCGACGGCGTCCTCATCTCACCAGTAGGAAAAGACTTATAGGTAGAATAATACCAGCGGCACATGAATTTTTTGTATGCCACCACTAAACTTAGTGGCGTACGCGAATAATGGATGCGTCACCGGTATAGGCTTACTGGTGGCGTACCACGATTTTTTTAGCCACCAGTATACATGGCACGGGTGCCTGGAACCATGCAAATTACTTGTGGCGTACCAGAATACTAGGTAAGATGGCGCGGCGACACGCCGCGCCCCTAGTGACACTATATTTTTCAAATATTTTTTGAAATAATTTTGTGGTGCTTTCGAATAGAAGTGCGCTGAAAAATTATCATCGTAGAATAACTGTTAATCACTTATCGTCGAGGAGTTTCATTGGAAAAAACAACCGATGGCAAATTACAGCGGAGAGAATGTGCCAAGAAGTATTGTCGAAGAATAGAAAAGAAATCTTAGAAAATTAAATTACCGCGAGTAAATTATGGTGGGAAAATTACTGACCGCCAATGACCTACCACTAGTAACGATAGTCGGCAAGAAAAAGGAAAGTAGGTAAGACCGACGTTGAAATGCGGGTAAAAATCACCGTCCATATAATTCTTGTCTAAGAGGTAGACGTAGACTACATAGACTGTGGTTGGAAAATTTTAGCCAAAAAATTAAGAGGTAGATGTAGACTATATAGATTACGGTTGGAAATTTTTAGCCAAGAAATTAAGAGGGAAAAAAAAGAGGACCTGGTACTGTTTAGGCGTAGCGGTACTTTTTGCCACCGACACTGTTCATCCATACTGTTCATCGGGCTCTTGTCTGATAGATAGACGTAGACTACATAGACTACGGTTGAAAAATTTTAGCCAAAAAATTAAGAGGTAGACGTAGACTATGGTTGGGAAATTTTAGCCCCCCCCCCCCCCCCAAAAAGACCCGTTACTGTTCGTCGTCCGTACTGTTTACGCGCAAATGAACAGTGCGCGCAACGCTGGCGCGTTGGGAGAGCAGCGAACGTGGACCGGCGGATCGAAAATCAGTGGTCAGAAATGGTCGCGTCACTGTTCATCGCCGGGTGCTGTTCATCGAGGCACTGTAGATGCGCGTCTACAGTGCCCTGCGATGGCGTGGCAGCCCTCAACGATCGCTGAGGTGCTCCACTTTCATATAGGTAGTTATGCATACGCCACCGGTAGGATGGTACCAGTGGCGCACCTTAATATGGTACGTCACCAGTAACATGACATGTTCAACTAAACCGAATCGCGACCTACCACCACCACCTCATTCACCCCATGCACGCGACCCTGACCCGTCTTCCGTAGCCACCACCACCCCTTCTGCAGCAGCCGCCACCGCGCGTCCCTGCCACCACCGCTCATCCCCTCCCTTCCGCCGTTGATGCCCACCCCCGCCCTCAATATCGCCTCTGTGTCAGCTCGTCCCCGTCGCGCCCGCTGCCCGTCCCCTCCTCCTATCCCAGCAAGTCGTCCCCGTCTCGCCGATCCAATACTCTTTTTTTCATTGTATTTTAGTTTATTTATATGATTTAGGGTACAATTATAGATGATTTGTTTTTGCGAAAATTCCACCGATCTTTTAATAATCATAATAACAGTAGTACAAAGAGGCCTAAAATTATTACAAATAGGTCGATGGACCACCTAGCGAAGACTACAAACACTGGCACCAGCAGAAGGCGCGCCGCTGTCCCCACCCCTCCATCATGGAGCCGGGCAAAACTTGTCGTAGTAGAGCTTGTCGTAGTAGACACACGAGAAGTCGTCGTGCTAAGATCCCAAAGAACTAACGCACTAAAGCAGCAACCATCGCCAATAATGACACCCGTAGATTGGAAGAGGCTGACCTGAAAATAACATGAAGAACGACTAGATCCCAGGAGATCAGCCGGACACACGAGTCCACGCGCCCTCCGTCAGCGCTAGGCGCACCACCAGAGCGAGGATAGAGCGGGGAGGACTTTATTCTGACTTCAGGATATAGCCGTCGCCTCAACATCCCCCAAAAGACACGAGAAAACAGTCTAAGCGAAGAACAAAAACCTCCCGCCGGCGAGAGGCCATTATCCGCTACACCTCCAAGGCCCTAAGGCCATCGAAGGCGAAACGTACCAGCGGCGTCACCAGCATAGGGAAAGAAAGCTAGATGGGTTTTTTTTGAGCCGTCGCATCTCGCCTCCTGGAGCAGCCGCACGTAGCGGTTCAATTGTAGATGGTTTTTAGGTTGGTTTTAGGTGGATTTAGGTTAGAAAAACCTCAACTATGTTACAGCCTCGGATCGTTGGCAACGAACATTATGAAACTGCGCAAAGAGTTAAGGAAACTTTACAACGTTACAAAGAACTTCAGGACATTATCGCTATTCTTGGGTTGGATGAATTATCAGAAGAGGATCGTTTAACTGTAGCAAGAGCAAGAAAAATAGAGCGTTTCTTATCACAACCGTTCTTTGTGGCAGAAGTTTTTACCGGGAATGTGTAGAAGATTTTAGATTGATTTTTAGGTATTTAGTCTACACATGAGAACATGATTTAGGTTTATGTAGTCTAGAAATGTTTAGGTTAATTTACGTTAAGTTAGTCTATATGTTGGGTTAGTGGCGACACTGTGCCACCATGGGTGGAAGCACTATGTGCTTTTGTAGGTGGCGGCTTATGTTTTCGAGATGGAAGCACAAATATTGCGGCACTTAATCTATAAATAGACAAGATACGTCGATGTGAAATTAATAACTACAAGATGGTTCAAGAGAGAAACCACTACGGCGAAGTTTCTCGAAGATGTCTTAAAATCCCATCCTAAGATATCTTCGAGGAGCTCGCCATAGAGGCACTCTCATATGTGAAATTTTCATTTGTTAGCTCGCCGGTGCGAATGAAAATATTACTAGTTTATTTTCTCTCATGTGTATGAAAATAATCATCTAAATATGAGGCTATATTTGATGTTCATTTTAATTATTTTTCCTTGCAATATGAGAACTTCAATAAGCTAGCTACTATCTAGTCGACGAACTTCAGTAATGTGCTACTGCTATGAATCTATTGTTTCTGAATGCGATATTTCAGATTTGTATACGCACACATATATAGCTACTAATTTAATAATACCAACAGCCATTTTATAAAAATCAAAAAACTACCAGTGGCGCATCACTTCATACGCCACCGGTAGCTGGTACTCGCGGCACACACTATTGTACGCCCACATGTATCTATCTTACTGGTGGCGTACCGATCCATGCGCCATCGGTAGTCTCCATGTGGTGTTTCTTGGAGACTCATTGACTATGTCGATACAATTGCATTGCAGGATATAAAGTCAAAGATGACTTTATTATCTTGATCATTCCAAATCAAGACAAGACCTCTAGAACGACTGTCACTGTCGACTATTTTCATCGAGTCAAATCCTAACGTTCGACCTAATTCATCCGGTTTATTCTTATCCAAGTGCGACTCGGATAAAAACAAGAAATTTGCTCTTGAACGCACATGTAGGTCTAGGAGCTCACGGATTGCCATGGACAAATTCATCGTCCGACAATTCCATCCTTGGATTTTGATTGTTCCCGACGTTGTTTTCACTAGCAACTTGCCACTAGAACGAGCCAAGTTAACAGATCGCAACCTTGTCAACTCCTTAAAAAAACCTCCAACCAATTCGGTGGAGAGCTCAGAACTCACCGCCAGATAGATCCTGGGGAGGAAAGCAAACCCCAATATAGGGAAAATATACCTATGGTGCCCAGCAGAGTACCGGAAAGGCAGCCGCCAGAGAAGGCGGCAGTCACGCCCTAGGGGCACCCAGTAATCACCATCGGCAAGAAAAATACGTCATCATTTATTGATGCTTAAAGGAAACAATATTTGATATATCTAAATTATTTAATTTTTATGTGTGAACTATTTAAGTTATTGTGTGAACTATTTAATTTATTATATTTGAATTATTATAATAATAAAATTTATATTAAAACTGAGCAATATGTAATAAAATTTATATTAAAACTGAGAAATAAGTCGAAATATGTGCTTATTTTACGAGAAATAAATGAAAATAATTTTGATGGCGAGATGCTCATTTCATTCGATGCCCATTCCAAAAAAAAAAATCTCTTCGTTTAAAAGACGGTCAGAAATGGAGGATCGGCTTCGAGTAGGTCGGCACAAGCAGACTTCGCAATTCTTTGAAATGGCATTAATGCGGGCAGCTAAGCCTATAGTTCCATTACATTTTGTCAAGCAAACCAATGCCCGTTCAAAAAAAAAAACACAATGCAACGCCGTCGCCAACTGCCAAAGCACCCTTCAACCACACCTCACCGTGCCGCCCCACGTATTCAAAATTTGAAATTCGAAGAGAGAACCCCAACTCTCCCGAGCTTCGAGCAGCCGTGCGCCCTTCCCGCCTGCTCCACACGGCCTCTCAAGCTCCGCACCGTGTCTCCGATGGCAAGCGCCGCAGCTTCCGGCGCAGCCGCCTCGCCCTCTTCCTCCCAGCCGGTGCGTGTGGTGGTGCGGTTGCGCCCATTCCTCCCGTCGGAGACCGGCTCGGCGGCGGCGCCCTGCGTATCCCTCGTCGGCGGCCACCCCGGCAGCGAGGTCACCGTCCAGCTCAAGGAACAGCGCGCCAGGTACCCGATTCTAGAATCCGCTGGCCTTTTCCTGTGCTGCTCGAGTTGTTTCCGACATTTTCCCCAATTCGCACATGCGGACTGCTTTGGGCCAAACGCGAGGCGAGGGTTTTATCGCTCTCCTCCTCTAGTCCACGGTCCAGCCCATCCCCATCCCCACCCCACGAACTCGAGCTCACCGCACCGATACGAGATAAGCCGGCCTCATCGAGATGATCCTGAGGTCCGAAGAGAAGGAACCGGCGGCGGTGGCGGTGGTGCGGATCGACGGCGCCCGTGCTCCCAAGGCAAAGGGTAGCGGCCATGGCGCTCGCAGGGGAAACCGAACGGCGTCGTCGCTCCCAAGGCAAAGGACGGTGGCCATGGAGTTTGGTGGTGGTTTGGGGTGAGGGGGAATAGCACTTGCTCCCCGCTCTCGAGGTGAACGGCGGCGCCATGGTGGGCTTTTGGCAGCGGTGCGGATGGGGGGAATCGCACGGCTGGTCCCGAGGCGGCGACCATGGTGGACTGGTGGTAGTGGTGCATGTGAGGGGGAATCGTACGACGCCCGTGCTCCCTAGGCGGAAGGCGCCGGCCATGGCGATGTTGGGGTAGTCGATGCGGCGGTTGCGTACAAGGGGCATGCATGGAGGCGGTAGGAGGATCTGTTTGTGGAGCGGCCATGTCCTCCTCATCCTGTCCTGTCAACGGCGACGTCGTTTTCGGGTCCAGCTTCATTGTGGGGCGCTGTTTTGCCATTCCAGGTGCTCCTCTACTCCAAATATGGTTCAGAGATTGTCATTCTGTTAAACGGAAGGATGTAGCAATAGTAATTGTGTCCCCAATTCTGGCTCTATATTTTAAAACTGGGTGTATTTCTGTCTTTTTTTTTACATCCATAATGATGAAAGGCTTGGGTGTATTTTTTTACCAACTCTGAATGAAACTTATGCATGTACATGTAACTTTAATCCTTTTTGTACATCCAGAATGTTGAATGGATCGAGGTGTAGAGCACTTTGTTATCACAGTTTTGGTACATCTGGACGTAATTTTTTCTTTTTTCTACATCCATTATATTGAATGAATCCAGGTGTAAAGCACAAGTATGTTTGTTACCCAGTTGTGGCGCATCTGGATGTAATTTCTAGCTGTTTTTCATCATTTTTATGTCCTCGATTAGGATCACAAACTATGTGTTGTTTTCGAGGGATGTGATTTTTATCTTTTTTCTACATCACCATTGCCTTTTTTACATCCTCAATTAGGATCAATTAGTTGCTACTATGCAGGATGTTTTTTTTTTTTGCAACAATGGGATGAAGTTTTGCAATATAAACATGCCATTTTTGTTTGATGCTAGACTCTACCGTTTATTTACGGCTTGGGATATTGCATTTGTTTGTGCGCGAGGGTAGGAAAGGAAATGTGGAGGACCTGAACTGTCTTATTTCTGGAAAGTATGGGGACGGTTGCATGTGATTAAAGGGGAATGGTTTCTATTTCTGCTCAATACTTAGTCAGTACACTGTTTCATTCCTGAACTCTGCAGCCGTAGCGAGTGCTACAAGCTGGACGCCTTCTTCGGCCATGACGATCGCGTCCGCGACATATTTGACAATGAGGTCAGCGCCGTCATCCCGGGCGTCTTAGAGGGTGTCAACGCGACGGTCTTCGCCTGCGTGGCCACCGGCAGCGGCAAGACCTACACGATGCAGGTGTGGATTACTTTCTTTTCTTGGCGTCTGCTCGCAACTTGTTTGTCGAAATGTTCAGCCTGCAATGCTGAAGCCGTTTGCTGCACAGGGAACTGAGGACCTACCAGGGATCATCCCCTTGGCGGTTTCAACCGTCCTGAAGCTCGGTACCGGCACGTTGTGCTCCGTGGAGATCTCCTACTACGAGGTGTACATGGGGCGGTGCTATGACCTGCTTGAGCCCAAGGACAAGGAGATAATGGCCTTGGATGACCAAGATGGCAACCTCCAGCTCAAGGGCTTGGCTTGGGTAATGTTCTGCAGCTAGCTGGGTCAAAAACAATTATTGTGTTTTCTGGAATGTGGCTTCTGCGGTCAATGCACTTACCATTGTCTTTTCATGGTTTAAGGTCCCTGTGGATCCATGGATGAATTTCAGGAAGCCTACTCGAAAGGTGAGGAGCGGAGGAATGTGGCCCACACAGACCTGAACGATGTCTCAAATAGGAGCCACGCTGTGCTTTCCATCAGGGTAAAAAATGAGGCTATCACAGGGAAGCTTAACCTCATTGACTTGGCTGGTAGGACTCCCTCCGATGAGTTGCATATAACTTATAAGCTTTGTACTTCCAGTTTAAGACCATGCTTTTGTTGTTTGTTCATTCCAGGAAATGAGGACAAGACAAGGATTTGCAATGAAGGGATTGGTTCTTCGCTGTTTGCACTGTCCAATGTCATTTCAGCTCTAAAGAATAATGAGCAATGGATACCTTACAGAGATAGCAAATTGACCCGCATACTACAAGATTCTCTAGGAGGCAATAGCCGTGCTGTGGTGATAGCTTGCCTTGTGAGTTTCAGCTCTGGACGTCTCATCTCACGGATTATTGATCCTTGCTAATTGTCATTTTGTTTGTTGCAGAATCCCATGGAATACCATGAGTCGCTCTACACAGTACGTCTGGCTGGTCGTTCAGGACGTATGAAACAACCAGCATCTGCCCGGGTATCGAATAGGTCTAAAGTAATGAACCATGCTGATGACAACATAAAAAAGTAAGTACAATTGTACAAGTATAAATAAACCACATGATATTATACATAATTCTTAGCTCTACTTTTTTCACACGTTGTGCTTTTTGATTCAGTAAATACAACTATATACGTCTACATAGACCACATGGAATTATATTGACCTATCATCTCTTTCATCTTTATTTCCACAGGGTGCTTTTTGATTCAGTAGTCCCTACTGCTAAAAGCATACTAAGACTGAGCTCGCAAGGTGAAGTAAAGACAAGGGGAATTAAGAAAGGTATGTATTTTGAAACATGCAAAAGAGTTATATATTTGTATTGAATATGGATTTCTGAACCTACAAGCCAAGGACCAGAAAGGAAAACCCTGCGACCAGTCATAAGCTTTCTGTGTTGTTGTACTATAAGAAAGAAACTGCTAAAGAGAGGCAATAGTTTAAGGACTGAGAGTGAAACTTGCACCAACAACAGACTAACAGCAGCCCAGATTGTACTAAAGTCTGCAACTCACTCAGAACAGAAGCAATATTGTTTAATCGAAAGAAGATAACTATTCAATGGAATCTAATCATGCAGAATTTACTTGCTGCAGCAAACTTTGAAACTTGATCTATGTTTCCATACTGGATCTTATAACTATAGCATGTTTTATGCAGTGATTCTCCCTTCATCAAGTCCATGCAAAGACGACATGTCTGAATCAGCCCTTTGCGAAGCTCGTTCTCCCAATTCTTCCGACATGGTGATTGACGATCTCGATTGCCCTGCTTCATCGGAGCCCAAAACTCCGATGGGAGCATGTAACCTAGCTGGGACAATTTCAAGTGCTACACCTCTTGATAAGTTGAATGCACACGGGTCTAACCTGATGGTCTGCATGATTTTCCTCCTATTTTCATACATCAGCAACCTGTTTTAGTTTAGTACCGATCTCTGAATGTCTGTGTCTTATACAGGAATCTCTTATTTAGAAATATCTTGAGTTCTTAAATGTTGGAGCAAGTAAGTTCAAACTCTCCAATCTTTGTATAGTTACTTTATGTAGCTGGACTGGCACTCTGTCAAACATATTTCGCATCTTGCACCCTTTCTAATTATTCACTTTGCTTATCCGTGGATGCAGGGAAGAGCTACAGCAAGTGAAAGTATGTTCCTCATGTTTTTTTCTCGAATAATAATCTGACAATTGGTATAGCTGCATGTTTTTTCTCTACTAATGTTTTCATTTCCCGCAGGGAATTGGCGAAACGAGAGCAGAGTACATTATTGAGCTCCAGGAGGATTCGCCAAGACCGTTCAAATCTGTAAGATCTCTGCACTATGAAAAACATAATCCTGACGGTGATGGTCACTCTCCTTCTAACACAAACATGACTTTGCAGCTTTCGGACATGGAAAAATTAGGTCTATCATGCCGACTCTCTCAAGGCACCTTATCTAGTCCTTGATGGATAATTTATACACGTAAATAACACAATCAGCCTATAATTTACCTTTTACTGCATCAAAACAGGTACAAGGCCTCGTCCTTAAATCAGCCACTGGAATCTTCGAAAAATCGCTCGAACGGAGTGTTATACGATACGCCGGCGGAGATACCAGCCAGCACCGCCGCAGAATCAACTGAATTCTGTCTTGTACTATATTTCGTTTCAACTTGGTGCTCCAGCTACCTGAACTACTGAACTAGATAGTATGCACCGCATCGTGACTCACTGACTGTAGTGGTAGCTGTACCGCGGATTGTCGGCCTGTTGCTGGCGCTTTCGCTACTTCACATGGGTAATTGTAAATTCTCTCTTCAAACTTGTCTTCCTACTTCCATGTCATGGATTCCAGTATTTGTCTTCTAGGCTGAATCTAGCAGAACTCGTGCCTCATTTACTGCCAATCATTTTCGTTCTGTTCATCGAGTAGATCCAGACTAGATTTATTATGCAATGCTGTTTGTGTTATCTTGATTTGATTTGTATCAATCTCTTTTCTGCATAAGAGCATCGCCACTCGTTGGGTGTTTCCAGACCGAAATCTGGTGCTATTTAGCGCCGGACGGAGTCAGTTTTCAGCCAGTCCAGTTTCCCACTCACGTTCCCAGGCACGGTTCCTAGGCGAGACACAAACGACGATATTTCGTCCAAATTTGACTAAAATTTGGCCTAGTTCGGTATAGTTTGGTCTAGTTTGAAATAGTTTGGCCTAATTCGGCATAGTTTGGTCTAATTTGGCATAGTTCGATGAACTTGGCTCAAATTTGACCTAGTTTGGCTTAGTTTGCCCAAATTTATCTCAAATTCGCCCTACTTTGCCTAGTTCGCTCAAATTCGGCTAAAGACTAGTTTGGCCTAGTTCGCTCTACTTTGTCTCAAATTCGTCCTACTTTGGCCTAGTTTGTCCAAATTTGGCTAAAATCCGGCCTAGTTTGGCCTAGTTCACCCTACTTTGGCCAGTTCGCCCAAATTCGGCTCAAATTTGGCTAAAATCCGGCCTAGTTTGGCCTGGTTCGTCCAAATTCGGCCTAGTTTGGGATAGTTCGCCCAAATTCGGCTTAAGTTTGACCTAGTTTGGTCTAGTTCGTCCAAATTCGGCCTAAAACTCGGTCTACTTCAGCATAGTTTGGCTAGTTCGTCCAAATTTGGCTCAAAATTCAGCGTAGTGGGGCTTGGTTCACCCAAATAGCGGCGTCTGGTGTTCCCAGACAACACCGGACGGTTCCCAGCATCCTGGGTTCGGCCTAGGAACGCCGGTCGTATTTTGGGCCAAATCCGGACGAAACAACTATACTGGGAACGCGACTGGACGAAAAAACACCGTCCGGACAAAAAACGCCCTGCAAATGGTCCCCTGGAAACCAAGTGGAGATGCTCTAAACCATATTCTGCGCCTGGGCTGTTGGTTGGAGCGGCCATAATATTTGACTGTTTCTGCAGAGAGACCCAGTAATCCAGCTGGCAAATAAAGAACGATGCTAGGATACACCAGCCATGGACCTAAAAGAAGTCACTTGTGACAAGTTTTTAGGTCCAACAAAGTACTAGTACTATCTCCCTGAAAAAGGGGATACATACAACTCATTAAAATCACATGAACACTACTCTGATGATGAGAACATGAGGCTTAGATAAACTCATGCTAATTCATTAAACAATTTTTTTGGATAAAGATCCATGAAATAAATAAAAGTGACAAAGCACGAACTTTACCCACGATTACTGTCACTCAACGCACCAAAGAAAAACAAGGTAAAACAAGTGTACACTTTACGGTACACCAATATATACATATACTAAACCATGAAGCTTCTCCTTTCTCTCAGATTTTTGGCCAGCCTTGCTGATTTCTGGTTCACCGACGCGTGTCCATTTCTTATCTTGCTATTGTTTGGTGTGTTCTTCTTTGGTTTCCGTAGTTTTTTGGGTTTGTGCGCTGATGCGTGTCTGTTTTCTGGTGCGCCGACGCGTGTTCGTTTCTTGCCTTCCAGCTGGAGGCCCATCAAGATGATGAACTAATAATAGTGAAACCTAAAATAAGCTGGCGGCTACGAAGTCTTGGAGGCCTAGGACCCAGGCGGGTGGAGAAAGAACAAACCAAAGCTTAGGAAAAATCTAGGATTAGCCCTTAGCCCGTAACCGACTCAATCAACCTGAGAACGAACCTCCCATATAAAGGCTGGGTGGGCCGCCGAGGAGGCTCTCTCGCACTCATTGGAATCTGCCTTAGGCAAGATCCGATCAACACCATATCCATCACGTCAACCCTTGTACTTCATCATCTATACTACTTATAAAGAAGCGAATATTTTCTTAGCTAAGTGCATCCCACAAAGGTACACAAACTGATTCTCACCACATGATCTGTCCCACTTATGAAAATGTAACGACCAAGATTAGCCTAAATATTTTTCTGTTGTACTCTTAGCATTTAACATTGACGGAACGTACTTAGATGCAGAGGTTCCGCGGCCGCTTCGTTAATCCCAGATCCAAAAATCACGGAAACCGTTTCCCAACTCAAGTCACGATCACATCTCACCCCAAACTAAAACCATCAAGACGGCTCTGACAGGAAAATAATACTATGAAACCTGGTCTACAAGTGGATCAACTTGTGTGATTGACACATGGCAATTTAGATCTAGAAAATGGTTACCATTCTTGTTTTTTTCTGTGTTTTGGACACGTGTTGTTTGCTGAAGTTGGTCCACACCCTCAAATCCGTGGACTAGGTCCCATGAAAATATTTTCTGCTCCGACGAGGACTATCGCCACGCAGCTTCTCCATCGGCGCGCCACCAACGGCCGCTGCGCGTGCCATGCGCCACTCCTCCCGTGCCCTGCTACTCTCCCGCAGTTGCGCTGTCATGGCAGCACATGGACGCCTCCGCTCCGCCATTGTAGCAGCTCGACGCCGCCGCCAATGGCCCAATCCTGGCAGACTCGACTCCCTGGCCGCCGCCGCTGGTGAGTGGATGGCCCACTCTGCGAGGCTTCCACATCCTACAACGACTGACAATGGCACATTGCGCGCCAAAGTTGGTATTTCTATCTTTTTATTCCCAATTTCAGTCTTGCTGGTGTGATGAGGCGAGCGGAGCAAGACCAGGTTGTCGTCCAAGTCATCGACGCCTCTGATCCTCCCATGTCTAGGTCATCGCTTCCCTTGGGACCAGGTCCATCTGTCCAGGCATCCCTTTCCTGCAACTCGCCATGGTAGCGCACGAAGAGGGCGACGCACATGCCGCCGTGGAGCCGAACAAGATCGCCGCCTACATGTCATCCAGGTTCTCTGTTCTCTACAGGTTCTTACACTTACTTTTTTGCTTCTGTGATTGCAGATGTTGCCACTGGATATCTTTTGACAGATTCAAGGTCTGATGAATGGCAGCCGTAATAAGCTGAGCCCGGCTCAATGGAGTAGCAATGGAGTTAAAACATGTGATGTTTGCCACGTCACTCTAGAAGGAGATGGACGAGCCGCTTTCATGTGATGTTTTCCTCATGAGTCTTCTTAAAAAAAAATAGTGACGATAGTTCAGATGCATAATCTCCTCAAGCCATATCCGATTCATGTGTAGAAAGTGCAGTTGTATCTACATTATTTACTAAACTTCAACTCCTTTTACTACTACTCTTTGAGACAAACATGGTGTGAGAAGACATTGAAGCGACAAATTAATTGTGAAATTCACACTGATCTATCTCTATCAGTTCAGATGATAGGTGTGTATGGAAAATGACCATCATATATGCACACTGTCTATTAGCCTCCCTCCGTCATAAGAGTTCTCATGAACTATAATTCTCCTATATGTGTAGCCATTTAGCTCATATCTACGTAGACTAACATGTTAATATATAAACTGTGCCTATGGGTTGCAAATCTATTTTATATTTTCTTATAATCAGACATGCCATAACTTTTCACTACCATGTCAGCTTGCTACCAAAGTTAACTGTACATCCATATGTTTTATTTTGCCTTCTGAACTTTTGAACCTTGAAAATGTGGTTAATTTATTAATTTGTCTCACGATCAATATATACATGTTGGCGTCTATATCCATAGCAACTCAATTTTTGTTTGATACAGATATTGCGATTGTCATGCCCCAACTTGTAACCTGAAAACATTGTCGAACTGTTGGAGCATTTATTTAAAGTTGGCGGTCTCCACTGATTCGTAGCGGGGATATCACAAACTTTTCACAATTACTTGAACTTTCGTGGCAGATTTTGATTTGAATTTTTAGTGTGGCCTAATTGTACAGATTTGTGATAAAGGATCACATGAATTCCTCAAAACCCGCACTTAGAGGTGTTGAATTGTTCATTGAAGATGCACCCGTTGTGGTTTTGTAACTAGAAGATAATGATGATGTCTCCGCAACTTTCATAAAGGTAACTCTTGAACATTTTGAGTGAAGTTTCTCCATTTACCTTTAGGCTTCATACTAGATGATAAATATCATTGACGATGTTGCTTCATTTTCCCTTATGATCTACTTTGCGGTAGGATTGACACAATATTTTGACATTTCATTTTCAGTAACAAAGCATTATATGTTGGGTGCTTGCATTCCTCTGTCATAATATAACCGTCGTTGTGTTGAAATTTTGTCTTCCCGAGGAAAAATGCTTTTGTAGGTAATGCATTGTAAATTATACAATGGCCCTTGATTGCAAGTTGTACTCGAAGAGAAGGAAATGCTTTGGCAATGGATAGTGCTTTGGCAGGTCGAAGTGCCTAATATGCACTAGGACCTGGATAATGCTTTGGCACTCATTTTGACATTATTACTCAAATATTAACACAGATTGAAGATTTTTTACCCTCGACCAGAGACTTTGGTAAAATCAACATAATGATATATGCTGGCCAATTGATTAATATGAACAGTAGGGGTAGCTCCTGCTGTATTTTATTGCCAAGATGAGTGAGCTAAACTGACAATTGCTTTACATACATCTGTCAGAGAGAAAACATGAAAGAACTAAAGCAGGTCACAGGCTTCGACCAGTGTTCAGCAGTAAATTCATGTTATTTCGTTTAAAGCTGAAATTAGCAGATAGAATGATATCAATATATAATGAACTATGTATATATTGCTAAGGCAACAGCGAACAATCAACTAATTTTGAAATGACAAGATTAAGTCTGACTTGCACAGGCAACAGTCCAAGTGCAACATCAGTTTCTGCCAGTTTCTAGCAAAGCTAGGTAAGAGTGAAATATCCATAGCAATCGGCATAGTTAGTATTCCCTCCATCCCGAATTACTTGTCACATATTTGTCTAGATTCTAAGAGGGTGTTTGGTTGGGCTTTTAGTCTGGCTTTCCGTGCTTATCAGCGCAAGCTGAACCAAACAACAAAAACGAACCGCGTGTTTACACAGCCGACTGCGCTTATATGCACTAGGACCTGAAAGTTCGCTGGGAGGTGCTTTTGCGGCTTTGCACAAATCCCACGCCCTCATACCCCTGCCACTTATATGAAAATTACCCCAAAACTGCCACCATATATATTCCCCGAGCCCACCTGGAAACCCCCCAGATTTCTCTCCCCCACATCATTCTCCCTCTCCACCGGCGCTGGCTGGCCGGAAATGGCCGGCGAGGTCTTTGTCCTCCCTGCGCATCTCCTCCCCTGTCCCGTGACCACCCAAATCGCCTCCTCCGAACGACGTGCTCTGACCTGCCCCTCTGGCCAACCTGCTCCTACGGCGGCCCACGCTACCTCCTTGTTCGTGTGCGAGAGATGGCGTGTAGCTCAGATTTGCGAGTGCGGGAGAGCAGCGCTGCTAGTTTGTTTGGAGTTGCTAGTCCAGATCTGATTGCATAGCTTTTTTTTTTTGTGCTGTTCCATAGCAAAGATGGTGCAGCAAGAGATCTGATTGTGTTTGTTTGTGCATAATCAGAGTGTGTAAGTACGGATTTTAGATGAATCTTCAGTCCAAAGTTTGGATAATTGTTATTTACTACATAGTTATTAGAAATGCATGATCTCTGCTGTCTATTTCTTTTGTTCGTTGTATCACCAATGTTCAGAAATTGTCATCGCTCATCGGTTGTAGCAGTCTGATACACGTGTTCAGGATTCTCTTATTTATAACAAATTGGTTCAAATATTTACTTTCCCTTGTGTGGATGAGAAGTTGCAATTTTTTATTTGCTCCTAATATGGCTAAATAGCAAATTCCATTTAGTGCGCGGTATTTTACATTCACCAGATGTTGCCTTCAAAAACCAACGAGGAATTATGAGTTGATATACAAATTTACATTCAAGGTCAATTATTGTATTATGTAAGTTATATAAGAAAAGCTAACTTATTTTTATTAAACTATGGTTGCATATTTATGTACTTTGTGACCAATACTCTCCATCTGGGCAAGATGTACCAAATTGGTGTTTTTCTCTAATTAAATACTATGTCATTTGTCAACATGCGTATATCTAAATGCTAAAAAAATAAGGAAATACAAACAAACCAAGATACTATCATTAAGTCAGTACATAACTCTTAGTATTTCAGGGGCATTCCAGACTTTTCATAGTAGACAACCAATAGCCAACAGCTGGTTTGCCAAACGGTTCCACTGCCACAACATCTTTTCAGGACAGAAGCTATCTCACAGCCCACAGCCCACAGCCCACAGCCCACAGCTTCTTATTTGAAAGCCACAGCCCAACCAAACATGCGTATCTAGACAAATCTGTGACAAGTAATTCGGGACGGATGAAGTACTAGACTAGTAAACTACCAAGTCCATGCTAATGCTGCACTAAAATTTAATACTCTAATATATTCCAACAATTTACACTAGTCTGATTTTCATAGATATAATTTCATATAGCTTAGAAAACAGAAAAAGGTGAACACCTTTTAACTATCAGTAAGGTGAAAATTGCGTACAATGTGTGGATGAGCCCACTGTAACATTGTTACGGGCAGTTTGTAGCCAAATTAATTTATGTTTTGTAACGGAACAATTGAGTAAATTCCACTCTCTTTAGTTAGTCCATTCCTATTAGAGTATTTTTCATACACACTTTACTAATTGGGTGTCACATGAGTGCAGCAACATTCAGTCCAATGCTCTTTACACACTACACACCGGGTTTTGTCCCGTTAGGGGCTGTTCGTGCCAGAAGTCTCCAGATCTATTCCATCAAATTTTCTAAAATAAAACACCTGAAGTGGCCACTGGATGTGTATGGCGTGGTTGCGGCGCGAGACTATGTGGATAACAAACGCAACGTTCTGTTCTATTGTACAAGCTGTTGCTACCAAACCCTCACTAAAAATGTACGTATGGTATTCATTGTATTTGTTTTACTGATTTTATTGCCTGCTTTTTGATTAGTTCAGGATTAATGATGATGTTTGCAGAATCCTTATTTGCACTTGACTGGCCCTTGTCGTGCAATTTTGTCCGAGGAACCTGTCCAAATAGAAATCCAATTGAAAGTGAAGGGACAGCCTGATAGTAAAGGGATGGCATTGATCACTCAAGTTTTCCGATATAAGAATCCTGGCAATGTTGAGCGTTTTTATTTCCACCTCTCCAACCACTTGTGCAAGATGGAGTTATGCTTGGAACAACTCGAACGGTCATGCCAGGCCACTGTGGTTGGTGTTCGTGCTATTGAAGGGTCGCCTTTTAAGTATGGTGGACAAGTTGTTTGTTGTACATTACCTTGGGAGGATCCTGTTAGGAAAGTTGTGCTGTTTGATTCGAAGCATGGAACAAGGCGAATGGTTTCTGAGGGAAGAATGAGTACGGAGTCAGATGGTTACCTCGATCTGTCAAGGTGTGTTGTTTCTGTACAAGGAATGCTCAAAGTTTTCATTCATACCTACTCACGCTCTGGTGCTATCCTTTCAAGTGGTCGCGTGGTCTTCAAAGCCAAAGAATGCCAAATAAGCAAGGCTACATGTGTCCTTCACAGCAGCAAGCCCTCTAAAGGGAAGGACTCTAAAGTAAAGATTACTGTTGCTTGGTCCCGCTTGGTTACAACCAAATCCTCTATTGAGCTTATGAGTGCTTAGGTAATGTTTAGTGGAGGTCGAGCTTGAGATTGCTATGAACGTTTGGCAGGCATCTTGAGATTGAGTATAGTATCTCTTAAGTGTTACTCACGAAGGTTACTTCGACGGCAGTGCTTAGATTTTGCTACATCTTGATAAATTATTATGTGTGCATATCTAGATGAATCTGCTACACTTATCTACACCGTTTTGGAGGTACTTCGACGACAGTGCTTAGATTTTGAGCTGGTGAGTTTCCAAAGTTCTAGCCCTCTTGTTTCGCCATTTTTTCTCTGGTGGTATCACGATGGCCGATGCGTTCACGGACCCTCTTTAACTCCCGCCGGTTCGTTCATCTTCCTGACTTGTTTGCAGGCTTTTTTGTGCTTGTATGTTGCAGATTTTGTGTCGCGCTTCCAGGTTTTCTACAGATAGGCTTGGTTATTATCTAGGGCGTGCAGGGTTGAGCGTCTTTGTTGTGCTGCACACAGCAAACAACTCGCCGTCCTCTGTCAGCGGCATCATGCGATCTGTCATGTTGCCATCGCCCATTGGGACCATTGCCCCCAATTCCTGCCTGCTGGGGAGAGAGGGCACCTCTTATGATTAACCTCAAGCAGACATACATGGACATCCTTGGAGGTCACCAGAGCCCTGCCTCAAGCAGACATACATGGACATCCTTGGAGGTCACCAGAGCCCCGCCTCAAGCAGACATACATGGACATCCTTGGAGGTCACCAGAGCCCCGCCTGGTCATCATTAGAAGCTACACATGTATCTAATGTTCTGATAAAACTGGGTGGCTGCTTCAGTAGCCTGCAACTTTTCAGTTGTGATCGATTATGCAGTCTGATTGAGCCTTCTTGTGCGAATCTATAAGATTTGATCTCAACAAACAAGTAGAGATTCGCTTTGTTCCCTCCAAAGACCAAGTCGCGAATGGATTCACTAAACCTCTTCCTGTTCGTAATTTTGAAGAGTTTAAACATAATCCCAACTTGGCTAAGTTGTGATTAAGGGAGGGTGTTAGCAATTAAGGGAGGGTGTTAGTGATAGGGTTTCTGTCTCCCGTATCTCTTTGTGTTACGGACTCCTAGTCCTACACGTGATGTAACAAGGCCAAGAGCCACCTATATATTAACATGTACATCTCCGGCGGCCGACGAGGGGATGGAGGCACATGCCATATGCCGCCAGGGGTGAAGCTGTGGCCTAGCCACACCGATCTCATGAGCTTGTTGTCCTCTCCTTCTCTGTTGGTGCTGCACGGAGATGACGGACGGGGCCTGCTCGTCTGCTGAAAATAATGGCGGCGGTCCTAGGATTCCTCGTGTCAAGACGAGGAGCTACTTGTTGCTTGCCCTCTTTGATCTGGTTTGAGTGGCGAGTTTCGGAAGGCTTCGACGGTGAAATTCCATGGGCGATTAATGCCTGGAGATTGTCAGATTAGAGAGATTTGGTCATGCGTACCCATGTTTTACTCTGACCGTTTGGATTCAGAGGGAGCGCTTCGAAGCTCTCTTGGCTGTTAATATCATGGGGCATGTTCTCGTTCCATGGTGCTGAGGGAGAATGTCATGGAGACCGAGATCTGAGGACTGATAATGGTAGTTTGAGCCTCGGTAGTGATGAGGAATTGGCTTGGGGACTCGTGACTTGGAGCAGTGGCATGCAAGTGGGGGCGACTGCACAGGAGAGGTTCACGGTCCTACCTTTCAGGCTGAAAACACAAGGCCCACCCTTAATTGGTTGTGCCTGGCAATGGCCTTGTTGAAGGTATTGTTTTGAGAGCGTGTGATCAGGCGATGACGGTGTTTGTGTACTATTCCCTTCTTGGAGGCTTCG
Organism: Avena eriantha; assembly: GCA_910589775.1. Lineage (NCBI taxonomy): Eukaryota > Viridiplantae > Streptophyta > Magnoliopsida > Poales > Poaceae > Avena > Avena eriantha. Next base: position 67,963,152 of record OU342743.1, on the reverse strand, counting down.
CTTTTGGAGAAGCTAGACTTCTGGTGCTGATTTGCTGATATGGCAGGACGAATGGGTCACTATAGCAGGACCTTTATTTGTTGTAATTTTTTTTTTGAATGTGTGCATCCGTATGACCGCTAGGGCAATGCGTTGTTGCAGAGGCTAGGTGTAATTGGTATCTTGTGATATTAATATATGCTTCTTTAAAAAAAAGAGTTGTAGTCTATAGTATAAACTAAGAAATTTAGAGTTGTCGCAATTCCCATCTTCAAACATGCAGCTACAACGATGTAAGTTTGTTTACCCACGTTATATGAAAGAGGAAACCGCATCAATGGTCCTAATTTTTTCCTGTACTTTCAGTTTGGTCCTATATCTTAAAAATTGCATATCCAGATCCTAAATGTTTCGTAAGTGATTCAGTCGAGGTTCTATTTTGCTCTTAGCGTTTTGACCTGTCTACGTGGCGTTTTCACCTGTGCCACATCAACAGTTTGGGCCGAGTAGAGGTACTAGCTGGGCATATAAATTTCTAAAAAGGCCTCTGAGTCCTATTCGTGCTTGCTGATGGGCCCACATCTCAGCCACTGGCGTGTCCATGTTCTAGGTGGCCCACACATGTTTATGTTGGCGTGCGTGCGGGCGAGCGTCCGAGCGGGAGGCGGCCGGTGAGACATGCCTGCACTGGCGAGCGGTGAGCGGTTCTGGGTGGCCCAAGAATAGGCAAGCTAGCGTGCGGGCGGGCGAGCGCCCGAGTTGAAGCGGTGGCGAGGCGTGCGTACACCGGCGAGCTGTAGTTTCTCTGGCTGATGCTATAGTCGCCGCCACTAGTTCTAGCTCGCGCATAGCCAAGGGCTAGGAGGTGGCGAGCTCATAGACGGAGGAATGTTCGAGCAGATGGAGCCCGGGGAGAGGATGACAGCGTCCTGGAGCGCGCTGCTCACGCAAACATAAGGCCTGACTAGGTCATCCTTGTCCTGCCCAGCTTCTGCTGTTTGCAGCTCGCCAGCGCCACCACTGGTCATCCCTGCTTCTGCCGCTTGCACATTGTTGCCTTCTCTATGTTTATAGATGTAGTCCCATGACAATTAGTGGTGTCCCCAACAAAACGACATGGCAATAAGATCAAAGAACAGATCGAATCGAATCACATGTCAACAAGATTGAGTAGTGGTCATTCCAACTAGGGCTAGAATAGATCAATTGATTATTCTCAGTGTTCCGTGCAATTTGTGCGGACTGTGTGGCAGTTCTTCCGATCTAGGATTCAGCCGGACGGGACTAGCGGAGGTGTGGATTAAGAGAGTAGTCATCTCCGCCGTGATGGCTGCGTGCTCTCCGTCAAGATGTCCTCAAGCTGTGTGCTCACCCAACACGCGTACAACCCGGTCTCGACGATGGACAACACTACCATGGCCACGCCGAGCCCCACCTTGGCCGGCATGGAGAAGCACATGAGCGGCAAGATGGAGCAGCTCGACATGTGAGTGTGAGGTGAAAGGAGCGACTCTGCCTCCTTTTTTTCTTTGCAAAAAATAATCTAGGACTGTCATTTGGGAAAAATATAATCTGGGGGTCTTTTCGCAAACATACTGTCCACATGGCGTCGGTCAAAATGCCACATAGATAGATCGAAGTGGTCAGACAAAACAAGACCGCAGATGAATCACTTATAAAAGATTGAGTACCTGCACGTGTAATTCTAAAAAATTAGGACCAAAGTGAAGGTGGGATGAACACATTCATTTTACTCTATACGAAACATCTATAATATGAGGGAGCATAATGTAACGAACAATAAACAGATTGGTGCTCTATTTCTTGCATCCATATTATGACCTCAATGAATCTAGTATAAGATTTTATATGCCAAATCCTAGATGCTTAGTTTTTTTATATCATGTGCAAACTTGATGTAGTTGTTGTTCATGCAACATGGTTTTCGTACAGCCATGTTGGTATGATCTAGGGATTAGGATGTATATTTTTATAGATGTAAAATGGGCTTCCTCGTCTGTGTGTTAGCATGTAGTTATTCAACATGGTTTTCTTACATCCAAGTTGGTATGGTCTAGGCATTAGGATGCATTTTTTATGGATGTAAAATGGGTTTTCTGTGCTGTGTATTACCATGTAGTTGTTGAACGCAACATGGTTTTCTTATATCCATGCCTGCTATAATTTGTGGATTACTGTGTATTTTTTCATGGATGCAATGCAGTGGTGTGTTTCGGAGGCGCATTGACAGGGCATCAACGGTGAACCAACCTGGTGAGTACCCGTGCCCTATCCCATCTCGCTTCAGCTGTGTTATCACCAGGGGTGATGCCTCATGCCCCTACTCCGTCGTTGTGTTCGCTTTTCAGTGTTGATTCGTAGCTGATTTGCTGCTATGCGTGGTTAATATTTTGCCGCAGGTTGTTTATATGGTCCATATGTTTCGGATCTCAACCGGCCGTCACCGTTTGCGGCTATGGCGCCACGCGCGCCGATGAGGGCGGCAACAACCATGGATGCTGTAGGGGTTCAATCAGAACTACCATGGCTTATCGAAAGAATGGAGCAGCGCATTTCCCCTAAGTCTACAGAAGCTCCACTCGTGCCTGCCGGATAAAAGCCTCATGGTAAACTGAAGACATGCCCGAAGCAGGGGAGAGTCTGGATGGAGGTTGGACTGAAGCCCATCCGATGTAGGCCAGCCTCAACAAAACAAGGAATCATGTTTTTAAGAGAAATGTGGTTTTCTTGAGGAAGAGTGTCTTGTTCGGGGATGACAGGCTTTCTACGACAAGAAAGATGAGAGGAACCGTGGAGTTGGGAAAAGCGGCGCACTAGAATGGATAGCACAGGTCGGAGGTGAAGCTTATAGACCAACCCCTTCTTTCTTTGAGCTGAGCGACGACCCTGCAGATTAGCCAATTTAAGCTCCCGCCAAGCAACGCGCACTAGTAGGAAAAAGGCTTATGCCAGTCATTTTTCTAGTGGCGTCTAAAACAAAATGAGCGCTACTACTGCAAGCTAAAATAGTCTTGGCATTCGTAAAAAGTCGAACGCCGCCACTATAACTTGCCGCCACTATAACTTAGTCCTGGTGTTTGGGAGACAGTTAACACCGACACTAAGTGGGGACCACGATGCGAGCCGGGACCCATGTATTCTAGACGTTCACAAAACTTGAACGCCTCAACTATGTTGTAGTGCTGGCGTCCCAAGGGTTGTAGACACCACCACTATTACATCCAAAATTTTGCTAACTTAACAAGCGCCGCCTGCGCCCTTCCCTCTCTCTCATTCCAACTCCCGCGCGCTCGCTCCCTATCCCCAGATTGCCCCGACCTCGCGCTGCCCTGCCCCCGCGCCGTGCGGCGCCCACACGACCTCGTGCCATCCTGCCCTGATCCTCCCCCGCCCCGCCGCGCCCGACCTCGTGCCGCCGCGCCTCTCCGACACACGCCTCCCCGACCCATGCATCCACCGACTTCGTGCCGCCGTGCCTCTCTCAACCCGTGCCTCCCCCGGCCTCTCCGAATTTGCGTCGCCGCGCCTCCCCCGACCTCTCCGACTTCGCGCCGCCGCGCCTCCCCTGCCGCAGGTAGACTCCCCCGCCCCTCTCTTAATTATTGTATTTAGTTTAGTATAGAAAAATCTAGATGATTTTAGGGATTTTTGTTTAGTGTAGCAAATATACACGATTTTAGGGGTAGATGTAGCAAATGTACATGATTTTAGGGGTAGAAAATCAAGATAATTTTAGGGATAGATGTAGCAAATGTACATGATTTTAGGGTAGAAAATCTAGACAATTTTAGGGATAGATATAGCAAAGGTACATGATTTTAGGGATAGAAAATCTAGATAATTTTAGGGATAGATGTAGCAAAAGTACATGATTTTAGGGGTAGAAAATTAAGTAGGGGTACAAAACCTAGATGATTCTTGTGTAATGTAGGAAATAGGTGATTTTAGACCGATGATTACAATGTGAGGATGCAATGTCGGGGGTGGTGTGCGTGAGCCTTGTGATATGCACAAATAAATAATTTGTCCATCCTACTTGGCTCACTAACACCATCCCTGTAATTATTTTGCGTCCAATGCAAATATGAGGCCCTACTTTTAGATTGATTTTGGTTTGGTACTTCCATATGCCCGATGATCACAATGTGAGGATGCAATATTAGGGGTGGTGTTAGTAAGCCTTGTGATATGTACAAATAAATAATTTGTCCATCCTACTTGGCTCACTAACACCATCCCTGTAATTATTTTGTGTCCAATGCAAATATGAGGCCCTACTTTTAGGTTGATTTTGGTTTGGTACTTCCATATGGCCAATGATTACTGATGACTGTGAAATATAGCCATCTACATCCATATTTAAAATGGATATTATTCATATTTTTGATGAAATATCTCTCTAAACCCTGCCACTAATGCCTAATGATCAAAGGGGTATGCGATTCTTTCTTTCTATTTTTCCCTGCGCAGATAATGACGTTTGATGATGGGAATCACAACATTAAAGTCAAAGATACGAGATTTCCAACAACCCAAAGAAACCAGGGGTCGTGAAGTGGAGATAGAAGCTTTAACGACCAACTATACGGCGGGAATAAAATTCCGGCCGTATAGTTTCGGCCGTATAGTTGCCATCGACACCGCTAGGTCAAAGAGAACAACTTTCGTGAAGGGACCCCTATCTAAAGAGGCTTCGGGCAACGAGAAACAGAGCCTCGGAGATCCCCGCAGAACCCAGAAACCTGCATCCACAACACCGAAGAGCCGCCGGAGGAATAGACTTAGTTCTAATCTCCAAACCCTTCTCCACCACAATAGCCATATTCCACCACTTGTAATAGTAGATCTCATCTTCGATTGGCGACATTGTAAGACTATTTGCTATCAATCTCATGGTTTCCATTGCAATGTTTATGATTGTTGGTTTCATCTCTATGTGTGAATAATTCTCTTTGGGCTAAGGGCTTCGGCCTAGCCATGTAGCTTTTGTGCATGTTATTTATCATAGATGGATCATGTATTAGTTTGTATGACATTATGATTATTGTATCATCTCTTGCCTCAATCCAAGGACTTTCCAGGTACCCAAGACCCCGAGGATTGAGCCAGGTATAGGGAGTATGAGTAATGACTAATCTATAGGTTGGGAACCCTATAGACAGAAGGGGTGGGACGGCTGTATGTGAGGGATTTACTTGGGATTAACAGTTACATCACTATGCATATCATTAGTTCTCTTTCTTCTATAGATGAGACTAGTAGGCTATTGCTATAAGCGGTTGCAGAGGCAGTAGCAATTATGGATGCACTGTCCACATATAATTATCTTGCTCTAACAATAATATGCATACTTTATTATTATCTTTTATTCCCATCAGATGTTTTGCATAGCTATAGGTGAAACTGAAAGCCCTAGGCCCTCTCTCTCCATCATCGACAACAACAAAAGACAACAAACTCTTGGTTTGGTAAAACATAAAAAGAATTCTAAAACTTCCGAAGGTCCGTTAAAGTAACTCCACTACGCTTTCTGCTTCCTGAGGATTCGATAACCTAGGTCTACTAGGGAAAAAGAGCTATACTACATCCGTAATTCGGATCGAAGGTATCAACCCTTTTTCCGGCGCCGTTGCCGGGGAAGCCATAACTACCCTGGTAAGGTTAGTAGGAACCTTTCTAGTTTTAAATCTTGTTTTTAATTTTGTTAGTTTGCTTTCAGTCTATATTTGAAACACCAAAACAATTATTTAGTCTTTAAATTCTTGTTTTTACTATCACAAATCTTTGTTTAAGAAAACCCAAAAACATAGGAAATATGGCTGAAAAGAAGCTTGGGGAGTTTGCAACTCCCAACAATGATTATTTGCGTACTCCTATTACTCAACCAGCAATTACTGGTGATGATTGTGAAATTAAGCCCCACTATTTAAGTTTGGTTCAACAGAATCAATTTGGAGGCTCTGCTGTTGAGGACGTAGGTATGCACTTGAACACTTTCACTAAAATATGTGATATGATGCACATAAAAGATGTTGACCCCGATGCGGTCAAATTATGCTTATTTCTTTTCTCTCTTAGAGGAAGAGTAAAAGAATGGTTGCTATCTTTGCCTAGAAATACTATTGCATCATGAGTGGAGTGTACTTCTTTATTTATGCCTAAATTTTTCCCACCTGCAAAGACTATGCAACTAAGATCTAATATTACTGGTTTTAGACAGGAAGAGCGTGAGCCACTAGCGCTTTCATGGGAGAGGATGAAAGAATGCACGATAAACTGTCCCAGTCATGGGATGGAAGATTGGTTAATTCTCCATTTATTTTATAATGCTCTTAACCCTGTATCTAAGTCTATGCTTGATACGACAGCTGGAGGAACATTTATGGTCAAACATATTACCAAAGCAAAGCAGCTGCTAGAAAATATGCAAGACAACCATTCCCAGTGTCATGTGGATAGATCAAACACGAAGAAGGTGAACTCCATCTCACCACAAAAAAATGAAGAACTCAATGCTAAGTTGGATGAGCTCATATTAGCCGTAAAAGGTAAGGAAAATCAGGTAAGAGCTATCCCAGAATCGAATATTGAAGAAATAGACTTCATAACTCGTACTGATTATAATCCCGCTTGAAAGAAGAATGATAATCATAATTTTCAGAAACATTATTCTAGTCCTGCAAGTAACTCTAATAATAATATGGGAGCAAGTAATGGTAGTCTCCAAGAAACACTTAAGTCCTTTATAAATTCACAAAATGAGCAAAACGATATCCTTGTTAAAATAACGGAGAACCATGATGCTATGCTTGGTAAATTATCAAACCAAGCTGTAAGTTTGAGGAATGATTTGCAGGCCCTCTAAGAAAGAACAAGGATTGTTGAGGAACAACTAGGTAAGATAACCGAAAGTCAAACTCTTATTCAAGCTAAATTTTCAGGTAAAGCTGAGCTCAATCCTGTTGAAGACCTCAAGATGATGAGAATCCAAAGGGAGGGTCCTGAAGAACTTGATTATAGTAATGCTCCTTCACCAAATTACACAGTTGAAGATCTTGTAAAAAGGATCAATATCAAGATTCTGATAAGTGAAGGAAATGAAAAAGCTATGTATCAACACTTCATTAATCAGGTAGCAATAAAGGTACGTGAGCTTGAGGAAGAATATAAGAAAATTGCTAAAAAATACCTGTGAAGCTGGATGATATATTTGAGCCTACTATTAAGATTAAAATTGGGACCAATGAGATATCTGCACTTTGTGTTCTAGGTGCAAGCGTTTCAACAATTCCAAAAAGTCTTTTTAATAAGTTAAATCTTGGCTCTTTTGAAATCACCGAGTTAAAATTACATCTAGAAGATTCTACCTACAAACAAGCTATAGAGATTAAAGAAAATACTTTAGTATACATTAAAGGCTATCCCGATCTTATTGATTTTGTTATTGTTGACATGCCTGAAGATGCTACAGCTCCCATTATGTTAGGCCATCTATTCTTAAGAACTATTAAGGCTTTGATTAATATACATGAAGGGAACGTGAAGATTCAATTGCCTTCGCGGGATCCTTTTGTTAATCCTTTTTCCAGGAAGAAGAAAGCCAAGCATGATGAAAAGGAGGCCATGACTTTGAAGGCCAACTATTTTGGAGTGGGTGTTCCACTCATCTGGCCTAAGTGAGCAACATCGAGGTCAAGTTATTGACCATAAAAGAGCGCTTCATGGGAGGCAACCCATGTGAAATAAAGGTTTGAGTAAAGTTTTTTAGTTTTAGTTTAAGTTTTATGTTTAATAAAGAGTGCTAGAAAGCTCCAGTTGAGGAGAAGAAGTTTGGTAGTACTAAAAATCTTGCTTTATACATGCTGATGCTGGTCGACAATTTTTACTATCAGTTTTCTATCAAAAACAAGGCGTTTCGCTAAGTTTTAGGATAAGAAAGAATTCTCGGAGAAATATAATTTTTTTAATGTCTACAGAAGGTTTAACTACCAACTATACGACGGTAATAAAAATTCCAGGCATATAGGTTGGCCGTATAGATATCTTTTCCATCGACAAATTTTCTTTTGTAGGTACTGAAGGTTTAACGACCGGGAATAAAAATTCCAACCGTATAGTTATTGTTGCCTTTGTAAAATTTCTTTTCCAGGTTACAGAAGGTTTAACGACCAACTATACGGCAGGGATAAAAATCTCGACCATATAGTTCTAGCCATATAGTTGCGTCGCCAGGTGAAAACCCTAATTTTTTGATATCAGACCAACTATACAGCAGGAACAAATTGTTTCGATCGTATAGTTTGGCCGTATAGTTGCGTCTGAACACAAAATCATCACGGGGAGGTACCCCCAACACCAAAACTTCAATCCTTTTTCTCTCTTCTACCTCCAAACTCTCCCAAAACCTCAAGAGATCTTCATCTCTACTTAATTTTGTTCGATTTCCTCGCACACAAGTGATATATGGTATGTTTCTCCTCAGATCCTCCAATTACTTTTTGCAAATTCACTCTCTATCTGTTATCATTATCAATCTAGGGTGAGACCTACTATGAAATAATTGCCATGATTCTCTTTCCTAGATTATTATTTTGAAGGGACTCTTTAGTGTGCTAAGATGAGGAATATGTTATGCTTATTATTGTTGGATCAGAAAGTTTTTTTATCTTTCCTTATTATTTTAGATGATGAACACAAGGAGCCAAACTCGTGATCGTGCCACTGCTAGTTCTTCTCGGGCTGCCGCTCAAGAACGCATGGGGATACGGTTCAGGGATGAGCTCCAACGTGATCGCTTCAACAAGATCAAGAATCGAGAAGTGAAGACAACCAGGTGGGCTTGCCCCATTATATTGAATCAACTCGATATTTATAACGACTTGAATTTACTTTGCAATAGAGTTGGCCTGCAAAACTTTGTATTCAATGATGTGCCTATTTATTATCGGTTAACTCTTAAATTTTTAAGTTCTTTGCAAATCACCGTTAAATCATGGCATGGAGAGGACATGATTTCTTTCCGGCTTATGAACAACAATTATTCTTTATCACTAGATGAATGGTGCGCATGTTTTAATTTTCCAAACAATAATGCTAATGACTTACGTGCATCCTTTACTGGCATAAACCCTTCCCCAGAACTTTATTATAATGGAATGAGTTTCACTTTTAGAGTAAGCAAGGGGAGGAATATTTAACATCCTGCAATTCCTATTTGTTCTATGTTATTGCTAACACCTTGCATGCACGAAATGAGTTCACGACACTCAATGAGGAGGACATCTTAGTCCTCGCAAAAGCTGCTTTCAATAACATCGACTTTTCACTCAACTTGGGTGCAATTCTTGTGCGCTATCTGGAGTACCAATCCTCCCAAAGCCAAGGACCAATCACTGGTGGAGGCATCATCACCATGCTTGCCATTTCCCTAGGCATCGACCTAGGTGAGTTGCAACCACTGCTAGGTGAGTGACGTGTTGGTTTCTCTACTTTAAAAGCTTGTGGAATGCTCAGTAGGAGAGGTGGTTTTTTTATTACTTACATATTGCTGGAGCTGGGCGTCTCTACTCTACTCCTTTGCCTAATGGTCTTTTCTCTATCGAGGAAGGACGTTTGCTATATGACTTGCAGGTTGAGCAACACCAATCGAGGAGGAGATTTCGGATGAGGATGAGGACCAAGAAGAGGAGCAAGAAGTTCCTTATCAAGAGGAGCAGCCACCAACCCGGTTTGCTACATACCAAGACTTTCAAGAACTTAGAGGAACTATGGAGAGGATGCATAACCTCTCCTTGAACCTCTGAGAAACAACTAGTAATTTATCAACTCAATTTGCGAACTGGAGTTACGACTTTTTCCCGCCACCACAATGATTCGAAGGGCTTGCAAAAGCCTAAGCTTGGGGAAGTTTCCTCATTATCTTTATTTGGCATTCATTTGTTTTTATTTATTTTGAGGTTATGTTTTTAATTCGAGTTTATAAGCACTCATGTTGGTTTCCCCTGATGGGTTCGTAGCATGGAAAACAAAAAATTTCTACCGCAAGAACGAACAAAACCCAGATCTAATCTAGATAAAAGCCAAGATCTAATCTATTAGACATGAGCAACGAGATAGATAGGAACTAACCCTCGTAGATCTGAAAGCATTAACGAGATTAGGTCTCGTGGTTGATGTAGTCGATCACTTGCCGATCTCAAGATCATGTGGATGATCCTTCCGGCATCGCGTTCTGGCAGCACTTCCGCAGTCGGTCAAGTGGACGATCCTTCCGGCGCCGCGTTTCGGCAGCGCTTCCGCAGTCGGTCACACGTGCGGAGTCGAAGCAGACCTTCCTCTCCTCGTTCCAGCGAGCAGCAGAGGTAGTAGATCTTCTCCACGGAATCCCAGCAGCACGACGGCGTGGTGGTGGTGGAGTAGAGAATTCTGCAGGGCTTCGCCTATGCTTGTGCAGAAGAAAGGAGGAGGAGAGTGGTGGCAGAGATTGGAGTTATGGGAGAGGGCTTGGAGGGGGCGCCCCTGCCCTTCTATTTAAGGGGGGGAGGGCGCCTTGGTGAGGGGGAGTCCTTGTAGGACTCCCCTCCTCTAGGGCCGGCGGATTGGGGAGGAGGGAGGAGTCCTCCTCCCCCACGACTCCTAGTCTTGACCCACCAGGACTCCTTTGATCCCTTCCTTGGTTTTCAAGCAAACTCCAAGAAACCTTCTAGAACCTTCCGGAACATTCCGAAACCTTCTATAATCCTCATACAAACACTCCAGAACATTTCCTAACTCAGAAAATGATCCCCTATATATGAATCTTATTCTCCGGACAATTCCGGATCTCCTCGTGATGTCCCGGATCCATTCCGAGACTCCGAACAACATTCGGTCTCCAACACACATTCCATATCTACTTAAAACAACTTCGAACCTTAAGTGTGTCAGCCTACGGTTTGTGAATATGCAGACATGACAGAGACACATCTCCTATCAATAACCATCAGCAGGACCTGGAGATCCATAATGGCTCCCACATACTCAACGATGATCGATTGAACCATTTACATACGAAACCAATTCCCTTTGTCTCGCGATACTATACTTATCCGAGATTTGATCGTCGGTATCTCCATACCTAGTTCTACCTCGTTACTGATAAGTACTCTTTACTCGTTCCATGATATGTCATCCCTTGTGACCCAGTCATATGCTTGCAAGCTAACTAGATGACATTCCACCGAGAGGGCCCAGAGCATATCTATCCGTCATATGGATGGACAAATCCCAATCTTGGTCCATGCGCTTCAACACATACTTTCAGAATACCCAATGACACCTTTATGACCACCCAGTTACGAAGCGGTGTTTGATGTCATCAAAGTACCCATCCGGTGATGGTGATTAACACAACCTCATGGTCGAAGGATTAGGTTACTATGCATTTAAAAGCTTACAGCAATACGAACTTAATGACTTGATCTTATGCTACGCTTACTATGGGTGTGTGTCCATCACATCATTCTCCTAATGATATAACCTTGTTATTAATCACATCCTTATGTCCATGATCAGGAAACCATGATCATCAATCAATCAACAAGCTAGTTCAACAAGAGGCTTACTAGGGACTCTCACATGTTTACAAAACACACATGTATTAGTGTTTCCTAATAATACAATTATAGCATGGGATGTAAACATTCATCATAAACACAAAGATATAATAATAACCACTTTTATTATTGCCTCTTGGGCATATCTCCAACATCCCCAACACTTTATCTTTAGTTATTTCTATTTGTTTTTAAGACTTCCTACCAGAGTTTTGCCGCCAATTTTCTATTCTTTAATTCCCTCTCTTAAAAACAACAAAAAGATTTTTCCATTTATCTTTATTTTCCATCTTCCTTCCTTTCTATTCTCCTTGTGGCTTTCACATATTTGCCGGAGAGTGATCGACTTTGAGTTTCTAGGAAGCAAATCAAAAGGGAAGAGAGAAGTAGAACCAATCATGATAGGTATGCCTTAAGACTCCCCACTTTTGAAGTTTGAGAAACCCATGCTAGTTGGTAGTAAATGTTAAGATATTATATTGGTGGAGTGAGTCTTTATATTTTAGTAAAATTTTGTTTGCATGGGTATTTAGTTGGGTACGTTTTGATCCAGCTCTTGTAGTTAACCAAGTCTTGCCAAAAAATTTGCTAAACAATTGTAATAAGAAAAAGTCTCACAATTGAATGCTTGGGTGTTGTAGTGTTTAGTCTTGAAGGCTTATTTCTAGAGACACTCAACACCACAAAAAAATGATTGACTTGATAGCTCTCTTTAAAAGGATTTGTTCGATTGAATTAATGTTTAGCGATTTTTGTGAGCATGCCAAAGTTTGACTTGTGAATCATAAGAATGATATAGCTTTATGTGTGTCAAACTTCATGGGATGCCAACAACTCCGCTAGCCTACAGACGATCTTCATGAAGGAAACTCCTAGATTTTGGCTATGAGTTGATTAGACATATGTAGTAGCAATGCTATAATGGGTAAGATTCTTGGCATTCTCGGGTAATTGTGTTCATGATGGAATCACTCCTCTAGATGACATGAGTAATCATTGTGCAAAAGGAACAAAAATCTTGGTGATGCCACGAGTGTCCATCACAGCCCGATAAACTAATTTTTTTGGCATGCTCTCAATTACTTAAGAACTAAAATTCTTGAAGGACAATGAACAGAAAAGTAGTGCTTGAAAAGTCTTGATTTATTGATGTGGGAAAATTGAGATACTCTAGTGTATATGTTTTTCATGACTAACTCTCACACTCTCAATTTTACATGATTATACTTTATTATTCAAAGGCAAGCCTATGAGTTGATTACATGACATGGAATAATGTTTACTCATTTGAATCATCCATGTTAATGATAATTTTGCTGTGCTATAAGGATGCATAAAAACCCGTATGATATGCTTGCCATTACTCTATCTATAATGAAGTTTTTCAGATTAATAAAGTGGAGGAAACATGAAACTACCAATCATGAGTAAGATCATCATCTCCTTATTTTAGTTTAAATGCTGAGTTCCTTTTTGATTCTGGTTTCTTGCTCGAGGACGGTCAAGTTTAAGCTTGGGGAGGTTGATGGCTGTGAAATATAGCCATCTACATCCATATTTAAACTGAATATTATTCATATTTTTGATGAAATATCTCTCTAAACGCTGTCACTAATGCGTAATGATCAAAAGGGTATGCGATCCTTTCTTTCTATTTTTTCCTGCGCAGATAATGACGTTTGATGATGGGAATCACAACATTAACGTCAAAGATACGAGATTTCCAACAACCCAAAGAAACTAGGGGTCATGAAGTAGAGCTAGAAACTTTAACGACCAACTATATGACGGAAATAAAATTCCGGCCGTATAGTTCCGGTCTTATAGTTGCCATCAACACCGCTAGGTCGAACAGAACAACTTTCGTGAAGGGACCCCTATATAAAGAGGCTTCGGGCGATGAGAAACAGAGCCCCGGAGATCCCCCGCAGAACCTAGAAACCTGCATCCACAACACCTAAGAGCCACCGGAGGAATAGACTTAGATCTAATCTGCAAACCCTTCTCCACCACCATAGCCATATTACACCACTTGTAATAGTAGATCTCATCTTCGATTGGCGACATTGTAAGACTATTTGCTATCAATCTCATGGTTGCCATTGCAATGTTTATGATTGTTGGTTTCATCTCTATGTGTGAATAATTCTCTTTGGGCTAAGGGCTTCGGCCTAGCCATGTAGCTTTTGTGCATGTTATTTATCATAGACGGGATCATGTATTAGTTTGTGTGACATGATGATTATTGTATCATCTCTTGCCTCAATCTAAGGACTTGTTAGGTACCCAAGACCGCGAGAATTGAGCCAGGTATAGGGAGTGTGAGTAATGACTAATCTGCAGGTTGGGAACCCTAGTGATAGAAGGGGTAGTACGGCTGTATGTGAGTGATTTACTTGGGATTAAGCGTGACATCACTATGCATATCATTAGTTCTCTTTCTTCTATGGATGAGACTAGTAGGCTATTGCTATAAGAGGTTGTAGAGGCAATAGCAATTATGGATGCACTGCTCACATATAATTATCTTGCTCTAACAATTACATGCATAATTTATTATTATCTTTTATTCCCATCAGATGTTTTGCACAACTGCAGGTGAAACTGAAAGCCCTAGGCCCTCTCTCTATCATCAACAACAACAAAAGATAACAAACTCCTGGTGTGGTAAAACACAAAGAATTCTAAAACTTCTGAAGGTTTGTTAAAGTAAGTTCAATACGCTTTCTTCTTCCTGAGGATTCGATAACCTAGGTCTGCTAGAGAAAAAGAGCTATACTACATCCATAATCCGGATCGAAGGTATCAATTACAATGTGAGGATGCAATATCGGGGTTGTTGTGAGTGAGCCTTGTGATATGTATAAATAAATAATTTGTGCATCCTACTTGGCTCACTAACACCATCCCTTTAATTATTTTGCGTCCAATGCAAATATGAGGTCCTACTTTTAGGTTGATTTTTATTTGGTACTTCCATATGGCCGATGATTACAATGTGGGATGCAATGTCGAGGCTGGTGTGAGTGACCCTTGTGATATGCACAAATAAATAATCGTGCATCCTACTTGGCTTGCTAACACCATCCCTGTAATTATTTTGCATCCAATGCAAATATGAGGCCCTACTCTTAGGTAGATTTTGGTTTGGTACTTCCATATGACCGATGATTATAATGTGAGGATACAATGTGCATCCTACTTCGCTCACTCACTCCATCCCTGTAATTATTTTGCATCCAATGCAAATATGAGGCCCTACTTTTAGGTTGATTTTGGTTTGGTACTTCCTTATGACCGATGATTACAATGTGCATCCTACTTGGCTCACTCACTCCATCCTATTTGTGTGTCTATTGCAAATATGAGGCCCTATTTTATCTTAGTGAGCTTTGTGATTAATTAACGAGTGCTCTATATTAGATATGACGATGTGTGAGACATGCATGTATAAAATAACTATATTTTCCTTGTAGTGGACATGACGTTGTGTCAAGTTTGTTTCACAGACTGTAGCGATGATACTAAGACAGGCTCACTATTCAGCGTCTGTATCATACAAGGTCGATTTGAGCATTCATTAGTATGTATAATGTTTCCTTGAATTCACTGAATTTTTTTTGCATACTATTATCGTTCATTTACTTAGTTTTTTCATGTGTAGACTATCCCATGCAATTTAAGGAGGGACTTCAATAGAATAATAGAAGAAAGCATGGATTTTGAAGCTCTTGGGTGAACATATGTTGTTGACGTGCACAAAGAGCGAGCAATGACTCGCCTTGCAGGTTCTTCATGAAGAAGGTTCATTTCAGAAAACCGAATTTGCTCTGGTGTGTACCTATTTTCTGGAATGGGAGCTCCTGGTCTAAGAATCACTGTTGCATATATGAACGATGAGGAGGATGTGGAGGACGAGGAGGATGGAGAGGACGAGGATATGGGCGATGAGGATGAGGGCAATGAGGAGGAGGACGAGGATGAGAGCAATAAGGAGCAAGCATGACCATTGGATTATGCAATTATCGCTCAGATATGCAAGCTTACCCAGAGTGAAGAGTGTTATCTCGTCCATAACATTCCTTCAAAAAATTCCTACATCGGCCTAGCACTTGTCACTCACTTAACCAAGATGCATATTCAGCCACATGATATGGTATGTTTTCACTTATTATTATTTTTTAGTTCCTACTAGCAAAAATGCCCGTGCGTTGCACCGGGAGAAAATCTATATTAAAACTTCAACTCTTATCACCATGTAAAGCCTGCTATACTAAAATGATATCAAACTGATCTTACAGTCCAACTTTAGAATTTTTGAAGCAATGTACAACTAAAAACAGAGAGTAGCAAACATGCACATGCTCACCTACTTATATTGGTCTTCAGGGAAGTAAATTATCAAAAACAAAACCTACCTGATGCTTAGCATCTGATTCTCACAAGAATCTCTACTCGAAAAGGTTCTATTTAAAAAAGCAACACGAAAACTTAATTGAACGAATACAACAATTCTACAAACCATAGGTTTGACAAAAAAATACTAATCAAGAAATAGCGAGTTCTCTAAAAAACCGACTACCTAACTTGATAAATCTGACCCACAAGTTCTCAAACAATTACCAACAATGCAATAGTGCATACAACAAGATTGCCGATAGATGGCATCACCATTCACGTCTATGTCTTTTCTGTAAAAGTGGCATCCCCGTTCAGCTTCTTCCTGGGCCATTAATCCACCGCCACACACAACAACAGACCATGGAACTAATCGATCAAGCTCCTGGAAAAAAATAGCATCCCAATCCCAATCGATCGCCGAATCCTCTAGCTTGTGAAGGAGAGAAACACTCTGCCCAGTCGCCAGCAGCCGCACACGTCCTTTCTTCGGGGTTCCGGCCGGCCGGCGAGACGTGGAGCCGCAAGCGACGCATTCCGACGGATCTAGATGGCCTCCAACAACAGCGGCGACCGTCCGAATGGTTCCGGGAGTTCTCTTGCTGACGAAAAGCTCGATTTCGAGTCAACTCCAGTGAGTTGGTGGTGGAGTCGATGTGGTGAGAATTTTTGTAGGGCTTCCATGGGAATTAGGCGAGGAATTGAGAGGCTATATGGGTTGATTTGCGTGGGAAGGAGGTAAGAAATTAAACGGATCGAATTTTAGGGGATCCGTTGGAATTAGTTTTCTTCGTTGGAATTGATTTACAGAGCTCGATCTGGCTAGATTAGATTAGATGGGCCAGTTCAGCCATAGCCAACGACCTTTTCTTTAACGGACCGTAGCGAGTGACTTGGTTTGGGGCACGGGCCGCATGGACCGAGCGGTGGAAGGAAGGAACAAAAGAAATTGTTATGTTATACTTTGGCGGTGGCAGAAGTCGTATATTTTCCAACTCGGTAGGGGTAGAACCGTCTAAAAAAAGCGGAACCTATAAGAAACACTTCGTACTTTATTATTAATAAGGTATAGATTGTATTTTTATTGTATGATAGTTATAAGATTTCTAGCTTCTACATCTTAATTAGAAACTACCATCGAGAATGGTTTCATCTCTTCAAATTTCTGAAAAAGGCTTGGCTGGAATACGTGTTGGAGCAACAGGTGCAGTGTAACATCCCAAAAATTTAATCAAGGTTATCAAGATTCTAATCACCCAATTTAGGGTTAACAAAAAATTTTAATATTAAAAATAATTATGAATGCATGTGTATGTTGCATTAGTGTAGCATTGTTTGAAAATGCCATGTTTGATTGTTCTAAATGATATAAAATGGTTTAAAGGTGAATGCCACATCATCTATACCATTTTAAAACAAAATCCAAAGAAAAAGAAATCAAATAAGAATAAAAAGACCAAATGGTCATTTTGACCATTTTAATCCACTAGGCCACTTTAGGCGTTCCTAGAAGTCAATTTCTAACAAAAACTTTCTCAACTCTTTTCACCCCTTGCTAGACTAAGTAAAGATGTACCAGGCCCACTTTACAAACTTACAAAAACCTTTAGCAAGGCAATTTAAATGACATTTGAAAATTGAATCCAATACATACGTGAAGATCCTCATTTTTGAAAAACCCATCAAATGAGTTCACCTTGGCAATCCCAAGCAAACCTAGCCTCTCAAGCTTAATACAAAACCACTCAGAAAGTTTGGATCCAAAATTCAAATTTGAATTTCTTTCAGCCATTTCATCAAACACCTAGTGAGCATAGTAATAGCTGCCAAACTATTACTGTTCTTGATCAATGCTTTTTCCAGCATTTTGCCCCTTTACACTCCCCTTGTCCCCTCTAGTCACAACCAGCACCAATGCACCACTCCTAGTTGCTGTATGCGCCAGTGCTGAGCCACCCCGAGCACCCCATTTCCGGTCGACCATGGGCAAGCCCCAGTAGACCGCCCCGAGCTCGCCCACGACACCTAGGAGGTAGGAGAGACCACACCGCCGCCCTCTGTCCCCTCCCCGATCAGAGCCGAGCCATGGACCACCCACAGAGCGCCACGCCCAGAACGTCTGCGCCATGCCGAGCACGCGCTAGAGTGCCGCACCCGACAAGCCAGCACAGACCGTGCCTCGACCGTAGCCCGCACGCACTACTTCGCCACGATCCCAGGAAGCGCCCAGACATGCCCGTTCACCGTCGCTTGACCCGCAGCCACCGTGCGCCGCGTCGAACGCCGCCTCTGCCGCGCAGAGCATCGCCCGCTCTAGACCAAATGCCACCGCCCCTAGCCGCGCCTTTACGCCGTAGATGACCGCCAGGAGACCGCGCACCACCCCTACCTCCAGCCGCGCCGCTAGCTGCCTGTACCATCGCCACCGACGAGTCGCGCCCATGCCGCTCGGTCCCTTCCTCGAGCTATAAAAGGAGGCCTCCTCCGCCCAAATTATGCACACCATATCACTCCCCTCTCACCACTGACCCTTCCACCCCATCCCCGGAGCAAGGCGAGCCTTCCTTCGCCAGAATTTCGCCAGAGCTTGCCGCTGTAGAGGAGAAGAGGCGCCGTCGATTGGAGCTGCCCCAAGAGCCGCCGCGACCACGCCTAAAACTGCCGTCGTCCACCAGTTCGATCGCCCCCATCGCCATGACTAGCTGGAGCCCAGGTGAGCCCCCACGTACCCCCACCGTGCCGCTAGGGTTCGTCCTTGCCGGAGAACTATTCGCCGGAAACGACGAACCACAGTCGTAGATCTTGTTCTAATCGTAGCACCCAGATTGCCCCGTACCGCTTCGCGTTAAGTGTGCCACTGACATGCGGGACCAGCCTATCAATAGCCTGCTGCGCTGCGGAGCGCCACTAGGCCGGCCCATTTCTTTCCCGCGCTGGCCCTGGGATTCATATGTTTTTCCATTTAGGTTTAAACTAGATTCTATCCACTTATTCAAAAATCCATTTAGAGAGATTTACTTAACCAAATGACATGATTCAAATTTTGTTAGAAAGATAATTAAAATATCTATCCAAGACCGTTGGATTTAAATCAATTGGAGTTAGAGATCACATATAGCAAAAATAACAAGACAGAGACTTTTCTGCATTCAAACATTTTTCAAAAATCAACCATAATAGCCTTTGAGTTGATTCCAACTCTCAAAAATCACATTTGATGATATCTATCTGAATATGTCAAAATATATAGTATTGCATGTAGTGACTTTGGACTAGTACCAAAAGAATGCTATTAGGACATTTCTAGTCACTTTAAATTGATTAAATAATAAACTTAAACTTTATAAAATGTGACCAACACTTTAAATCACATTCCCGTGTATTAAAATATGTGGTGATGACATGTGTCAACATGATCTCATATTTTAATTGGAGAATATTAAATCTTAATTAATTTCAGTGAGTAGAAATTACTTTTCTCAAATAAAATAATGAAATTAGTTCTTTAAATCATGTGATGATTGTGATGATGCTAGATCATCAAGTGTGTGCCTTAGTGTGCTATATAGCAATAGATAAGTATTGTTTGGTGATTGTGTATCCCGTATTCATTTATAGACGATAGTACCGACCAAGTCTACGAGGAGGAGTTCTACCCCGAAGAAGGCGAGGAGAATTTCAATCACTACACCAACCAAGGCAAGCCATCATTAACAATGCAAGATAACCCTTGCAAGCTTGATAACCCAAGCAAGATGCATTAGGAATGCTTTGGTTATATACCTTTGCTTTATACCAATCCCAAGTTTTACTTGCAAGCTTTGCTTTCTTTTACTTTACCAAAGTTCTTCACTTTTAGTATAGATAACATAAAGAGTATAAAACTTGGCCTATCTAGTTATACTTAGATGTCATTCTATGGCATGAGATTGAAGATTAGCACCCCTCATTAGTGAACACTCTTAACCTTAGTGGCTAGTGCTAAGCATAAAACTGGATCACTTTAGATGGGAATACTTGGTGAAAATGATTATGAAAACCTTGGAATGATGAGTCATTCCATTGAGATGTTTTGACATGTGTTGAGAAACACAAATGGTTTATGATGGTGAAAATGTTGAGGCATGAGCCTTAGCCCTTTATAAAAACCGATGGTTGGGTTCGGATGCGATACCATTCCAATTTTACCGTACAACCACAATACCTAAATTGGGTAAGGCTTAACCGGAAGTTTATATGCATTCGTATGGGTTCCCTCGTGGAAGAGGTTTGATCTGAGGCTACCTCTTGATGATGTCCACCTATGCAGTGCCCAGTTTGGCAGATGGCCATGGCTGGGAGGCCAAGCTCATAGGGGAGGTGCTTATACTAGAGTGTGTAAAGGAAAGGTTATGATTGATTATCCGCATACTAAGTATGATGATTCAGGGTTATCCCTGAAGGATGTATCAAATTTTGTGGTGAAAGTGTACCACCTCTGCAGAGTGTCAAACTATTCGAATAGCCGCGTCCGTGGTCATGGACAGTTGGAGTGGCCATGCTGTTCTGTCGTCAGATGTTTTCCAAATGACCTATGAAAGGATTTGTGACTTTGACTTGACCACAAAAGGGTTGTGACTATGAAAACTAAGTTCCCACTTAGGTGATTTACAATATTAAATTAGTTTTCTTTACTTCTAAACTCAGCTTAAGGTAAAACTAGCTTTTGCAAATAAACTTAGAGCTTATCTTTCCTACTAGAACTACCTTACTTGTTAGTGATAGTTTGCGAGTACTTAAAGAGAACTCATGGATTTGTCCCTGGCTATTCCTGTGGCCAGACTATGAGGAGGACTATCCGGAAGAAGGACAATAGGACGGCTATGACAACTAGGATCATCTCCCATCGTCAGCATTATCTGTGACACTAAAGATGGAGCCCACCGCTACACTTATTTATTCCGCTGCTTGTTTGTATTAAGACTAGATCATGAGATCCTTTATTCGTGTAAGGACTTATTATGGTTTGTAATGGATGATGTACTGTGATATCCAATCTGTTATGTCTCGCAAAAATGGTAATCCTGGGATTGCGATGTATGGCATAACAGGCATCTGGGATTAAAAATCCGGGTGTTGACAAGGTGGTATCAGATCCATCCTGACCATATGACACCCTAGTTAGAATGGAATTCCAAACAAAAACTTAGTTTCAAAAACAAAGGAAGTGAGTATTTATGAAAACCTATCTCCACTCTTATCCTTGGGATTCTTTCAAAAAAATTCATGTTCCTCAAAAATTCTTACATTACTACATAAAATTTGACACACTTGATCACCTCACTAACTTACTCATCCTAAATTCTTGTAGACGGAAGTTTAGTATTGCAAGTTCTACCAGTTGGGCAATAGAGGCCAACTGATCTTTGAGGGAGATCTTGATGCACTGTCTGAGTACCTTGAGCGTCCACATCCGGAATTCTTCGGAGCTCAACTCAATGATCACATGGGAGGAGATCTACAATGGCTGATAGATGCAGATCTAAGAGGCAAGATAGAAGCACCAACTACAGACAAGATCCAATTCACCTTAAGGGAGAATAACTGGCTAGATGGATTAGCCAGGGCCATGCATGAAGCTCTCACCCGTCTGTGCGGATAAAACATCAACTTGATCCAGGGAACTCGCTTTGCTCACTATGCAAGGTGTGATTCCATGGGAATGCCATTGGAGATGCCAAGTCACCCGGAGATGAAGCGCCACGTGGAAAATCTTGACTTCCTGCTGTATGATAGGCAGAAGGAATTGGACAATGCTCGATCCTACGCCAACCACAACCTTGCCATTGCCGCCTAGAAGGCACATACTTTCACCCTGCTCGTCAAGGATCGCCAATCACTTCGCGGGCAACGCGAGAAGAAGGATCGCACCATCGCTCATCTTCGCAAGAAGGTGGCCGACCTCGAGAAGACCATCCAGGAACAAGAAGCTCAGCTTGCAGCAAAAGAGGAAGATGAATAAGGTGAAGACATCCAGGGAGATCTTCACTCATACCTCAGTAGTGACGATGACTACCTAGAGCATGATGCCATGGACTTCTACACCGACGATGATGACTCTGACTTCATTGATGATGAGTAGATGCACTTGATCACTACCGTAGGAATGAGTTGTATCGGTGGGCCTATTCGTTTGCGGTACCAAAGTTCCCGGGCAAGTACACCGCGATACCTAAGTTGCCTGAAATTGTCGTGTTTCGAAATGTTGGGCCGCCAACTACCGAGAGGCGCCATTTTGATGCAAACTCATCTCACCCCTACCAAATCCAAACATTCCGTGAAACTGCCCCGTGAAGTAGACGGTTGGGACCCTCATGTCAGTAATATTTCCGTGACACGAGCGCCAACGCGGCAACAACGTAGGAAAAATGAGAGACTAAAGGAGCATGGTGCGTTGACCAAATTCACAAATCCACTCCCTCCCTCCTTTCGCATGAACCCTAGCACTGGCAGTGTCGAAATCCCCTCTCCAACCAGAATGATCTCTTCGGGCATTTGACTTCCGGTGCCAAGTTGCTGCGCCTACTCGCTGCTACCAAACTCTAATGCTGAATGCCGTGCTAGCCGTTGCGACGATCTAGCCCGCCTCTACCGCCGACGAGCTGAGCAACACGAAGTATGGTAGATCCATTTGCCAAGGAAGAAGTACTTCTAGCTAATTGCGGGTGAGGTACTCTTCTCTTTGCTATTCGCAGTACCTATAACTGCTAGCTGGCTATTGGCATTGCAGAGATATATCAAACATAGAATTGTTTGCTAGCACGATGCTGACAAACAATTCTTATCTTTTGTCCCCAATTTTCTATCAAGTAGGATATCCGCTGAACCCAAATACACGGTTCTGGTCACCATCTGCGGCTACCACATTAAATTAGCAGATGGGAAGAGAACGTGGAATCAAGCTCACAATCTGAAGATGGAAGTTGCGCCTGTGCAGTTTTGCACTATCCTTGGTATGGTTGCTGCTGTGCGTGAACTTGCTGAAATGGGGCTAGAGTAGACTGTACGGTTCAGTTTCATTGATGTATGAGGCTTCACTGTTCCTATAATGTGTGATAGTCAGCTAATTGGGTTGATGAAACAGTATGCTGGGCTTCGAACGGTTATGGTGATTTGTAACATACTGGATGTGGAAGCTCCTGCTACTAGGAGTCGCCTAGGTATTATTGGACAGGGTGGTCTAACTCGAACCCCTGCTGTTGTTGAGAAAAATGTGGTTCCTCGTCCGCGACATGCTTCTGTCAGGCAACCTCCTCGTAGGAGTCCTCGTATTCCGTTGTGGAAAACTCTGCTCTGGAATCTCCTGGTACTGGTCGTCCCCGTGGTGTTGTTGCTCCGGCGACTGCTAACCCAATCCATGCCACTGTTGAGAAAACTAAGGCTTCCGGAGGCCGCCCCGCTGTTGTTGCCAAGACCACTGCCTTCTGTGCTGCTCCTCCTTGAAACCGTCCTCAAGTTGTGCGAACCCATGCTCTGGAATCTACTGGTACTGGTCATCCTCGTGTTGTTGTATATCTGGCCGATGTTGACCCAATCCCCGCCGCTGTTGAGCAAACTAAGGCTTCTGGAGGCTGCCCTACTATTGTTGCAAAGACTGATGCCTTGTTTCCTCCTCGAACCCATGCTCGGGTTCAGCGAGCTGCTGGTCTGGAGCTAGCTCATGGTCTGGACTCTGCTAGCACTCGAAACACTGCTATTGTGGGAACTGCTCCTAATCGTCGATGTGGCATGGCAGCAGTTGATCCTATTGTGGCTGCCGTTAGAAGGGGCCCTGCCTGTCCATCATGTAATGTAGCTCCTGCTGCTAAGGGCCCTCGCCTTGCTCCTGGTCCTAGTACTTCCACCGAGGTTGATCCAGCTAACTATGACGCTGGTGATGGCGACAGTGGCATTAGGGCTGGGTCTGATGGTGCCGCTCCACCTCTCGAACCTCTCGGAGGTTTCTATCCCGAAGAACCTGATGATGGCAAAGTAATCGTTTGTATCAGTGTCGCGGATTATACTACAAAATTAGATGATGGCATAGAAAAATTCTATGACGAGTTTGATGTAATCCTTGGTGGATACGACCCTGAAGTGGTAGAGCTATCTGACCTGATGGCATCGTTACATGTGAAGGTGCTGCGGGGGTCCTCCCAGGAAGCACGTTTGTTATATTTTGGTTACAAGTGCAGAAAGGCTATCGAAGTGAAAGATACCAGGGATTTAGTCGTACCGTTTACAAGGAAACATTATAGAGGTGAAGTGTACTTCCACTTGATAGTGCAAATGGTTGGAGAGGAATTGGAACTCGACAATAGAGATGATGGACTTTTAGAAGGCATGTGTGACCTGATCCATGGCATCACTAGGTCTTGCGCAACTGAGGGTAGCTTTGAACAGAGGAGAGTCTTACAGAGGAGCGTCATAAAGAGGAGCAGGAAGAGCATCCCTAGAAAGGGCACCCAAAAGAAGAACGTCACCAAGGAGACCACGCCAGAGAAGAGGACGCCCAAGAGTAGCACGAAAAAAGGCACCACGCCGCAGAGTACACCCCTAAGATCCAGTCAAAATGCCACACCGAATGGTAGCAGCAAAAACGCTAAGAGGGCTAGCACGGTGGTGAACACTCCTAGGAGTGGTAGAAAATAGGCGAAGATGGCCAACACGGAGACTACCACACCCAGTGGGAGCAGAAAAAATACTAATTTGGAGCGGAACACGCCGCTAAGGTCAGGCAATAATGCCAGCACGAAGGAGAACACGCCCAATAGTAGCAGCAAAAGGGCTAATTTGGAGCGAAACACGCCGCTGAGGTTAGGCAATAATGCCAGCACGAAGGAGAACACACCCAATAGTAGCAGCAAAAGGGCTAATTCGAAAAAGAACACACCGTAGAGGTCAGGCAATAATGCCAGCACCCTAGAGCCAACACCCGTGAGGGGAGGCAGTAAGGAGATCACACCCAAGAGCTGCATCAAAAAGCATAGTTTGATGGGGAATGGAACGCAGATGTCAAGCCCTACTGATACCATCAGGAAAGATTACATCAGGAATGAGGATATACATAAGAAGAGCAAGAGGGTTCTGTACAGTCAAGATGAAATTGATTCTGACTGTTGTTTGTCCACTAAAGTACCTGGGATGCGTGCAAACGTAAGACCACCCCATGTGGTTGCAGCAGAACCAACCGAGTGTCTTGGAGAAAATAGAGTTGCTAGTGAGGTGGATTGGGGCAATGTTTTGGTCCATCCGGGTGGAGACGATGGTGCAGCCCCACCCATGGGAGTCAATATGATGTGTGCAGTACTAGGCATTAGAGACAATGGCGAGGATTCTGAATCAGATGAAGAAGAAGGCACTATAGAGGATCAAGAATCTTGTGATGATGAAATAGGTGAGGAACTTAACGATGAGGCTGGTATTCCAGTCGATGATTTGGGTGTTGAAGTAGAAGAAATGAAACATGACCACGAGTATCCTATAATTTCGGTCGGCACCGTTTTCAGGAGCATGCATGAGTTCAGGATGTCGTTCCGGTATTTTTGTATCAAGGGGGACTTCGACGTTTATCGACTAAAGAACACTGCCCAGAGGTATGAGGCTATTTGCAAGTTAACGTGGATGAATGGATGGGCGAGGTACATTGTCCATGGAGGATCACATCAAGAGCCTTACCTGCGTCGAAGGAAATTAGGGTACTGGGGCAATGAATGCAACAAACCATTAGAACTTTCTCTATTTTCACTCTATAACTACAATTGATGTGCAATATCTTTCTGGCAACTAGTCGAATCCGCTTATCTTTTAAATGAATTTGTGTTGCAGGTGAACAGAATGGGCCCTCCACACATGTGTCTGACAGGCAGCAAACTGAAATCCTCAATGGCTGATACGGAGTGGGTGGCTATGCAATCTATGTCCATACTAAAGGATAACCCTAAGGAGACCACGAAGAATATTCAGACTAGCCTCGGTTCTAAATACAACATTGTCCTACCGTATTACACGGTTTGGAAAGGTAAAGAGAAAGCTCTGGGGCTCTTGCACGGGGATTGGACCAATAGCTTCAGGATGTTGTACAACTTCAAGGCGGAGGTACAAGCTAGGTGTCTGGGGAGTGTTGTGGAGATTGACGCCGAATCAGTAAGTGGTAAAATATATTTCAAAAGATTTTTCATGGCGCTTAAACCTTGCATCTAGGGATTCAAGGACGGCTGTAGGGCGTATTTGAGTGTAGACAACACTGTCCTAACTGGCAAATGGAAAGGCTGCCTACCATCTGCCACATCACTTGATGGTCACAACTGGATGTTCCAAGTGGCATTCGGGCTGTTTGAAACAGAAACAAAGGAAAACTGGGTCTGGTTTATGAAGCAGCTCAGGAGATCAATAGGCCACATGGATCCATTGGCTATATCCATGGATGCATGCAAAGGGCTGACGAATGCAGTGAAGGAGGTGTTCCCGCGAGCTGAAGGTAGAGAATGCCATGCCCATATGATGTTCAACTTGTACTATAACTACGCAGGCAGCATATTTCGTTACATGTTTCCTACTGCTAGAGTTTACAAACCTAGGAGCAGCGAATATTTCATGAGCAAGATTTTTGCGGAAGCCCCTAAACTTCCAGAGTACTTAGCCATCCATCATTCGCAGCTATGGAAGAGGAGTCAATTCAACACATCAAAGTTGATTACATAAACAACAACCTTGCAGAATGCCTGAATAACTGGGTGAAGGACATAAAAGTGTGTCCTGTTCATATCTTGATGGACAGCATACGTGGTATGATCATGAAGCTATTAAATATAAGGAGAGAGATCGGTAGGATACTTACAGGACATATGCTACCGCCAGTTGTACATCAACTGCACAAGAGAAGCCGAGGACTTGCTCATCTTAAGGTTCTCCCGTTAACCAGCAGTAGCTGTGAGGTGGTCGATATGTCCAAGAGTGGCAAAAGGGATGTTGTGAACATCCAGCTGCGAGAATGCACCTGCTTAGAGTGGCAGCATACCGGGAAACCTTGCGACCATGTCTTGGCCTTCTTGGGGAAGAAAAGAACTCTACCACATTTGGATCAGTATTTGTCAGACTACTACTCTATGGAAAAGTTCAGAGCTGCGTATGCTAGATCCGTCGAGCCATGTACAGACCCATCTCAGTGGCCTCAAGTCCAACTGTCTTTCGAGCTTTGCCAGCCAATTACAAAAAGGGGTAGAGGAAGACCTCAGGTGAATAGGTTTAAGAATTTTCTTGAGAAGAAGGGTTCGGCTTTCTGTGCTACCAAGAAGGGCAAAAACAGATGCAAGACCTGCCATCTTAAGGGCCATAGAGCAGCGGACTGTCCCCTTAATGCTCCCAAACCTAGGTATGAGATGGTACATTCACACAAAAATTGTTTATAGTCTGTAGATATAAGGTAGTAATCCATGTACTGTTTTTTTACAGGAAGCGCAAGGTAAGAAACAAGACAGTCGACTCAGTGATTTTGCTACGGAAAGAAAACACAAACGAGTGGAGTGATGATGCTGGACAAGATTCTCGTGCTGATTGGCCTGACTTCCCTCAGTCCAGAGATGCAGGGTACGTGAAGGTAAGAAAATTGGCACCTAAGAAGAGGAAGAAGGTAGGAGATGAAGAAGCCAGTGGACGTGAAGGCAAGAGGAAGAAAGTTGGCACCTAAGCAGAGAAAGAAGGCTAGCAGTGTAGAAGCCTAATGATGTACTGAACTTGAACCTATATATGTAGTTCGGTTAAACTCTGGAGATGTGTGCGTGGAACTTGTCGGGCCAAACAATCTGCCTCCCATACTCGGAGTAAAATGTATCGCGACTTTAGGATTGGATACGGCCGAGGCCACTAGTTGAATCCAAAATTGTGACTGTGCCACTACTACCTGAACAATCGCACCACCGGGACCATGATAGCTGAGCGGTTAAGGGGTCTCCAAAATCGATGGGTGTTAGTGGCACAGACATGAATTATTTATAGGCGCTTAATAAATCCCTGCTATTGGCATTACACTTATGATAAGTTTCTGGGCTAAAAACAATTTCTAAGCTGGCTGCTACACTCCACGAAGCAGCAACTTATTTCAGCTGTTGGACAACGACATGGCAACATAAACTGCAAATGCAATGGATAATGCCCAGATAATGAAGAAATTGTTTCCAATATCTGGCCTAATCTTGAGCCCGTCTGTCTCACCACCTCCCTGCCCCTGGCTCCCCTACACCTGGCGAAGCTCCTGGATCTCTCGCTCCATCGCACGAATCTCCTCTTTCTTGTCCCACACAGCATCACGCTGATCCTGAACAAGCTCTTTGTGAAAACCTGTCAGTGGCTTTTTGATCCACACAAACTTGTCACAACCAGTCCCCCTCCCTTCCTGCGAAGTAGATCGAAGGAAACAAAAAAAAGAATTACATTACGCTTTCCGGCTCCGGGTTACCATTGTACCTACAGTACGAACTTACCGCTCTGATGCTGAAGTTTCTGAATTTTCCTGCAGTATTTTCATCGGTCCATGAAATCCATCTCGGCATCTTCCCACCACACAAACAGAGCATATCGGGGTAGTAATCGTAGGGCGCCCTCTAGTACCTGATGGGGGCACCCGCCTGACGGCGTTGACCTGACCCTAATTCCACCTGAGACGAACTGCATGAGCTGCGAGCCATGAGCGAGCGGAGAAAGGGCAGAGGAAAGAGGATCCTTTGGATGTCAGGGTAATGGTGAAGCGTGATTTATCCCCACTTAATAACTCGGGCAGAATCCTACCGTCCACATTCGGCTGACAGGTGGGGGACCTAGCGTGTGAACTTGTCAACCAAACCTCGCGCCTTCGTGGTTCAAAGGCCCTCTCGCGCACATTGGACGAAATTTTTTGGCACCTTGCCCGCGTACATATCACTAGGAGACCTTGCTCAGGAACCAGACACGCCTGGCCCACAATCTTACTCCCTCCTAGGAACTTGTCATGGCTCGCGCTGGTAGATCCATCCGCTCCACCGCTTCCGGTAGGGCTCGCCGCGGTGGATCCACCCCAAGATCCTACCGTCGCAGTATCAAATGACCATGGTTTCTTGAGAGGAGTGACGATGCTACGTATCTGAGCTCGACCCCTCCTACCTATAGAAGGACTGATGCGGTGTCGAGCTCGAGCAGGAGCCGCTAGGCGCGACGGCGCTCAGTCCAGGCCAACCCCGTCACCTTCGTCATTGTCGATTCCGATGTGGAGGACGACGGGGACGAAGCTGTGTAGAACGCCATTGTCGCCTTCTTGGCGAAGGGCAAGCCACGGGCGGGAGTGGATGTCGCTAGGAAGGGCACGGAGGTGTCACCAATCGAGGTGGACTCCGATGATAGCGCTGTGATGTGGGTTTAGATGTTGTTTAGGATGGTTGCAATTTCGGTTGTGTTTAGTGCGAGTACAATTATTGTAATGGGTTTGTCGAGCTATATTGAGAAATATGTGGTTTAGCAGCGTGTGAGTGCTTCCACTTTAGAAATTGTGTCTGTGCCATTTGCATGTTGCATTATCAACTTAGATTACATGTAAAGAATCCAACGAAAATTAGATTACAACCATCAGACAGGAGTGGCAGGATGGAAGAGAAGTTGGGATAGTGGCTTCGAGGGAAAGGAAGAGAAGGGGGGCGTGACACTGGCAGGTGGGCCCTCGGAACACGTGACACTAACATGCGGCGGCAGGAGCACATGGTATTGCCAGTCTGCCCAGAGCAAGCAAACTTTGCAACATGACAACAGCAAGCTGATTGGACCAATAACTCGTCGAATTATTAAGGAGTACTAAAAAAACTACAACTGGGGTACATTCGCACAACACGTATGTTCTACGCACCTGAGAAGCGTCGCTTAAGTCTAACACTAACGACAACATAAGTACTACATTTCCTTGTCGGTCTTCTCTATACAAATGTAGAAATGCATCTGCCTGTTCGGTCTAGCACCGACAAGGTACTGAGATGGCACACATAGGATCGACCTTAGGTCCGCATACTCCACCTCCCGTGGTGTCGGGCAGCTCGGCGCCTCGGCTAGCACAAGAATGCTATCAGACAACGACGGCTAGGCGTTCTCCACATGCGCACCGTGTATACGGGCCAGGCGCACGAGACCGACATGACGCATACCGCACACACGAAGGTGGGCCCGGCTCTGGTTCCCGGAACACCGGCGGTGATGGTCTGGACGAAAACAGAGCCGTCCCCCTGGAAAATTAGCTGGCGGCGTGCCGAGTCAGTGAACGACACCTTCTCTTGGATAAGTTGGGCTTGCCCATACGAGATCCTAATCACTTCGATCAAGTGCTCCTCTGCAAGGTGGACGACGAGCTGTGCTGGCGGGCCGGTGTAGATGCAGCCTGGCTCCGTGCAGGAGCACGCGCCGTGCGGGCACGCGAGCTCGTGGAGCAGGAGCTTGTGGTAGGAGTAACGGCGAAAGCATCCTGGTTGGGAGCACATGACCGGGAACGCCGCTGCGAAGTTGCGCGCGAGGATGTCCAGATTCTTAGGCTGTAGCATCTGCCACATCTAAAGTTCGTCGAGAAATCAAAAAAAGATCAGCAGTTAGATTGGTGAATAGCAAGAATATGTAGGATAAGTTCAAAAGCTTGTAAAATGATTTCTTAGCATGAAGGTAGCAACCCGAGAATTGGCGGATGTCATCCGGGCACGGAGCACAAAAGCCGGTGGCGTCGTCCGGGCACAGTGACGTGTGGTGGATGAGGGGAGAGGGGGCTGCGGAGTAGAGTGCTCACTCACGAGCTCTATGATATTACTAGTAGGCTATAGGGGAGTGGAAATAATTGTAATATAAGTGAAAATATAAGCGCGGCCAATCATGTCGTGGAACAGCCTACTCGCGGATCGCTCTTACGAAGAACCATCTTATTCGTCCATGCACCCCAATCGAACGGTCTGTGACAATCGGATCAGACAACTACTTCGGGGGGGGGGGGGCTTCTAGAAGACATGATCTTATGTGGTTTGTACAAAGAACACACATGCAATGACATTGGTTGATCCATGTGTGGTTCATGACAGGAACACATATGCAATGAACATTGGTTGATCCATATGTGGTTTTTGGAAAGAACACACATGCAATGACACTGGTGGATCCATATGTGGTTTGTGGAAAAGAACACACATGTAATGACTCTAGTGGATCCATGTCTGGTTAGTGGAAAGAACACCCATGCAATGACATTGGTGGATCCATATGTGGTTCGTGGAAAGAACACACATGCAATGACATTGGTGGATCCATATGTGGTTTGTGAAAAGAACACACATGCAATGAGTCTAGTGGATCCATATGTGGTTTGTGGAAAGAACACACATGCAATGAACACTGGTGGATCCATACGTGGTTTGTGGAAAGAACACACATGCAATGAACACTGGTGGATCCATACGTGGTTTGTGAAAAGAACACACATGCAATGACTCTAGTGGATCCATGTGTGGTTAGTGGAAAGAACACACATGCAATGACATTGGTGGATCCATATGTGGTTCATGGAAAGAACACACATGCAGTGACATTGGTGGATCCATATGTGGTTTGTGAAAAGAACACACATGTAGTGACTCTAGTGGATACATATGTGGAACACACATGCAATGACTCTAGTGGATCCATGTGTGGTTAGTGGAAAGAACACACATGTAATGACATTGGTGGATCCATATGTGGTTCATGGAAAGAACACACATGCAATGACATTGGTGGATCCATATGTGTGGCTTGTGAAAAGAACACACACGCAATGACTCTAGTGGATCCATATGTGGTTTATGGAAAGAACACACATGCAATGAACACTGGTGGATCCATATGTGGTTCATGAAAGGAACACACATGCAATGACTCTAGTGGATCCATATATGGTTCATGACAGGAACACACATGCAATGACACTGGTTGATCCATGTGTGGGTTGTGGAAACAACACACATGCAATGACTCAAGTGGGTCCATATGTGGTTTGTGAAAAGAACACACATGCAATGACTCTAGTGGATCCATATGTGGTTCATGGAAAGAACACACATGCAATGAACACTGGTGGATTCATATGTGGTTCATGACAGGAACACACATGCAATGACATTGGTTGATCCATATGTGGTTTGTGACAATAACACACATGCAATGACATTGGTTGATCCATGTGTGGTTTGTGGAAAGAACACACATGCAACGACTCAAGTGGGTCCATATGTGGTTTGTGAAAAGAACACACATGCAATGACTCTAGTGGATCCATATGTGGTTTGTAGAAAAAACACACATGCAATGACATCGGTGGATCCATATGTGGTTTGTGGAAAGAACACACATGCAATGACATTGGTCGATCCATGTGTGGTTTGTAAAAAGAACACACATGCCATGACTCTAGTGGATACATATGTGGTTAGTCGAAAGAACACATATGCAATGAACACTGGTGGATCCATATGTGGTTCATGATAGGAACACACATGCAATGACACTGGTTGATCCATATGTGGGTTGTGAAAAGAACACACATGAAATGACTCTAGTGGATTCATGTGTGGTTAGTGGAAAGAACACAAATGCAATGACATTGGTGGATCCATATGTGGTTCATGGAAAGAACAACATGCAATGACATTGCTGGATCCATATGTGGTTTGTGAAAAGAACACACATGCAATGACTCTAGTGGATCCATATGTGGTTTGTGGTAAGAACACACATGCAATGAACACTGGTGGATCTGGTTCATGACAGGAACACACATGCAATGACTCTAGTGGATACATATGTGGTAAGTGGAAAAGAACACATAGGCAATGACATTGGTTGATCCATATGTGGTTTGTGAAAAGGACACACATGCAATGACATTGGTTGATCCATATGTGGTTTGTGACAATAATACACATGTAATGACATTGGTGGATCCATGTGTGGTTTGTGAAAAGAACACACATGCAATGACTCTAGTGGATCCATATGTGGTTTGTGGAAAGAACACACATGCAATGAACACTGGTGGATCCATACGTGGTTACTGGAAAGAACACACACGCGGTGGCATTGGTGGATCCATATGTGGTTCATGACAGGAACACACATGCAATATCATTGGTTGATCCATATGTGGTTTGTGGAAAGAACACACATGCAATGACATTGGTGGATCCTTATGTGGTTTGTGGAAAGAACACACATGCAATGACATTGGTTGATCCATATGTGGTTTGTGGAAAAGATCACACATGCAATGACATTGGTGGATCCATATGTGGTTTGTGGAAAAGAAGACATGCAATGACTCAATTGGGTCCATATGTGGTTTGTAGAAAGAACACACATGCAATGACTCTAGTGGATCCATATGTGGTTTGTAGAAAGAACACACATGCAATGCCATTGGTGGATCGATATGTGGTTCATGGAAAGAACACACATGCAATTACATTGGTGGATCCATATGTTGTTTGTGAAAAGAAAACACATGCAATGACTCTAGTGGATCCATATGTGGTTTGTGGAAAGAACACACATGCAATGAACACTAGTGGATCCATATGTGGTTTGTGGAAAGAACACACTGATATCTACGCACTTCTATTCTTGTAGACAGTTGTTGGGCCTCCAAGTGCAGAGGTTTGTAGAACAACAGCAAGTTTTCCCTTAAGTGGATCACCCAAGGTTTATTGAACTCAAGGAGGAAGTGGTCAAAGGTATCCCCTCTCAAGCAACCCTGCAATCAAGATACAAGAAGTCTCTTGTGTCCCCAACACACCCAATACACTTGTCAAGTGTATAGGTGCACTAGTTTGGCGAAGAGATAGTGAAATAAAAGTGGTAACGGTGAAAGAAAATAGCTTGATGGCGTGGAAAAGACTAAAGGCAAACTGAAATAAAGATGGAAGCAAGCAAACATGTAATAGATCTAGTTGCAAACGGTGTTTCAATGCTTAGAAACAAGGCCTAGGGATCATACTTTCACTAGTAAACACTCTTATATAAATAAATTATCTCATGATACTACGCTGAACTACCGGTTGGACACTCTAATTGTTGGTAGGGCTATAACAGCACTGCTCAAAGTAAGGCTTTCCCATCTAGATAACCCCACACTGTCACCTTGAGCAGTAGATGGTTCCAACAAACACCACAATTTCATAAAGACATCCAACTCCAAATATAACTCATAACAAGTATTTGTAATCTCTAGCCTAAGTGCCACCATGGTGTGCACGCTGTCAATTTCATACACATGGGGAGAGCAGAGATCTATTGAAGCACTTGAGTAGCAAGGTAGATCCACTTGATTACAAAGCTCATGATCACAATATGCTCACGCATAGAGAGAGAGAGAGATGAACACATAGCTATCGGTAGAACCCTTAGCCTCGAGAAAGAACTACTCCCTCCTCATCATGGGAATCAGCAATGGTGATGGAGATGGTGGTGGAGATCGATGGAGATGGCTTCGGGGGCACTTCCCCGTCCCGGCAGGGTGCCGGAACAGAGACTTTTTGTCCCCTGAATCTCCCCTTCGGTGGCGGCGGTGATGCGGAACTTTTCGTGGCTGGAGGCTTGATGATTTAGGGTTTACACATTAGGAGGCTCTTATAGGCGAGAAGGGAGACCGAGGGGGTGCCGGAGGGGACCACACCACCCCCTGGCGCGGCCTGGCCTGGCCCGCGCCACCTGGTGGTGTGGCCATCCCCTGGCCCCTCTCCGTCTCGTCTTCTGGCTCCGTGAGTCTTCCGGTAAAATATCGACTTTGGCTTTTGTCCGGTCCAATTCCAAGAATATTCATTTTCTGACTTTCCTGGAACCAAAAACAGCAGAAAACAGGCAATTGGCACTGTGGCATCTTCTTAATAGGTTAGTCCAAGAAATCATATGAAAAGTACTCCATAGTGTGGATAAAACACAAGAAAGTAGATAAAACCAAGCATGGAACATCAAAAATTATAGATACATTTGCAATGTATCAACATCCCCAAGCTTAACTCCAGCTCATCCTCGAGTAGGTAAGTGATAAAAAAAGAATAATTTTTGAGGTGACATGCACCATCATAAACTTGATCAAAGTATTTGTAAAACATTGATAGCTGGGTTCATAGTACCATAACATGAAAGACAAAGTTCTAACAATAAGGCAAAGCAACTATGTTGCAACATGGAAAGGCACAAAGAAAAGATTCATGAATAACAATGCTTTGCAAGATGTTTGTTTGTTTCACATAAAGAAAACATAGCATAGTGGGATTCAGCTTGTTCCTCATAGAGTAGCAAACATAAATGCATATGACACCTTCAAAGTTTATAAGAGTGACTAGATACAAATAGTTTAAAACAAGCAATATCAAGATATGCATCAATCAACAAGTCTTGGGACAATGCACATAGAACTAAGAATGGCCACTATGCTCTCAAAGTAGGTGCATAAAGGTAGAAGGTGGAGACTCAATATAATGGTGGAAGAAAGGCCTTCATAGAAGGAAGTAGAGATTCAAGTTCCATAAAGAGCTTCCAAAAATTATAGTACTTATAGCTTTCAGCTCTCATTGCCCCTATCATAAGCATCTTGAATTGATTAAGGTTAAAGTGAACAAACTATGGTGTATATGCTTAACGAAGTATAAGTTAGAAATCTCATGTCCCTTGAATACGAGGGCCGCTCCTCATGCTACTCAAGTTTAGTCACCGGTAAGTTCTTGTCATCATAAGTACATGTGTATCATAGAGAACCGTCAACGGGGTACCCCTTGCCCGATGATATGGAAGAATCCCCATATCAAAATGACAAGGCAAGCAGACAACGAGCATCTCAGCAATCTTCTTATTTACCATGGGAATATGGTGCTTTTTTTTCTCTCTTTCCTCTTTTCATAATCTTTTTTCCTTTTCTCTTTTTTTCTCAATAGGACTCTTTTTTATAAGAAGAATGCTTCATAGACAGCTCATTATGGTTAAGCTACATGTTTCCACCATGACAGCATGGATTAGACCAGCGACCCAGGCGTTTCTCTAACACATATACATAACTCCATGGACTTACAAGCTCCCCTTTCATTTCACACCGACGACATCCATAGACAAAAGAGCATGATATCAACTAGGTACAAAGTACAAGTGCAATGTTGAAAGCATTCCCCATGATAACATGGTTCTGCTAATCCCTAACAAATAAGTGCAAGCATATACAACATAGACGACATAATGGTTCAAGTTTATTAAGGGCAAGAAAAGTAAAGTGTGCCATCAAGTTCGTGAGAGCTTTAATCACTAGTTTTCTCATAACAAGTTTAATTCGGAAGGTAGATAAAAACATGAATATACTTGGAATAGCATATGATAATAGGTAGGTATAGTGGACTCTTTGGAATAACTTGGTTTTAGGAGTTGGATGCATGAGTGGAACTCATACTTGGTTATGGAGGCTAGCAAAAGACTGGGAGCGACCAACTAAGAGAGCAATAATGGCCATAACCATGCAGAGCGACAAAACATCATTAATCAAAGCATAAAGTGATACTACAAGTTGAAAAATAAAGGATCATAAAGGCTTATGGTTACTTGGGATAGTCATAACATGGTGTGAGCATGTGCCAAGTGAACCCAAATAAAGCATCAAAGGAGAATACCACAATACTATGCTTTAAAATGCTAAAACAACGCATGATCCTTCGAAGGCACATTAAGCAATCTCAATTGTTTATAACATGTCATGCTACAACAAATAATACTAAGCATAAAGCCAAAACAATATCGAGCATGGCATGACAAAGCATAGGCCACAGTCAAAAGCAAGCTTTCTTTACCACTTAAGCATGAACTTTCCTACTCTTTTCCAATCCAAACCAAACTATTTGAAAACCAATGTATGAAAGAGGGGGTCCAACCAATTTATTCAGAAAACTAAGAAAACCAAGAAAACTAAAAACCAAAACGAAAACTAAAAAGAAGACGCTCCAAGAACAACACAACTGTGCATGAAACAATAAAAAAGAAGCGTTTGGAAGAAACCTCGGATTTTTATTGGTGAAGAAGGGGATGCCTTGGGCATCCCCAAGCTTTGACGCTTGTACTTCTTGGATATTTCTTGGGGTGACACGCGTGGCATCCCCAAGCTTGAGCTTTAGTCCATCCTTCATCTCATTACTCATTCCTTCCATACACCTGAAATTTTTCCTTCATACAAAACTTCACACAATGTTTATTAGCAACATTAGTGCACTCAAGACAATAGGTCTTAAGGTTCAGTTCTAACACCAAATAAACTTCCATTAGAACACTAGCTACTGAATAACTTCCCTCAAAAAGCTCAATTCCCCAAAAGAACTCAAAAAGGAATCAACAAGAAGCAAATGCAGAAAATGGCAGAAATCTGTCAAAACAGACCAGCAGGTAAAGACGGTTTTTTTCGAAGACCTTCTGTTGCTTAAATCAAAAAGTGTTGAACTAACAAAATTTAGATAACAACCTGGGGCAGAAGCACAAAAATTCACGCCTCAAAAGGACGTACAGAGAGTTTACACAAATTTTGACGGTGAAGCACAGAAATCTGTTTTGGGACAGCAACTTTCCTAATCATTACTTCTCTCTCATTAGAGGTTACTCTTGGCACAAAAATTAAATAAAAAGGATAAGGAGCAGTTATTACTGAAATAATAACTTCCAAGACTCATCTAAAACTTTTGGGTTATCTCCCAATAAGTACTTTTCTTTAACGCCTTTAAGTTAGGCATGATAGCTTGAGAAGATGCTCACATAGGAAATATGAATTGAAGTAAAAGAGAGCATCAAGGAGCAAATTCAAAACACATTTAAGTCTAACCCACTTCCTATGCATATGAATCTTGTAAAGAAACAAGTCATGAAAGCACAAAGCAACAAGCATGGGAAATCAAAACAAGTGTAACTTCAAAAAATTT
Source organism: Avena eriantha (assembly GCA_910589775.1). NCBI lineage: Eukaryota > Viridiplantae > Streptophyta > Magnoliopsida > Poales > Poaceae > Avena > Avena eriantha. The sequence continues at coordinate 67,925,177 of OU342743.1, read as the reverse complement.
AACATAAAGAGGGGGAAACTCAATATTATTGAGATGCATAAAACCATGTTTCCCTCTCTCATAATAACTTTCAGTAGCATCATGAGTAAAATTAACAATATAACTATCACATAAAGTATTCTTATCATGAGCCACTGATACATTGCAAATGTATCTATAATTTTTGATGTTCCATGCTTGGTTTTATCTATTTTCTTGTGTTTTGTTCCAACTTTGGAGTACTTTTCATATGATTTCTTGGACTAACCTATTAACAAGATGCCATAGTGCCAGTTGCCTGTTTTCTGCTGTTTTTGGTTCCAGGAAGTAAGAAAATGAATATTCTCGAAATTGGACGGGACAAAAGCCAAAGTTACTATTTTCCCGGAAGACTCATGGAGCCAGAAGGAGAGCCGGAGAGGGGCCATAGGGTGGCCACACCACCCCTAGGCGAGGGTCCACCTAGGCCGCACCAGGGCATGGTGTGGGCCCCTTGGCCTCCCACCGACCTTGCCCTCTGGCCTATAAAAGCCTCCCGAAGCCAAAACCCTAAAGACTCAAGCCTCTAGCCACGAAAAGTTCCAAAGCGCCGCCGCCACCTAAAAGGAGATTCGGGGGACAGAAATTCTCTGTTCCGGCACCCTGCCGGGACGGGGAAGTGCCCCCGGAGCCATCTCCATCACCATTGCTGATTCCCATGATGAGGAGGGAGTAGTTCTCTCTCGAGGCTAAGGGTTCTACTAGTAGCTATGTGTTCATCTCTCTATCTATGCATGATCTTGATGTGGTCATGAGCTTTGTAATCTAGTAGATCTACCTTGCTACTCAAGTGCTTTATTAGATCTCTGCTCTCCCCATGTGTGTGAAATTGACAGCGTGCTCACCATGGTGGAACTTAGGCTAGAGATTACAAATACTTGTTATGAGTTATATTTGGATTTGGATGACTTTATGAAATTGTGGTGTTTGTTGGACTCATCTAGTACTCAAGGTGATAGTGTGGGGTTTTCTAGATGGGAAAGGCTTACTTTGAGGTGTGTTGTTATAGCCCTACCATCGATTAGAGTGTTCAACAGGAGAGTAGTTAAGAGTAGTATCATAAAGAGAATATATTTATATGAGAGTGTTCACTAGTGAAAGTATGATCCCTAGGCCTTGTTTCTAAACATCGATACACCGTTTGCTACTAGATCTGTTACATGTTTGCTTGCTGCCATCTTTATTTCAGTTTGCTTTTAGTCTTTTCGACGCCATCAAGTTATTTTCTATCATCGTTACCACTTGTATTTCACTATCTCTTCGCCGAACTAGTGCACCTATACACCTGAAAAGTGTATTGGGTGTGTTGGGGACACAAGAGACTTCTTGTATCTTGATTGCAGGGTTGCTTGAGAGGGGATACCTTTGACCACTTCCTCCCTGAGTTCTATAAACCTTGGGTGATCCACTTAAGGGAAAACTTGCTGCTATTCTACAAACCTCTACACTTGGAGGCCCAACAACAAGTGCGTAGACATCAAGCTATTTTCTGGCGCCGTTGCCGGGGAGGAAAGGTAAAAGGTATTCACACCGGACGATTAAAGAAGAAGAAACTCCCACGGCAAACGCCTATTTTCTAGTGTGAGTACTCGAAGTTTTTTCCTTTAGATTCTGCAATTTTTTCTTTTTGTTTCTTGTTTTCACTAGTTAGGCTTAATGGAAAACAACAAAAAAATTAGAGAGCTTTATAGTCTTTATCTTGAGTTAGGACACAATGTGTTTGAAGAGAAAATTAAAAAACCTATGGAACTTTATTTGCATGCTAATAGCAATGTTGTTAGTATGAATTCTTTAGACACCATTATTGCTAATGCTATGGAAAAGTCTAAGCTCGGGGAAGCTTGTTTTTATGATAATGATCTTTTTAGTTCCCCAGCTTTGGAAGATAGCTATTCTATTGCTTATGCTGATACAAAACCTCCAATATATGATGATTACAATGATGAGTATGATATTTTCACTCCACCTACTATTGAGGAGAAAATTAATTATTACAATATGCCTCCTATATTTGATGATTATGGTGATGAGAATAATAATGATAGCTATTTTATTGAATTTGCTCCCACTAGAGTTAATAAGAATGACTATGTTTATGTGGAGAGTATTAATTTTTTTATGCACGTGGCTCATGATAAGAATGTTTTAGATGATAGTTATATTGTTAATTTCATTCATGATGCTACTGAAAGTTATTATGAGAGAGGGAAACATGGTTTTATGCATCTCAATAATATTAAGTTTCCCCTCTTTATGTTGGAAGTCTTGAAGTTGCAATTGTTTTTCTTTACTATGCTTGTTGCTTTGTGCTTTCATGACTTGTTTCTTTACTATATTCCTATGCATAGGAAGTGGGTTAGACTTAAATGTGTTTTGAATTTGCTTCTTGATGCTCTCTTTTACTTCAATTTATATTTCTTATGTGAGCATCTTCTCTATCATGCCTAACTTAAAGGCGTTAAAGAAAAGTACTTATTGGGAGATAACCCAAAAGTTTTAGATGAGTCTTGGAAGTTATTACTTCATTAATAACCGCTCCTTATCCTTTTTATTTGCTTTTGGTGCCAAGAGTAACCTCTAATGAGAGAGAAGTAATGATTGGGAAAGTTGCTGTCCCGAAACAGATTTCTGTGCTTCACCGTAAAAATTTGTGAGAAAGATCTGTATGTCGGATTGAGCTGTAATTTTTTGTGCTTCGGCCCCAGGTTGTTATCTAACTTGCGTTAGTTCAACACGTTTTGATTTGAGCAACAGAAGGTCTTCGAAAAAATTTGTATTTACCTGTTGGTCTGTTTTGACAGATTTCTGCCATTTTCTGCATTTGCTTCTTGTTGGTTCCTTCTTGAGTTCTTTTGGGGAATTGAGATTTTTGAGGGAAGTGCTATAGTAGCTAGTGTTCTAATGGAAGTTTATCTGGTGTTAGAACTGAACCTTGAGACTTATTTGTCTTAAGTGCACTAATGTTGCTAATGAGATTGTGTGAAGTTTTGTATGAAGGAAAATTTTCAGGTGTATGGAAGGAATGAGTAATAGATGAAGGATGGACTAAAGCTCAAGCTTGGGGATGCCACGCGTGTGACCCCAAGAAATATCCAAGAATACAAGCGTCAAAGCTTGGGGATGCCCAAGGCATCCGCTTCTTCATCAATAAAAATCCCAGGTTTCTTCCAAACGCTTCATTTTTATTGTTTCATGCACAATTGTGTTGTTCTTAGAGCATCTTCTTTTTGTTTTCGTTTTGGTTTTTAGTTTTCTTGGTTTGCTTAGTTTTCTGAATAAATTGGTTGGACCCCCTCTTTCATACATTGGTTTTCAAATAGTTTGGTTTGGTTTGGAAAAGAGTAGGAAAGCGCATGCTTATGTGGTAAAAAGAGCTTGTTTTTGACTGTGGCCTATGCTTTGTCATGCCATGCTTGATATTGTTTTGGATTTATGCTTAGTATTCTTTGCTGTAGCATGACTAGTTACAAACAATTGAGATTGCTTAATGTGCCTTGGATGAATTATGCGTTGTTTTAGCATATTAAAGCATAGTTTAGTGGTATTCTCCTTTGATGTTTTATTTGGGTTGACTTGGCACATGCTCACACCATGTTATGACTATCCCAAGTCACCATAGCCTTGATGATCCTTTAGTTTTTAACTTGTAGTATCACTTTATGCTTTGATCAATGATGTTTTGTCGCTCTGCATGATTATGGCCATTATTGCTCTCTTAGTTTGTCGCTCCCAGTCTTTTGCTAGCCTCCACAACAAGTATGAGTTCCACTCATGCATCCAGCTCCCTAAACGAAGTTATTCCAAAGAGTCCACCATACCTACCTACTAGCTTATGCTATTCTAAGTATATTCATGCTTTTGTTTACCTTCCACTTGTTATGAGAAAACTAGTGATTAAAGCTCTCACGAACTTGATGGCACACTTTACTTTAATTGCCCTTAATAAACTTGAACCATTGTGTCTTCTATGTTGTGTATGCTTGCACTTATTTGTTGGGAATTAGCAGAACCATGCTTTCATGGGGAACGCTTTCAACATTGCACTTGGTACTTGTACCTAGTTGATATCATGCTCTTTTGTATATGGATGTCGTTGGTGTGAAATGAAAGGGGAGCTTGTAAGTCCATGGATTTATGTATATGTGTTAGAGAAACGCCTGGGCCGCAGGTCTAATCCATGTTGACATGGTGGAAACCTGCAGCGTAACCATAATGAGCTATCTATGAAGCATTCTTCTTATAAAAAAAGAGTCCTATATTGAGAAAAAAGAGAAAAAGAGAAAAAAGATATACTATGAAAAGAGGAAAGAGAGAAAAAAGCACCATATTCCCATGGTAAATAAGAAGAATGCTGAGATGCTCGTTGTCTGCTTGCCTTGTCATTTTGATATGGGGATTCTTCCGTATCATCGGGCAAGGGGTACCCCGTTCGCGGTTCTCTATGATACACATGTACTTACGATGACAAGAACTTACCGGTGACTAAACTTGAGTAGCATGAGGAGCGGCCCTCGTATACAAGGGACATGAGATTTCTGACTTATACTTCGTCAAGCATGTACACCATAGTTTGTTCACTTTAACCTTAATCAATTCAAGATGCTTATGATAGGGGCAATGAGAGCTGAAAGCTATAAGTACCATAATTTTTGGAAGCTCTTTATGAGACTTGAATCCCTACTTCCTTTTACAAAGGCCTTTCTTCCACCATTATATTGAGTCTCCACCCTCTATCTTTATGCACCTACTTTGAGAGCATAGTGGCCATTCTTAGTTCTATGTGCATTGTCCCAAGACTAGTTGATTGATGCATAACTTTGAAGGTGTCCTATGCAATTATGTATCTAGATATTTCTTGTTTTAAACTATATGTATCTAGTCACTCTTATGAAGTTTGAAGGTGTCCTATGCAATTATGTTTGCTACTCTATGAGGGACAAGCTGAATACTATTATGCTATGTTTTCTTTATGTGAAACAAACAAACGTCTTGCAAAGCATTGTTATTCATGAATCTTTTGTTTGTGCCTTTTCATGTTGCATCATAGTTTTTTTGCTTATTGCTAGAACTTTGTCTTTCATGTTATGATTGAAGTACTATGATGCCAGCTTTGAATGTTTTGCAAATACTTTGATCAAGTCTTTGATGGTGCATGTCACCTCAAAAATTATTCTTTCTTTTTATCACTTACCTACTCGAGGACGAGCAGGAGTTAAGCTTGGGGATGTTGATACATTGCAAACGTATCTATAATTTTTGATTTTCCATGCTTGGTTTTATCTACTTTCTTGTGTTTTGTTCCAACTTTGGAGTACTTTTCATATGATTTCTTGGACTAACCTATTAACAAGATGCCATAGTGCCAGTTTCCTATTTTCTGCTGTTTTTGGTTCCAGGAAGTCAGAATATGAATATTCTCGGAATTGGACGGGACAAAAGCCAAAGTTACTATTTTCCCGGAAGACTCACGGAGCCAGAAGGAGAGCTGGAGAGGGGCCATAGGGTGGCCACACCACCCCTAGGCGCGGGTCCACCTAGGCCGCGCTAGGGCATGGTGTGGGCCCCCTGGCCGCCCACCGACCTTGCCCTCTGGCCTATAAAAGCCTCCCGAAGCCAAAACTCTAAAGAGTCAAGCCTCCAGCCACAAAAAGTTCCGCAGTGCCGCCGCCACCGAAAAGGAGATTTGGGGGACAGAAAGTCTCTGTTCTGGCACCCTGCCGGGACGGGGAAGTGCCCCCGGAGCCATCTCCGTCGATCTCCACCGCCATCTCCATCACCATTGCTGATTCCCATGATGAGGAGGGAGTAGTTCTCTCTCGAGGATAAGGGTTCTACTGGTAGCTATGTGTCCATCTCTCTATCTATGCATGATCTTGATGTGGTCATGAGCTTTGTAATCTAGTAGATCTACCTTGCTACTCAAGTGCTTTATTAGATCTCTGCTCTCCCCATGTGTGTGAAAGTGACAGCGTGCTCACCATGGTGGCACTTAGGCTAGAGATTACAAATACTTGTTATGAGTTATATATTTGGAGTTGGATGACTTTATGAAATTGTGGTGTTTGTTGGACTCATCTAGTACTCAAGGTGACAGTGTGGGGTTTTCTAGATGGGAAAGGCTTACTTTGAGGTGTGCTGTTATAGCCCTACCATCGATTAGAGTGTTCGACCGGAGAGTAGTTAAGAGTAGTATCATAAAGAGTATATTTATATGAGAGTGTTCACTAGTGAAAGTATGATCCCTAGGCCTTGTTTCTAAACATCGATACACCGTTTGCTACTAGATCTGTTACATGTTTGCTTGCTGCCATCTTTATTTCAGTTTGCTTTTAGTCTTTTCGACGCCATCAAGTTATTTTCTATCATCGTTACCACTTGTATTTCACTATCTCTTCGCCGAACTAGTGCACCTATACACCTGAAAAGTGTATTGGGTGTGTTGGGGACACAAGAGACTTCTTGTATCTTGATTGCAGGGTTGCTTGAGAGGGGATACCTTTGACCACTTCCTCCCTGAGTTCTATAAACCTTGGGTGATCCACTTAAGGGAAAACTTGCTGCTGTTCTACAAACCTCTGCACTTGGAGGCCCAACAACTGTCTACAAGAATAGAAGTGCGTAGACATCAGCCACATGCATATAATAATTATTACTCTCCACATAAGCATAGTGATTCTTATTAATTGTAGTGGGACCAAATTCAACAAAATAGCTATCATTATTATTCTCATCACCATAATCATCAAATATAGGAGGCATATTGCAATCATAATTAATTTTCTCCTCAATAGTAGGTGGACTGAAAATATCATATTCATCATTGTAATCATCATATATTGGCGGTTTGGTATCATCAAAGTAAATTTTCTCCTCCGTGCTTGGGGGACTAAAAATATCATGCTCATCAAAACCAGCTTCCCCAAGCTTAGACTTTTCCATAGCATTAGCAATAATGGTGTCCAAAGAATTCATACTAACAATATTGCTATTAGCATGCAAATAAAGTTCCATAGGTTTTTTAATCTTCTCTTCAAACACCTCATGTCCTAACTCAAGATAAATACTATAAAGCTCTCTATTTTTATTGTTGTTTTCCATTAAGCCTAACTAGTGAAAACAAGAAACAAAAAGACAAAATTGTCGAATCTAAAGGAAATAACTTCGAGCATTCACACCGGAGGATGTGAGTACCTTTTGCCTTACCTCCCCGGCAACGGCGCCAGAAAATAGGCGTTTGCCGTGGGAGGTTCTTCTTCTTTAATCCTTCGGTGTGAATACCTTTTACCTTACCTCCCCGGCAACGGCGCCAGAAAATAACTTGATGTCTACGCACTTCTATTCTTGTAGACAGTTGTTGGGCCTACAAGTGCAGAGGTTTGTAGAACAACAGCAAGTTTTCCCTTAAGTGGATCACCCAAGGTTTATCGAACTCAGGGAGGAAGTGGTCAAAGGTATCCCCTCTCAAGAAACCCTTCAATCAAGATACAAGAAGTCTCTTGTGTCCCCAACACACACAATACACTTGTTAGGTGTATAGGTGCACTAGTTCGGCGAAGAGATAGTGAAATACAAGTGGTAACAGTGAAAGAAAATAGCTTGATGGCGTGGAAAAGACTAAAGGCAAACTGAAATAAAGAAGGAGGCAAGCAAACATGTAACAGATCTAGTTGCAAACGGTGTTTCAATGCTTAGAAACAAGGCCTAGGGATCATACTTTCACTAGTGAACACTCTCAGATAAATATATTATCTTCATGATACTACGCTGAACTACTCTCCGGTTGGACACTCTAATCGTTGGTAGGGCTATAACAACACTCCTCAAAGTAAGCCTTTCCCATCTAGATAACCCCACACTATCACCTTGAGCACTATATGGTTCCAACAAACACCACAATTTCATAAACACATCCAACTCCAAATATAACTCATAACAAGTATTTGTAATCTCTAGCCTAAGTGCCACCATGGGGTGCATGCTGTCACTTTCACACACATGGGGAGAGCAGAGATCTATTGAAGCACTTGAGTAGCAAGGTAGATCCACTTGATTACAAAGCTCATGATCACAATATGATCACGCATAGAGAGAGAGAGAGAGAGAGAGAGAGATGAACACATAGCTACCGGTAGAACCGTTAGCCTCGAGAAAGAACTACTCCCTCCTCATCATGGGAATCATCAATGGTGATGGAGATGGTGGTGGAGATCGATGGAGATGGCTCCAGGGGCACTTCCCCGTCCCGGCAGGGTCCCGGAACAGAGACTTTCTGTCCCCCGAATCTCCCCTTCGATGGCGGCGGTGATGCGGAACTTTTCGTGGCTGGAGGCTTGATGATTTAGGGTTTACGCATCGGGAGGCTCTTATAGGCTAGAGGGGAGACCGAGGGGGTGCCGGAGGGGCCCACACCACCCCCTGGCGTGGCCTGGCCTGGCCCGCGCCACCAGATGGTGTGGCCAGTCCCTGGCCCCTCTCCGTCTCGTCTTCTGGCTCCGTGAGTCTTCCGGTAAAATATCGACTTTGGCTTTTGTCTGGTCCAATTTCGAGAATATTCATTTTCTGACTTTCCTAAAACCAAAAATAGCAGAAAACAGACAACTGGCACTATGGCATCTTGTTAATAGGTTAGTCCAAGAAAGTGTATAGAAAGTACTCCAAAGTTGGAACAAAAGACAAGAAAGTAGATAAAACCAAGCATGGAACTTCAAAAATTATAGATACATTTGCAATGTATCACACACATGCAATGAACACAGGTGGATCCATATGTGGTCATGATAGGAACACACATGGAATGACATTGGTTGATCCATATGTGGTTTGTGACAATAACACACATGCAATGACATTGGTTAATCCATGTGTGGTTTGTGAAAAGACCACACATGCAATGACATTGGTGGGTCCATGTGTGGTTTGTAAAAAGAACACACATGCAATGACTCTAGTGGATCCATATGTGGTTTGTAGAAAGAACACAAATGCAATTACATTGGTTGATCCATATGTGGTTTTTGGAAAGAACACACATGCAATGACATTGGTGGCTCCATACGTGGTTTGTGACAATAACACACATGCAATGACATTGGTGGATCCATATGTGGTTTGTGGAAAGAACACACATGCAATGAACACTGGTGGGTCCTATGTGGTTTGTGAAAAGAAGACACAAGAAATTTCTCTAGTGGATCCATATGTGGTTCATGACAGGAACACACATGCAATGACACTGGTTGATCCATATGTGGGTTGTCAAAATAACACACATGCAATGACTCTAGTGGATCCATGTGTGGTTAGTGGAAAGAACACACATGCAATGACATTGGTGGATCCATATGTGGTTCATAGAAATAACACACATGCAATGACATTGGTGGATCCATATGTGGTTTGTGAAAAGAACACACATGCAATGACTCTAGTGGATCCATATGTGGTTTGTGGAAAGAACACACATGCAATGAACACTAGTGGATCCATATGTGGTTCACGACAGGAACACACATGCAATGACTCTAGTGCATACATATGTGGTTTGTGGAAAAGAACACACATGCAATGACATTGGTTGATCCATATGTGGTTTGTGGAAAGAACACACAATCCATATGTGGTTTGTGGAAAGAACACAAATGCAATGAACACTGGTGGATCCATACGCGGTTAGTGGAAAGAACACATATGGATCCACCGATGTGTGGTTAGTGGAAAGAACACACATGCAATGACACTGGTGGATCCATGTGTGGTTAGTGGAAAGAACACACATGCAATGCCATTGGTGGTTCCATATGTGGTTCATGGAAAGAACACACATGCAATGACATTGGTGGATCCATATGTGGTTTTTGAAAAGAACACACATGCAATGATTCTAGTGGATCCATATGTGGTTCGTGGAAAGAACACACATACAATAAACACTGGTGGATCCATACATGGTTAGTGCCAAGAACACACATGCAATGAACACAGGTGGATTCATATGTGGTTTGTCGAAAAGAACACACATGCAATGAACATTGGTTGATCCATATGTGGTTTGTGGAAAGAACACACATCCAATGACACTGGTGGATCCATATGTGGTTTGTGGAAAAGAACACACATGCAATGACTCTAGTGGATCCATGTGTGGTTAGTGGAAAGAACACACATGCAATGACATTGGTGGATGCATATGTGGTTCATGGAAAGAACACACATGCAACAACATTGGTGGATCCATATGTGGTTTCTAAAAAGAACACACATGCAATGAGTCTAGTGGATCCATATGTGGTTCATGACAGGAACACACATGCAATGACTCTGGTTGATCCATATGTGGTTTGCGAAAAGAATACACATGCAATGACTCTAGTGGATACATATGTGGTTTGTGGAAAAGAACACACATGCAATGACATTGGTTGATCCATATGTGGTTTGTGGAAAGAACACACATGCAATGACATTGGTTGATCCATATGTGGTTTGTGACAATAACACACATGCAATGCCATTGGTTGATCCATGTGTGATTTTTGGAAAGAACACACATGCAATGAACACTGGTGGATCCATATGTGGTTCATGACAGGAACACACATGCAATGACTCTAGTGGATACATATGTGGTTTGTGGAAAAGAACACACATGCAATGACATTGGTGGATCCATATGTGGTTTGTGGAAAGAACACACATGTAATGACATTGGTTCATCCATGTGTGGTTTGTCGAAAAGAACACACATGCAATGACATTGGTGGATCCATATGTGGTTTGTGCAAAGAACACACATGCAATGGCATTGGGTGATCCATGTGTGGTTTGTGAAAAGAACACACATGCAATGACTCTAGTGGATACATATGTGGTTAGTGGAAAGAACACACATGCAATGAACACTGGTGGATCCATATGTGGTTCATGATAGGAACACACATGCAATGACACTGGTTGATCCATATGTGGGTTGTTAAAAGAACACACATGCAATGCCATTGGTTAATCCATGTGTGGTTTGTGAAAAGAACACATGTGCAATGACTCTGATGTATCCATATGCGGTTTGTGAAAAGAACACACGTGCAATGACATTTGTGGATCCATGTGTGGTTTGTGAGAAGAACACACATGCAATGACTCTAGTGGATCCATATGTGGTTCATGACAGGAACACACATGCAATGACACTGGTTGATCCATGTGTGGGTTGTGGAAAGAACACACATGCAATGACTCTAGTGCTGGTTTTAGTATAAGAACACACATGCAATGTCTCTAGTGGGTCCATATGTGGTTTGTGAAAAGAACACACATGCAATGACTCTAGTGGATCCATATGGGGTTTGTGGAAAGAACACACATGCAATGAACTCTAGTGGATCTATCTTGGCATAATTTGATGTATGCCACGATGTATTTCATTGTAAAAGACACTCACTTTCCATTTTTATACTACTCAGCTTTGCCCCTGGTTTTTTATACTACCCAAGTTTTCCCCCTCTTTCTCTTTCATAGAAGCCCAAACCTGTGCCCACTCTGTCTGCTACGCCCTGATTGGTTGTCACAGTTGTCACGCGGATCGTGCACACCAACCCTTGATCCTGTGTGATCCAACGAGGCTCGTTGCACACGTCGTGCCATTCATAGGACAGTGCGAGACAACACAGACGTCTCCCTCAACGAGACTTCTACAAGAAGGAACACGATGCCGTCCATGGAAAAAGTCGTTGAGTGGTCATGTCACGTTTAATCTAGTCTACAAAGGCTACAAGTCTACTACACGGCAACTGGTCATCCACGGCCCACGGGCTATACCATTTTTACTATGCAGCGCGCCTGCACTATCACTTCCGACAGGCCCCCACCACACGAACCTTCCACGCGGCAGCCGCAGCCGGAAGAGATGCCTACCGGGGCCCTCGAGGAGGCCTAAATGTTCCCACATTAAAAACCCAGTCTATCAAGTCCTCCATTCGCACTCATCCACTACTCTCTCTGCCCTATCTAGGAAAACCCCACAATCTTGAACGTACTTGCACGAACCTTCGCCATGAAACGAGTGCATGGGGGTGAGTGTGCGGGCATCGCCGCCGGGGTGGTGCTTCACACGACAGATCTGGAGGAGCATCATGCAACACAAGGCGAGGAGGACGTGCAGTTCAACCCCTTGGGGGACCATGTGCTCGCCGGTGTTGACGACTTCGGAGGCCCCGATGAGGGCGTGGAGTTCGACGAACACGCTCCACTCGTGTACCCAGAGGTACATCTATTTCTACATGTTTCATATTTTCTGCTCGAGCTTAATCTATCCTGGCGTCATAAAAAAATCTAGTCCTAATGATTATATGCAACATACGAACCGGTACATGGATAGATCTAGTCTGTTCTGAATGAATCCACATTATTTATTTATTAATAAGTTATCAAGAACACAAACCACATTAATTTAGGAGCGAGATGGGGAGACGGCCGTAATGAACTGCTAAACCTATATAGACATGTTATTGCATCGAAAGTAACTCAGAATGGTGGAAGGAATATATATTTATTATTTTGCTCATTTCGGTTTGCATTCCATACATTACAGGTGGATTCAAGTGAGATGGACTCTGACAAGGAGACCAGGGACAACAAGAGCCGCCATGTCATGAAGAAGCTCAAGAGCGGGATAATCCCTTTTCGCACTCGACTTGGGGAGCTCAGGTGCCCTTTCTATAAGAAAGGAATCAACCCAAGGATTGCTAGTTTGATTCCGCATGCGGTTGGCATCGGTAAAAGCCCGGCTAGTAAACACAAGTTGGCGACCAAGGCTAAGCACGCTTCTTATGGAAAATTTCTGAGGGAGTATGTCAAGACCGGCCTAGTGTCCCCTTACGTAGGAATCAACAACTTCTAGCCGACCAACCGTCACTATGCTGGCCCGGCCACTAATAATATTTAGTTCTCTTACCGTATCAAGACCCTTAAACTATGGGGATTTCTATTTTCGTACCCTTCAAATTATATTCAAGTTCATTTGTTTATGGAGTTAAAGTTCCGGTTGCATACTCGTTATTTTGCATGGATAGAGGGGTGCCCCGACAGATATAAGGGTTATCCTGTCCGCTAGATCACAGAGGATCAATGGTTGGTGGGCATGATCCGTGTGACAACTGTCTCGACCAATCAGAGCGTAGCAGCAAAGATGAGCACATGTGCGAGAGATGGATACAAAGAGAGGGGAAAACCGAGTAGCACTTAAGAACCAAGGGAAAAGTTGAGTAGAACTTAAAAACCAAGGGAAAAACTGAGTAGAACTTAAAAACCAAGGGCAAGAGTGACAAAGGGATTCAAATAGAAAATAGAAAATGATTTAAAAATGGAACCAAACCGCTAGTGTTACGCTCGAGGGCAAAACTGAGTACAACTGAATCGCTAGGGTTAGACACGAGGGAAAAAGCCGTGACTCACGGTACACATGTGCGGTGCACGGGGCGGTAGCGGACACATGTGGCCATGCACGGTGCAGTAGCGTACGCGGTGCACGGTAGTGCAACGAAACGTTGCTTCCCTTCTCCTTTAATAGAGGCCCCCCACTCCCACTCATCACGCACTCGCTCACTCTCCAGTGTCCCATCACCTTCTGCAAACGCCCAACAAAACCCCAACCACGCCGGCGATGGAGAAGAACAGCATGGTGGCCATCGAGGCCTCCAAGGCCGCCGGCGAGGAGCCCCCCGTCCCCGTACAGACCCCCGTCCCCATCCCCGCATCCGCCATAGCCGCCAGCGAGGAGGCCCCTGCCGGTCTCGGACATATCCCGCTCGGCTGGGACCCCTACGAGGAGGTTGTCTACATAAGGCCAGAGAACCCCCTACGACACCAGCATCACCGACCCATGGTCGGAGGTAACCAAGGTTTTCTCCCCTTCCCTTGTTCTTCCCCCGTTCCCATCGCTGGATGCTAGATCGTATGTTATTAGGGCTCGGCTATTCGTATTTTTATAGTAGCTAATCGTCTTGTGTTAGATCTCGATTTTTGATGAATCCCACTGTTCGTAGTTGGGATCAGTATTCGATTTGGTTTGAGATTTGGGGAATAATCGGGAGATCTCAATCGGTCAATCTATGCTAATAATCAATCCAGATAATCAAAGTATCTCAATCATGTCCTTATTGCACTCTACTGTTTTTTTTCCAACAGGAGGATAGCAGCGACGTCCGCAGCGACGACGGGTCCAAGGACACCAAGGCTCGTCATGTGCTGAGGAGGCTAAAGTCCGGCCAGTACAATAACTTCTTTGCCGACGACGTGTATAGGTGCCCCTTCTGCCCTACCAGGAGGCTCCGCACCACGGATTTCAACTCCCTTGTGAAGCATGCCGGGGACTTGAGGACCTGCGGCGAGTCCGTGAACGTCCACGGCTTCATAGCCAAGCACCAGGCGCTCGGTCTTCACCTCCGCAACATCTAGAAGGTGGCTATCGAGGAGGGTTGCATGCCCCCGATCAAACCCAAGGCGCCCAAGGTCAAGGGGATGGGCACCAAGAAGTGGAGGAGGCGCCTGAGGGAGGAGGCGGAGGCCCTCCTGGCAGAGGCCACGAGGGGCCACTGATCAGCTGCTGCTGCTGTATAGCAGCTTCTTTTGTCTTGTCTATGTTGAACCTGTTAGCTTCTGATGCTGAGCAGCCTAATTCTCGAACCTCGTTAAGTACCGTACTATATAACCTATATTTGCTTCTTTATCTACATCTGCTCTGTTTACTGAATTTATTTATGGTGCGGGTTAGTTTTGCTGCTCTAGATTTGCTACTAGATTGGGGAACAACAAGGGCAAAAGGAACAATGAATGAAGAGAGAAGCTGCTCTAGATTCCCTACCTACCTTTTTAGGAAAAAACACAACTGTTAGTGAGAGAGGGGAAAAGACGCTCTTAAAAAGGCTAAATAAAAAAAAAACTTCCAATTTAGGCATCAGGGCGCACGTAACGGCCAAGCCTTTGACCAGACGACACCCCCTCCGAGCGCATGTGAGGGCTTCGGAATATCGGGAGGGCAAAAGTGAGGACAAACAAGACACAATGTTGCTATAGCTAAATCAGACAAAAAGCTGAATTTGGCTTTACCATGCAATTTGGCTAGAGCTCCACAATGTAGCTATTCTAAATCCCTAAACTATGTGGTGCGTTGAAACCCCATGATTTTCCACCGACACGTGTGTGTGCAAGGTTGCTTGATCGTGCATGCTTACACACGTGGAATACATAGAAACTTATAGAAGCATGGGCAAACGAGCTTCAATTTGGCAAATTCTAGAAAAAATCACGAAATTAAAGAAAGGAAATTGCAAGCTTTGCGCAATCGGAAGGCCTAATCGGTTGGGCGGCTGCCCCGGGGTGTAGGGATGCTAGGTCCCTGTCTATGCTTACACTTCTTAAACTTGTTAGGAATAATAGTTGTACACTTCCTTCTGTCCGGTCACGTTACGTCATGTCAGCACCACGTACCCACTGCGGATCGGCAACGGGACGGTGGTCTATGTGACCGGTCTCTGCCACGCCAAAGCCGCGTAGCACACCCGTCCCATCACCTACCGGGATAGATGCCGAATTTAATCGCTAGGATTGGAAACCAATGGTGCTCACCCGATCAAACTTGCTTCCACATGGGTATGACCGGAATATTGGTAAACGCAATTTAAGCATCGCCTTCCGTCTCCTCAGCACATCACTATGCAAAAATCCTCAACTCATTCCTTCCGCCGCCGCCACAGCCACCGCAAGAACCATCGACGCTGCCGCAGGCACCGCCTCCGCCGGGCCATACCACCGCAACAGATCACTCCACCGCCACGCCTAGTCCCAGCCACCGCTACTGACCCTAGGCCACCGCCGCTGCATTAGCTGCTGCCATGGACGCAGAGTACAGTGTGTTCAGCGACAGGAGTGACTTTACCGACGAGGACACCGTCACCGCCCATGGCACCACCAAGCTGACGATCGTCCACAGAAATGTGTCAGCGGAGGTCGCCAAGGTCATCACAATGTATGAGCGGTGGCTACAGGAGCCGATGGACAGGTACAAGATCATCGGCCTTGACCTGGAGTATACCGGAGATAGGAAGAGGACGACGTTTTTGCAGCTGTCCATGCGCAACCACTGCCTCCTATACCACGTATGTAGGGCAAAATCTATATGCCTAGAGCTTCGTGAGTTCCTACACAGGAGGGAGATCTACTTTGCCAGCATCAACATCAAGAACGACACTCCGAAGCCAGAGCGGGATCTCCTTGTTCATGTCGTCAATCACGTCGATCTCCAACGTTTGTGGAGGTACCTGGATGGCGATACGGGGAAAGTCGACATGGCTAGACTCGCTGCCGACATCATCGACCGCGAGTACGCCAACATGAAAGTCGAGTTCCTGAAGCACCTGCACGAGCGTTTGGAGTGGAGGCACCTGGATTACGATGCGATCAAGTACGCAGCCAGGGACGCGTATGTCTGCTACATGATGCTCAACAGGATCTGGCGAGTGGGTGAGTGTGTTGTTTACCACTACTAGTTTCACATTTTGTTCCTAGTTTTATCTCGCTTGTATTTTATCTTGCATGTATTTTCTAAGCATTCTGTGTGTAAGAACCAAGCTCGTATGATCCCTGTGCTAACCTGTATGAATTACATTTCCCCCTTTTGTATGATCAATATTCATTCTTACAAATTCTGTCTGTGCCATTTGCATGCGGCAGAATCCAGGACTGACATGCATAAGGTGTGGTATAGTCATAAGTCATAACCAAACCCAGATTATCGCGAAGGATATAGTCATAACCAAACCCAGATTATAGTTCGACAAAGGTAATACACAGCAGTTCATAATTTCTCACATAGTGTACTTCTGAAATAACATGTTTTCATAAACATAACAAGCCCCATACAAACACAAAAATCATGCACTAAAAGTCTACATCCCATCCTGTTGGAGAAGGCAACCGATCCCAGGATGCCTTCGGTCGCTTTCCTTGGCTTGTAGATTCATCTACACTCCGGCATCTGGGGCAAACATCCTGCCTTGGTGGTGGTTCAATGATGCGATGCCTGGAACGAGATTTTACAATCTGGCGGTACAGCTCATGGCTAACATACCTGTCAGTTGCAACGTACTTCAGATTAGGTTCAGAAAGCGGCTTATCCTCCCAGTAATCGTGCCCTAAACGCCTCCACGAACATCTTGGCAGTTTGCCCTTCATGTCAGCGTACCACGGGTCGATGAGTTCGGAGGCAAGATCAGCCATCGCAGTCATGCTGCCCTTCGTCCCTAGGATCCAGTAAATTTCCTGGATGTCAACTCTGCACTGCTCTAGGATTCTAATGTTGACAGTCGGGCTTTCAAGAAGTTTAGTGTCACTCGTGATGTTAACACTAGTAAATGTTATGTGCTGGTTCACGAGAAAGTCATGAAATATATCCCTAATCATTTTGCCCCACCTGCATGAAAATGAATTCAGACAAATAATATAGCAATAATTTTTACAAACAGACAGTTCAAGAACAAAAAGACAACAAAGTCTACCAGATCCTGTCAGCCCCCTTCTTGCAAAAAGGCTGGTATACGAGGATGTTCCCCTTCATGGAGAGTTGCACCACGGCGATCCTACGGTGATCGCGGCTGTACTCGAGGTCGAGACCTACGAACCCGTTTTCTTCGAACCGCAGCCAACTCGTGTAATTACTCAGAGTGTTCATCACCATCTGAGGGTCGGTGGCGTAGACGACATTGATCTTCTTCCCGCCATGTACTTCTATGTCGAAGTATGCAGTCGCTTGCCTGCCGTCATTTCGGACATCCGAAAAGTCCATGACTACAGGCAAGAGGGAAAGGATACAAAGGAAGAGGGTGATGCCGTGGCGGAGGAAATGGATGAGGCCATGGAGGAGAAAGATGATGAGGCCGTGGAGGAGGAAATGAGACGGAGAAGTGAAAGATTGGAACCGCCCTTTCCAATATCTGGAATGGTGCACGACCGTTCGTAGTAGGGTGAAGGTGGAGAAAAACGACGGTTTTACACGTCGACGCTAGTGCTGCCTAAAATTTGTTCTGTGCCACTTGCATGCGGTGGAATCGAGGTCTACCATGCACGATCCAAGTCAAACATAGTCACACTTGTGCGTGCCGAACTTCACTCATTGACAGGCGGTCCGCACATTTCTCTCTCTTACTATTTATTTTTTCACTTCCTCTAGACAGTTCCAGTGCGCGCCCTCAATAATTACGCCCCTTTCCTTGTCTTCCACGCGGACGAGAACTGGCGGCGGCGGTGGTTCCTCAGCGCGTCACTCCTTACTCGAACAACTGCCCCCATCCCTGATTCCATCCCCTCTTGAATCCATCCGCCTCCTTATCACAACGCCTCCATTAATCTACCGGATTCCATACTCCGTTTGCCGCTATGGGTAGAGCTTGGGGTAGCAGCAGGATGAAGCAAAAGGCATGCGACGATGACGCGGATGGCCAGGGCGACCGCCACCGCGAGGATTGGGGATGGCCGAACCTCAGTGCCACGAACATGCATAGGATCGTCATGGGTTTGGACATCATCTCTGCTGGCCGCCTCGCTCGCTACATCCCTGGCTACCGCTTCATGATGCGGGACATGGACGAACAACCGTTCGGCACGCCAGGCCTTCTTTACCCTGATACCAGCAAATGGCCAAATGACTGCGATGGCCACGTAAGTTCCAGTATCTTGCTTATTGGTTCAGTCTTATCGTTGATTCATATGTGTTGAACTCTCATCGGAATCCTATGTTCCTTTTGTCGAACGTGTTGTGTGGACGCGCGGTTTGAACAAATTGAACCATTTAAGAATATTCTGTACAGCGGAAGCTCTACTCGTACCTTATATTTTGGTATTTTCATAGTGACACCGTCTTACTTTAGGTGATAGAAGAGTTGTCAATTTCGACTTGCAATGAATGCCTGCTAGGTGATATTCTGTTTCCTAAAATAAAAACAAACAGATTAGACGATTTAAGGCTGTTATGCCCCGAGCTGTTTATGATCATCGTCAGGAGTTTGTTCTGGGAGGCTCTGCTCCTACTCCATATATTGGGTATCTTCATAGTGACACATGCACAATTTAGGCGATATCTGAGGAGACACTCGTATTTAGGCGATATTTTGTGTACTTTAATCTGAAGGTCCAATTGTCAAATTGTATTTGCAATGGAATCCATGCTAGGTGATTGTACCAACTGACAACAAACTCTGTAGAATATTCATGCAAAACTGATATTGCTGGATAAGTGGTCGGAATCAGTAGTGGTGAATATCAAGGAAGAAGAACAGATAGAAATGGGAGATGACTAGAACTAGGTGGGTGGCAACGGCGAGTGGCTGGTCCTTTTATCCCAGGATGGGAGTACTTGGACTCTAAAAAATGGCTACAGATCGTTGAGACTTACATTGCCATCTTTGGAGGGTGTCGGCATTATTGCATTCCACAATGGGTGGTCGTCGCCTATTTCCAAATTCGCTTACAGGTTCAACATGGTAGAACTTGAGCTCCTGAAGGTACAACTCCCACATAGACCACGAGAGATGTGGAAGACCTAGGAGTACGACCTCTTAGCGGTGTTCGACAAGGAAATCACATTCATTAGATGCCCAGAAGACAAGGAATGGACAGTCTTGCGCGACGACTTCCTGCGGCCGGAGAAGTATGTCAACGCCGTCTTCACCTCCAGCTACTATTCCTACAAACCGCAACACATTTATGCGGTCACTAAACCTAGCGGCGACGTGCGTGTTTGGGAGCCGTCCATTTGGGGCGAGGCATGGTGTCATATAGCATGTAAAATCCCATTCAAAATTTTTCTTACTGACTGTAAGTAACACGCAGGTACCCACGCAGCCCCGCGCATCATTCCAGCTCCGGTCATCGAAGATGCAGTAGCAGATGCTGAACTTGGGACACGGCGCTGGTTCCTGGCACCTCTCGGAGGCGGCATGAAATAGGATGTTGAACTCATGTGGATTCATATCAGGGGAGCACTAAACAACATTGGGGATACAATAGAACATATGGGGACACAACTTTCTTCATACCCATTGCTGCGGTGTCACGTTTTCTCGAGGCCCGCATGCCCATCCAAAGACCTAGTAGAGCAAGTCTGGAGCAGAGTCGACAATATGAAGGGACAATTTGTTTTCTTGGGATCAACTACCCTTTCTTTGTCGGAGCCCCTGGAGCCGTTGAACCTGTAATTGCTCAGGCAGCCCTAGCTCCTGATGCTGCTGCTGCTGCTGGTGGTGGTGGTGGAGCTGATGAAGAACTAGCTACTGCTGCTCCTGGTGAAGCTGAAGAAATACTTGGTGATGCTGCTGCTGGTAAAGCTGACGAAATACTTGCTAATGCTGCTGCTGGTGAAGATGACAAAATACCTGCTGAGGCTGCTGCTGGTGAAGCTGACGAAATACCTGCTAAGGCTGCTACCAGAGTCCAGGAAGAACATGCTGGTGTTGTTGCTGAGGTGCCAGCACTTCCAGTGTTTATAGCAGATTGTGCGTTTGCTGCACACTCACGCGCCTATCATGTTGACACTCCAGATCCGACCTGGAGCCGAATCCACGTCGGGGGGGGGGGGGGAGGGCCTACAATGGGCTCATCAGTGGGGTCGTACGATTTGATGGAGAATGACAGACGGCCAAACGCAGCATTCAGGCAGATGCGATGAACCATTTGTCTTTATCTTTAACATTAGTTACGCTTATTTGTGTAAAGACTAAGCTGTGTTTATTTGTGTAAGACTAAGTTAGGCCTAACTGCGTAATATTCAGTGAAGCCCAGCTTTTCTTTCCACGCCCATAACAAAAGAATTGCAGTGATACGTCCATTTTGCATCACTATTCTATGTCTTAATTCACTATTATTCATTGATATATTTCGTATTGAGAGGTGATACTTATGTTATTTCATCTATTTTTGCATGGTTGATGACTTTTGGAGCATGGACCACTGCAGTCAGGATTCTGATGGAAAAGGTGCTGTTTGGAGGCAAAATTCGCGAAGATCATAAAATCCGAGAAAATATACGAAAAATCCTATTTTTCCAGAAGACTAAGGATGTCAGAAGATGAAGTGGAGGTGGGCCACGGGGGGCCCACACCACCCCATGGCGCGGGCAGGCCTAGGCCGCGCCTGGAGGTGGTGTGGCCGCCCTGGCCCACTCCAACCTCTCCCCTCTGGCGTATATCATCCCCCCGAAACCCTAAGACTGGGGAGCGACCACAGAAAGATTCCGCCGGCTCTCCGGGGCGGAAAACACTTAGAGAGAAAGATATCTCCGGCAGACAGATTTCTGCCGAGGGAATTCCTTCCCGGAGAGGGGATATCGTCGCCATCAACACCACCAACAAGCTGGACTTCATCGAGATCATCATCACCACCATCATCACCATCAGCACCCTCATCACCATCTCCATATTGCTGTAACAATTGGTTGAATCTTGCTATAGTTCATAGGGGAAACTTTCCCGGTGTTGATTACTCTTTGTAGTTGATGCTATTGAGTGAACCATTGAATTATTGTTTATGTTCAGATTGTTATACATCATTATTCCATCTCTGATCATGATCCATATGATGTCTTGTGAGTAGTTCGTTTTGTTCTTGAGGACATGGGAGAAGTCTTGTTGTTAGTAGTGGAGTTGCGTTGTGAAAGATTCAATAGATTGTTATTTAAGTTGTGGTGTACTTCTTCTAGTGGTGTCATGTGAACGTCGACTACATGACACTTCACCTATATGGGCCTAGGGGAATGCATTGTGTATTTGGCTACTAATCGTAGGGGTTGCCGGAGTGACAAAAACCTGAACCCCCGTTAGGAAACCATTGCACAAGGGACGTAAGGGTCTTAGAGTTTAAAGCTATGGTTAGGTTTCTACCTTAATTACTTTCTTGTACTTACGGATGTTTGCAAGGGGTATAATCACAAGTATGTATTAGTCTTGGATGGGGCGGTACATTAGCACAGGTTCACCCACACAACACTTAGCAAGCTAGAGAAGATTAATCGACTATATGAAGCGAAAGCACTTGACAGTCTTCCCATGTGTCCTCGAGAATGTTTGGTCATCTATAGAAATACAACCGGCTTGTCCTTTGCTGCATAAAGGATTTGGCCACTTGCTGCATTTATTCCTACTGTCTTTTGTTTACTCGTACATTGTTTACTTGCTTTATTGAAAACCCCTAAAAATCCATTTGCTAAGTATTTGCAGAGAATTCCTGATCCATACCACTAGCCAGCACCTTCTGCTCCTCGTTGGGTTCGACACTCTTACTTATCGAAAATACTGCGATACACCCCCTATACTTGTGGGTCATCAAGACTATTTTCTGGTGCCGTTGCCAGGGAGTGAAGCGCTATTGGAGAGTAGAACTGGTAAAGGAAACTTCTATTGTGAGTATTGTTTACTTCTGCTAGTTACTTTATTTTCGTTATGGATAATTCGCTGAGTTTCTTATTTGGTAATGCTACTACCACTGCTAAGGTAGTAGATAAGCCACCACCTACTGAGAATGATGTTTTCAAAATACCTACAAGAATTATTGATCGTGTTATGGATAACTACTATGTTGGGGATGGAACTGTCCACCCCGGTGATCATTTACTCTTTATACACGAATTATGCGGGTTGTTCAAGTGTGCAGGTATTACTACAGATCAAGTTAAGAAGAAGTTATTCTCATTATCACTGAAAGGAAGAGCCGAGGAATGGTATAAGCCGCTGAAGAACGGTTAAGCTCTGGAATGGGAGGAAATAGTGCCTCTCTTTTATTCAAAGTTTTATCCTCCTAGTGAGATTCATAAAGATCGGAATCAAATATACAACTTTTGGCCTCTTGATGGAGAGAGTACAGCTCAACCTTGGGGGAGATTGAAGTTACTAATGCTCAAATGTCCCATTCATGAGCTCCCCAACAATATTATTATCAACAACTTTTATGCAAGGCTCCCTCTACATGATAAAGATTTATTGAATGCTTCTTGTGCTGGATCATTCACTCGTATGGAAGAAGAAGCTAAATGGGACCTTCTAGATCGTATTCAAGAAAATGTTGAAGCTTGGGAGAATGACAAAGGTAGAAAGTCAGGTATAAATTATGATTATGAATGCATTGAATCTTTTATGGGAACTGATAACTTTCAAAGTATTAAAAATGCTTATGGTCTAGACTCTCAAGCTATTGCTTATTATTTTAATGCTTTTGATTCCTACATTGAAGTGCCTAAAAAGAAGTGGAATAAGTATCATGAACCTTATAAAGATATTGTTAAGGGTGTTCCTTCAAGAAATACTGAAGTTTATACTGCTAATCATGTTTTACCTAAACCTTATATTGAGAAAATGCCTTTCCCAGTTAAGGTAAAGGAACATTCTATGATGGCTAGTATGGTAGATGAAAGTATGAATAAAGCTATTGAACTTGATAAACAAATGGTTGATGAACCTATTTTAGCAAATGTGAAAGACTTTGTTGCTAAATATGAAAAAGAGGGACACACTATCCTTTGTAAGGATACCTCTAATATTGTTTCACATAGTAGTGTTATGAGAGCTAGTATTCCTGTGTTTTCTGTTAGAATAAGTGATCAGTGCTATGATGGTACTTGTGATAGATATATTGTTAAGTTTATGCATGCTACTTAAAGTTACTATGAAAGAGGGAAAAGTGTTCTTATGCATCTCAATAATATCAAGTTTCCTCGTTTTATACTGAAAGTTTTTATGTTGCAGTTCTTTTGCCTTCTTATGCAAGTTGCCTCTGGTTTCAATAACTTGTTTGCTTACAAAATCCCCTTTCATAGGAAGTGGGTTAGACTTAAATGTGTGTGTGTTTTTGCTTCTTATTTCTCTCTTTCACTCCAATTCATACCCCTATGAGAGCTTCTTCAAAATTATCATGCCCATCTTAATGGCTATAAAGAAAGAGCTTTATGGGAGACAACCCAATTCGCTTTTGCTTTTAGTTTGGTTTTGTTTCTTTGAGTCTTGGAAGTTATTACTTCGGTAATAACCGCTCATTATCCGTTTTGTTTGGTTTTTGTGTCAAGATCAACCTCTAATGAGAGAGAAGTAATATTTGGGGAAGTTGCTGTCCCGAAACAGATTTTTGTGCTTCACCGTAAATATTCGTGAGAGATCTCTGTATATCGGATTGAGATGTAATTTTTTGTGCTTCTGGCCCAGGTTGTTATTTAACTTTCGTTAGTTTTGCACTTTTTGATTTGAACAACAGAAGATTTTCGAAAAAAATGATCTTTACCTGCTGGCCTGTTTTGACAGATTTTGCCACTCTTGCATTTGCTTCTTTATTCGCTTTCCTTTTGAATTCTTTTTGGGTTTTCGGAAGGAGTTGCTACAGTAGATTATGTTTTGATGGTTTTCAGTTGAAGTTGGACTCAAAAAGGTTTTATCACTTCACTTATACTAATGTTGCTAATGAGAACTGTGTGAAGTTTTGTGTGAAAGAAATTTCCAAGAAGTGGAGATAATGGTGTAATAAGGAAGAGAAAGGTTTTATGACTCTAATAATAAGTGTATGAAGATGAAGATATTGATGAGTCAAGTGGTGACTCCATAAGAATCCACTAATTACCAAATTCAGAGACCTGCAGAGTCCGTGTTCAAATAGGTAATGGTTCTGGTAAGAAAAGTTCCGCGAAAATACTATTCCAACTATATTTTTGCAGTTTTTAGTCAATAGGGAAAGCTACGAAGCGAAAAAGGGACGGAAACGGAGCCAGGGTGGCTCACACCACCTTGTGGCGCGGGCCCACCCCTGGCCGCGCCACCAGGTGGTGAGTCCACTCCGGACTCCGCCTCCGACTCGTTTTCCCCTAGTACCTTCCTTTTGATGTGAAATTTCGTAATATATAACCCCTCGGATCCTCCGAGGTTCGTATATCGTGTTTTCGTCGTGTTTTTGTTTCGATCTATTTCTGCCAGGACATACTCTTTGAAGGTTTAGAAGCACAATGGCGTCTGTCAAGGATAAAGGGAAGGAGCCTATAGAGGAAGATATCCACGACCCCAAGCAGGGGCTGGTACCTTTAAGTCTCTTGCCCTGCATCAATGGAAGCCCTACGAGTCACTAACGAGTTCTGCGATAAGTACCGAGACTTGAGGAGGAAGGTGGCATGCTTCAATGGGAGAATAATAGGCTTCGCAAGATGCTGGAAGATTACGTCACATCGACTAAGAAAATGTTACCACCACCACCGAAGGAGTAATTCGTCATCAGGTCTGGCATCCCCTTGGTTTGTTCCAAGCTTGGAGGAGTGCCGCGGTATCATATCACTATCTTCTATCTTTTTACCTTATTAGTAGAGTCATATCATGAATAGAGGAGTCTTTATGTAGTATGATTTGCATTATGGAAGTGTCCCCTCTCTCGTTAGATATGTATCCCTTGGTGTGAGTTGCCGTTATGGAATATTAATGAGAAGTTCTATCATTCACTCTTTCGCATAGCTTATATTAGTTTTCAATTCGTGGTTATATGATTGATCTTGTTGTTAGTATTGGTATCACTTTGGGATAATTGAGTTAATTTAGTTGGTTTTGGCAAACCTGGCTCGGTTAGTAGCAACACCTTTTTGAGAGTTGAAAAGAAAAAGATAGAAGTACTCTAAAGAAAAATAATTTCATCATCTTTCTTTCTTGATTTGCTCATAAGTCTAGTATTCTCTAGTTAATATCTTTTGTGCTTCCAAGGAATATTGCATGTTTGTCTTTATCACTTGTATGTTTGTTTGTTTCCTTCAACTCTTATACTTGCTACCCAGCCTTGCTAGCCAAAAACCTGTACTGAGAGGGTATTCTTCTCGTGCATTCACCTCCTTTAAACCAAAACCCATACCATTTGTGTCCACCATACCTACCTAGTAGCATTATTGCTATTCCAAGTAAATTCCTGTTTTATCTACCTCCCAAATTAAACTTGTTATGTGAAAATTAGTGATTAAAGCTCTCACGAACTTGATGGCACACTTTACTTTCTTGCATTTAATAAACTTGAACCATTGGGTCCTTCTTTGTTGCGTATATGCTTGCGCTTTATGAGTTGAAGTTAGCCGAACCATGTATCATGGGGACCGCTTTCAACACTTCATTGGTACTTGTACCTAGTTGATATCATGTTCTTTTGCTTATGGATCCCGGCGGTGTGAAATAAAAGTGGAACATGTAAGATCATGGAGTTTATATGTGTGTTAGAGAAACGCCTGGGCCGCTAGCCTAAGCCATGCCTAATCATGGTGGAAACTTGCAGCGTAACTATAGTGAGCATTCTGTGAAGCATCCTCAATAAAAACCTATGCAAATAGCAAATAAAAAGATCGCTGAGATGCTCACTGTCTGCTTGCCTTGTCATTTTGATTATGGGATAACTCCTGTGTCATGTGCAAGGGGTACCCCGTTGGCGGTTCTCAATGATACGCATATATTTACAATGACAAGAGCTTGCTCGTGACTGAAGTTGAGTAGCATGAGGATCGGTACTCATAAGTAAGGGGCATGAGATTTCAACTTATAACTTGTCAATCATATCCTCTTAGTTGTGTCACTTTAACCTTAACAACCAAAAGATTCCTATGATAGGGCAATGAGAGCTGAAAGCTAGTAATTATCACAATTTTGGGAGCTCTTTATCAGACTTGCAATCCCTGCTTCCCTCTTTGAAGGATCTTTCTTTTACTTTGTAGTTGAGTCAGTAAACCTATTCCCTTCTATCTCAGCAAGTATTTTGAGTTGATGTGTTTTATTCATTCATATGGTGATTTATTCATTCATGTTTCTTATGTTCCTTGTTTTTCACATTGCTCTTATCTTGATGTTTACTACTTTGAAAGCTATCATTGAAAAATCAGCTATTTGTGAACTCCAGCAAATTATCAACTATTCTTCGACCATGAGATAAGTTTGCCATTACCAATTATGATTCACTTTATGTATCTTTATTGTGTTTCCTTTACTCATCGCAAGTTGAGTTATATAATAGTGAGTTGTCTTCTATTATGATCTATGTATTTGATGAATGTGATGCTTCTTGTCTGTATTTTTTTATCGACTCTTCACTCCATAAACCTGAGGCCATGTTTATTGAGCTCAGTTTCGCTTGGGGACAAGCGAAGTCTAAGCTTGGGGGGAGTTGATACGTCCATTTTACATCACTATTCTATGTCTTAATTCACTATTATTCATTGATATATTTCGTATTAAGAGGTGATACTTATGTTATTTCATCTATTTTTGCATGGTTGATGACTTTTGGAGCATGGACCACTGCAGTCAGGATTCTGATGGAAAAGGTGCTGTTTGGAGGCAAAATTCGCGAAAATCAGAAAATCTGGGAAAATCAGAAAATCAGAAAATCAAAAAATTAGAAAATCAGAAAATCAGGGAAAATATACGAAAAATCCTATTTTCCCAGAAGATTAAGGATGCCAGAAGATGAAGTGGAGGTGGGCCACAGGGGGCCCACACCACCCCATGGTGTGGGAAGGCCTAGGCCGCGCCTGGATGTGGTGTGGCCGCCCTGGCCCACTCTAGCCTCTCCCCTCTGGCGTATATCATGCCCCCGAAACCCTAAGACTCGGGGAGCGACCACAGAAAGATTCCGTCGCCTCTGCGGGGCGGAAAACACCGAGAGAGAAAGATCTCTCTGGCAGACAGATTTCTGCCGGGGGAATTCCTTCCCGGAGAGGGGAGATCATCGCCATCAACACCACCATCAAGCTGGACTTCATCGGGATCATCATCATCACCACCATCATCACCATCTCCATATTGCTGTAACAATTGGTTGAATCTTGCTATAGTTCATAGGGGAAACTTTCCTGGTATTGATTACTCTTTGTAGTTGATGCTATTGAGTGAACCATTGAATTATTGTTTATCTTCAGATTGTTATACATCATTATTCCATCTCTTATCATGATCCATATGATGTCTTGTGAGTAGTTCATTTTGTTCTTGAGGACATGGGAAAAGTCTTTTTGTTAGTACTGGAGTTGCATTGAGAAAGATTCAATAGATTGTTATTTAAGTTGTGGTGTACTTCTTCTAGTGGTGTCATGTGAACGTCGACTACATGACACTTCACCTATATGGGCCTAGGGGAATGCATTGTGTATTTGGCTACTAATTGTAGGGGTTGCCGGAGTGACAGAAACCTGAACTCCCGTTAGGAAACCATTGCACAAGGGACGTAAGGGTCTTAGAGTTTAAAGCTGTGGTTAGGTTTCTACCTTAATTACTTTCTTGTACTTACGGATGTTTGCAAGGGGTATAATCACAAGTATGTATTAGTCTTGGATGGGGCGGTACATTAGCACAGGTTCACCCACACAACACTTAGCAAGCTAGAGAAGATTAATCGACTATATGAAGCGAAAGCACTTGACAGTCTTCCCATGTGTCCTCGAGAACGTTTGGACATCTATAGAAATACAACCGGCTTGTCCTTTGCTGCATAAAGGATTGGGCCACTTGCTGCATTTAGTCTTACTGTCTTTTGTTTACTCGTACTTTGTTTACTTGCTTTATCGAAACCCCCTAAAAATCTGTTTGCTAAGTATTTGCAGAGAATTCCTTATCCATACCACTAGCCAGCACCTTCTGCTCCTCGTTGGGTTCGACACTCTTACTTATCGAAAATACTGCGATACACCCCCTATACTTGTGGGTCATCATGCAGCATAGAACATACAAAGGTAATGTGCATACTAGGCATTTTTGCTTAGGATAACAACCACTTCAAGTAAATGATACATGGTGTACGCATTTGAACGCATCACTAGAATGTGCCACCTATTTATGATTGATGACATGGATCTAGCTTTTTTGCACGTACTTGCATTGCATCGCTCATTGATTTGTTCACATATTTTTTGGCAATGGCTGATGAACTCTAGTCTCTTGGTAACATCCTTCGTCAGCGAGCACTTGTTGATGCAATGCAAAGTACATAACATGGTCATCATCGTCATTCCATTTAGGTTCTCTATGTTTCATCATCACGGAGTTACTAATTTCAAATGAAAATCTAGTAAACAACATATGTGTACATTGTTAGAGTATGCTACGGCCACGGTACATACATGTTTTTCTACAATCACAAGAAGAAAACTTGATGCATTTTCACCTTGTTGGCATTGTGCCGAACTGGGTGGATGTGGCTTTAGGGTTCGGAGAGGAAGGCGTCCTGGCTGGTGCGTCTGCGACCATGGTGACAGCGAGCTCGGATTCTGGAGGAGGCCAACAAGACTGATCATGGTCGGCATGGTGACAGATCTCACCTGGGAATGAATTCCCGTCCCCGCGCCGTGGCATGGGTGCGGCCATGGTGAGGGCGAGCTCCGATTCGGGATGGAGAGGAGAGCCGGGCCGAGCAGGTTCGTCCAAGTCCTAGCTCCGCACCATGGCCGCGACCACAGATTGCCGCCTCGGAGGAAGAAGAAAACACGTAAAGGATGCATGCGCCAATGCTGCAAGCCTACATGGCAGCCACGACGGCAACGACATAACGGTGAAAGCTGACCGGGGGGCCCAACTTGACGGTCGTTAGCCTGATATTTTGTATTGAAGCGTAAGGTTGAATTCGTGCCGAAAAAGACCCTCTGAGTATTTGGCACACCATCTTTGGGCAACGCAGCTGATTGTAAGCAACTTGGGTACCGCGTTGCCCGGGCGACCCAACTTTCGGGCCACAAAATAATCTGTATCAGTCCCACTGTATCGTAGTTTACAGAATGGTTCTTAAACCATCTGCTTTCCTTTTGTGTTGTGTTGTGTGTGTTTGTATTGTGTGCTTCAATGAATGAATGAGAAGTGTTAGTTTGCCAAACCTGAGTTCAAACTCAAAGTCTAAAAGCTTTTGAAACAAAACCATGAACATTAGAAATTTCCCTCTTATCTCATTATCTATCTCAATCTTCATATGATTCGTGGAAACCCTACAGGGAGAAGCTCATCGCAGGACCCAATGCTGCAGATTCTGCAGATGCTAGTTTCCGACCGTGAAGCTAGTAGAGCAGAGCGCCAAGCAAATCTAGCCACCCTGCAACAGATAGCTCAGATGGCCCACAACAATCAAGGCCATGGAAATCAGGATCATCATGGATCCAAGCTTAAAAAATTTCAGAATACCAATCCCCCTATCTTTAGCAAGTCTGAAGACCTGTTAGATGCGGCTGATTGGTTACAAACCATGCAGAATAACCTAGAAGTCGCAGGAGTTGATGCCAACGGGCAAGTACTGTTTCCCACACACTATCTGGCAGGAGATGCAAGAGCCTGGTGGAATAGCACCCGTACCATGAATCACGGTCAAGTGATGATGTGGGAAGCTTTCAAGACCAAGTTTCGCCGCACCCATGTGCCGCAAAGTTTAGTCACCCGAATGAGAGATGAATTCAGAGAACTAAAGCAAGGATGGATGACGGTAGTTGAATACCATGACAAATTTCTGTCCCTCGCAAGATATGCCCCTGATGAGATTAACACTGAAGTCAAGAAGAAGGAGAGGTTCCTGAATGGACTGCATGATGAGATGCAGACCGTGTGATGCACTCGACGATCGATGTAGAGCTCGTTGGGAACCCCAAGATGAAGGTATGATGAGCACATCAGAAAGTTTTCCCTCAATTATGAACCCAAGGTTTAATCGAACTAGTAGGAGCAAGGAAACACCCCAAAGGTGTTACTAGCTGAGCTTTGGCAGGGCGCACTACCGGTGCTAGTAGCAACGTGGAGACCTGCACAACACAACCACAGAACTTTGTCCCCAACTTGCGATGAGGTTGTCAATCTCACCGTGTTTTGTGGAAAACAAAGGATTAAACGTATCGAATGGAAAGAAGTAAAAGTTTGCAGAAAGTAAACACAAAGAAGTAAACAGATTGTAGATTGTATGTAAAGTAAAAGGACCGGGATCCATAGTTCACTAGAGGTGGCTCTCCTTAGATAGATAACATGCTGGGTGAACAAATTACAGCGGGGCAATTGACAAACACCGAGAAAGCAATATATGCATATACTAATCATCTTGACTCCTTTCAGACTTGATTGGGCATTATAACATAATACATAGACCGCTATCCAACTGCATCTATGACTAATAATCCACCTTCAGGTTATCATCCGAACCCCCTCCAGTATTAAGTTGCAAGCAACAGATTATTGCTTTACGAACTGCGTGTAAAGTAAACAATACAATTGTTCTATGAACAAATGATCGTTGTTTTCTCCCTAGTAGCAACAACACATCTAGTACCTTAGAGATTTTTGTCACTTCCCCAGATTACCAGAGGCATGAACCCACTATCGAGCATAAATACTAACTCTTGGAGTTGCTAGCATCTACTTGGCCAAGATAGCTACTAACGACGGAAAGCATGCAAGATCTTAAATAACAAAGACATGATAGAATCAATAATCAATCTGAAATAGCATCTCAATATCCATCGGATCCCCGCAAACACAACATGTATGAATTACAAATAGATGATCTTGATCATGAACGGAGCTCACAAGATCTAAACATGAAAGCACAAAGGAGGAGAACCCAACCATCTAGATACTACATGGATCTGTAGTCCAAGGATGAACTACTCACGCATCACACCGGAGGCTTGCATGGTGATGAAGAAAGCCTCCAGGGTGAATTCCCCTCTCCGGCAGGGTGCCGGGAAGAGCTTCAGATCCCCCCGATCTACAGATGGAGATGACGGCGGCTACAGACTCTTTCGCGGATTTTTGATCGGGTGCTTAGGGTTTTTGTCCCGAGGGCAACTTATAGGCGGAAGGAGAGACCGAGGGGGTGCCTGGGCTGGCCACACCACCCCCTGGTGTGGGCCAGGCCTGGCCGCGCGGCCAGGTGGTGTGGCCGCCCTCTGGCTCCTCTCTGTCTCGTATTCTGGCACTTGATGACATCCGGAAAAATAGGCACTTTGGCTTTTGTCCCGTCCAATTCCGAGAATATTCATTTTCTGACTTTCTAGAACCAAAAACAGCAGAAAACAGGCAGGTGGCACTGTGGCTCTTGTTAATAGGTTAGTCCAAGAAATCATGTGAAAAGTGTTCCAAAGTTGGAACAAAACACAAGAAAGTGGATAAAACTAAGCATGGAACATCAAAAATTATAGATACATTTGCAATGTATCAACATCCCCAAGCTTAACTCCTGCTCGTCCTCGAGTAGGTAAGTGATAAAAAGAAATAATAATTTTTGAGGTGACATGCACCATCAAAGACTTGATCAAAGTATTTGCAAAACATTTAAAGCTGGGATCATAGTACTTCAATCATAACATGAAAGACAAAGTTCTAGCAATAAGCAAAGAGACTATGATGCAACATGAAAATGTACAAACAAAAGATTCATGAATAACATGCTTTGCAAGACGTTTGTTTGTTTCACATAAAGAAACATAGAATAAAAGTATTCAGGTTGTCCCTCAATAGAGTAGCAAATATAAATGCATAGGACACCTTCAAAGTTGACTAGATACAATAGTTTAAAACAAGCAATAACAAGTTATGCATCAATCAACTAGTCTTGGGACAATGCACATAGAACTAAGAATGGCCACTATGCTCTCAAAGTA
Organism: Avena eriantha; assembly: GCA_910589775.1. NCBI lineage: Eukaryota > Viridiplantae > Streptophyta > Magnoliopsida > Poales > Poaceae > Avena > Avena eriantha. The sequence continues at coordinate 67,892,506 of OU342743.1, read as the reverse complement.
GTGCATAAAGATAGAAGGTGGAGACTCAATATAATGGGTGGAAGAAAGGCCTTTTGTAAAAGGAAGTAGGGATTCAAGTCTCATAAAGAGCTTCCAAAAATTATGGTACGTATAGCTTTTGGCTCTCATTGCCCCTATCATAAGCATCTTGAAGGTGATTAAGGTTAAAGTGACACAACTAAGAGGATATGCTTGACAAGTTATAAACTGAAATCTCATGCCCCTTACTTACGAAGACCGATCCTCATGCTACTCAACTTTAGTCACGAGTAATCTCTTGTCATTGTAAGTATATGTGTATCATTAAGAACCGCCAACGGGGTACCCCTTGCACATGATACGGGAGGTTTTCCATAATCAAAATGACAAGGCAAGCAGACAATGAGCATCTCAGCGATCTTTTTATTTGCTATTTGCATAGGTTTTTATTTAGGATGCTTCATAGAGTGCTCATTATGGTGATGCTGCAAGTTTCCACCATGATTAGCCATGGCTTAGGCTAGCGGCCCAGGCATTTCTCTAACACACATACAAACTCCATGATCTTACAAGTTCCACTTTTAGTTCACACCGCCGGGATCCGTAAGCAAAATATCATAATATCAACGGGGTACAAAGTATAAGTGCAATGTTGAAAGAGTTCCCCATGAAACATGGTTCTGCTAATTTCAACTTATAAAGCGCAAGCATATACGCAACAAAGAAGGACCCAATGGTTCAAGTTTATTAGAGGCAATAAAGTAAAGTGTGCCATCAAGTTCGTGAGAGCTTTAATCACTAGTTTTCTCATAACAAGTGGAAGGTAAACAAAAGCATGAATATACTTGGAATAGCATAAGATAGTAGGTAGGTATGGTGGACTCTTTGGAAAAACTTGTTTTAGGGATTTGGATGCATGAGTGGAACTCATACTTTGTTGTGGAGGCTAGCAAAATACTGGGAGCGACAAACAAAGAGAGCAATAATGGCCATAATCATGCAGAGCGACAAAACATCATTGATCAAAGCATAAAGTGATAGTACAAGTCAACCCAAATAAAGCATCATAAAGGCTATGGTGACTTTGGATAGTCATAACATGGTGTGAGCATGTGCCAAGTCAACCCAAATAAAGCATCAAAGGAGAATACCACTATACTATGGTTTAATATGCTAAAACAATGCATGATTCATCCAAGGCACATTAAGAAATCTCAAATGTTTATAACAAGTCATGCTACGGAAAAGAATACTAAGCATAAAGCCAAAACAATATCAAGCATGGCATGACAAAGCATGGCCACTGTCAAAAACGAGCTCTTTTTACCACATAAGCATGAACTTTCCTACTCTTTTCCAAACCAAACCAAACTATTTGCAAACCAAAGTGTGAAAGAGGGGGTGCAACCAATTTATTCAGAAAACTAAGAAAACAAAAGCAAACTAAAAAAAAACGAAAACGAAAAAGAAGATGCTCCAAGAAAAAACACAACTGTGCATGAAACAATAAAAATGAAGCGTTTGGAAGAAACCTGGATTTTTATTGATGAAGAAGGGGATGCCTTGGGCATCCCCAAGCCTTGACGCTTGTAATTCTTGGATATTTCTTGGGGTGACACGCGTGGCATCCCCAAGCTTGAGCTTTAGTCCATCCTTCATCTCATTACTCATTCCTTCCATACACCTGAAATTTTTCCTTCATACAAAACTTCACACAATCTCATTAGCAACATTAGTGCACTTAAGATAAATAAGTCTCGAGGTTCAGTTCTAACACCAAAAAAACTTCCATTAGAACACTAGCTACTGTAGCACTTCCCTCAAAAAGCTCAATTCCCCAAAGGAACTCAAGAAGGAACTAACAAGAAGCAAATGCAGAAAATGGCAGAAATTTGTCAAAACAGACCAGCAGGTAAAGACGAATTTTTTAGAAGACCTTATGTTGCTCAAATCAAAATGTGTTGAACTAACTAAAGTTAGATAACAACCTGTAGCAGAAGCACAAACAATTACAGCTCAATCCGACGTACATAGCTCTCTTATAAATGTTTACGGTGAAGCACATAAATCTGTTTCGGGACAACAACTTTCCCAATCATTACTTCACTCTCATTAGAGGTTACTTTTGGCACAAAAAGCAAATAAAAAGGATAAGGAGAGGTTATTACAGAGGTAATAACTTCCAAGACTCATCTAAAACTCTTGGGTTATCTCCCAACAAGTACTTTTCTTTAATGCCTTTAAGTTAGGCATAAGAAGCAAAGAAAGAATCAAGTGTTCTCAAATGAAGAAGCATTAAGACCAAATTTCTCGCCCTTACCTCTATTATTTTTATTCTTAACCTTTGGGAAAATGTGATTGTTTGGTGGAGAATAAAGGTGCATGGTCCCCTTTCCCACATCTATTATTGCTCCAAGAAGTTCTAATAGGGATCTTCCAAGTGTAATTTGTCCTTTTCCTGCCCATTCAATAACAAGATAATCAGTAGAAATCATTCTTGGTAAACACTCCTTCAGCTATTCCAATAGGAAATAAGGTAGCATTATTAGCAAGATATATTTATTTTCCTTCTTCAGTAAGCCCCCAAAGATTCAAAGATTCATAAATATCTCTGGGCATAAGACAAAATTCAGACATGATATCACAGCGGGCTTGAAAAGTTTTAGTGTTTATCTCAATCTTTACTGTAGGGAGCCACTTTGATGGTTAAGTATTTGTTGGAATATAATTGTGATGCTCCCTAAGCGTATTATAGCAACTTTCTAAGCTAGTAGTGCTAGCCTCAAGAGTGTTCAACCTAGCAAATATTTTTGCGAAAGAAATATCAGTTTGGCTAGGCATAATGTAAGTGAGGATCAATTTCTTTATTGCATTAATGGCATCATCCTCATTACATTGGAGGAAATCTCCTCCCACAATAGCATCTAACACATATCTATAGCAAAGAGCAATCCCAAGGTAAAACTGCTACGGAACAAGCCTTGAATCATTTTAGGCTCAGTCTTTTCATGTAGATCAGAGATTCTAGACCAAGCTTCCTTAAAACTTTCCTCAATTCCTTGTTTCAAAGTGAGAATCATTTCCTCGGGTGACATAGTGATTGGAGAAAGGCTAGACATAGTGGCAACTCAAGATAGGAACTATTTTTTTGTGTTTTCAAATAAGAAAGCAAAACAAGTAAACTAATTTTTTGTGTTTTTGAAGAACAAAACAAGCAAACAAAGCAAAAAGAAAACTAAGCAAAACAAAAACAACAAAGTAAAGAGATAGTTATTAAGGAATCCCCTTGTGAAGATGTCCTTGACTCCCCGGCAACAACGCCAGAAAAGATCTTGATGCACTCGACGATCGACGTAGAGCTCATTGGGAACCCCAAGAGGAAGGTATTGTTGGGTCCGCAGCATAGAAAACAAAAAATTTCCTACGGTGTGAACTACACGCCAAGATCTATCTACTAGGTACAAAGCAACGGGTGGGCATACATCCAAAGAGAACTCACCCTCGAAGACAACGAGTTTTGTTAACGAGTAGGAACTCGTGGTTGATGTAGTCATACACTTACCGATCTCAAGATCGTGAGGAAGTCTGAGCGCCGCAACTCAGCAGCGCATCCGCACTCGCACACACGTTCAAGCCACCAGACAACCTCCACCTCCTCGCTCCAGCGATCCAGCGGAAGCAGCAACTCCTTCCAGACAAAATGCCACCGGGAACATGTATCTCGCTAATCCGAGACCATGGGGGAATAATTCTAGAGGGGGAGAGAGATCCTTCACAAGGAGGTGTGAGGATGAAGGAGGTAATGGGTGGCCTTTTATAGGAGGAGGGGGGTGCCCCCTCTCTCCATGGCCGGCTCATGGGGGGTGACCCCTCACCTCCCCCATTCACGTGGTGGTAACCCCTCCACATTAAAATGCCTCTTCACATTCCCTTTTAAAGTCTCCACTTTAAATGCATTAAATTTCTCCAAATTTAATGCTCTCTCATTTAATAAAACTCTTTTTATTAAATTTATTCAGAATTTTTTTAATTACTTTAATTAACAAATATTTACATATAGCCCCTTGCAATATTTCAATATCACATGCAGAACCAATTTCTGCAATTTCACCCGAAACAATTTCCTGTTTCTATTGAAACAATTCCTACGCTTTGAAATTCTTTCGTCTGAAACATATGTGCTCCAAAATGGTGTCCGGTAACTCTTAAGTGTGCCACCCTATGGTTCGCGAATAATGTAGACATGATCGAGACCCTTCTCCGATCAATAATCAGCAGCGGGACCTGGAGATCCATACTGACTCCTTCACATTCAACGATGACTTCTGTGATCGTGAGAACCTTTAACGCTTGTAACTAAATCCCTTTGTCTCTTGATATATTACATGCCCGAGATTCGATCATCGGTATCTCCATACCTAGTTTGATCTCGTTACCGACATGCACTCTTTTCTCGTTCCCGTGATATAACATTCTAGTGATCACATCACTTGCTTGCAAGCTATCTTGATGTGATATCACCGAGAGGGCCCAGAGTATATCTATCCGTCATCTGGATTGACAAATTCCACTCTTGATCCAGGAGCCTCAACATAACACCTTCGTAGTATTGAACCCATCTTTATAGTCACCTTGTTACGGTGTATCGTTTGATGTTATCAAGATACTCTTCCGGAGTTAGCAATTAACATGATCTCATGGTCTAAGGATAAAGATTACTTCGTATGATGTTATAGAAATATAAACATAATGACTTGATCGTAATGCTATACTTTGGATGAATGTTCATCACATCATTCCACCAATGGTGTGACCTTGTTATTAACAACATCCAATGTCCATGATCAGGAAACCTTGATCATCTTGTTAATCAACAAGCTAGTCTATAAGAGAGGCATAACTAGGAACCCTTTTTGTTTATTAAACACACATGTATTGATGTTTCCGATCAATACAATTCTAGCATGTAAAATAAACATCTATCATATATAAGGAATATATAATAACAACTTTATTACTGCCTCTCAGGGCATATTTCCTTCAGGTATGATGAGCACAGCAGAAAGTTTTCTCTCAATTATGAAACCAAGGTTTAATCGAACCAGTAGGAGCAAGGAAACACCCCAAAGGTGTTACTAGCTGATCTTTGGCAGGGCGCACTACCGGTGTTAGTAGCAACGTGGAGACCTGCACAACACAACCACAGAACTTTGTCCCAACTTGCGATGAGGTTGTCAATCTCACCGTGTTTTGCGGAAAACAAAGGATTAAACGTATCGAATGGAAAGAAGTAAAAGTTTGCAGAAAGTAAACACAAAGAAGTATACAGACTGTAGATTGTATGTAAAGTAAAAGGACCGAGATCCATAGTTCACTAGAGGTGGCTCTCCTTAGATAGATAACATGCTGGGTGAACAAATTACAGCGGGGCAATTGACAAACACCGAGAAAGCAATATATGCATATACTAATCATCTTGACTCCTTTGAGACTTGGTTGGGCATTACAACATAATACATAGACCGCCATCCAACTGCATCTATGACTAATAATCCACCTTCAGGTTATCATCCGAACCCCCTCCAGTATTAAGTTGCAAGCAACAGATTATTGCTTTACGAACTGCGTGTAAAGTAAACAATACAATTGTTCTATGAACAAAGGATCGTTGTATTCTCCCTAGTAGCAACAACACATCTAGTACCTTAGAGATTTCTGTCACTTCCCCAGATTACCAGAGGCATGAACCCACTATCGAGCATAAATACTAACTCTTGGAGTTGCTAGCATCTACTTGGCTAAGATAGCTACTAACAACGGAAAGCATGCAAGATCTCAAATAACAAAGACATGATAGAATCAATAATCAATCTGAAATAGCATCTCAATATCCATCGGATCCCCGCAAACACAACATGTATGAATTACAAATAGATGATCTTGATCATGAACGGAGCTCACAAGATCTAAACATGAAAGCACAAAGGAGGAGAAACCAGCCATCTAGCTACTACATGGATCCGTAGTCCAAGGATGAACTACTCACGCATCACACCGGAGGCTTGCATGGTGATGAAGAAAGCCTCCAGGGTGAATTCCCCTCTCCGGCAGGGTGCCGGGAAGACCTTCAGATCCCCCTTGATCTAGGGATGGAGATGACGGCGGCTACAGACTCTTTCGTGGATTTTTGATCGGGTGCTTAGGGTTTTTGTCCCGAGGGCAACTTATAGGCGGAAGGAGAGGCCGATGGGGTGCCTGGGTTGGCCACACCACCCCCTGGCGCGGGCCAGGCCTGGCCGTGCGGCCAGGTGGTGTGGCCGCCCTCTGGCTCCTCTCCGTCTCGTATTCTGGCACTTGACATCCGGAAAAATAGGCACTTTGGCTTTTGTCCTGTCCAATTCCGAGAATATTTATTTTCTGACTTTCCTGGAACCAAAAACAGCAGAAACCAGGCAGCTGGCACTGTGGCTCTTGTTAATAGGTTAGTCCAAGAAATCATATGAAAAGTACTCCAAAGTTGGAACAAAACACAAGAAAGTGGATAAAACTAAGCATGGAACATCAAAGATTATAGATACATTTGCAATGTATCACCGTGGTAGTCAACATCCGTTTTGATGACCTCGAGGAGCTAGTCAACTCTGCCATCCAGATGGAAGGGAAGATAAACCAAGCCAATTACAACTGCAAGCGCAGAATGATGCATCAGAGTGGATCCAACAGATACCAGAAGTATCGTCCCAACCCATCTACAGGATATGCCCCAAGGAACAATAGACCCCCAATGTCTCGTCCAAGCTACCTCAACTGTAGCGGAGGAAATGTGAAGTCCAGAGGAAACCACCACAATAACCCCGGCAACTCCAACAACTTCAACCGTGCACCGCCCAATTCCAACAAAAACAACAACAATACTGCTCCAAGGACTAGAAGCAATGTTGTGCCTATTGAAGCCAAAGACAAGTACCAGATTACTTGCTTTGAATGTGATGTCAAGGGTCACTACTCCAACGAGTGTCCCAAGAAGCTTGCAGCCACCACCAATGTGAATGCCCCAGCGCAGCAGCAATGTCGTGTTCAGCCTGGAAGAAGATTTGCCCTAGGGAATTCGCTCAACCGCAACGGCCGTCTGTTCCACATGAATGCCGAAGAAGCCCAGGAAGCGCCCGATGTCGTGCTGGGTATGTTTTCTGTTAACTCAGTATTAGCTAGAGTGTTGTTTGATTCTGGAGCATCGCACTCGTTTTTTACAGAAGAATTTGCATGCACTAGTAAGATTCACCCAACCAATTTGAAGCATGTTATGATAGGACAAATACCCGGTTCAACCACCAAAGCTAGAAAAATTTGCAAGGCTGTACCTATCAGAAACCATGGAATATATTTTTATGTCAATCTAATAGTACTTGAAACCAAAGGTTTGGAAGTAGTACTAGGAATGGATTGGATGTCGAAACATAAAGGATTGATCGACTGTGCCAAGAAAGCCATAAATTTGACCAGTAGCTCTAGAGTATTAGTAGAGCATGTATCTAAAACCTTGCCCCGTCAATTCAAATGCAACAAGAGTCTAGCCCTACCAACCATAGACCAAGTTAGAGTAGTCTGTGAATACCCCGACGTATTCCCAGATGAATTTCCCGGTATGCCCCCCAGATTGGGATATCGAGTTCATTATGGAATTAATTCCTGGAACCGGACCCATAGCTCAGACACCTATAACATGACCCCCTCTGAACTAGTGGAGCTGAAGAAGCAACTGGATGCTATGTTGGAGAAAGGTCTGATTCAACCGAGTGCATTGCCATGGAGATTTCCCGTTCTGTTTGTGGACAACAAGGATGGAGGTAACCGTTTGTGCACCGATTACCAGAAGCTGAATGACGTCACCATCAAGAACAAGTACCCACTGCCCAAGATAGAGGATCTGTTTGGTTAGTTGACTGGTGCCAGAGTGTTTTCTAAGATTGAACTTAGAACTAGTTATCGTCAACTCAAGATTCGTGCAACGGATATTCCCAAGACCGCCTTTACCACCAGATATGGATTGTATGAGTATGCGGTCATGTCTTTTGGATTAACCAATGCCCCCGTTTATTTCATGAATCTCATGAATAAGATTTTTATGAATTTTCTGGATAAGTTTGTCATTGGTTTTATCGACGATATTCTTATCTATTCCAAATCAGAAGAAGACCATGAGCAACATCTGAGAACCGTCCTTGAAACCCTTAGAGAGCATCAGTTGTATGCCAAGTTCAGCAAATGTGAGTTCTGGCTGAAAGAAGTAGGATTCCTCGGACATATTGTGTCGGCAAGAGGAGTCGTTGTCGATCCCGCCAAGATCAGAGATGTTGAAGCCTGGGAAGCCCCAACCACTCAAACCCAAGTCCGTGCATTTCTCGAATTAGCGGGATATTACCGCAAGTTTGTTGAAGGATTTTCGAGCATCGCAAGACCAATGACCCAACTGTTGAAGAAAGAAAAGAAGTTTGAATGGACTGAAAAATGTGAAGCAAGTTTCCAAGAACTCAAGAAGAGGTTGATTTCAGCCCCAATATTGATTATACCAGATATCAAGAAGCCCTTTGATGTGTATTGTGATGCATCCAAGATTGGTCTCGGATGTGTGTTGATGCAAGAAGGCAAAGTCATAGCATATTTGTCGAGACAATTGAAGCAGCATGAGCAAAACTACCTGACCCATGATCTTGAACTAGCAGTAGTAGTTTTAGCATTGAAGACATGGCGTCATTACCTTATGGGTAACCGCTGTGAGATTTATTCAGATCACAAAAGCTTGAAGTATATTTTCACCCAGAAGGAGCTGAATATGAGGCAAAGGAGATGGATAGAGTTAATCAAGGATTATGACCTTGACATTCACTATCACCCCGGCAAAGCCAATGTGGTAGCAGATGCTCTTAGCAGATTGCCGTGTAGATTAAACACCATGATCAAAGAAGCCCAACCAAGTTTGCATGAAGAGTTGGAGCAGTTTAGAATGGAGCTAGTTAGCAAAGGATTCTTAGCTAGCATAGAACTTCAACCCATTTTGATCAGTCAGATCAAGGAAGCCAGAAGGGAAATGCGAGTATCGATGGAATCAAATGTCGTATTGGTACAGGAAAGGTACCTGGATTCACCGAAGATGAAGGAGTTTTGTGGTACAAAGGACGTATCTGTGTGCCAGCAGATTCAGAACTGAAGCAAGTCATCATGCAAGAAGCTCATGATACTCTTTATTCTATCCACCCCGGAGGAACGAAGTTGTATCAGGATTTGAAAGAACAATTTTGGTGGAACAAGATGAAGAGAGAAATCGGAAGCTACATCGCCAAGTGTGATATCTGTCAGAGAGTCAAAGCGGAACATCAGAGACCCGCAGGACTTTTGCAACCATTGCAGATTCCAGAATGGAAATGGGATTCTATCGGAATGGACTTTATCACCGGTTTGCCTCCTTCTAGTAGGGGAAATGACTCTATTTGGGTCATAGTTGATAGACTGTCCAAGGTAGCCCATTTTATACCTTTCAAGACAACCTACCAGAGTTCTAAGCTAGCAGAGTTGTACATTGCTAGAATCGTCAGTTTGCATGGAACGCCCAAGACCATAGTGTCGGATCGAGGAACCCAATTTACCTCGAGGTTTTGGTAGAAAATCCAAGAAGGATTAGGAACCAAGCTGAATTTCAGCACATCTTATCACCCGCAGACCGATGGATAGACGGAAAGAGTCAACCAAATCTTAGAAGATATGTTAAGAGCTTGTGTGCTTGAGTATGGATCAAAATGGGAAGATTGTCTACATTTCGCGGAATTCTCATACAATAACAGTTACCAAGCTAGTTTGAAAATGGCCCCATTTGAGTTCTTATATGGAAGAAAGTGCCGTACCCCCTTGAACTGGTCACAAGTAGGATTGAGTCAGATTTTCGGACCCGACATCCTACGAGAAGCCGAAAAGAAGGTTCACAAAGTCCGTGAGCACCTCAAGACCGCCCAACCCAGACATAAGAGTTATGCTGACAAGAGACGTAGAGACCTGACCTTCAATGTCGGAGATTTTGTGTATCTCAAAGTGTCACCCTTGAAAGGAACACAACGTTTTAGTCTGAAAGGAAAGTTAGCCCCCAGATATATTGGAACCTTCAAGATTCTGAATCGCCGAGGAGAAGTATCTTATCAATTGGAACTACCAGAGGAGATGTCAGCCATCCATAATGTGTTCCATATCTCGTTACTTCGCAAATGCTTAGAAGTCCCGGAGAAGACAGAAGTTTTCAAGAACATCGATCACCGAGCCATTGATATCAACAAGGATCTGACATATCGCGAAGTGCCCATCCGTATCTTGGAAGAAGCCTTCAGAACCACCGGGACCGGGAGTATCAAGTTTCTCAAGGTCCAATGGAGCAATCATACCGAAGAAGAAGCTACCTGGGAGCGAGAAGATTACATTAGGACTGAGTTTCCAGATCTCTTTAGTTCCTAGTTTTTCTTAAAACTCGGGACGAGATTTTGTTTAAGGAGGGAAGGTTTTTAACATCCCAAAACTTTAATCAAGGTTATCAAGATTCTAATCACCCAATTTAGGGTTCACAAAAACTTTTTAGTATTAAAAATAATTATGAATGCATGTGTATGTTGCATTAGTGTAGCATTGTTTGAAAATGCCATGTTTGATTGTTCTAAATGATATGAAATGGTTTAAAGGTGAATGAAACATCATCTAGACCATTTAAAAACAAAATCCAAAGAAAAAAGAAATCAAATAAAAATAAAAAGACCAAATGGTCATTTTGACCATTTTAATCCACTAGGCCACTTTAGGCGTTCCTAGAAGTCAATTTCAAATAGAAACTTTCTCAACTCTTTTCACCCCTTGCTAGACCAAGTAAAGATGTACCAAGGCCCACTTTACAAACTTACAAAAACCTTTAGCAAGGCAATTTAAATGACATTTGAAAATTGAATCCAATACATATGTGAAGATCCTCATTTTTGAAAAACCCATCAAATGAGTTCACCTTGGCAATCCCAAGAAAACCTAGCCTCTCAATCTTAATACAAAACCACTCAGAAAGTTTGGATCCAAAATTCAAATTTAAATTTCTTTCGGCCATTTCATTAAACACCTAGTGAGCACAGTAATAGCTGCCAAACTATTACTGTTCTTGATTAATGCTTTGTCCACCATTTTGCCCCTTTACACTCCCCTTGTCCCCTCTAGTCACAACCAGCACCAATGCACGACTCCTAGTTGATGTATGTGCCAGTGTTGAGCCACCCCGAGCACCCCATTGCCGGTCGACCATGGGCAAGCCCTAGCAGACCGCCCCGAGCTCGCCCATGATGCCTAGGAGCTATAAAAGGAGGCCTCCTCCGCCCAAATTCTGCACACCATCTCACTCCCCTCTCACCATTGACCCTTCCACCCCATCCCCGTGTTGGGTCCGCAGCATAGTAAAAAAAAATTCCTATGGTGTGAACTACACGCCAAGATCTATCTACTAGGTACAAAGCAACGGGTGGACATACATCCAACGAGAACTTACCCTCGAAGACAACAAGTTTTGCTAACGAGTAGGAACTCGTGGTTGATGTAGTCGTACACTTGCGGATCTCAAGATCGTGAGGAAGTCCGAGCGCCGCAACTCAGCAGCGCATCCGCACTCGCACACACGTTCAAGCCACCGGACAACCTCCACCTCCTCGCTCTAACGATCCAGCGGAAGCAGCAACTCCTTCCAGACGAAATGCCACCGGGAACATGTATCTCGCTAATCCGAGACCATGGGGGAATAATTCTAGAGGGGGAGAGAGATCCTTCATAAGGAGGTGTGAGGATGAAGGAGGGAATGGGTGGCCTTTTATAGGAGGAGGGGGGGGTGCCCCCTCTCCCCATGGCCGGCGCATGGGGGGTGACCCCTCACCTACCCCATTCATGTGGTGGTAACCCCTCCAGATTAAAATGCCTCTTCACATTCCCTTTTAAAGTCTCCACTTTAAAAGCATTAAATTTCTCCAAATTTAATGCTCTCTCATTTAATAAAACTCTTTTTATTAAATTTATTCAGAATTTTGTTAATTACTTTAATTAACAAACATTCACATATAGCCCCTTGCAATATTTCAATATCACATGCAGAACCAATTTCTGCAGTTTCACCCGAAACAATTTCTGGTTTCTATTGAAACAATTCCTGCGCTTTGCAATTCTTTCGTCTGAAACATATGTGCTCCAAAATGGTGTCCGGTAACTCTTAAGTGTGCCACCCTACAGTTCACGAATAATGCAGACATGATCGAGACCCTTCTCCGATCAATAATCAACAGCGGGACCTGGAGATCCGTACTGACTCCTACACATTCAACGATGACTTCTGTGATCGTGAGAACCTTTAACGCTTGTAACTAAATCCCTTTGTCTCTCGATATATTACATGTCCGAGATTCGATCATCGGTATCTCCATACCTAGTTTGATCTCGTTACCGACATGCACTCTTTTCTCGTTCCCGTGATATAACATTCTAGTGATCACATCACTTGCTTGCAAACTATCTTAATGTGATATCACCGAGAGGGCCCAGAGTATATCTATCCGTCATCTGGATTGAAAAATTCCACTCTTGATCCATGAGCCTCAACATAACATCTTCGTAGTACTGAACCCATCTTAATAGTCACCCTGTTACGGTGTGACGTTTGATGTTATCAAGATACTCTTCCGGTGTTAGCAATTAACATGATCTCATGGTCTAAGGATAAAAATTACTTTGTATGATGTTATAGCAATATAAACATAATGACTTGATCGTAATGCTATACTTCGGATGAATGTTCATCACATCATTCCACCAATGGTGTGACCTTGTTATTAACAACATCCAATGTCCATGATCAGGAAACCTTGATCATCTTGTTAATCAACAAGCTAGTCTATAAGAGAGGCATAACTAGGAACCCTTTTTGTTTATGAAACACACATGTATTGATGTTTCCGATCAATACAATTCTAGCATGTAAAATAAACATCTATCATATATAAGGAATATATAATAACAACTTTATTATTGCCTCTCAGGGCATATTTCGTTCACCCCAGAGCAAGGCGAGCCTTCCTTCGCCGGAGCTTGCCGCTGCAGAGGAGAAGAGGCGTCGTCGATTGGAGATGCCCCAGGAGCCGCTGCGACCATGCCTAGAACCGTCGTCGTCCACCAGTTCGATCGCCCCCATCACCACGACTAGCCGGAGCCTAGGTGATCCCCCACATACCCCACCGTGCTGCTAGGGTTTGTCCTCGCCAGAGAACTGTTCGCTGGAAACGACGAACCACAACCGTAGATCTTGTTCTAATCGTAGCTCCCAGATTGCCCCGTACCGCTTCACGTTAAGTGTGCCGCTGACATGCGGAACTAGCCTGTCAGTAGCCCGCTGCGTCGCGGAGCGCCATTGGGTCGGCCCATTTGTTTCCCGCGCTGGCCCAAGGATTCAAATATATGTTTTTCCATTTAGGTTTAAACTAGATTCTGTCCACTTATTCAAAAATCCATTCAGAGAGATTTACTTAACCAAATGCATGATTCAAAATTTTGTTAGAAACATAATTGAAATATCTATCCAAGCCCATTGGATTTAAATCAATTGGAGTTAGAGATCACATATAGCAAAAATAACAAGATAGAGACTTTTCTGCATTCAAACATTTTTCAAAAATCAACCATAATAGCTTTTGAGTTGATTCCAACTCTCAAAAAATCACATTTGATGATATCTATCTGAATATGTAAAAATATCTAGGATTGCATGTAGTGACTTTGGACTAGTACCAAAAGAATGCTATTAGGGCATTTCTAGTCACTTTAAATTGATTAAATAATAAACTTAAACTTTATAAAATGTGACCAACACTTTAAATCACATTCCCATGTATTAAAATATGTGGTGATCGCATGTGTCAACATGATCCCATATTTTAATTGGAGAATATTAAATCTTAATTAATTTCAGTGAGTAGAAATTACTTTTTTCAAATAAAATAACGAAACTAGTTCTTTAAATCATGTGATGATTGTGATGATGCTAGATCATCAAGTGTGTGCCTTAGTGTGCTATATAGAAATAGATAAGTATTGTTTGGTGATTGTGTATCCCGTATTCATTTATAGATGATAGTACCAACCAAGTCTACGAGGAGGAGGAGTTCTACCCCGAAGAAGACAAGGAGAATTTCAATCACTGCACCAACCAAGGCAATCCATCATTAACAATGCAAGCTAACCCTTGCAAGCTTCATAACCCAAGAAAGATGCATTAGACATGCTTTGGTTATATACCTTTGCTTTATACCAATCCCAAGTTTTACTTGCAAGCTTTGCTTTCTTTTACTTTACGAAAGTTCTTTACTTTTAGTATAGATAGCATAAAGAGTATAAAACTTGGCCTATCTAGTTAGACTTAGATGTAATTCTATGGTATAAGATTGAAGATTAGCACCCCTCATTAGTGAACACTCTTAACCTTAGTGGCTAGTGCTAAGCGTAAAACTAGATCACTTTAGATGGGAATACTTGGTGAAAATAATTATGAAAACCTTGGAATGATGAGTCATTCCATTGAGATGTTTTGACATGTGTTGAGAAACACAAATGGTTTATGATGGTGAAAATGTTGAGGCATGAGTCTTAGCCCTTTATAAAAACCGATGGTTCGGTTCGGATGCGATACCATTCCAATTTTACCGTACAACCACAATACCTAAATTGGGTAAGGCTTAGCCAAAAGTTTATATGCATTCGTATGGGTTCCCTCGCGGAAGAGGTTTGAGCTGATGCTACCTCTTAATGATGTCCACCTATGCAGTGCCCAGGATGGCAGATGGCCATGGCTAGGAGGCCAAGCTCATAGGGGAGGTGCTTATACTAGAGTGTGTAAAGAAAATGTTATGATTGATTATCCGCATATTAAGTATGATGATTCAGGGTTATCCCTGACGGATGTATCGAATTTTGTGCTGAAAGTGTACCACCTCTGCAGAGTGTCAAACTATTCGAATAGCCGCGTCCGTGGTCATGGACAGTTGGAGTGGCCATACTGTTCCGTCGTCAGATGTTTTCCTAATGACTTATGAAAGGATTTGTGACTTTGACTTGACCACAAAAGGGTTGTGACTATGAAAACTAAGTTCCCACTTAGGTGATTTAGAATACTAAATTAGTTTTCTTTACTTCTAAACTCGGCTTAAGGTAAAACTAGCTTTTGCAAATAAACTTAGAGCTTAGCTTTTCTACTAGAACTACCTTACTTGTTAGTGATAGTTTGCGAGTACTTAAAGAGTACTCATGACTTTGTCCCTGGCTATTGCCGTGGCTAGACTATGAGGAGGACTATCCGGAAGAAGGACAACAGGACGGCTATGACAACTAGGATCATCTCCCATCGTCAGCATTACCTGTGACACTGAAGATGGAGCCCACCGCTACGCTTATTTCTTCCGTTGCTTGTTTGTATTAAGACTGGATCATGAGATCCTTTATTCGTGTAAGACCTTATTATGGTTTGTAATGAATGATGTATTGTGATATCCAATCTGTTATGTCTCGCAAAAATGGTAATCCTGGGATTGTGATGTATGGTATAACAGGCATATGGGGTTAAAAATCCGGGTGTTGACATGCTGTAAGCACCATTTTGTACAAGACAGTGAGTAATGGCCGCATGATCTTCAACATCCAGGAGTGGAAGAACTTTGTTGAAGCTCATGATGATCTACAAGTTGGACAAGCCATTCTCCTCACTGGCAGGACCACTTCACGCCGTAACATTCAGATAATGTTCGTCATTGACATCATCATTCGTAGTGACTAGATAATTCCTTGTGATGGTTTGTTAGTGTAGATGTAACTTGATGTGATGCTTTAAACCGCCTGTGATGTTTGAACCACTTGTGATGTTTGAACCGCTTGTTAATAATTTGTGATGAACCAAATCGTTATTTTCCTGCTTATGTGAATATGCATTTCGTGATGTTACATTGCAACCTTTAATCAACAACATGTAACACCGTTTTTTAAAATTGTCGAAAATATACTTGCGGCGTTTGACTTTGCTTAAACGCCACAGACAGTACGTATAGTTATGACATTTGCTGCAAATGCCACCACTGTGTCCCCTAGTCATGGCGTTCACGACAAACGCCATTAGTATGAGTGGTAATGGTGGCGTTCACGTAGGACGCCACCACCAGGACCTACCATTGGCGCGAGGTTAGTGGTGTGCGGTTTAAACGCCACGGACCCCCTTTTCCGAATGCCGCCACTAGGACTTTTCCTACTAGTGGCGGCTCAACGCGGGGTAGAGATCAATGCGATGTCCATAGGCAGCAGCCAGGACATGTCTCATTCCTCGGTCTTCAACCCCGTGTCGAGATTCCCTCCTATCCACTCGGATGCGTATCCTATGCCCGGATTCACATCTCCTTACTCAAGTGCCATGTCATTCCTACCACCCATTGGTGCGGGTCTGTCGGAGGCTAGGCCTTCATCATCAACTATTTGTTCCTCAAGGCATGCACATCCAGCTCCACCCCCTCCGGCTCCTCGCCCCGCTATAAGTTCTCTTACTCCATCGGTCATTTGGTTAGTTAGGGTATTTAGGTGTTTCGTAGATCCATGCAATGTTGGTCTAATTCGTCAATTAGACTTCCGGGTAGTCGATTTAAGCACATATCTGCACGTAAGTCTATAGATTTGGGCGTCGACATTCACATGGCTGTGTGCATACTAATAGCCGCTTCGCAAGACGCTTTGCAAGTAGAGCACCGGCTTGGTCGTGCGCGGACATGGGAAAGATCAGTGTGTGCACACAACCGTGACACAGTGATCACAGGCATTGCCACGACCCAAATTCTGTCCGCATGCCGAACCAGAATGGGTCATACCGCTGGAGATACACTTAGCGCGCACACATAAAATATGACTCGAAGGAGGATGTTGTGGAGCTACGCGGTATGACCGGGAAGGAGGGGGAGGGAGTTGTGCGTTTGATGTCAGGGCCTTTGATGTCAGACCCAGGGAATCTTGGAGGGAGGAGATCCGGGTTTCGGAAAAGCACATATTTGAAAATGTTAAAAAGTTCTGAAAATGTTAAAAAGTCATATTTGAAAATGTTAAAAAGTTCTGAAAAATGTATTCTATATGATCACACGTGCAGTTTCATGAAAAACCAATACGTGTTGTGAGTTGTGCGAAAATGACAAAAAATGTCTCGTCGGAGAGCCTTCTTTTAGCATCTAAATTTGTCTTTATTACAGAGGCCACACAAAATGCCTATTTTTCGTGAAACGACCCTATGAGCACCTAAAATGTGGAGATGTACGTACACGTATTTTTTTAAATTGTTTGGATTTCAAAATTTATTGAAAATTAAACTTAAATAAAGCGATTGTATGCACCCAGAGCAAAATAGCTGCGTACTCGAGGACTACTATACTTTGGGGCCCTAAGTATAGGGTCGCTGACGTATCTCATTTTTTCCTCCTAACCTAAAAACCTATTTGTGCGATAGAGTCCTTCTATAGATGCTCTTGAAGGGAAGTCGTGCTGAGAATTTATGGGAAGTAGGAAAAGTCTGTGTCCTTGGATAGTTAAGGACATCTCCACCGGGCAGACCCATCCGGTCGACCCAAATGGTTTATTTCTGTCCGTTTGGGTCGGTCCGTGGTGGCTTTTGAGTCGAGGTCCGGCCTGTCCGACAGAACGCGTCTAGCAGTGCGACCTATTTATCCGTGCTTGGTCATCATCAATACCGGCGTAAATTCCAGTGTCTTTTCGCCGCCACCTTGTCTCCCGCCTTTCTTTCCCGCAACTTCTAGGCGTCTCCCGCCGCGTCCAGGCGCCACCATAAAAAGGGGAGGGCGCCGAGATATCTTCGACCATACCCGCGCCACCCAAGCACAAAACCACACCATGCCTGGACATCATCGTCATCCCGACGAGCACCGTGGCAACCCCAACGCCTGCAGAGAAGAGGTGCCCGAGCGCCCGCCGCTCTCGTGGTGGCCGAACCGATCGAAGTCTCCAATTTCGGGGCGCCCGCAGATTTACATGCTGCGCTCCGGGCCGTGTCGCCCTTTCTACAACCATCACATGACCACCGGCGAGCCTTTCACGATGGAGGTGGCGGAATGCGTCTTCCTACCAGAGTACCGGTGATGGGACCAGCTCACATTGGTGCGTGGAGACCTCCGGGAAGCAGGGCGGGCCAATCCCGACGACGCTTCCCTGCGTGCCCGCCTGAACCGAGCTGAAGAGGAGGTCCAAGCGCAGCGGGTGATCATTGTATCTCTCAATGATGAATGGTCTATCTGACCCGTCGCAGCCCCCGACCCCAGCACCGGCGGTGGCGTGTAGTTTTATGTGTGTGTGGTGTGCTTGTAACAAATGTTCTAAGGCTTGAATAAAGATTTTCATTGCAAATAGCCAATGCCTACATTGATACATCGTACATGGCGCCCGCACGCCTAGCCTACTCATCGGAGTTGGAGTCAGAAGTCGAGCGGTAGCATCTGCGGCACATGCTGTCGTCGAAGATGCTGACGCCGAGCCTTCCTTCGCCATCGTACTTGAAGACGAGGATGTTGCCCGCTTTGATCTAGTGAGCGCGAGCAAAGCACTCCCAGCCGTTACCGAGGTACAACTAGCCGAGGTGGTCGAGCTGCAGATCGACCGGGTACCTGGTGGTCCTAAAACTGTTCGCCGCATGATGACAAGTGGGGGCGGTGCATCGCCGACCAGGGTCACGAATCTGCGGGGCAGGAGCAGCCTGTCACTCAGCATGCCTATGTGGATGGCCACAGCGAACTGGATGCCTGAGTCGACCTTGTCGAGCGACGATGACGATGAGGGAGAGCGTGGTGGCGTGGCCGCGTCCTCTACGCCTCCCTCGATGTCCACGTCGGGCACGCCCTCACCTCGATCCTTCGCCGCCGGCCATGGATAGCTACATGTATTGGAGAATGGAAAGGAGGAGAAGAGAATGGTGTGGTGTGGGAGAAAATGGCCGCGGGCGGTCAGTTAAAAATGCCTGGCATCGGGTGCCGGCGTGGAGGCTGAAGAGACGGCATTGAAGTGTCCAGTCAAGAGGCCAGGCGTCGGGCAACGCCTGCAGCGGCAGTGGAGAGCGTGGCACCAGGCAGTCAGTGTGTCGTCTTGTCGCCATTGATGGCGCAGGCTGCCGCCGGTCAGCCTCCTGCCAGCGACTCTGAATCGCTGTCGTGGTTGCGTCTGAACCGGTGCCGATGCGCGCGTCTGAATCAACGACGCGGTGGCTGATGGGTGGGCTAGAGGACCAAATGGGCAGGACACGCCTTCCATCCGCGCGCATCTGGGCCGACGCAACCGCTTCCCACATTTGGTGCACTGATGGGTCAGTCCGCGCGCATTTGTCCGGTTGGGTCGTGCCGCTGGGGCGCCGCGCATGTCCCGTGCGTCCGCGCGGACGAGTTCAGACGCGCTCAGATGGGTTGGGTAGACCTGGTGAAGATGCGCTAAGGGAAGAGTTGTCCGAGAACATATCAGTGTATCCATCAAACTGGTGCATCCGGTGCAACCAACCTAAAAAAATGGTGCATCCGGCTCAAGGATCCGATTTTCTGTGAAGTGGTGCAAGGTGCATGGGACTTATTGGGCCAAAAAATTTAAACCAATGATCTGGCGAGAAGATTAGCAATGGTTCATGATCGGTTGCATTGTTGGGACAGAACGGTCCTTCAGAAATCAAAACGCAGATTGAATACAGTTAAAAGGGAGCTTGAAGAGGTAACGAGAAGTCAACAGTTTGAAGCTAATATTGCAAAGGAGAGAGCTGACTTTTGAAATTGAAAAACTATTAGAACATGAGGAAATTCATTGGTCTCAACGGAGCCGTGTGGATTGGCTTCAATTTGGAGATAGGAATACGTTTTTCATAGTAAGTTTGCTTCTGCCCAGAGAGCAAGAAATAAAATAAACCGTTTAAAAGATGATTCTGGTACATGGGAAGGTACAACATATCTAAATCTATTGGTCTCAGGTTATTTTGCGGGTGTTTTTGCCACTGAAGTGGATGAGCCGGATCCTAGCCTTATTGGGATGGTCACTCCACGAGTTACAACATCAATGAATGAAAGTCTGACGAGACCCTATGTAGAACAAGATGTCAAGAAGGCGTTATTCTCAATATGGGATATGAAAGACCGTGGTTCTGATGGTTTGCATGCTCTATTCTTCAAAAATGCCGAGGTATTTTTGGTGATGTTCTAACTTATGAAATTTTATTGGCTATTAACAATAAAGTGATTCCGGAGGGATGGAATGATACCATAATTGTCCTAATCCCGAAGGTGGAAACTCTTGGAAATATTTACCAATAAAGACCAGTAAGTCTCTGTAATGTTCTTTACAAGGTTATTTCCAAGATGATTGCAAGTCGGTTGAAGGTTATTTTGGATGAACTAATTTCCAAAGTACAAAGTGCTTTTGTCCATGGAAGGTTAATTACAGACAATATCTTGTTGGCCTATGAGAGCATGCATACAATTAAAAATAAGAAGACCGGTAAGGAGGGATATTGTGCCGTGAAACTTGATATGCATAAAGCCTATGATCGAGTGGAGTGGATATTCTTTGTCGTGGAAATGGCCACAGCAGTCGCTGCTACTGGCAGCGATTGATTGTAACGTGAGGAAGAGCTGGTGGCCATCTGCGGTGCGAGATGGGGGCGGATGCACATGGTTTACCCAGGTTCGCCCCCCCCGGAGGGTAAAGACCTACTCCTGCTAGATTGGATTGATGGAGAGCGAGTTACAGGGGCGGCGAGCTCGGCGTCTAAGTAGCGAGTCCCTCGAAGGGGTGTATGGTGGAACGTAAATCCTCCAGGTACCCTAGGGAGGTTTATATATGAGGCACCTCACTAGGGTTTACAGTTTACAACCGAACAAGATATGGATTCGGAGGCTTTTGACCTAATCCGACTGGGCTTCAAGTACGCTTCTGCGCCTCCAGCCTCCAGTCGCCAGGCCTTCTCCCCAGTCGCATTCCAGTCGCCGTCCTGCAGGCCCACTCGCAGATCCTTCGGCCCAATCGGAACGTCCTGCTGGGCATACCCCATTCGGCATATCCCCATCAGTAGTCCCCGAGGCCATTGTTGATTCAGGCGCAGGTGTCCTTTTTGCGGTCGAAGTAGGCGAGTCCAATTTGGATGCCCAGTCGAATCGGCGATGGACTCCACTAAGACCGAGGAAATTTTCCCCATGCCTCTAGTTGCTGCTTCGGCGAGTGAACAGGGCCAGTTACGAGCGAGTCGAATGGTGAAGTTGGACCGTCAAGTTGGTCAAACTATCCGTTGGATATTCCAACAGTAACTTTGGCGTAATTACCGCGGGTAACGGCTATCCCGAGTTTGGCGGGTAGCACCATCCTATAAGGGGGGTAACGAATTAGTCCTATAGATTCTTCCCCGCATTCCTCATTCCTGCGCATCCATTTCTCTCGTCTTCCCTCGATCCACATCTTTCCAGATCAAACGACTCCCCCTTCCTTCTCAATGGCGCCGCCGAAAGGTTCATGGGGAAAGTCCAAGTGCACCATGGCCCAGCTCAAATCCTTCGAGGATGCAGGAGTCCTCTGCAAGGGGAACTGGCGACTCACCGCATCTTCCGAGATCGATCCGAAACCGCGGGCCGGTGAATTCATTTGTTTCCCGAGTCATCTTGAGAGGGGTTTGGGGTTCCCCACCTCACTGTTCTTTCGGTGCTTCGGTGCGTATTACACAATCAAGCCATCGGACCTTGGTCCGCATAGCATCGAGCAGCTGGTGATCTTTGTCGCCTTCTGCGAATGCTATCTTGGTTGCAGGCCTTACTTTCCCCTGTGGTTGGAGCTCTTCCACAGCCGCATCGGGCGCAAGGTGTCCAGCGGCCTGATGTTGGCGGCCGGCGGCGTTACTTTCGAATTGAAGCCGAAGGCCAACTTCGTCAAGCTTCTACTGCCGAAGAAGGCCGCGAGCTAGTGGAATAAGAGCTGGTTTTATGTGAAGGAGTCCACTCCCTCCGGTGAAGTGGCGCTTCCCAACTTCGTCACGGAAAGAAGTGAGCCTCGCCGGCTGGCGCCAAAGAAGCTCCCCGAAGATCAGAGGATGGTCATGGCAGAGATGATGGACCAGATCCAGTGGCTGAAGGATCAGGGGTTGTCCTCGATCAACCTATACAACTGCTGGCTCGGGCGGCATCTGGTTCCGCTAGTGGCTCGGCCGCATTGGATGTATGAGTACAGCAGGAAGCACGACCCCTCCCGAACCAGCAAAGAATCGTGGAAGGCCAAAGATTATAAGGCCGCCCTGAAGAAGATAACCGACGCGAAATTTACAACCACATCAGTCGGGCTCGCCCCGTACACTCCTGTGAAGAACGAGGCCCCCACAGTAAGTTTTCTCTGAACTTTATCTTCATTCGTAGTTTTCGTGGTCCGATTCGCAACTGTGTTATCTGAAATTTACTCGTGTCCATCTCAGCTGTTTCAGGTTTTGGAGGGCTGGTCCCCCCCACTCGACGAGGAGGTTCCCCGCGAGCTCGAAGAGGGGGCCTCAGGAGAATCTTCTGCGGAAGAGGAGGAGGAGACGGAGGCTCCTCTCCCAGCACCCGCGGCTCGCAAGACCCGCATGCAGAAGCAACGCGAGCTAGAGGCGAGTCTCAGCCTCGAAGAACTTGAAGAAGGCGACGAAGCCTTGCAGGAGCACACTTCTTGGCGAACGACAACGCCAGCAAAACCCACTCGCAAGCCAAAGTCTAGCAAAGAAAGCGGTGTCTCCGGCCAAGTCGGCGGTGGTCTTCAAGTCGGATGACGATTCTGATGAAGACACCCCTGACGTTTCACACAAGATCCCGGAGGGCGCAATTCCGATGACGGGGTTGGAGGTCGAAGATGCCGAAGCGGCGGTAGAGGTCCCTCTGGCTGTGCTCGCTCCCACGGCTTCGACGACGCCTGATCAGGAGGCAGCCGACGCCGCGGCTTCAAAGTCGCCGCAACCTTCTCGAGTGGCCGTGTCTTCGGAGCCAGATATTCTAGCGACCGCGGCTTCGTCATCGAGGAAGCCCGTGGTGTCATGGGCTTCGGATGTCTTCGAGAAAGGTCTCTCGTACAAGCTAGGGCCAGAACTAAACAAGCCTGCCCACATCAGCACCGGGTTGCACTTTCTTCCGGTAGCCAAGTAAGTTTCTTCCCTTCCCTTCCAATCCTTGCTGGATTTCTGTGTTTTCTCTACGCTGATGTCAGAGGTTTCGCAGATCAGGCGCCAAGAAGATTGGTCGCCCTTTAGTGGCAAAGATTCCACCAGTCGCCACCGCAGGGGAAGGTGACCTCCCCTCGAAGAGGAAGCCTGCTAAAGATGTTGCGCCTGTGGAGGGCGCGGAGAAGCACAAAGGAGATGCAGGTGACACCGTGACGGGAGGTAGTGCCAAGGGGAGTGACCCTGCTACGGGTGCCGAAGAGGTGGTCGTTGCTCAATCGGAGCCAGCCAAGGGGGCTTGTCGTTGTATTGGGAACGACAGTACCTGAGGAGGTTAGATAGAGGTGTAGGGACTAGCAGGGAAGCTATCGACGGTGTCCACAGGCAGGATTGGATACAAGCGAGCGTAGCGGGACGCGAGAAGTACCCAGGTTCGGGGCCCTCGTGGTGAGATAAAGCCCCTACTCCTGCCGGATCTGACTATGTGGAATACTTGAACTACAAGTGCTCCTCGAGCTGTATACGCTAGCTACTGCCTTAAATGCTATAAGATCAACCCTCTCTACTGAGGCCTTGCCTCTCCTTATATAAGCAGAGAGGCAAAGGTCTCACTGGCCAGTCCGACTGGCAGGCCCCACAGGCGGGTCCCAGCCGACTAGTCATCCACAGTGTCCAGTATGGCTTGTCCTGTCGGAGTACGAGCGGTATGGCTATCGTAGGCACAGTGGACACCGTGCGAGCCTCTCGTCAGCACCGGCCACTGTGCCTGCGTCACCCCCGCAAAGTCTTCGGTATGGCCGGGTAGTTGCCAGTCTTGTCACCGTATAGGGCGTACCGTGCACTGATACACACGCCGCCCTGTCCCATTGATTGAGTCCAGCTACGTCGCCGTATCCGGCTGCCTCCTGCCGATCCGGCTACCGGGGGATAGCCGGACGCGATCCGACTGTCTTGTTTCTTATTCGGTTGGGGTACCTAGGGATCATCCCCCTAACACTAGCCCCCGAGCGCGTGTGGATTCCGCCCTTAGGCGAAATGTGCGCGCGCTTCCTCTTGCTTTTGAATTTGTGTCCGGCTGAGCTTGGCGGTCGCGCTACCCGTGACGTCAGTGCTGACGCCGGCCACACGCACACACGCCATCATTACTCTGCAGCGGGCAGCGTAACGTCCCGTCGCACGTCGCCTCAGGAAACTGTTGTCCGGCGCTTCAGTTCCCGCTCCCGGATCTTCTGCGCATCCTGCTCCGGCACACGCGATCTTAGGCGGCAGTTGGGGTGTGGGTCGCCCGGATGCGCGCCACGTGCCCCGTCGATGGTTGCCCTTCTGGCTTTTTAAAGGGACACCGCGGGGGAGGCGATTTCTTTCCTTCGCTCCCCCGCTACAGTTCCTTCTCTTTCGTTGCCTCTGCTCCTGCACCCTTGCTCTTTGCGTTGCCCGTTCCCCGTCGTCGACGCTACGGGCCACCGTCAATCCTCCGTCGCCGCTCCCCCTCGTCAACTGGAAATGGCCGCTGACCGCGGGGCCTGGTGCGGCTCCACCATCACCGAGGACCAAATCGCCAAATATCGGGCCACCCGCGTCCTCCCGCCGGTGGAGGAGGTGGCGGTGCGGCTGGCGCCGGCCGGGGAAGTGTCACCGCATCCGGAGGAGGGCGAGCGCGTCATATTCCTGTCCTACCTGGCCCGCGGGTTCGCCCTTCCGGTGAACCTGTTCCTCTTGACCTTCCTCGCCTTCTTTGACCTTCGTCTCCACCACCTCGGCGCCAACGCAATCGGAACGTTGGCGCATTTCGTTGCTTTCTACGAGAGCTATCTAGGGATCCAATCAGATCTTGGGCTCTTCTGCCGGCTCTTTCGAGTCCGGCCGCAGGTGCAGTTCACCCAGGGGCCCTTAGTCATCTGCGGCAGTGCCTCCATTTACTCCCGCTCGCAGACCGGCTACCCCAAGTTCCTTCTTCACGATACGGTGCGACTGTGGTAGCAGTCGTACTTCTATGTGAAGAACCTTACCAACGTCGACCGGATAAATCTGCCGGCCTTCTAGGACGTCGAATCCAGCCGGCAGAACTGGGACTTGAAGTTCCACGGCGACAAGGCAGAGACGGACAAGCTGCTGAAGCGCATGCGCTCGCTCGTCCACTGCCGGCTGACCGGGCTGGACGTCACCCTCAGCTGGATGTCCCGGCTGATGATGCCGTTGCAGCAACGAGCACACAAGATGTGCTACTATTCTGGCCGGCTGGACCCGACCCGGCTGTCGCGCCACGATCCCCGCTACCACAACCTAAGGAGTGGGTGTGGACGATCACCAAGGAACGGCTGCCGGAGAACTGGAAGTTCAGCCTGGCGCCGTATACGCGGGAGAACCGCGCGCCTCGGGTAAGCTCTTCTAACCGGATGCACTTTTGATGTTTTCTTGTTCTTGTTCTTTGTCTTCGTCTGGCTGCCTTTTGTGTTCGACAGATGTTCCCCTGCATCATCCGCGAGGAGGGCGCGGTGGCCCTCGAGGAATTCGCGCCCGACCTTCCCGAGCCGCGCGCCCGGCGGTCCAGCGAGGAATCGGATGGGGATGGCGATGCCTTCCCCAGCCGGAACGACGAGCCGGCCGTCGACCCGCACCCGGAGGTGCACGAGTAGGAGGCCGTGCCGACCGCGGAGCCGGCGACGCGCTCCATGACGAACGGGGGAGCGGGTGGGAGCGGCTCCAGCCGCTCTGTCTCCCTCCGCCCCACGGCGGAGGAACCGGCGCCCAAGAGGAGCCGGTCCGGCACCCTGCCGTCAAGCCGTCTTGGCCGGAAGAAGGGGCCACCTCCTGTGGTGCCGGGGTATGTTCTTTCTCCCCCTTCACTTTCTGTCTGTTTGCCTTTTTCCTCCTTTTCTAACTTTGGCTTGTTTCGCTCCTGTCTTCCTCGCTTTTTCCTTAGCACGCTCGTTTCCTCCGGAGCCGCGAGCCTGGCTCGCGCGCCAGCCGGGTCGCCGCCCCGTGCCCCGACTGTGCCGACCAGCGCTCCTCCTTCCTCTGAGGCGCAGCCTTCGCCTCCCCCTCGAGCTGAGCCGACTGCCCCCGCCTAGCCGGAAGTCTCCCAACCGGAGGCGAGGTCCTCCCAGCCAGAAGGCTCCTCCGCGGGCGCATGGGGGGCTGCTGGCAAGGAGCTCGTCGTCGTTGGCGACGACAACTCCGACGAGGAGCACGGGGAGGAGTGGCAGACGGCGGTGGTCGCAGCGAAGGAGTCCCTGGCCGTCAACGCTGTGGACGATGATGCCTCTTCCGCTGCCTCGCTGTCGGACCTTGCCGCCACGCTCGAGCTGGCGGTGAAGGAGATCCGGCTGCTAGAGGCCACAGCCGGCGGGAACCGATGATTGGAGGAGAAACTCGCTGCCGCCAACGGGACCTCCCAGAGTAAGTTCACTTCATCCGGCTCCCCCTTTTTTTGGGTACTAATAGCTGGTTTCGTTGCAGTTATCCTCGTGTGCGCTCAGCGCGAGATCGATCGCTTGAAGAAAGCGAACGACCGGCTGCGCAAGTCCAACTCTACTCTGCGGCTACAGAACAAGGATTGGCACGCGCTGGTGGACGGTTTCGAGGCCACCGTCAAGGAGTGTGACGCCTCGCTCGCCAGCCGGACCGAAGCTTTCTCCCTTCTCGAGGCCCAGAACAAGGACCAAGAGAAGGAAATTGAATGGTTGGCGCTCAAGGAGAAGGCGCTGGTGGAGGAGCTGAAGCAGGTCGGCCACACTGCCAAGGGTGAGTTTCTTTTCCCGTCTTCCTTTCTTTCTGGATCCGGTAGCCAGATCTGACCCCTCTTTTCTGACAGCCTTTTACCCCGGCATAGACCTGCTGGCCTACAACCGGCTGCAGGAGAATTGGTCGGGAGCGTAGACGACGGCCCAGGAGCTCGTCGTCCTTCTTGGCGAGGAAGCCGCCAAGCTTCGCCAGGCAGCGAGGGATGTCTTCTCCTTCGTCTGGCCGGAGGCTCCGGTTCCGGAGACAATGGCGCAGCTGGCTGCGAAGGTGGGGGAGGTGCCGGCTACGGTGGACGGGCTGCGGGACCTGGCTGCGCGAGCCGGAGCGGAGATGGTCCTGGCTCTGATGCTCTCCTGGTACAAGGACGCCCGCGTCGAGAAGATCGACGGAGGCTTCCGTGCCAGGGCTGATCTTGCCGCCATCCGCCAAGCCCATCCAGAGCTCCGTGGGTCTGCCATCAAGATCGCGACTATGTGGACCCCGACGAGGTCCTCACCGACTCGGAGTCCGTTGGCACTCCTGATGTGGAGGCCCCGATGCCGCCGCCTGCCAGCGCCGGGACCGGATCAAGCCTCGCGCCTCCTCCACCGCCTGAAGCCTCTGCTGGCCAAGATCTCCCCCACGACAAGGGTCCTGCTGCCTAGATATCGCCCCAGGATGCCGGGTGTAATTGTCTTGTGTTGTACACTTATGAACCTTGTCTGTTTGTGCCGACTATCTTTGACGCTGGGTAAGTTGCGAGAGCTTCGTCTCTCCTTTGCTTGTTATTGTTGAAATCCTTTTTCCTTACTTGTGCGCTAAGTTTCTTTTTGCCATTTTGCCCGGCTAACCTTGTCCGGCTACACGCCTTTAGCCGGATAACCTACACCTCCAGTGGGGGCGCGCAAGCGCACCCACTGGGTGTAGCCCCCGAGATTCGCAGT
Source organism: Avena eriantha (assembly GCA_910589775.1). Taxonomy (NCBI): domain Eukaryota; kingdom Viridiplantae; phylum Streptophyta; class Magnoliopsida; order Poales; family Poaceae; genus Avena; species Avena eriantha. The sequence continues at coordinate 67,864,591 of OU342743.1, read as the reverse complement.
AGTTGGCAAAGACAGGTGCTTCGAATCTTCCTTCTTTCCCAGTTCTTCTATCTTTATCCGACTAGCCTCGTCTCAGTCAGTTGCTTTCGCGGACTAAACCCTTTTAGCCGGGGGAACTAACATTCCAGTGGGGGCGCGCGAGCGCACCCACTGGGTGTAGCCCCCGAGATTCGGAGTAGCTGGCGTAGCTAGGTGCTGCGAATCTTCCTTGTCTTCTCTTGCTCTAGCCCTTGCCCTCGCCGGGGCTCCGATCGATCGGCTAAACGCCTTTAGCCGGTCGGGAACCACAAGATTCCACTGGGGGCGCGCGAGCGCACCCAGTGGGTGTAGCCCCCAAGATTCGGAGCGCTTGATGAAGGCAAGGACTTCGAATCTTCTTTCTTTTTCCTGATTTCCGACTCTAGGCAGCCGTACGAAACGTACGTACGCATACACACATGTCCACATAGGTTAGTAGGTTAGTCTGCCAAATTGTAGCCGGAAAACGGCTTGTTTTTTCAAAAACTGGCCTGTCCCTTTCTAGGCACTTAGTCGCTTTCCCTTGCGCTCTGCTGTTTTCGCTGCGTCCTTGCCGGGCAGCCGGGTTGCGGTCTGCAGCCGGAATCGAAGGGATCTGACAGTACATTGCACACGGTACTAATGGCTTAGCAGCTGGATTGGTTCGAGCTAGTTGCAGGGCCGGGATACCCGATCTGTCGCGTCTCCTCCCTGTTTTTCGTGTGGGATGCCTCTGGCTTTTGCTCTTGCTAGCCGGACAGCCGGGTTGCGGTCTGTAGCTGAGACGAAGAGTGGGCCTCTGACATCGTCGCACAGTACTCATCCGGTTTGTTGACTTAGCAGGCCGGGCCAGCCGGCGAACCCCGGGTAGGGGTTGCCGGAGCCGGAAAATAATAACCGGAAAACAGGTGCATACATATTTATAGCAAGGAGCCCCCGAGATTCTCGTGGGGGTCCGTATTTTTATTCATAGGCGTTTCGGGATACATAGACTGTCTGGCGACTAGGTGTAAAATGGGCGCAGCAGGGCCGCGTTCTAGGGACGCTCGGTCTCCTCGTCTGACTTGTCCATCTTGTTCTTACGCGGCTGTGCGTGTCGATGAGGTAGTAGGAGTCGTTGGGCAGCGCCCGGCTGATGATGAAGGGGCCCTCCCAGGGTGGCAATAGCTTGTGCATGCGCTTCGTGTCTTGCACCAGCCGGAGAACCAGGTCGCCCTCGCGGAATGCGACTGGGCGGATTCGGCTTGAATGGTAGCGACGTAGTCGCTGCTGGTATAGGGCTGATCTGGACAAGGCCAGCTCGCGGGCCTCCTCCAGGAGGTCCACTCGGTCCTTCCGCGCCTCCTGGTTGGCTTTTTCATTGTAGAGGAGCTTGCGAGGGGCGACGAACTCGATGTCGGCGGAGAGGACGGCTTCCGATCCGTAGACCAGGAAGAATGGCGTGTAGCCGGTTGACCTATTCGGCCTGGTGCGGAGGCTCCACAGCATAGCCGGAAGTTCTTCGATCCAACATCCGGGTGAACGCTCCAACAACTCGATGAGACGTGGCCTGATGCCAGCTAACACTAAGCCATTTGCCCTTTCGACTTGCCCGTTGGATTGCGGGTGCGCGACGGAGGCGAGGTCTAGCCGGATGCCCTTGTTGCTGCAGAACCGGGCGAAGGCCCCCTTGGCGCAGTTCGTGCCATTGTCAGTGATGATGCTGTTGGGGTAGCCAAAGCGGTTGATGATGTCGGTGAAGAAGGTGACAACCGTCGCCCCGTCCAGCTTTCGGATAGGCTTGGCCTTGATCCACTTCGTGAACTTGTCCACCGCCACCAGCAGGTGGGTCATGCCTGCGCGTGCTCGCCTGAAGGGACCGACCATGTCAAGGCCCCAAACCGCGAATGACCAGGTGATCGGTATGGTCTTGAGTACCGAAGTTGGCATGTGCCTGAGCTGCCCGAAGCGCTGGAACCCATTGCATGCACGGACCAGCTGCTCAGCATCCTCGAGGGCGGTGGGCCAATAGAAACCATGGCGAAACGCCTTGGCGACTATCGCCCTTGACGAAGCGTGGTGCCCGCACTCGCCCTGGTGGATGTCCTTGAGTAGCCGGTGGCCCGTATCCGCATCAACACATCTTTGGAAGATTCCGGGTACACTACACTTGTATAGCTCGCCGTTTATGATGGTGTATGTGTGCGCGCAGCGCCGGATTTGTCTGGCCTCCACCTCGTCGTCTGGGAGTTCTCCATCGGCGATGTAGCTCATGAAGGGCTGTGCCCAGGATGGCACTTCCCGAATGACGAGGATGCTCATGTTCTCCGGTTGACGGGTGTCTGGGGGTCGTCCGGATGGCGTATCCGGAGCGGCAGCCCCCGAGCCGCTAGGCGAGCCGGCAGCCCCTGGGCCTTGCGAGCCAGAAGGCGCTGCCTGGCCGGAAGTGGTGCGGGTCTTCTTTTTAGGTGGTTCTGCCGGCTCTGCTTCCGCCGTTCCGTCGGCCGGAACGGTTCCTGCCTAGACGATGGAGTCCGATTCTGGCAACGGGTTGATGGATGGCTTGCGTAGGTGCTCCAAGGACACCCCTGGTGGGATGGCCTGCCTGGTGGATCCGATCTTGGAGAGCCCATCGGCTACCTCGTTGTTGACGCGGGGGATGTGGTGAAATTCGCACCCGTCGAACGAGGCGCTGAGCTTCTGGATGTGGAACCGGTAGAGAGCCATGTTTGTGTCTCTGGCATCCCATTCCCCGGATACTTGTTGCACCACCAAGTCCGAATCGCCGAAGCATAGGATCCGGTTGACACCGATCTCCCTGGCCAGCCAGAGTCCATGCGCCAGTGCCTCGTATTCGGCTACATTGTTGGAGGCCTTGAAGTGGATCTGTAGTACGTACTCCAGCCGGTCTCCCTTGGGCGAGGTGAGCACAATGCCGGCTCCCAAGCCCCCGAGCATCTTTGATCCGTCGAAGTGCGTCCGCCAATGGTCCGAATCCGGAACCGGTGGGAGATACTGGGTCTCGGCCCAGTCGACGAGGAAGTCCGCCAACGCTTGCGACTTGATCGTGAGCCGGGGCTCATACTGGATGGAGTAGGCGGCAAGCTCGATGGCCCACTTGGCAACTCGGCCGGTGGCGTCCTTGTTGCCGATGATTTCCAAAAGGGGTGTGGTGCACACGACCTTAAATCGGATGCTCCTGGAAGTAGTGCTTGAGCTTCTTGCATGCCAGGTACACGCCGTAGCACATCTTCTGGTAGTGGGGGGTAGTTCTGCTTGGAGAGGGAGGGAACCTCGCTAATGTAGTAGACGGGCCTCTGAACCGGCTGAGCCTTGCCTTCCTCGGGGCGCTCCACCACCAGGACGACGCTGACGACCCGGCTGATGGCTGCTATATAGAGCAACATCGGCTCCTTACTAGCCGGCGTGGCTAGAACCGGTGTTGTGGATAGCATGCGCTTGAGGTCGTGAAATGCGGCGTCGGCTTGCGAAGTCCAGGAGAACTTGTCCGTCTTCTTCATCAACTGGTACAATGGGAGTGCCTTCTCCCCCAGCCGGCTAACAGAGCGACTGAGGGAAGCTAGGCATCCGGTGAACTTCTGGACTCCAAGCAGGTTCCTGGGCGGCTGCATCCTCTCGATGGCCGCGATCTTATCCGGATTTGTCTCGATACCTTGCTGTGAAACGAGTAAACCGAGGAACTGACCGGACGGTACCCCGAAGACGCACTTCTCTGGGTTCAGCTTCATCCGGTACTGGCGGAGGTTGCCAAATGTTTGTCCCAGGTCCTCGAGGAGGGTTCGCTTCTCCTTGGTCTTTATAACCACGTCATCCATGTAAGCGTGCATGTTTCGGCCTATCTGCGAGTGCAAGCATTTCTGCATACATCGCTGATAGGTGGCGCCTGCGTTCTTTAGGCCGAAAGGCATGGTTACATAGCAGAAAGCCCCATAGGGGGTGATAAATGATGTCTTAATCTGATCAGCCGGGTTCAGCCGGATCTGATTGTACCCGGAATAACAATCTAAAAAAGACAACAAATCACAGCCGGCCGTGGAATCGATGACTTGATCGATACGGGGCAAGGCGAAGTGGTCTTTAGGGCACGCCTTGTTCAGGCTGGTGTAGTCGATACACATGCGCCAGGTCTTGTTCTTCTTCAGCACCAGGACTGGGTTCGCCAGCCAGTTTGGGTGGTACACTTCCATGACGAACCCGGCTGCAAGGAGCCGGGTGATCTCGTCACCGATTATCTTTCTCTTCTCCTCTACGAACCGGCACAGAGGTTGCTTGACCGGCTTGGTATCTGGGCGCACGTGAAGTGAGTGCTCGGCGAACTCCCTCGGCACACCCGGCATGTCCTTGGGGGACCACGCGAAGATGTCACGATTCTCACGGAGGAAGTCAACGAGCGTGCCTTCCAATTTGCTGTCCAAGCCGGCGCCAATGGTGATGAACTAGGTCAGATCGGAGGGGTCGAGCAGGATGCTCTTCGTCTCCTTTGCCGGCTGGAAGGCTCCTTCTCCAGCTGGCTTGCTGCTAGCCGGAATGTCCTACTGGGCCATGGCCACATTGCGCATGATCACGCGCTTCTCCTCGGCTATGATGAGGGCCTCTGCCAGTTTGGAACCGGCTGAGGCGCATTCCATCGATCGCCTGAAGCAGCCGGCGATGGTGATCACGCCGTGGGGTCCCGGCATCTTCGTCTTGGGGTAGGCGTAGTGGGGGATGGCCATGAACTTGGTGAGGACGGGGCGCCCGAGGGGAGCGTGGTAGGAGCTCGTCAGATTTACCACCTCGAACTGGATTGGTTCGCGGCGGAAGTTCTCCTCGGTCCCGAAAATGACGTCCAGCTGGATTTTCCCCAGCGGGGCGCAGGCTGGCCCCGGCAGTATGCCATGGAATGTCGTGGTAGTCGGGCGCAGGTAACTTTCGCGAATGCCTAGCTTCTCTAGCGAGGACTGGTAGAGGAGGTTGAGGTTGCTGCCTCCGTCGATGAGGACGCGCGAGAATCGGCAAGTGCACGCGTTGGAGACAATGAGGGGGTCGAGCACCATGGCGTAGCCCCCAGGAGTCGATAGATGCTCAGGCTGATCCTCCCGGCTCCAGGTGGTAGGGGTTTCCGACCAGTTCAGGTACTGGGGGACCGGAGAGGCGATGGTGTTGACCTCCTTGGAGCGTCGCCTGCGGCTGTGCTTGTCGTCCTGCTCCGTCTTGAAAATGTGGTAGGCGGCGTGCGGCCGAGGGTAGCCGTTGTTGTTGCCGCCGTTACCATCATTTCCGTCTCCCCTAGCCGGTGGTGGAGGTCCACCCGGTGGGGGAGGCGGGGGACAAGGCTGGTTGCCCTGGTCCTTTAGTTGGCGGGTCCAGCTGTAGTTCCGGGTGGTGTGCATAGCCGGCTTGAAGGGACCGCTATGCCACTTGCACAGGCCATCGAACATCTGGTCGAAGGTGAGCCGTGGCTTCTGCATCCTTGCTTCATTAGCTGGCGCGTCGGGCGTGCCCTCCACAGCATTGACTTGCCGCCCGTGGTAGCGAGGTTTCTGCTGTCTGGCCTGGCGGTCCCCATGGAATCGGTTGTCGTTGCCGTGGCATCTAGAGGGTCCGGCTTCTCCAGCCGGATTGCTGGGTCGATCGCGAGCCGACTCCATGGGAGTCGGACGGCCGTCCGTGTTTACCCGGAGGGGCTTCTTCATGGCGGCGTCCGCCGTGGCGTACTGGTCCGCAACCATCATGAGCTCCGCCATGGTTTTCGGCTTGTCACACAGTAGCCGGTGGCGAAGCATGGTGCCCTCGCGGCAACCCTCGATGAAGAAACCGATGGCTTGGCTCTCCAGGATGCCCTCGCAAGTGTTGCGCAGCTTCGTCCACTTGGCGAGGTACTTGCGGTCGGTCTCGTGGTCGCCCTGGACGCACAAGGCCAGGTCGCGCGGGCGCCCTGGGCGCTTGTACGTGTCGTTGAAGTTGCGGACGAACATCTTCCCGAAGTCAGGCCAGGCGTTGATGCTGTTGGGCGCGAGGCTATTGAGCCATGTCCTCGCTGACCCGGTTAGCATGAGGGGGATGTAGCGCACGGCTGTGCGCTTGTTCCCGTGGGCGATGCCGACTGCCGTGGCGTAGTCGGCCAGCCAGTCCTCCGGTTTCATGCTGCTGTCATACTTGGGGGTGTCCCTGGGCAGGGAGAATTTATCCGGAAACGGCTCGTTCCAGATGCGGGGTCCGAAACAAACCGGACAGGTAGAATCTTCCTCCTCCATGACACGCGCTTGAGCGAGGAGCTCGATGCGGTCGGGGGCATCCGGGCAATCCGGGTTGGGCGCTCCCACCCGGCCCGAGAGACGGGAACCGGCTGGTCTGGGCGCTCCGGCTGGCGGAGGGGAAGGTGGCGGGTTGCTGTTCACCGTCTGCTCCTGGCACGGCTGGCCCCTTTTACTGGAGCTGCGACGCCTGCTGCGGGCCCTGGGAGGCTGAGGGAAGGACGCTTGCTGGGTGTCACACGGCGCGCCCCTGCTGTTGGCTAGTAGCCCGCTCCTCCTGGAGTAGCTAAGGTCTTCCTGCACCTGCCGGTTGGCGCCAGCCTGCTCGTTCGCGACGCGGAGGAGCTCCTGCACGCGAGCTTGCTGGCGGGCTCGCTCCTCGCCCTCTAGCCTGGGTAGTTCCTCTGCCGCGGCTCACGCCGCGCGCAAGTTCTTGATGGACGTGCTGTAGGTGGGCCGTGCGAGGGCGGGCACGGGATCCGGTTCCCCGTCCTTTTCCAACCTACCGCCAAGCTCGCCGCCCTGACGCCGGACCTGGCCGCGCCGGCTCGGCTCCGCGGTAGACGGAGTGAGGCCGTGCGCACGGTCGTACTCGCGCCGGGTGATCTCGAGCTGCTTACGGGCTGCAGCTAGCTCCATGGCCTCATGGAGGAGGATCTGTCTCTCCATGCTAAAGTTGGCCTCCGCCTCCTCCGGGTTATCCCCGAGGTTAACCGGCGTCAGGAGCCGATCAATGGCATCCTCCACCGGGTTCCGGGGCTGCGGGGGAGCAGAAGTTCCAACCTCGTCCGCGCCTCGCTCCCGCGGCTGGCGGGGATGGGAGCTGGAACTGGCCATCATGACCTCTATATCACGAGGTGCCGCGGAGGCGCTGCCGTCTGAGCACGGCAGCTCCGCGATAGAGAAGATTTCCCTAGGGAAACGCTCCGGGACGGTGGCGACGTAAACAGAGAGGTCGCCGAATAGCAGAACGGTGCCGTTCGCCGGGAAGGAGGTTCCGACGAAGCAGGAAGCGTTATCGATGACACAGTCGAATTTGCCGAGCGTGAGCACCAGGCCAGAGGCCACGCGCTCACCGGCTGAAGTGCGGAGTCCCGTGCGGAACGTGACTCCGGTCGAAGCCATCTAGCCCCACGGTGGGCGCCAACTGTCATTGTATTGGGAATGGCAGTACCTGAGGAGGTTAGATAGAGGTGTGGGGACTAGCAGGGAAGCTATCGACGGCGTCCGCAGGCGGGATTGGATACAAGCAAGCATAGCGGGATGCGAGAAGTACCCAGGTTCGGGGCCCTCGTGGTGAGGTAAATCCCCTACTCCTGCCGGATCTGACTATGTGGAATACTTGAACTACAAGTGCTCCTCGAGCTATATACGCTAGCTACTGCCTTAAATGCTGTAAGACCAAGCCTCTCTACTGAGGCCTTGCCTCTCCTTATATAGGCAGAGAGGCAAAGGTCTCACTGGCCAGTCCAACTAGCGGGCCCCACAGGCGGGTCCCAGCCGACTAGTCATCCACAGTGTCCAGTATGGCTTGTCGTGTCGGAGTACGAGCGGTATGGCTGTCGTAGGCACAGTGGACGCCGTGTGAGCCTATCGTCAGCACCGGCCACTATGCCTGCGTCACCCCCGCAAAGTCTTCGGTATGTCCGGGTAGTTGCCAGTCTTGTCACCATACAGGGCGTACCGTGCACTGATACACACGTCGCCCTGTCCCATTGATTGAGTCCGACTACGCCGCCGTATCCGGCTGCCTCCTGCCGATCCGGCTACCGGGGGATAGCCGGACGTGATCCGACTGTCTTGTTTCTTATTCGGTTGGGGTACCTGGGGATCATCCCCCTGACAGGGCTCCAACGACGGAACCACCGGCTCCAACGACTAGTGCCCCGGCCAGGGCATCAGCGACGTTTCCGCGCTTCCTGGCAAAGGGGTTTCCGGGCGTGGCGGACCACTAATCTCCGCAGAGCCCGGAGATCGTTGATGACGACATTGGGTCCTGTCGTGGGCGTACCTCCTTCGTGGTCCCTTCGATGGATGCCGGAGAGCTTCACAAGATGCTTAGCACCGCCATCCAGGTATGTCCAGTCCCCGAGTGTCTAGTCGCTGAATTTCAACAGCTAGGCACTGAGTTAGTTCTAGTCTCCAGTCCCCGAGTTCCTAGTCGCTGAATTTTAGCGGCTAGGGACGGAATTTCTTCTAGTCACTAGTCCCCGAGTTCCTAGTCGCTGACTTTCAGTGGCTAGGGACAGAATTTCTTCTAGTCACCAGTCCCCGAGTTCCTTGTCGCTGAGTTTCAGCGGCTGGGAACTGAATTTTTCCTATTCTCCAGTCCCCGAGTTCCTGGTCGCTAAATTTCAGCGGTTGGGAACTGAATTTTTCCTATTCTGTGAATGCTGACTTTTTGCTTTTTGTTGCAGGGCTTGTAGAGGGAGTCGACGGACCGTCAGGCCGCAAAGGAGTGTCTGGAGCGGGATCTGTGCGTGGCGGAGGAGGCAAACCGACGACTCTAGGAGACTATTGGTAAGTGCTTGATTCGTTTCTCATCCGTAAACTGTTGGTGTTCTGGCGTATTGACGATTTTTCCCTTTCCTTTTCACATGGTCTTCCTGCGGCAATTACCAAGGCCCATGAAGGGTACGTCCCCATTGCCGAGCTGGACGTGGCAAATGGGCGAATCACCTCGCTAATCAAGGAGTTGGAGGCGAAAGAAGCCGTGATTTCTTCCGAGGATAGAGCAAAGGCCACGGTCGCTGCGGCTGAAGAGCGGAAGGCCGCGGACTCGATCATCCTTGGACCGTAGAGCGACCACGCCGCCCTAGAGAAGCACGTCACCGAGAATTGCCGGAAGCTCCTTGGTGAGTCTCTATCCTTTTGCTTAATGTGTGTGGCGAGTCCCAGATTGGGGGAATCCATAGTGTCACTGATGTCTGATGTTGCAGCTGTGATAGGGCAAAGCGACCCGGTGGTGCAGACCTTCAACGCCTCGCAGTGTGTGACTACCGTGGTGAATGCGGCTACTGCCTCGGCGTTGTGCGTCCAAGCAGTCCTTCAAATGATGTCTCCCACCAAAGTTATTCCTGGTGGGCTAACCGAAGTGTGGCGCTATCTAGAAGAGGTGCCCAGCGTCGTGGAGTGGATGACACGCTCAGCCTTCATGCGCGGGGCCACCACGACATTGAGCCTGGGTCTTTCCCACTTCCCCGATGACTTCGACCTCGATGACGTCACCAGTGGCTATCCTTCGGCGACTGGTACGGTGGAGATGTTGGAGGTACTGAGGCTGACCGCCAAGGCCACCCCCTTTGCTGATCGGGTGTTGGTGATTGGCATTACGGCTTATTCATGGACATCTCCGATGAGAAGCGTATGCCGGTCGTCTTGGCCCGGTGGGCCAGTCGAGCCCGGTGCTCTGGATTGGCGTATTTGTGGACGTCCTAAGGCCCGAATATTTTTAGTGCCCTTAGGCCGCACTACTTAGCCGTGCCGGTCGCTCGACCAAGGGTTGACTTCCGTGGGTAGCGTATTGCTAATTTGTACGAGTGCGAGTGGCACAAGAATATGGCGAGTAGACACAATTTGTGTGATCCGAATGAATTTCATTATATGTGCCAACTGAGTACAAGTTGGAGTTCTATGTATAGAACTTTCAGAGAAGGTTTACATTCCATGGCCTTCCGATCTCGAGCTGCCCGTCACCCCGTATGTCGATGAGGTAGTAGGCGTCGTTGCCGAGGACTCGCCCTATGGCGAATGGTCTCTCCCATGGGGGGAGAGTTTGTGCATGCCCTTCTTGTCCTGGGCCAGTCATAGGACCAGGTCGCCCTTCTGGAAGGTGCGAGTCCGGACTCAGCGGCTATGGTTGCGGCAGAGTCCTTGCATGTAGATGGCGGTGCGAGAGCGAGCCAGGTCGGGTGCCTCGTCGAGTTGGTCGACCTTGTCTTGGCGAGCGATCTCTTTTGTCGCCTCGATGTAATTGGCGACTCGAGGTGAGTCATGCTCCAGGTCAGTTGGCATTACGGCTTTGGCGCCATACACCATCAAGAAGGGTGTGAACCCGGTTGAGCGATTGGCGGACATGCGGATCCCCCATATTACAGACGGGAGCTCTTCGACCCAGCATCCTGCGGTGCGCTCGAGGGGCACCTTGAGTCACGGCTTGAGCCCGTGGAGGTCGCTCTGGTTGGCGCGTTCCGCTTGGTTGTTCGACTCCGGGTGGGCGAGTGAGGCGAGGTCGAGTCGTATGCCATTCTCTTCACAGAATTCCGCCATGGCCCCCTTGGCGAAGTTGGTGCCGTTGTCTGTTATGATGTTGTGCGGGTACCCCTACCGGTAGATGAGCTCGCGTAAGAACTTGGTGGCCGTCTTGCCGTTGCACTTTTTGATCGGCTTGGCCTAGACCCATTTGGTGAACTTGTCGACCGCGACCAGGAGATGGGTGAAGCTAGATGGGGCCTTCTTGAACGGGCCTACCATGTCCATGCCCCATACAACGAAAGGCCATGTGATGGGGATGGTCTTGAGTGCTGAACCAGGGAGGTGCGTCTGGTTGGCGTATTTCTGGCACCCGACACATTGTTGGACGATGTCGGTGGCATCGGCGTGCGTGGTGAGCCAGTAGAAACTATGCCGCATGGCCTTGGCGACCAGCGACTTGGCGTCGGCGTGATGGCCGCAGTCGCCGGCGTGGATGTCCTGGAGGATCTTGCGGCCTTCTTCTTGCTGGACACAGCGTTGGAACACGCCAGTCATGCTGCGCTTGTGGAGCTCGCTGTTGATGATGACGAAGGATTTGCAACGGCGCACGATCATGCGCGCCTCTATCTCGTTGCTTGGGAGGATTTTGTGCTCGAGGAAGGCGACGTATGGTGCCGTCCAGTCGCTGGGCTCCATGATCATGGCGACTAGGGCCGGCTCCGGTTATAGTGGTATCTCGATGTCGATCTCCTTCGGTGGGCAGACCGAAGGTTTGTGGATGATGTCGAGGAAGACGCCTGCGGGTGGCGTTTGTCGAGTCGACCCGATGCGGGAAAGGGCGTCTGCCTCCTCATTCTTGTGTCTGTCGATCCACTCGACGGAGTAGCCGTCGAAATGTCCTCCCAGCTGGTCTACCGCTTGGCGGTACGCGATCATTGTTGGAGAGACATTGTCGCATGTCCCGACGACCTAGCCGGCGACTAGGTCGGAGTCGCCATAGCATCGACCTAGTCGCCGACTCGACTCCTGCATGCACCTTTGGTATGTGGCGCCGGCATTCTTGAGGCCAAACGTGATGGCCATGTAGCAGAAGGCGCTGAATGGCGGATGAACGCCGTCTTCTCCTCGTCCTTGACCGCCATTTTGATCTGGTTGTAACCAGAATATGCGTTGAGGAAACACAGCAACTCCAATCCCGTGGTCGAATCGATGATCTGATCGATGCGCGGTAGGACGAACTCCTACTTCGGGCAGGCGCTGTTGAGGTTGGTGTAGTCGATACACATTCTCCATGTGTTGTTCTCTTTCAGAACTAGGACTGGGTTTTCCAGCCACTTGGAGTATTTGATTGGCCAAATGAAGCCTGTGGCTAGCAGGCATTGTACTTCTTCATCGATTGCTCGACGGCGCACTTCATTGAAGGGCCGTAGCGACTGCTTTACTGGTCGCACTTTGGGGTCGGCGTTTAGTCTGTGCTCAGTGAGTTCCCTCGGGACACCTGGCATGTCAGATGGCTTCCATGCGAAGATGTCGCGGTTCTCACGGAGGAACCCGATGAGCACGCTTTCCTATGCGGGGCTCATGTGCGCCCCGATGGTGACCGTCTGGCTGGAGTCTCCCGGGACGAGCTCGACGGTGCGGGTGTGTGGGGTCGCCTCAAACATGGAGTTCGCGACGGTTGGCTTCTTCAGGATGGTGGGGTCGTCCTTGTTGATGTTGCCTGCATATTTCGCGAGCTCCTCCACGTGGTCGATCTCCGTAGCGATGACGGTGTCGACGAGCTCGGCGCCTTTGTCCTCGCATTCCACAGTCATATCGGGGTCGCCGTGGACGGTGATGATGCCGCTTGGCCTTGGGAGCTTCATCATGTTGTAGGCGTAGTGTGGGGTCGCCCTGAATTTTGCGAACTCTTGGCGACCTAGGACGCAGTGGTAGGGGCTACGGAAGCTCACGATCTCGAACATGATCCTCTCTATGTGGTAGTTTACCGGTGTGCCGAAGGTGACTGGCAGCGTCAATTTTCCGATCGGGTACAGCTTCTGACCGGGGACGATACCGTGGAAGGTCGTCAGGGTTGGCTCCATGGCTGCTTCTGGGAGCTGGAGCCTCTTGAACTTGTCCAGGTACATGATGTTGATGGAGCTCCCACTGTCCATCAGTGTCTTGGGCAGCCAGTAGTAGGCCACCTTGGGCCTGACCACCAGGACGACTCGCCCTGGGTATTCAATTCTTGGCGCGTGATCCTGGCGACTCCAGGTGATACTCTACTCGGACAAGTTGAGGAAGCGAGGGATGTCGACTTGGGTCACCGCGTTGACGGCGACCGCACGGGCGAGCACCTTCTTCTCGCGCTTGGTGCCGAGCCCGGTGAAGGTGTGTAGCAAGCCAGTTGCGTGTCCAAAGCTGCCGACGTTGCCGTTGTCCCTTGGTGGGTTGTTGTTGGGATCCTCCCTCGCTCGTCTCGCCTTTTAAATCTCTTTGAGAAAGTGGCAATCCACGGTGGTGCGGGTGGCAGGTTTTCCCTCCCTCTTGTGGTAGATGCAAGGCTGATCGAGCAGGACAGCGGGGTCGAATTTCGGCCTTGCTGTATTTGTTGGAGCGGCAGTTTCCGCTGTCGCGGTAATTTCCTCCGTCGCAGCGGTAGCTCTTGGGGTCGCGTTGGCTGTAGCCGGCATTGGCGACGAAGTCGACTCGCCCGTCCATGCGGCGCTTGCCAATGATGTGGGTGTTGTTGTAGCGCATGTCGCGTAGGTGCCCACTGTCGTGGATGCTGGTGCGGCATCTTCCTCCTCACTCATTGTCGGAGTCTTAGTTGGACCCTCTAGATCTTAGCGACCAGGGGTTCATACCGACACGCGTTCTTGAAGCAATGTATCACCGTGTCTGGGTGGATGCCGGAGGCATTGATCCATAGTTCTTGCCACCTGTGAATCCAATGCTGGGTCGACTCGCATTGTCCCTAGATGCATCGCTCCAGGTCTTCGATGGTGGTGGCGCCGGTGTAGGAGCCCTCAAAGTGCCTGATGAAGCCATCCCACATTTCCTCCCAGGAATCGATGCTGTCGGCGGGGAGGGTGTTGATCCATTGCCGAGTCGCACCCTCCATCATCAGGGGGAGGTAGCGAGCGGCGAGCAGGTCGGTTTGGCCGGCGATTCCCATCGCCATGAGGTATGTGTCCAGCCAGACAGCTGGATCATACGTCGGGTCGTACTTTTCGATCTCCTTGGGCGTCTTGAAGTTGGCGTGGTATTTTCCCCTCGAATCATGGGCCCAAAGCATTGCGGTCTGACTCGACTGAGCGAGCCTCTTGGTTCGGGGTCGCCGCGGTTGGTGAGGGTGTGCCTCAAGTCGTTGGGCTGGCGCGCCCGCCAAGCCTGGTTGTTGCCGATGTGTGACGGCTCTGTGTATGGTGCCCAGAAAAATGCTGGAGCGTGGTTGATGTAGAGCTCGTTGGGAACCCCAAGAGGAAGGTATGATGAGCACAGCAGCAAGGTTTCCCTCAGTTATGAAACCAAGGTTTAATCGAACCAGTAGGAGCAAGGAAACACCCCAAAGGTGTTACTAGCTGAGCTTTGGCAGGGCGCACTACCGCTGATAGTAGCAATGTGGAGACCTGCACAGCACAACCACATAACTTTGTCCCCAACTTGCGATGAGGTTGTCAATCTCACCGTGTTTTGTGTAAAACAAAGGATTAAACGTATCGAATGGAAAGAAGTAAAAGTTTGTAGAAAGTAAACACAAAGAAGTAAACAATTTATAGATTGTATGTAAAGAAAAGGACCAGGATCCATAGTTCACTAGAGGTGGCTCTCCTTAGATAGATAACATGCTGGGTGAACAAGTTATAGCGGGGCAATTGACAAACATCGAGAAAGCAATACATGCATATACTAATCATCTTGACTCCTTTGAGATTCGATTGGGCATTACAACATTATACATAGACCACCATACAACTGCATCTATGACTAATAATCCACCTTCAGGTTCTCATCTGAACCCCCTCTAGTATTAAGTTGCAAGCAACAGATTATTGCTTTACGAACTGCGTGTAAAGTAAACAATATAATTGTTCTATGAACAAAGGATTGTTGTTTTCTCCCTAGTAGCAACAGCACATCTAGTACCTTAGAGATTCCTGTCACTTCCCCAGATTAAAAGAGGCATGAACCCACTATCGAGCATAAATAGTAACTCTTGGAGTTGCTAGCATCTACTTGGCCAAGATAGCTACTAACAACAGAAAGCATGCAAGATCACAAATAACAAAGACATGATAGAATCAATAATCAATCTGAAATAGCATATCAATATCCATCGGATCCCAAGAAACAGAACATGCAGAATTACAAATAGATGATCTTGATCATGAACGGAGCTCACAAGATCTAAACATGAAAGCACAAAGGAGGAGAACCAGCCATCTAGCTACTACATGGATCCATAGTCCAAGGATGAAGTACTCACGCATCACACTGGAGGCTTGCATGGTGATGAAGAAGGCCTCCAGGGTGAATTCCCTTCTCCGGCAGGATGCCGGGAAGACCTTTAGATCCCTCCCAATCTAAGGATGGAGATGACGACGACTACAGACTCTTTCATGGATTTTTGATCGGGCCCTTAGGGTTTTCGTCCCGATGGCATCTTATAGGCAGAAGGGGAGGCCGAGGGGGTGCCAGGGGCCACCACACCACCCCCTGGTGCGGGCCAAGCCTGGCCGCGTGGCCAGGTGGTGTGGCCGGCCTCTGCCCCTCTCTGTCTCATATTTTGGCATCTGATGACTTCCGGAAAATAGGCACTTTGGCTTTTGTCCCGTCCAATTCCGAGAATATTCATTTTCTGACTTTCCTGTAACCAAAAACAGCAGAAAACAGGCAGCTGGCACTGTGGCTCTTGTTAATAGGTTAGTCCAAGAAATCGTATGAAAAGTACTCCAAAGTTGGAACAAAACACAAGAAAGTGGATAAAACTAAGCATGGGACATCAAAAATTATAGATACATTTGCAATGTATCAACATCCCTAAGCTTAACTCCTGCTCGTCCTCGAGTAGGTAAGTGATAAAATGAAAGAATAATTTTTGAGGTGACATGCACCATCAAAGACTTGATCAAAGTATTTTCAAAACATTCAAAGCTGGGATCATAGTACTTCAATCATAACATGAAAGACAAAGTTCTAGCAATAAGACAAAGAAACTATGATCCAACATGAAAAGGTGGAAACAAAAGATTCATGAATAACAATGCTTTGCAAGATGTTTGTTTGTTTCACATAAAGAAAACATAGCATAATAGTATTCAGCTTGTCCCTCAATAGAGTAGCAAATATAAATGCATAGGACACCTTCAAAGTTCATAAGAGTGACTAGATACAAATAGTTTAAAACAAGCAATATCAAAGTATGCATCAACCAACTAGTCTTGGGACAATGCACATAGAACTAAGAATGGCCACTATGCTCTCAAAGTAGGTGCATAAAGGTAGAAAGTGGAGACACAATATAATGGTGGAAGAAAGGCCTTCATAGAAGGAAGTAGGGATTCAAGTCTCATAAAGAGCTTCCAAAATTATGGTACTTATAGCTTTCATCTCTCATTGCCCCTATCATAAGCATCTTGAAGTGATTAAGGTTAAAGTGAACAAACTATGGTGTACATGCTTGACGAAGTATAAGTCAGGAATCTCATGTCCCTTGTATACGAGGTCCGCTCCTCATGCTACTCAAGTTTAGTCACCAGTAAGTTCTTGTCATCGTAAGTACATGTGTATCATAGAGAACCGCCAACGAGATACCCCTTGCCCGATGATACGGAAGAATCCCCATATCAAAATGACAAGACAAGCAGACATAGAGCATCTCAGCAATCTTCTTATTTACCATGGGAATATGGTGCTTTTCCTATCTTTCCTCTTTTCATAATCTCTTTTTTTCTCTTTTCTCTTTTTTCTCAATATAGGACACTTTTTTTATAAGAAGAATGCTTCATAGACAGCTCATTATGGTTACGCTGCAAGTTTCCCCCATGTTAGCATGGATTAGACCAGCGGCCCCGGTGTTTCTCTAACACATATACATAACTCCATGGACTTACAAGCTCCCCTTTCATTTCACACCGACGACATCCATATACAAAAGAGCATGATATCAACTAGGTACAAGTACCAAGTGCAATGTTGAAAGCGTTCCCCATGAAAGCATGGTTCTGCTAATCCCCAACAAATAAGTGCAAGCATATACAACATAGACGACACAATGGTTCAAGTTTATTAAGGGCAAGAAAAGTAAAGTGTGCCATCAAGTTCGTGAGAGCTTTAATCACTAGTTTTCTCATAACAAGTTTAATTTGGAAGGTAAACAAAAGCATGAATATTCTTGGAATAGCATAAGCTAGTAGGTAGATATGGTGGACTCTTTGGAATAACTTGGTTTAGGGAGTTGGATGCATGAGTGGAACTCATACTTGGTTGTGGAGGCTAGCAAAAGACTGGGAGCGACAAACTAAGAGAGCAAGAATTGTCATAATCATGCAGAGCGACAAAACATTATTGATCAAAGCATAAAGTGATACTACAAGTTGAAAACTAAAGGATCATAAAGGCTATGGTGACTTGAGATAGTAATAACATGGTGTGAGCATGCGTCAAGTCAACCCAAATAAAGCATCAAAGGAGAATACCACTATACTATGCTCTAATATGCTAAAACAACGCATGATTCATCCAAGGCACATTAAGCAATCTCAATTGTTTATAACAAGTCATGCTACAACAAAGAATACTAAGCATAAAGCCAAAACAGTATCAAGCATGGCATGACAAAGCATAGGCCACAGTCAAAAACAAGCTCTTTTTACCACATAAGTATGAACTTTCCTACTCTTTTCCAAACCAAACAAAACTATTTGCAAACCAATGTATGAAAGTGTTGGGTCCGCAGCATAGAAAACAAAAAATTTCCTACGGTGTGAACTAGACACCAAGATCTATCTACTAGGTACAAAGCAACGGATGGACATACATCCAAGGAGAACTTACCCTCGAAGACAACGAGTTTTGTTAACGAGTAGGAACTCGTGGTTGATGTAGTCGTACACTTGCCGATCTCAAGATCGTGAGGAAGTCCGAGCGCCGCACCTCAGAAGCGCATCCGCACTCGCAAACACGTTCAAGCCACCGGACAACCTCCACCTCCTCGCTCCAGCGATCCAGCGGAAGCAGCAACTCCTTCCAGACAAAATGCCACCAGGAACATGTATCTCGCTAATCTGAGACCATGGGGGAATAATTCTAGAGGGGGAGAGAGATCCTTCACAAGGAGGTGTGTGGATGAAGGAGGGAATGGGTGGCCTTTTATAGGAGGAGGGGGTGCCCCCTCTCTCCATGGCCGGCGCATGGGGGGGTGACCCCTCACCTCCCCCATTCATGTGGTGGTAACCCCTCCACATTAAAATACCTCTTCACATTCCCTTTTAAAGTCTCCACTTTAAATGCATTAAATTTCTCCAAATTTAATGCTCTCTCATTTAATAAAACTCTTTTTATTAAATTTATTCATAATTTTGTTAATTACTTTAATTAACAAACATTCACATATAGCCCCTTGGAATATTTCAATATCACATGCAGAACCACTTTCTGCAATTTCACCCGAAACAATTTCCAGTTTCTATTGAGACAATTCCTGCGCTTTGCAATTCTTTCGTCTGAAACATATGTGCTCCAAAATGGTGTCCGGTAACTCTTAAGTGTGCCAACCTATGGTTCGCGAATAATGCAGACATGATCGAGACCCTTCTCTGATCAATAATCAGCAGCGGGACCTGGAGATCCGTACTGACTCCTACACTTTCAACGATGACTTCTGTGATCGTGAGAACCTTTAACGCTTGTAACTAAATCCCTTTGTCTCTCGATATATTACATGTCCGAGATTCGATCATCGGTATCTCCATACCTAGTTTGATCTCGTTACCGACATGCACTCTTTTCTCGTTCCCGTGATATAAAATTCTAGTGATCACATCACTTGCTTGCAAGCTATCTTAATGTGATATCACCGAGAGGGCCCAGAGTATATCTATCCGTCATCTGGATTGAAAAATTCCACTCTTGATCCATGAGCCTCAACATAACACCTTCGTAGTACTGAACCCATCTTTATAGTCACCCTGTTAGGGTGTGACGTTTGATGTTATCAAGATACTCTTCCGGTGTTAGCAATTAACATGATCTCATGGTCTAAGGACAAAGATTACTCCGTATGATGTTATAGCAATATAAACATAATGACTTGATCGTAATGCTATACTTCGGATGGATGTTCATCACATCATTCCACCAATGGTGTGACCTTGTTATTAACAACATCCAATGTCCATGATCAGGAAACCTTGATCATCTTGTTAATCAACAAGCTAGTCTATAAATGAGGCATAACTAGGAACCCTTTTTGTTTATTAAACACACATGTATTGATGTTTCCGATCAATACAATTCTAGCATGTAAAATAAACATCTATCATATATAAGGAATATATAATAACAACTTTATTATTGCCTCTGAGGGTATATTTCCTTCACACCGGAGCACGGCGAGCCTTCCTTCGCCGGAACTTGCCGCTGCAGAGGAGAAGAGGCGTCGTCGATTGGAGCTGCCCCAGGAGCCGCTGCGACCATGCCTAGAACCGTCGTCGTCCACTAGTTCGCTCGCCCCCGTCGCCACGACTAGCCGGAGCCTAGGTGATGCCCCACATATGGTGGAGTTGCTGCTTCCGCTGGATCGCTGGAGCGAGGAGGTGGAGGTTGTCCGGTGGCTCGAACGTGTGTGCGAGTGCGGATGCGCTGCTGAGTTGCGGCGCTCAGACTTCCTCACGATCTTGAGATCGGCAAGTGTACGACTACATCAACCACGAGTTCCTACTCGTTAACAAAACTCGTTGTGTTCGAGGGTAAGTTCTCGTTGGATGTATGTCCACCCGTTGCTTTGTACCTAGTAGATAGATTTTGGCGTGTAGTTCACACCATAGGAAAATTTTTGTTTTCTATGTTGCGGTCCCAACAGTGGTATCAGAGCCTGATCTTTGCATATGTGCTTTGCACGGGTAGTACACATATGTTTATATGTGGGCGATGATGATCATGTTATTGCATCTTCTATGTATTTTGGATATTGGTGGCATAGTGGGATGAAGCGGCCCGGACCAACCTTACATGTCATCGTACATGAAACCGGTTCCACGACTAACATGCAACTTGTTTTGCATAAGTGGCTGGCGGGTGTCTGTCTCTCCCACTATAGTCAATATATGATTTACAACGAGTTGCTAATAACTTAGTTATCCTCGTTGTGGTTCATGTTCGTAGGTGAGAACGGTTCTATCTCTGAAAGCCCTAAGCCACGTAAAACTTGCAATTGATAAATTAGAGGAGTCTAGTTTAGATCGTTGCTGGGCTAGTGTATTGATATGGTATTGTTGTAAGTAGATGTATGATAGATACTCTTACAACACACTCAACGTGTAAGTTCCATAGACCTTGGCCTTACACACAAAGGAATGATAGAGATCATACCACGATGCAAGTCATAGAGATCAAATGCATGGACCATATTATCTCATAGAGATCTTATACTGCTAGTTTGGCGCTTTTGGTAGCATTATAAGATGATCCCTCATTTAGATATCAAGATAAAAATGTGTTCTTCCTTAAGTATGCACCGTTCTGTGGATCGTGTTTTGAGACATCACGTGATGATCGGGTGTACTCGAATCTACGCTTTCATAGGAACGGGTGTAAGACAGTTTTACACACGTGAATACTAAGGTTCTTACTTGGCGATCCTAGCATGTACAGACATGGCCTCGGAACACGGACCAAAATGTTACGCATGAGTCATATAGTTGATATGATGCCCATATAGATGCTCGCCTTTGAAGCTACATCAACTCACGTGATGATCGGACTTGGTGTAGTGGATTTGGTTCATGTAATCACCAAAAAGACACGAGGGATGTCATTTTTGAGTGGGAGTTAATTAGTAATTTGGATTAGTTGAACTCAATCTATCATAATCTTAGTCTAACTAAACTTTACAAATTCTGTTGTGGATGGCACCACCTGCTTTTAATTTCAATGTGTTCATGGAGAAAGAGAAACTTGTTGCAAATGGTAGCAACTTCACCAACTGGGCTATGAATTTGAGGATTCTCCTCACCGCTGCACAAAAGCAATATGTGCTAGATGCGCAGCTAGGCCCCCCCACCAGCTCCTGACGCCCCTGATGAGGAAACGAATGTCTATGCGACTCGTCAGGAGGACCACAACTTAGTTCATTGCGGCATACTGTATGGACTAGAGCCAGAACTTCGAAAGTGTTTCGAAAATGGCAATGCCTTTGATACCATGGGAGAATTGAAAATGATTTTTGATACCCATGCTGCTGTAGAGAGTTATAATGCTACCGAAAAGTTCTTTAGCTGCCTGATGGAGGAAAACAGCTCCGTTAGTGAGCACGTACTCAAAATGTCTGGGTACGCCGATAAGCTTGTGTCCTTGGGAATAACGATTCCCATTGACTTAGGCATACATCGTGTTCTCCAATCTATTCCACCTAGCTACAAGAGCTTCATGATGAACTATAATATGCAGGGCATGAAGAAGTCTCTTCCCGAGCTTCTGTCAATGCTTAAGACTGCAGAAGTGGAGATTAGGAAAGAACATCAAGTGTTGATCATCAATAGGACCACCGGTTTCAAGAAAGACAATAAAGGCAAGCACAAGGGAAAGAAGGGTGGCAAGTCTGTTGCCACACCTGAAAAGAAACCCCGAGCCGGCCCTAAGTCTGACACCGAGTGCTACTATTGTAAGGGGACTGGCCATTGGAAGCACAATGGCCCCAAGTATTTGGTGGACAAGAAGTCCGGCAAGGCAAACAAAGGTATATGTGATATACATGTTATTGATGTGTACTTGACTAGTACTCGCAGTAGCACCTGGGTATTTGATACGGGATTGGTTGCTAATATATGTAACTCGGTTCAGGGGCTACGGAACAAGCGACAACTAGCAAGGGATGAGGTCAGAATGCGGGTCGGCAATGGATCAAAACTTGATGTGATCGCCGTCGAGACGCTACCCTCTCCATTTGCCATCGGGATTAGTTATAAACCTCAATAATTGTTATTTAGTGCCTGCACTGAGCATGAACATTGTATCTGGATCATGTTTGATGCAACGTGGTCATTCCTTTAAATCTGAAAACAATGGTTGTTCGATTTATAAGAATGATATCTTTTATGGTCATGCACCTATGTTGAATGGTTTATTTCTGTTGGATCTGGATAGTAATATTACACACATTCATAATGTTAATGCTAAAAAGATTAAACTTGAAGATGATATGTCTACATATATGTGGCACTGCCGTCTAGGTCATATTGGCGTTAAACGCATGAAGAAACTCCATTCTGATGGACTTTTGGAATCACTTGATTTTGAATCATTTGATACATGTGAGCCATGCCTTATGGGCAAGATGACTAGAACGCCGTTTTCCGGTTCAATGGAACGGGCGACAGATCTATTGGAAATCATACATACTGATGTGTGTGGACCAATGAGTGCGTCGACGCGAGGTGGATATCGTTATTTTGTTACTTTCACGGATGATTTGACTAGATATGGGTATATCTATTTGATGAAACACAAGTCTGAAACTTTTGAAAAGTTCAAGGAATTTCAGAATGAAGTGGAAAATCATTGTAATAGAAAGACCAAATTTCTATGGTCTGACCCTGGAGGAGAGTATCTAAGTTACGAGTTTAGCACACACATGAAAGAGTGTGGAATAGTTTCACAACTAACGCCTGCCGGAACACCACAACGTAATGGTGTGTCGGAACATCGTAACCGTACCTTATTGGATATGGTTCGATCTATGATGTCTCTGACTGACTTGCCACTGTCATTTTGGGGTTATGCACTGGAAACAGCTGCATTCACTTTAAATCAGGCACCATCTAAATCCGTTGAAACGACACCGTATGAATTATGGTTTGGAAACAAACCTAAGCTGTCATTTCTTAAAGTTTGGGGATGCGATGTTTATGTGAAGAAACTTCAACCGGATAAACTCGAACCCAAAGCGGAAAGATGCGTCTTCATAGGATACCCTAAGGAAACAATTGGGTATACCTTCTATCACAGATCCGAGGGCAAGGTTTTTGTTGCCAAGAATGGATCCTTTCTTGAGAAGGAGTTTCTTGCGAAAGGTGTGAGTAGTCGGAAGGTAGAACTCGAAGAGGTTATTGAACCTTCTCTTCATGGAATGGCGAGTGGCGCAGCATCGGAAGTTGTTTCCGAGTTGACTTCACCTGATGAAGAGAGAGCTAATGATAATGATCATGAAACTCTGAAAGAGGACACTACCGAACCTCGCAGGTCAAGCAGGACATGTGCAGCTCCTAAACTGTACGGCAATCTTGTTGTGAATTTCATGGTTGATGAAATGGATGACCCTGCGACGTATGAAGAAGCGATGATGAGCCCGGATTCCAACAAATGGCTAGAAGCCATGAAATCCGAGATGGAATCCATGTATGAGAACCAAGTTTGGAACTTGGTTGACTTACCTCATGACCGAAAGGCCGTTGAGAATAAATGGATTTTCAAAAGAAAAACTGATGCTGATGGTAATGTGATCATCTATAAGGCTCGACTTGTCGCAAAGGGGTTTCGACAAATTCAAGGAGTTGACTAGGATGAGACATTCTCTCCCGTAGCGATGCTTAAGTCGGTTAGGATTATGTTAGCAATTGCTGCATATTTCGATTATGAAATATGGCAGATGGATGTCAAAACTGCGTTCCTCAATGGTAATATTGAAGAAGAGTTGTTTATGATACAACCTAAGGGTTTTTTGGACCATAAGGTATGCAAACTTCAGCGATCCATCTATGGACTGAAGCAAGCATCCCGGAGTTGGAATATCCACTTTGATGAGGTGATCAAAGAGTTTGGATTTGTCCAAACTTATGGAGAGGCTTGTATTTATAAGAAAGTGAGTGGGAGCAATGTGGCATTTCTGATATTATATGTGTATGACATATTATTGATTGGAAATGATATAGATCTTTTATACAGTGTTAAAAGTTATCTAAATAGCATATTTTCGATGAAAGACCTTGGTGAAGCATCATATATATTGGGCATTAAAATCTATAGAGATAGATCAAGGCGCCTAATTGGGCTATCGCAGAGTACATACCTTGATAAGATATTATAGAAGTTTAATATGGACGAAAGTAAGAAGGGGTTCTTACCTATGTTGCAAGGCAAGACATTGAGTAAGACTCAAAGTCCGGCTACGGCAGAAGAAAGAGAGATGATGGATAAGATCCCCTATGCCTCGGCCATAGGCTCTATTATGTATGCCATGCTATGTACAAGACCGGATGTGGCATATGCTATTAGTTTGACTAGTAGGTACCAATCTGATCCAGGTTCGAAACACTGGATAGCGGTAAAGAACATCCTCAAGTACTTGAGAAGAACTAAGGATATGTTTCTTATATACGGAGGTGAAGAAGAGCTAGTCGCTAAGTGTTATGTCGATGCTAGCTTTGACACCGATCCGGATGACTCTAAGTCTCAATCCGGATACGTATTTCTCTTGAACGGAGCAGCAGTTAGTTGGAGGAGTTCCAAACAACCTGTGATGGCTGGTTCAACGACGGAGGCAGAATATGTTGCTGCTTCAGAAGCGGCGCACGAGGCGGTTTGGATGAAAGAGTTCATTACGAAACTAGGTGTGGTTCCCAGTGCGTTGGACCCAATGCTGATCTATTGTGACAATAATGGAGCCATAGCCAACTCAAAGGAACCGAGGTCTCACAAGAATTCCAAGCATATTAAGCGCCGGTTTCACTCCATCCGCGAGCATGTCAAGGATGGAGATATAAAGATTCGTAAAGTACACACGGACCTAAATGTAGCAGATCCGTTGACTAAAGTTCTCCCTAGGGCAAAACATGATCAACACCAGAACTCCATGGGTGTTAGATTTATCATTATGTGAACTAGATTATTCTCTCTAGTGCAAGTGGGAGACTGAAGGAAATATGCCCTAAGAGGCAATAATAAAAATTGTTATTATTAGTTGAAGGTGTTATGTTGAGGCTCATGGATTAAGAGTGGAATTTGTCAATCCCGATGACGGATAGATATACTCTGGGCCCTCTCGGTGATATCACATTGAGATAGCTTGCAAGCAAGTGATGTGATCACTAGAATGTTATATCACGGGAATGAGAAAAGAGTGCATGTCGGTAACGAGATCAAACTAGGTATTTGGATGCCGATGATCGAATCTCAGACATGTAATATATCGCGATACAAAGGGATTTAGTTACAAGAATTAAAGGTTCTCACGATCACAGAAGTCATCGTTGAATGTGTAGGAGTCAGTACGGATCTCTAGGTCCCGCTGCTGATTATTGATCGGAGAAGGGTCTCGATCATGTCTGCATTATTCGCGAACCGTAGGGTGGCACACTTAAGACTTACCGGACACCATTTTGGAGCACATATGTTTCAGACGAAAGAATTGCAAAGCACAGGAATTGTTTCAATAGAAACCGGGAATTGTTTTGGGTGAAATTGCAGAAAGTGGTTCTGCATGTGATATTGAAATATTGCAAGGGGCTATATGTGAATGTTTGTTAATTAAAGTAATTAACAAATTTCTGAATAAATTTAATAAATAGAGTTTTATTAAATGAGAGAGTATTAAATTTGGAGAAATTTGATGCATTTAAAGTGGAGACTTTAAAAGGGAATGTGAAGAGGCATTTTAATGTGGAGGGGTTACCACCACATGAATGGGGGAGGTGAGGGGTCACCCCCCCATGCGCTGGCCATGGAGAAAGGGGGCACCCCTCCTCCTATAAAAGGCCACCCATTCCCTCCTTCATCCACACACCTCCTTGTGAAGGATCTCTCTCCCCCTCTAGAATTATTCCCCCATGGTCTCGGATTAGCGAGCTATATGTTCCCGGTGGCATTTCGTCTGGAAGGAGTTGCTGCTTCCGCTGGATCACTAGAGCGAGGAGGTGGAGATTGTCCGGTGGCTTGAACGTGTGTGCGAGTGCGGATGCGCTGCTAAGTTGCGGCGCTCGGACTTCCTCACGATCTTGAAATCGGCAAGTGTACGACTACATCAACCACGAGTTCCTACTCGTTAACAAAACTCGTTGACTTCGAGGGTAAGTTCTCGTTGGATGTATGTCCACCCATTGCTTTGTACCTAGTAGATAGATCTTGGCGTGTAGTTCACACCGTATGACATTTTTTTGTTTTCTATGCTGCGGACCCAACACCTTCATCTCATTACTCATTCCTTCCATACACCTGAAATTTTTCCTTCATACAGAACTTGACACAATCTTTATTAGCAACATTAGTGCACTCAAGATAAAAGTTCATAAGGTTCAGTTATAACACCAAATAAACTTCCATTAGAACACTATATACTGTAACACTTCCCTCAAAAAGCTCAATTCCCCAAAAGAACTCAAAGAGGAACCCACAAGAATTAAATGTAGAAAATGGCAGAGATCTGTCAAAACAGACCAGCAGATAAAGACGATTTTTTTTGAAGATGTTCTATTACTCAAATCAAAAAGTGTTGATCTAACGAAAGTTAGATAACAACCTGGGGCAGAAGCACAAAAATTCACGCCTCAAAAAGACGTTCAGAGATTTTACACGAATTTGTACGGTGAAGCACATAAATCTGTTTTGGGACAACAACTTTCCCAATCATTACTTCTCTCTCATTATAGTTTACTCTTGGCACAAAAAGCAAATAAAAAGGATAAGGAGAGGTTATTACAGAGGTAATAACTGGCAAGACTCAACTAAAACTTTTGGGTATCTCCCAATAAGTACTTTTCGTTAACGCATTTAAGTTAGGCATAAGAAGCAAGAAAGAATGAGGTGTTCTCAAATGAAGAAGCATTAAGACCAAATTTTGTTTTCATAGGAGAAGAAAAATAAATCTTCTCTCTCTTCTTAGGGAAGTGTCCAATACCTTTCTTGAGTGGGAGTTGATATTTAATGGTGCGTTTTCTCATATCAATGATGACACCAACAGTTCTAAGAAAAGGTCTTCCCAAAGTAATAGGACAAGAGGCATTGTATTCAACATCCAAAACATAGAAATCAACGGGGACATAGGCATTGTTAACCATAATAAGAACGTCATTAAGACTCCCCATGAGTTTCTTTTTAGCATTAACATCAAGTGGGACATTCAAATAACAATCTTCAAGTGGAGGCAAATCAAGCATATCATAAATCCTTCTAGGCATAATAGAAACACTACTATCAAGATCACATAAAGCTTTGTAATCAAAGTAATTAACTTTCATATTAATGATGGGTTCCCAACCATCTTCTTGTTTTGTAGGAATAGAAGCTTTATGTTTCATCTTTTCTTCTTTAATCTTTATGAGAGCATCAGTAATGTGTTTGGTAAAGGCCATGTTCATAGCACTAGCATTAGGACTTTTAGCAAGCTTTTGTAGGAACTTAATAACTTCAGAGATATTGCAACCATCAAGATCAAAATCAAATTTATCATCTAAAGTAGTAGAACTATTACTAGCCTCAACACTAGTGGTGGTGATAGTAGAAACACTAATGTTTGTAGCAATTTCATCTTCTCTTTCCCACTTAGCATGTAATTCAGCTAGTAGTCTAACATTTTCATCAATTCTTACTTGTATAGCATTGGTAGCTGCAAAGGGATTATCATTAGTTTCAGGTTTAGCAGCCATTTTATTCAAAGAAGATTGAGCTTCAACCAAAGATGCTATATTTGTTTCAGCATTAGAGAGTTTTTACTCAATAGTTTTATTGAAAGCAGTTTGCTTACTAATAAAGTCTTTAAGCATAACTTCAAGTTCAGAGGGAGCACTCCAATTATTGTTGTAAGAATTTCCATAAGCATTACCATTGTTGGGAGGATATCGCTTATAATTGTTGTTACCAAAATTACTCCTATAAGCATTATTGCCAAAGCTGTTATTTCTTATGAAGTTCCGACGACCTCGTAGGCAGTTGATGTCCATCTCCTTAGCGGCCCTCATGCCGTGGAGGAGGGCCTCGTGTTCTGCCATGTTGGTTGTGCAGGGCTTGAAGTTGAGGTGGAGCATGTAGCGGAGCTTGTGTCCTTTGGGGGAGGTTAGTATGACCCCGGCCCCTGCGCCATCGGCGTTCTTGGAGCCGTCAAAATGGAGCGACCAGTAGTGGAGGTATGGGAGCTTCTCCAGCTGTTGTGCTTCTTCCCAATCTGCGAGGAAATTAGCTAGGGCTTGTGACTTGATCGCTTTGCGGGGCTCGTATTTGATGTTGTGGACGCCGATTTCGACGGCCCACTTGGCGACTCGCCCAGTCGCCTCGCGATTGCGTATTATGTCCTGCAGAGGTGCGGAGGAGACCACTATGATCGAGTGCTCCTGGAAATAATACGGGAGTCGCCACTGAGCTCGAAATACCACGTACACCAGTTTGTGGTACTGCGGGTAGAGCTGTCGTGAATCCGTCAGGACTTCGCTGATGTAGTAGACAAGGCACTGTATGGGGCGCTCCTTGCCCTCCTCTGGTCGTTCGACGACCATCACGTCGCTGACGACTCGAGTGGAGGCTGCCACATAGACGAGCATTGGCTCTTTGTCGAGTGGAGCAGCAAGGCGTGGAGCCGCGAGTAGCACTTCTTTGAGTGCTTTGAGTGCATCGTCCGCCTCCACGTCCCATTGGAACGTGGGGTTCTTGCACATCAGGCGATAGAGAGGCATTGCCTTCTCGCCTAGTCGGGGGATGAAGCGACTGAGAGCCGCGAGTCGCCCGACCAACTTCTGGACGTCGCGCAGGCACTCGGGTTTCCCGAGTCGCGCGATGGTGTCGATCTTGGTGGGGTTGGCCTCGATGCCGCGCTTGGAGACTACATATCCCAGTAGCTGTCCTATGGGGACGCCGAAGGGGCATTTTCCTGGGTTCAGCTTAATGTTGTACCTCCGTAGATTAGCTAAGGTCTCAGCCAGGTCGACGAGCAGGTCGTCCTGGCGGGTGGATTTTACCACCATGTCGTCGATGTAGACGTGGATGTTGCGGCCAATTTGGCTCGTGAGGCACTCCTGCATGCACCTTTGGTATGTGGCGCCGGCATTCTTGAGGCCGAACGTCATGGCCATGTAGCAGAAGGCGCTGAATGGTGTGATGCACGCCGTCTTCTCCTCGTCCTCGACTGCCATTTTGATCTGGTTGTAACCAGAATATGCGTTGAGGAAACACAGCGACTCCAATCCCGCGGTCGAATCGATGATCTGATCGATGCGTGGTAGGACGAACTCCTACTTCGGGCAGGCACTATTGAGGTTGGTATAGTCGATACACATTCTCCATGTGTTGTTCTTTTTCAGAACTAGGACTGGGTTTGCCAGCCACTTGGAGTATTTCATTAGCCGAATGAAGCCTGCGGCTAGCAGGCGTTGTACTTCTTCGTCGATTGCTCGACGGCGCTCTTCATTGAAGGGCCGTAGCGACTGCTTTACTGGTCGCACTTTGGGGTCGGCGTTTAGTTTGTGCTCAGCGAGTTCCCTCGGGACACCTGGCATGTCAGATGGCTTCCATGCGAAGATGTCGCGGTTCTCACGGAGGAACCCGATGAGCGCGCTTTCCTATGCGGGGCTCATGTGCGCCCCGATGGTGACCGTCTGGCTGGAGTCTCCCGGGACGAGCTCGACGGTGCGGGTGTGCGTGGTCGCCTCAAACATGGAGTTCGCGGTGGTTGGCTTCTTCAGGATGGTGGGGTCGTCCTTATTGATGTTGCCCGCGTATTTCGTGAGCTCCTCCGCGTGGTCGGTCTCTATAGCGATGATGGTGTCGACAAGCTCGCCGCCTTTGTCCTCGCATTCCACGGCCATATCAGGGTCGCCGTGGACGGTGATGATGCCGCTTGGCCCTGGGAGCTTCATCATGTTGTAGACTTAGTATGGGGTCGCCATGAATTTTGCGAATGCTTCGCGACCGAGGATGCAGTGGTAGGGGCTGCGGAAGCTCACGAGCTCGAACACGATCCTCTCCGTGTGGTAGTTTGCCGGTGTGCCGAAGGTGACTGGCAGCGTCACTTTTCCGATTGGGTACACCTTCTTACCGGGGACGATACCGTGGAAGGTCATCAGGGTTGGCTCGATGGCTTCTTCTGGGAGATGGAGCCTCTTGAACATGTCCAGGTACATGATGTTGATGGAGATCCCACCGTCCATCAGTGTCTTGGGTAGCCAGTAGTCGGCCACCTTGGGCCTGACCACCAGGGCGACTCGCCCTGGGTATTCAATTCTTGGCGCGTGATCCTGGCGACTCCAGGTGATGCTCTGCTCGGACAAGTTGAGGAAGCGAGGGATGTCGACTTGGGTCACCGCGTTGACGGCGACCGCACGGGCGAGCACCTTCTTCTCGCGCTTGGTGCCGAGCCCGGTGAAGGTGTGTAGCAAGCCGGCTGCGTGTCTGAAGCCGCCGGCGTTGCCGTTGTCCCTTGGTGGGTTGTTGTTGGGGTCCTCCCTCGCTCGTCTCGCATTTTCAATCTCTTTGAGAGAGTGGCAATCCGCGGTGGTGTGGGTGGCGGGTTTTCCCTCCCTGCTGTGGTAGATGCAAGGCTGATTGAGCAGGGTAGCAGGGTCGAATTTCGGCCTTGCCGTATTTGTTGGAGCGGCAGTTTCCGCTGTCGCGGTAATTTCCTCCGTCGCAGCGGTAGCTCTTGGGGTCGTGTTGGCCGTAGCCGGCATTGGCGACGAAGTCGACTCGCCCGTCCGTGCGGCGCTTTCCAGTGATGTGGGTGTTGCTGTAGCGCATGTCGCGTAGGCGCCCGCTGTCGTGGATGCTGGTGCGGTGTCTTCCTCCGGACTCATTGTCAGAGTCTTAGTTGGACCCTCTTGATCTTAGCGACCAGGGGTTCATACCGGCACGCATTCTTGAAGCAATGTATCACCGTGTCTGGGTGGATGCCAGAGGCATTGATCCACAGTTCTTGCCACCTGTGAATCCAACGGCGGGTCGACTCGCGTTGTCCCTGGATGCATCGCTCTAGGTCTTCTATGGTGGTGGCGCGGGTGTAGGAGCCCTCAAAGTGCCTGATGAAGGCATCCCACATTTCCTCCCAGGAATCGATGCTATCGGCGGGGAGGGTGTTGATCCATTGCCGAGTTGCACCCTCCATCATTAGGGGGAGGTAGCGAGCGGCGAGCAGGTCGGTGTGGCCGGCGATTCCCATCGCCATGAGGTATGTGTCCAGCCAGACAGCTGGATCATACGTCGGGTCGTACTTTTCGATCTCCTTGGGCGCCTTGAAGTTGGCGGGGTATTTTCCCCTCGAATCATGGGCCCGAAGCATTGCGGTCCGACTCGACTGAGCGAGCCTCTTGGTTCGGGGTCGCCGCGGTTGGTGAGGGTGTGCCTCAAGTCGTTGGGCTGGCGCGCCCGCCAAGCCTGGTTGTTGACGATGTGTGATGGCTCTATGTATGGCACCCAGAAAAATGCTAGAGCATGGTTGATGTAGAGCTCGTTGGGAACCCCAAGAGGAAGGTATGATGAGCACAGCAGCAAGTTTCCCACAGTTATGAAACCAAGGTTTAATCAAACCAGTAGCAGCAAGGAAACACCCCAAAGGTGTTACTAGCTGAGCTTTGGCAGGGCGCACTACCGGTGCTAGTAGCAACGTGGATACCTGCACAACACAACCACATAATTTTGTCCCCAACTTGCGATGAGGTTATCAATCTCACCGTGTATTGCGGAAAACAAAGGATTAAACGTATCGAATGGAAAGAAGTAAAAGTTTGCAGAAAGTAAACACAAAGAAGTAAACAGTTTATAGATTGTATGTAAAGAAAAGGACCGGGATCCATAGTTCACTAGAGGTGGCTCTCCTTACATAGATAACATGCTGGGTGAACAAATTACAGCGGGGCAATTGACAAACATCGAGAAAGCAATACATGCATATACTAATCATCTTGACTCCTTTGAGATTCGATTGGGCGTTACAACTCCACCTTCAGGTTACCATCTGAACCCCCTCTAGTATTAAGTTGCAAGCAACAGATTATTGCTTTACGAACTACGTGTAAAGTAAACAATATGATTGTTCTATGAACAAAGGATTGTTGTTTTCTCCTTAGTAGCAACAGCACATCTAGTACCTTAGAGATTTCTGTCACTTCCCCAGATTACCAGAGGCATGAACCCACTATCGAGCATAAATAGTAACTCTTGGAGTTGCTAGCATCTACTTGGCCAAGATAGCTACTAACAATGGAAAGCATGCAAGATCACAAATAACAAAGACATGATAGAATCAATAATCAATCTGAAATAGCATCTCAATATCCATCGGATCCACGCAAACACAACATGTAGAATTACAAATAGATGATCTTGATCATGAACGGAGCTCACAAGATCTAAACATGAAAGCACAAAGGAGGAGAACCAGCCATCTAGCTACTACATGGATCCATATTCCCAGGATGAAGTACTCACGCATCATACTGATGAAGAAGGACTCCGGGGTGAATTCCCCTCTCCGGCAGGGTGCCGAGAAGAGCTCAGATCCCTCCCAATCTAGGGATGGAGATGACGGCAGCTACAGACTCTTTCGTGGATTTTTGATCGGGCCCTTAGGGTTTTCGTCCTGAGGGCATCTTATAGGCGGAAGGGGAGGCCGAGGGGGTGCCAGGGGCCACCACACCACCCCCTGGCGCGGGCCAAGCCTGGCCGCGTGGCCAGGTGGTGTGGCCGGCCTCTGGCCCCTATCTGTCTCATATTCTGGCATCTAATGACTTCCGGAAAAATAGGCACTTTGGCTTTTGTCCCGTCCAATTCCGAGAATATTCATTTTCTGACTTTCCTGGAACCAAAAATAGCAGAAACAGGCAGCTGGCACTGTGGCTCTTGTTAATAGGTTAGTCCAAGAAATCATATGAAAAGTACTCCAAAGGTGGAACAAAACACAAGAAAGTGGATAAAACTAAGCATGGGACATCAAAAATTATAGATACATTTGCAATGTATCAACATCCCCAAGCTTAACTCCTGCTCGTCCTCGAGTAGGTAAGTGATAAAAAGAAAGAATAATTTTTGAGGTGACATGCACCATCAAAGACTTGATCAAAGTATTTGCAAAACATTCAAAGCTGGGATCATAGTACTTCAATCATAACATGAAAGACAAAGTTCTAGCAATAAGACAAAGAAACTATGATGCAAGATGAAAAGGTACAAAGAAAAGATTCATGAATAACAATGCTTTAAAAGACGTTTGTTTGTTTCCCATAAAGAAAACATAGCATAATAGTATTCAGCTTGTCCCTCAATAGAGTAGCAAATATAAATGCATAGGACACCTTCAAAGTTCATAAGAGTGACTAGATACAAATAGTTTAAAACAAGCAATATCAAAGTATGCATCAACCAACTAGTCTTGGGACATTCACATAGAACTAAGAATGGCCACTATGCTCTCAAAGTAGGTGCATAAAGGTAGAAGGTGGAGACACAATATAATGGTGGAAGAAAGGCCTTCATAGAAGGAAGTAGGGATTCAAGTCTCATTAAGAGCTTCCAAACATTATGGTACTTATAACTTTCACCTCTCATTGCCCCTATCATAAGCATCTTGAAGTGATTAAGGTTAAAGTGAACAAACTATGGTGTACATGCTTGACGAAGTATAAGTCGGGAATCTCATGTCCCTTGTATACGAGGGCCGCTCCTCATGCTACTCAAGTTTAGTCATCGGTAAGTTCTTGTCATCGTAAGTACATGTGTATCATAGAGAACCGCCAACGGGATACCCCTTGCCCGATGATACAGAAGAATCCCCATATCAAAATGACAAGGCAAGCAGACAACGAGCATCTCAACAATCTTCTTATTTACCATGGGAATATGGTGCTTTTTCTCTCTTTCCTCTTTTCATAATCTCTTTTTTTTCTCTTTTCGCTTTTTTATCAATATAAGACTCTTTTTTTTATAAGAAGAAAGCTTCATAGACAGCTCATTATGGTTACGCTGCAGGTTTCGACCATGCCAGCATGGATTAGACTAGCGGCCCAGGCGTTTCTCTAACACATATACATAACTCCATGGAATTACAAGCTCCCCTTTCATTTCACACCGACGACATCCATATACAAAAGAGCATGATATCAACTAGGTACAAGTACCAAGTGCAATGTTGAAAGCGTTCCCCATGAAAGCATGGTTCTGCTAATCCCCAACAAATAAGTGGAAGCATATGCAACATAGACGACACAATGGTTCAATTTTATTAAGGGCAAGAAAAGTAAAGTGTGCCATCAAGTTTAATTTGGAAGGAAAACAAAAGCATGAATATACTTGGAATAGCATAAGCTAGTAGGTAGATATGGTGGACTCTTTGGAATTACTTGGTTTAGGGAGTTGGATGCATGAGTGGAACTCATACTTGATTGTGGATGCTAGCAAAAGACCGGGAGCAACAAACTAAGAGAGCAATAATTGTCATAATCATGCAGAGCGACAAAACATCATTGATCAAAGCATAAAGTGATACTACAAGTTGAAAACTAAAGGATCATAAAGGCTATGGTGACTTGAGATAGTCATACCATGGTGTGATCATGCGCCAAGTCAACCCAAATAAAGCATCAAAGGAGAATACCACTATACTATGCTTCAATATGCTAAAACAACGCATGATTCATCCAAGGCACATTAAGAAGTGTCAATTGTTTATAACAAGTCATGATACAACAAAGAATACTAAGCATAAAACCAAAACAATATCAAGCATGGCATGACAAAGCATAGGCCATAGTCAAAAACAAGCTCTTTTTACCACATAAGCATGAACTTTCCTACTCTTTTCCAAACCAAACCAAACTATTTGAAAACCAATGTATGAAAGAGGGGGTCCAACCAATTTATTCAGCAAACTAAGCAAACAATGATGGGTTCGTAGCATGGAAAACAAAAAATTTCTTCCGTAAGAATGAACAAAACCCAGATCTAATCTAGATAAAAGCCAAGATCTAATCTATTAGACATGCGCGACGAGATAGATCTTTACTAACCCTTGTAGATCCAAAAGCGTTACGAGATTAGATCTCGTGGTTGATGTAGTCGATCACTTGCCGATCTCAAGATCGAGTGGAAGATCCTTCCGGCGCCGCGTTCCGGCAGCGCTTCCGTAGTCGGTCACACGTATGGAGTCGAAGCAGACCTTCCTCTCCTTGTTCCAGCGAGCAGCGGAGGTAGTAGATCTTCTCCACGGAATCCCAGCAGCACGACGGTGTGGTGGTGGTGGTGGAGTAGAGAATTCTGCAGGGCTTCGCCTAAGCCTGAGCAGAAGAGAGAAAGAGGAGAGAGGCGGCTAGGGTTTGGAGTGGTGGAGGGGGCCGAGGGGTGGCGCCTCCACCCCACTATTTAAAGGAGGGAGGGCGCCTTGGGAGGGGGAGTCCTAGTAGGACTCCCCTCCCTCCTTGGCCGGCGGATTGGGGAGGGGGGAGGAGTCCTCCTCCCCCACGACTCCTTGTCTTGCCCCACAAGGACTCCTTGATCCCTTTCATGGTTTTCAAGCAAACTCCAAGAAATCTTCCAGAACCTTCCGGAACATTCCGAAACCTTCTAGAATCCTCATACAAATACTCCGGAACATTTCCTAACTCAGAAACTGATCCCCAATATATGAATCTTATTCTCTGGACAATTACGGATCTCCTCGTGATGTCCCGAATCCAATCCGAGACTCCGAACAACATTCGGTCTCCAACGCACATTCCATATCTACTTAAAACAACTTCGAACCTTAAGTGTGTCACCCTACGGTTCGTGAATATGCAGACATGATGAAGACACCTCTCCGATCAATAACCATCAGCGGGATCTGGAGATCCATAACGGCTCCCACATACTCAAAGATGACTTCGTGATCGATAGAACCATTAACATACGAAACCAATTCCCTTTGTCTCGCGATACTATACTTATCCGAGGTTTTATCGTTGGTATCTCCATACCTAGTTCTACCTCGTTACTGATAAGTACTCTTTACTCGTTCCATGTTATGTCATCCCTTGTGACCCAGTCACATGCTTGCAAGCTAACTAGATGACATTCCACCGAGAGGGCCAGAGCATATCTATCCGTCATATGGATGGACAAATCCCAATCTTGGTCCATGCGCTTCAACACATACTTTCAGAATACCCAATGACACCTTTATAACCACCCAGTTACGAAGCGGTGTTTGATGTCATCAAAGTACCCATCCGGTGATGGTGATTAACACAACCTCATGGTCGAAGGATTAGGTTACTATGCACTTAAAAGTTATAGCAATACGAACTTAATGACTTGATTTTATGATACGCTTACTACGGGTGTGTCTCCATCACATCATTCTCCTAATGATATAACCTTGTTATTAATCACATCCAATGTCTATGATTAGGAAACCATGATCATCAATTAATCAACAAGCTAGTTCAACAAGAGGCTTACTAGGGACTATTTTATGTTTACAAAACACACATGTATTAGTGTTTCCTAATAATACAATTATAGCATGGGATGTAAACATTTATCATAAACACAAAGATATAATAATAACCACATTTATTATTGCCTCTTGGGCATATCTCCAACAGTCTCCCACTTGCACTAGAGTCAATAATCTAGATTACATGGTAATATACCTAACACCCATGGCGTTCTGGTGTTGGTCATGCTTTGCCCTTGGGAGAGGTTTAGTCAACGGATCTGCCACATCCAGATCAGTGTGTACTTTGCAAATCTTTATGTCACCATCTCGGACATACTCGCGAATAGCATGGAAACGTAGCTTGATGTGCTTTAGCTTGCTATGTGACCTTGGCTCCTGTGCATTAGCTATGGCACCTGTTTTGTCACAGTAGATGGCCATCGGGTCCAACGCACTGGGAACCACACCAAGTTCAGTAATGAATTCATTCATCCATATGGCTTCTTGCGCAGCCTCCGAAGCAGCTATGTATTCCGATTCAGTTGAAGATTTCGCCATACCGCTTTGCTTTGCACTCCTCCAGCTCACTGCAGCACCATTCAAAATAAATACGTATCCCGACTGTGACTTCGAGTCATCCGGATCAGTGTTCCAACTAGCATCGGTGTAACCGTTTACAACAAGTTGTTCATCACCACCATAAGAAAGAACCATATCCTTAGTCCTATTTAGGTACTTTAGGATATTCTTGACCGCTGTCCAGTGCTCCATTCCAGGATCACTTTGATATCTGCTAGTCAAACTAACAGCATGTGCTATATCTGGTCTTGTACACAGCATGGCATACATGATAGAACCTATGGCTGAGGCATAGGGAATATTATTCATCTTCTCTCTATCTTCTGTCGTAGCTGGACTTTGAGTCTTACTCAAGGTCTTACCTGACAACATGGGCACGAACCCTTTCTTGCTCTCTTCCATTCTAAACTTCTTTAGAACTTTGTCTAAGTATGTACTTTGTGAAAGCGCTATTAGGCGTCTTGATCTATCTGCCACCATTAAGGAACATGTCACCATTAAGGAACGCCGTTTTGACATCCATCTGCCAAATCTCATAATCGAAATATGCAACAATTGCTAACAAAATCTTCACAGACTTTAGCTTCGCTACTTGTGAGAAAGTCTCATCATAGTCAACTCCTTGAATTTGTTGGAACCCTTTCGCGACAAGTCGAGCTTTATAGACGGTAACATTACCATCATCATCTGTTTTTCTCTTGAAAATCCATTTGTTCTCGACAGCCTTACGGCCATCCGGTAAGTCCACCAAAGTCCACACTTGGTTTTCGTACATGGATCCCATTTCGGATTTCATGGCTTCTAGCCATTTGTCAGAATCTGGGCTCACCATAGCTTCTTCATACGTCGCAGGGTCATCAGCGTTGTCCACCAACATGAAGTTCAAGGCAGAGTCATACCAATCAGGAGTGGTACGAACCCTCGTTGACCTGCGAGGTTCAGCAGCAACTTCGTTTGAAGTTTCATGATCATTATCATTAGCTTCCTCTCCAATTGGTGCAGGCGGCCCAAAAATATCTTCCGGTGCTGCGCTACTCTCAAATCCGATAGAAGGTTCAATAACCTCATCGAGTTCTACTTTCCTTCCAGTCACATCCTTCGAGAGAAACTCCTTCTCAAGAAAGGATCCATTCTTGGCAACAAAAACTTTGCCTTCGGATCTATGATAGAAGTTATACCCAATTGTTTCTTTAGGGAATCCTATGAAGACGCATTTCTCCGCTTTGGGTTCTAGCTTATCAGGTTGTAACATGTTTACATATGCTTCGCAACCCCAAACTTTAAGGAACGACAACTTAGGTTTCTTTCCAAACCACAATTCGTGCGGTGTCATTTCAACGGCTTTAGATGGTGCCCTATTTAAAGTGAATGCGGCTGTTTCTAATGCATAGCCCCAAAACGATAGCGGTAAATCTGTAAGAGACATCATAGACCGAACCATATCTAAGAGAGTTTGATTACGATGTTCGGACACACCATTACGCTGTGGTGTTCCCGGCGGTGTCAACTGCGAAAGTATTCCACATTTCTTTAAATGCATGCTAAACTCATAACTTAGATATTCACCTCCGCGGTCAGAACGCAGAAATTTAATCTTCTTGTTACGATGATTTTCCACTTCACTTTTAAATTCCTTAAACTTCTCGAAAGTTTCGGACTTATGTTTCATAAAGTAGACATACCCATATCTACTTAAGTCATCCGTGAAAGTGAGAACATAACGATATCCACCACGCGATGCTACACTCATTGGACCGCACACATCAGTATGTATTATTTCCAATAAGTCTGTAGCTCGCTCCATTATTCCAGAGAATGGAGTCTTAGTCATTTTTCCCATTAGACATGCTTCGCATCTTTCAAGTGATTCAAAATCAAGTGATTCAAGAAGTCCATCAGAATGGAGTTTCTTCATACGCTTCACTCCAATGTGACCAAGACGACAGTGCCACATGTATGTAGAATTATCATTCAATTTTGTTCGTTTAGCATCTATGTTGTGAACATGTGTATCACTACTATCGAGATTCAGTAAGAATAAACCATTCATCTCAGGTGCATTACCATAAAAGATATTACTCATATAAATCGAACAACCTTTATTCTCAGACTTAAAAGAGTAACCGTCTCGCAATAAACAAGATCCAGATATAATGTTCATGCTTAACGCAGGCACCAAATAACAACAATTCAAATTTCAAACTAATCCCGAAGGTAGATGTAGAGGGAGCGTGCCGACGGCGATCACATCAACCTTGGAGCCATTTCGAACGCGCATCGTCACCCCGTCTCTCGCCAGTCTTCGTTTATTCCGCAGCTCCTGTTTCGAGTTACAAATATGAGAAACCGAACCAGTATCAAATACCCAGGCACTACTACGATTACTAGTAAGATACACATCAATAACATATATATCAAATATACCTTTCTTCTTGATGTTGCCGTTCTTCAGATCCGCCGGGTACTTGGGGCAGTTACGCTTCTAGTGACCAGCACCCTTGCAGTAGAAGCACTCAGTTTCAGGCTTGGGACTAGCCTTGGGCTTCTTTGCAGGTGCGGCAGCTTTCTTGCCGTCCTTCTTGAAGTTGCCCATGTTCTTAGGCTTGCCCTGTCTCTTGAAATTGGTGGTCTTATTGACCATCAACACTTGGTGCTCCTTCTTGATCTCCACTTCAGCAGTTTTCAGCATGGACGATAGTTCAGGCAACGTCTTGTTCATGCAGTGCATATTGTAGTTCATCACAAAGTTCTTATAACTCGGTGGCAGTGATTGGAGGAGATGGTGAATCCCTAACTCATTAGGAATCGATATCCCCAACTCTTGGAGCTTGTTTGCGTACCCAGACATGGTGAGCACGTGCTCGCTAACGGAGCTACCCTCTTCCATCTTACAGTTAAAGAACTTTTCGGAGGCCTCATAGCTCTCCATGGCCGCGCGAGTCTCAAAAATTAGCCTGAGCTCCTTAATGATCTCGAACGGGCCGTGGTGCTCAAAACGCTTCTAAACCGTATAGGATGGCACACTGAACTGTGGAGTAATGGTTTTTCCGAGTGGCGTAAACATTCTTTACGTCATCGGTGGCATCTTCTACAGGTGGGTCACCTAGCGGTGCTTCGAGCACATAGGTCAACTGACCAGCCCTGGGGACGATCTTCGGTCCATAGAACCAGTCCGTGAAATTGCTTCCATTGTTCTTAAGCTTTTCTTTCTCTAGGAATGCATTGAAATTGATGGAGGGGGTCGGCATAATCTACAACAAATTTGCAAGTAGTTTAGACTAAGTTTATGATAAATTGAGTTCAAATTTAATTCTTAAATTAGCTAGGTGAACTCCCACTCAAAACAACATCCCTCACATTGTCTTAGTGATTACACGAACCAAGTCCCCTACACCAAGTCCGATCTTCACGAGAGAAGATGTAGTTTCATCGGCGAACAATCTTCATGTTCATCATATCATTTATATGACTCATGCTCTACCTTTCGGTATTCCGTGTTCCGAGACCATGTCTGTACATGCTAGGCTCGTCAAGATAACCTTAGTTTCCGCATGTGCAAATCTGGCTTGCACCCGTTGTATGCACACGTAGAATCTATCACATCCGATCATCACGAGATGCTTCGAAACGACGAATCTTAGCAACGGTGCCAACTAAGGGTGAACACTTTATTACTTGATATTTAGTGAGAGGGATCATCTTATAATGCTACCGTCATGATCTAAGCAATAAAAGATGCATAAAGGATTAACATCATAGGCAATTCATAATTAGTGTGATATGATATGGCCCTTTCTTCTTGCGCCTTTGATCTCCATCTCCAAAGCACGAACATGATCTCCATCATCACCAGCATTGCGTCAAGGTCAGTGGCGCCGCTTCATGGTTGTCCATCATCACTAGCAACTATTACAACTATTTAGAATAAAGCTATTACAAGATGAATAGACACGCAGGTCTTGATAGAATTAAAGACAACCATTAGGCTCCTGCCGGTTGCCATATTACAACAAGGATCATTGCATACATCAAATATAATCACAATCACATGATGGCCATATCACATCACAAAACCCCTGCAAAAACAAGTTAGACGCCTCTAATTTTCTTTGCATGTTTTACGTGGTTTGGGGCTTTCGAACAATAACGGATCTTACCTACGAATTTGAACCACAACGTTGATACAAGTGCTATCAAGTGCAAAGTGTAAATTAGATCTATACTATGGTGGAAGAGACAGACACCCGCAAAGCCACCTGTGCAAAGCAAGTTCCATGTCTAGCATGGAGCAAGTCTCATGTGCGATGACATGTAAGGTTAGCCCGAGCCGCTTCATCCCACCATGCCGCAAGATGCAAAGTACACAAAGCAAAAGACGGCACGAGCACCAACGCCCACAACACCATTGTGTTCTACTCGTGCAACAGGTCTACGCATAGACACGGCTCTGATACCACTGATGGGTTCGTAGCATGGAAAACAAAAATTTCCTACCGCAAGAACGAACAAAACCCAGATCTAATCTAGATAAAAGCCAAGATCTAATCTATTAGACATGTGCAACGAGATAGATCTTTACTAACCCTTGTAGATCCGAAAGCGTTACGAGATTAGATCTCGTGGTTGATGTAGTCGATCACTTGCCGATCTCAAGATCGAGTGGACGATCCTTCCGGCGCCGCGTTCTGGCAGCGCTTCCGTAGTCGGTCACACGTACGGAGTCGAAGCAGACCTTCCTCTCCTCATTCCAGCAAGCGGCGGAGGTAGTAGATCTTCTCCACGGAATCCCAGCAGCACGACGGCGTGGTGGTGGTGGTGGAGTAGAGAATTCTGCAGGGCTTCGCCTAAGCCTGAGCAGAAGAGAGAAAGAGGAGAGAGGCGGCTAGGGTTTGGAGTGGTGGAGGGGGCCAAGGGGTAGCGCCTCCACCCCTCTATTTAAAGGAGGGAGGGCGCCTTGGGAGGGGGAGTCCTAGTAGGACTCCCCTCCCTCCTTGGCCGGCGGATTGGGGAGGGGGGAGGAGTCCTCCTCCCCCACGACTCCTTGTCTTGCCCCACAAGGACTCCTTGATCCCTTTCTTGGTTTGCAAGCAAACTCCAAGAAATATTCCAGAACCTTCCGGAACATTCCGAAACCTTCTAGAATCCTCATACAAATACTCCGGAACATTTCCTAACTCAGAAAATGATCCCCAATATATGAATCTTATTCTCCGGACAATTCCGGATCTCCTCGTGATGTCCCGAATCCAATCCGAGACTCCGAACAACATTCGGTCTCCAACGCACATTCCATATCTACTTAAAACAACTTCAAACCTTAAGTGTGTCACCCTACGGTTCGTGAATATGTAGACATGATGAAGACACCTCTCCGATCAATAACCATCAGCGGGATCTGGAGATCCATAACGGCTCCCACATACTCAACGATGACTTCATGATCAATAGAACCA
Organism: Avena eriantha; assembly: GCA_910589775.1. Lineage (NCBI taxonomy): Eukaryota > Viridiplantae > Streptophyta > Magnoliopsida > Poales > Poaceae > Avena > Avena eriantha. The sequence continues at coordinate 67,822,547 of OU342743.1, read as the reverse complement.
TTAACATACGAAACCAATTCCCTTTGTCTCGCGATACTATACTTATCCGAGGTTTGATCGTTGGTATCTCCATACCTAGTTCTACCTCGTTACTGATAAGTACTCTTTACTCGTTCCATGTTATGTCATCCCTTGTGACCCAATCACATGCTTGCAAGCTAACTAGATGACATTCCACCAAGAGGGCCCAGAGCATATCTATCCGTCATATGGATGGACAAATCCCAATCTTGGTCCATGCGCTTCAACACATTCTTTCAGAATATCCAATGACACCTTTATAAACACCCAGTTACGAAGCGGTGTTTGATGTCATCAAAGTACCCATCCGGTGATGGTGATTAACACAACCTCATGGTTGAAGGATTAGGTTACTATGCACTTAAAAGCTTATAGCAATACGAACTTAATGACTTGATCTTATGCTACGCTTACTACGGGTGTGTGTCCATCACATCATTCTCCTAATGATATAACCTTGTTATTAATCACATCCAATGTCTATGATCAGGAAACCATGATCATAAATTAAGCAACAAGCTAGTTCAACAAGAGGCTTACTAGGGACTCTTTTATGTTTACAAAACACACATGTATTAGTGTTTCCTAATAATACAATTATAGCATGGGATGTAAACATTTATCATAAACACAAAGATATGATAATAACCACTTTTATTATTGCCTCTTGGGCATATCTCCAACAAAAAAAAGCAAACGAAAAACCAAAACGAAAACGAAAAAGAAGATGCTCCAAGAACAACACAACTGTGCATGAAACAATAAAAATGAAGCATTTGGAAGAAACCTAGAATTTTTATTGATGAAGAAGGGGATACTTTGGGCATCCCCAAGATTTGACGCTTGTACTTCTTGGATATTTCTTGGGGTGACACGCGTGGCATCCCCAAGCTTGAGCTTTAGTCCATGCTTCATCTCATTACTCATTCCTTCCATACACCTAAAATTGTTCCTTCATACAGAACTTCACACAATCTTTATTAGCAACATTAGTGCACTCAAGATAAAAGTTCATAAGGTTCAGTTCTAACACCAAATAAACTTCCATTAGAACACTATATACTGTAGCACTTCCCTCAAACAACTGAATTTCCCAAAAGAACTCAAAAAGGAACCCACAAGAAGCAAATGCAGAAAATGGCAGAAATCTGTCAATACAGACCAGCAGATAAAGACGAATTTTTTTGAAGACGTTCTGTTGCTCAAATCAAAAAGTGTTGGTCTAACGAAACTTAGATAACAACCTGGGGCAGAAGCACAAAACTTCACGCCTCAAAAAGACGTTCAGAGATTTTACACGAATTTTTACGGTGAAGCACATAAATCTGTTTTGGGACAACAACTTTCCCAATCATTACTTCTCTCTCATTATAGGTTACTCTTGGCACAAAAAGCAAATAAAAAGGATAAGGAGTGGTTATTACAGAGGTAATAACTTGCAAGACTCATCTAAAACTTTTGGGTATCTCCCAATAAGTACTTTTCGTTAACGCATTTAAGTTAGGCATAAGAAGCAAGAAAGAATCAGGTGTTCTCAAATGAAGAAGCATTAAGACCAAATTTTGTTTTCATAGGAGAAGAAAAATAAATATTCTCTCTCTTCTTAGGGAAGTGTTCAATACCTTTCTTGAGTGGGAGTTGATATTTAATGGTGCCTTTTCTCATATCAATGATGGCACCAACAGTTCTAAGAAAAGGTCTTCCCAAAGTAATAGGACAAGAAGCATTCTATTCAACATCCAAAACATAGAAATCAACGGGGACATAGGCATTGTTAACCATAATAAGAACATCATTAAGACTCCCCATGAGTTTCTTTTTATCATTATCATCAAGTGGGACATTCAAATAACAATCTTCAAGTGGAGGAAAATCAAGCATATCATAAATCCTTCTAGGCATAATAGAAACACTACTATCAAGATCACATAAAGCTTTGAAATCAAAGTAATTCACTTTCATATTAATGATGGGTTCCCAACCATCTTCTTGTTTTATAGGAATAGAAGCTTTATGTTTCATCTTTTCTTCTTTAATATTTATGAGAGCATCAATAATGTGTTTGGTAAAGGCCATGTTCATAGCACTAGCATTAGGACTTTTAGCAAGCTTTTGTAGGAACTTAATAACTTCAGAGATATTGCAACCATCAAGATCAAAATCTAATTTATCATCTAAAGTAGTAGAACTATTTCTAGCCTCAACACTAGTGGTGGTGATGGTAGAAACTCTAATGTTTGTAGCAATTTCATCTTCTCTTTCCCACTTCAGCTAATAGTCTAACATTTTCATCAATTCTTACTTGTATAGCATTAGTAGCTGCAAAGGGATTATCATTAGTTTTACGTTTAGTAGCCAGTTTCTTCAAAGAAGATTGAGCTTCAACCAAAGATGCTATATTTGTTTCAGCATTAGAGAGTTTTTCCTCAATAGTTTTATTGAAAGCAGTTTGCTTACTAATAAAGTCTTTAAGCATAACTTCAAGTTCAGAGGGAGCACTCCTATTATTGTTGTAAGAATTTCCATAAGCATTACCATTGTTGGGAGGATATCGCTTATAATTGTTGTTACCAAAATTACTCCTATAAGCATTATTGCCAAAGTTGTTATTTCTTATGAAGTTCACATCAACTTGCTCTTGTTGAGCAACCAAGGAGGCTAAAGGAACATTATTTGGATCAATATGGGCTTTCCCATTAACAAGCATAGCCATAATAATATCAATCTTATCACTCAAGGAGGAGGTTTCCTCAACAGAATTTACCTTCTTACCTTGTGGAGCTCTCTCAGTATGCCATTCAGAATAATTAACCATCATATTGTCCAGAAGTTTTGTTGCAGCACCCAAAGTAATGGTCATAAAGGTAACTCCAGCAGCAGAATTCAATAGGTTCCTTGAAGAATAGTTCAATCCTGAATAAAAAGTTTGGATGATCATCCAAGCAGTTAGTTCATGAGTGGGACAATTCTTTACCAAATATTTCATTCTTTCCCAAGCTTGAGCAACATGCTCATTATCAAGCTGTTTAAACTTCATTATTTCACTTCTCATAGATATAATCTTAGCAGGAGGATAGTATTTTCCAATGAAAGCATCTTTGCATTTAGTCCAAGAATCAATACTATTCCTAGTTAAGGAATTTAACCATTCTGTAGATTTTCCTCTCAAAGAGAAAGGAAACAATTTCAGCTTAATAATATCACCATCTATATCCCTATGCTTTTGCATCTCACAAAGTTCAACAAAGTTATTTAGATGGGAAGCAGCATCTTCATTACCAATACCAGAAAATTGTTCTCTCATAACAAGATTGAGTAAAGCAGGTTTTATCTCAAAGAAAGTATCTTCAGGCATAGGTGGAGCAGTAGGTATGCTCATAAAATCATTTTTGTTGGTGCTAGTGAAGTCACAGAACTTAGTGTTTTCAAGATTAGTCATTTTTTTGGGTTTTCAAATAAGAAAGCAAACTAATAAAACTATTTTTTTGTGTTTTTGATAAAGAAACAAGCAAACAAAGCAAAAAGAAACTAAGCAAAACAAAAATAACAAAGTAAAGAGATTGGTTATGAGGGACTCCCCTTGTGAAGATGTCCTTGACTCACGGCGCCAGAAAAATGCTTGATGGCTCTGTGTATGGCGCCCAGAAAAATGTTGGAGCGTGGTTGATGTAGATCTTGTTGGGAACCCCAAGAGGAAGTTATGATGAGCACAGCAGCAAGTTTCCCTCAGTTATGAAACCAAGGTTTAATCGAACTAGTAGGAGCAAAGAAACACCCCAAAGTTGTTACTAGCTGAGCTTTGGTAGGGCGCACTGCCGGTTCTAGTAGCAACATGGAGACCTACACAACACAACCATAGAACTTTGTCCCCAACTTGCGATGAGGTTGTCAATGTCACCGTGTTTTGAAGAAAACAAAGGATTAAACGTATCGAATGGAAAGAAGTAAAAGTTTGTAGAAAGTAAACACAAAGAAGTAAACAGTTTATAGATTGTATGTAAAGAAAAGGACCGGGATCCATAGTTCACTAGAGGTGGCTCTCCTTAGATAGATAACATGCTGGGTGAACAAATTACAGCGGGGCAATTGACAAACATCGAGAAAGCAATACATGCATATGCTAATCATCTTGAATCCTTTGAGATTCGATTGGGCATTACAACATTATACATAGACCACCATCCAACTGCATCTATGACTAATAATCCACCTTCAGGTTATCATCCGAACCCCCTCCAGTATTAAGTTGCAAGCAACAGATTATTGCTTTATGAATTACGTGTAAAGTAAACAATACGATTGTTCTATGAATAAAGGATTGTTGTTTTCTCCCAAGTAGCAACAACACATCTAGTACCTTAGATATTTCTGTCACTTCCCCAGATTACCAGAGGCATGAACCCACTATCGAGCATAAATACTAACTCTTGGAGTTGCTAGCATCTACTTGGCCAAGATAGCTACTAACAACGGAAAGCATGCAAAATCACAAATAACAAAGACATGATAGAATAAATATTCAATCTGAAATAGCATCTCAATATCCATCGAATCCCCGCAAACACAACATGAAGAATTAAAAATAGATGATCTTGATCGTGAACGGAGCGCACAAGATCTAAACATGAAAGAAGAAAGGAGGAGAACCAGCCATCTAGCTACTACATGGATCCGTAGTCCAAGGATGAACTACTCACGCATCACACCGGAGGTGTAGCACCCCAATTGTCTAACAATTGTAATGCTACTTGTCCTAGTAAGATATTGGCTACTTCATAGAGATTGTTGTCGCATCATAATTATATCATGCTCATGTCATCATGCCACCTTGCATTTGAGCATCATATAAAACCCTTTTTCTTTTGGCTCTTCTCTCACATGCATTATTAATTGTATTTGCCTCTTGATATTGTATTTGGCTTTTGATATATTGCTGAATGCCCAAGTTGAATTGGGGCATATCTTTTATTTCCATTCCACCACCTTTCTCTCTCACCACCCTATAATTCCACCATCCCATTAACAATGAGCTTGTCTTTCTTTTTCTTTGATATTTTAATTCTAGCTCATGAAGTTTGGGGTAGATTAAATCCTCTAAATTCTTGTGCTTGGTTTTATCTCCACTTCTTGGATATGCATAGAGTAATGCCATAATATTCATATTGTCTTCACAAAATAAATAATGGCATTATTATTTTGCATGGGCCATGCACAATTCTTCACCACCTTTCTCTTCTTTGGTTTTCTTTGGGTTTAATGGATCCTATCTTTGGAAGATCATCTCCTACCACTCCACCATTCTCATATCCTCTCCCACATTCTTTTCTTTAAATTTATTTTCTACATGCATGGTCATATGAGCTTTTCTTTTTCCACCTAATTTCTTTTCTTCCTCTTTCTTTCTTGTTTCCATTCCTTCTAGCTCAAGTTAGTCCAAGCCCCATGATCTTTCTTGAGATGTCCTCATAAACAAAATTAACAACTAAACACCTAATAATAATTTAAACCTAGTTTTCTCTTCATTATTCTTTTAACCCTATTTCTACTAAACCCTAACCTACTCCCAAATCTCTCTCTTACTCTCCCCCTCTCTCTAGCCTGCCGAGCACCACCTGGCCACCCACTCCCTGGCCCACACCCAAACCCTAGCCCATGCCTAACCCGAGCTCCACCTAACCCTAGCCCGATCTACTCCCTCTTCTCTCTCTCTTTCTCTCTCGGCTGAGCTAGCCCCACCTGGTTGTCCCTCCCTCTCGACCAAGCCCCACCTGCAGCCCCAGGACCAGCTCCAGCCGGCCGAGCACGTGCTCGAGGGAGAAAAGGAGAGAAAGGTGGCACGAGGCCACCTTATCTCTGCCGTGCTTCGCCTGGTTTCCTCCTCCCTCTCCCTCCTTTTTCCTTCCTCCCCAAGCCTCTCTGGCCTCTCCCAGATCTGGCCGAGCCGCCCCCTCCTTCCCCGTCTTCCTCTCCGACCACCAGCAGCCGACGCCGGTCGCCGCCAGCACCACCTCGTCTTCTTCGTTCCAGCCGCCGAGCTCGACGTGGAAGAGGCCTGGGAGCTCGAGGACATCCCCCTGCCCCGACCCGTACACGCTGTCTTGGACGAGGAGCTTCCCAGCACCGCCAGTACATCGCCGCCGACGCCAAACCCTAGCCGCCAGAGCGCCTGCATCCCCGACGATCCGCCGCGTCCCCGTCCGATCCGAGCCCGCCGTCGAGCCCGCGGTGAGCATCCTCTCCTCCCTGACATGGTCCGCCTCGCCGTACCGCCCTAACGCCGCCGTGCGTTTCGTCGAACACCCACCGCGCGCCAGAGCTCGCCGGCATCTGCAGATATCCCGCGCCGCACAGCCCCTTATCTAGCTCGTGTCCACCTCCCTGTCAGCTCCCCTAGCCCGCCGCACCGGTCAGCACCCTCTGCGCGCTCCCCCGCGTCCCAGGATCGAACCCCGCTCACGCCGCGCGCACGAGTTGCCATCAGACGCGAGAGGAAGAGAAACAGTAAACCGGGGTCGTGGTCATCTTGCAAAAATCCCCCCACCTTTTTGATTCCTGCGACCCGCGCTCCTAGCGGCCCTACCTGCCAGCCACCCTGAGCATCTTGCAGAAAAACCCCTTGGCTTTTCCGGCCACAACCCGCGCTCCAGTCCCCAGCCCCACCTGTCAGCCCCTGTCTAGCTCACCACTGACACGCGGGCCTGCGCCAGTTGGCCCACCCCGCAGTCACAGTGGCTAAGCGAGCCCGCGGTGACAAAAGTGTTTTCCGTGCGCGTGGCCCAGTCAGTACCAGGCCCACCTATCAGTGTCTGTGGCTAGAATTGCCTGAGTGAGAAAAGTAATTCCGGCTGTCTGTTTTTATTTAAACTTTTCCAAATTGTTTTTAAATTCAAATTCAAATGAGATTTAAATAATTTTTAAAATACAAATCCAAATAATACAAATAATATATGTTTTGGAATCAGAAAAATGTGAGGAATTCAATTATGCCCTTCAAAATATATTTTGGACACTTTAAATTTCGAGATGATTAAAATTACAATAAAAATGCCCTTTTCCTTATTTAATTAATAACTTTTGTTTTATAACTCCAAATTTGACAAATAATATGTCTAAATCGATCAGCGCGATGAGCCCGTTCTATTTATGCAATCCTTGTTCTGAATTGAAGCATGCATCATGTTGTCATTTGATATCTGAACTGTTTATGACAATAAAACTTGGTTAAATAAATAATAAAAGGCTTTATTTCTTGTATCCACACCTCACCTCTGCCATGCTACTTTAATGCCATGAAATTGTGCATCATTCACCATGGCATGCTTGGTTGCTTGTTGCATTTTAATTCATATGCTTGTGCACTTTATTTATGTTGGCCCTTGTTTGTTTGGTTCTTCTTCGAATAGACGCCCCGCGGAGAATTACCAGGAATCACAGGAGTATTACCCAGATCCATCTCTCGCTTCAACTGAGCTGCCAGGCAAGCACTACCACATGCTTGCATACATACAGTACCTATTGCCTCTATCTTATTCTTGCATCATTGAGTCGCGATTGCATTAAATTGAATCCCAAGTACTACATAGCCTTTACTTTTAAACCACACTAAGCCTGTTCCGGTCCCATGAGCCATTACTACAAGAGTTGTTTGAGCCATGCGAGTCGTAGAAAAGCATGATTAGGGTATGTGAGTGTCTGATGCATAACGAGGTACCTAAACAACATAACCTGAGTAGTAATGGGATAACTAATGAAAGAGGCACCGGTGAGCAATATCTGCTATTTGGTTTTTCATGCTCACTTGTGTCCCGTAGGACCCCGAGTACTTGATTCCTGTTCCTTGTTTATTCGCACTATCCACATCCGGGAGGCCTTATGGACCCCCCCTTAGCCAGAGCTTGATTCATTCTTATTTCTTGGGGCCACAATTAGTTTGGGGCTTTATTACTATGCCATGTTACTTATGCCATGTTACTGCTTTGTTTAATATTGTGCGAGGAGCACCTGTACTGTTTTGGATTGTGACACGTTTTCGCTGTATCAATAAGCCCAGTCACATTTTCGGGTTCCCAGTCGTTTACCACCGTCCACACAAACCTTGGGTCCGTCTCGGAGCCGGCCAACTTCGTTGCGGGTAGCTTAATGGGGTGGCCCCCTGAAATATTTCTGAATCCTGTGATTGCTTTGTCGTGAATGCCTCGTTGGGTTTTGATTTGGTTTTTCCGAGGTTGATCGAGTGTGTGTTGCTATTCGTGCACCCCTGCAGGGTAAATCTTTCTGAAAGCCGTGTCCGCGGTTATGGACGACTTGGAGCACAGTTTCTCGATCATAGACAAGTATAACTAAAGTACCGCTTTCAAATTGACTAAGTACTTGACTAGTAAATAGTGAAATACTCATGGAATGGTTAATAAAACTGCCAACGGATGATGGGGGTTGTTCGTGCGCTTCCTCGTTGGTAACCGAGGAGGAGGATGAATCTATTAATTATACTGTTATAACTGTTGTTCTTAATTCACGGACTTCCGTCTATCATTGGTTAGGCGGAAGCGAGTCTCTATAGAATTGTTAGGTATTATCTTTTGCTGCAATTGCGTCACCCCAGGTTGTGTCCCCTTTAGCGGCATAAAGACTTGCTGAGTACCCCTAGGGTCTGACACGATAAATTGTTTGATTCAGATGAATAGGTGTACCCGCAAGATGGATACTGGGTGGAAGAGACAGATGATGTTGGCAACGATCTTTCGGTGTAGAGATTCCGGGAACGGGGATCCGTGTGATCTGTGGGCGGGATGTGTTTATTTATGGGGCATCTTATGCCAATTTGCTTCTTATCCGTACTCGGATCTTGTTTTCCGCTTCCGCCTGATACTCTGATGTGTGATGTATGAGGAGCTATCCTAAATTATTATATCTATCTAGGACATTTGGATCTTGTCGTATGGCATTGCAATATGTCTATTTCTTTTAGATGGAATGGCTCTGAGGACTATTGTATGTGGCTTGCATACATACTCATTTGTGTATGTAGTTGATCCCTTCGCCTGCCGATTACGCCGCTCGTTCTTGTCCCGTTGTTTGAAAGTGGTTAGGACGGCCGAAAGGTCTACCGTGAGTGGCCCTGGGCCCCACCGTACTATTTTAACTTTCGTTCATCCAGGCATTAACTAAGAGCGTAATTCACCGAGGTAGTTACAATTGGTATCAGAGCCATCCCGCCCTTCAGGGTCTCAGCCAAAATGGTCGTTGTCTGTCTAGCAAATATTTTGGTAGTTATGTATATTAGGGAAAAACAAACGTGAGAGTAGGACTGCTTCCATTTTTCTTCTTACCCACCCACCCACCCTTTTTATGGTAAGGAAGTGTAACATTTTCAATCCTCTTCTAAAATTCAAACTAGGATTCACGTGTTCTGGGTTCCGTAGTACCATAGGTTGTGTGTGTGTTTGTGTGTGTGTGTGTGTTAATTCCTTGTCTATCTGTTGCATCCAAATGTTATCACTAGCTGCCTTTTGGTTATCAACTGTTGGTACATTCCCTACCGACAGCCCTTTGTAAACCGACGCAATATATTCTGATTCGTTGTACACCGATGCAATCTATCTTACTCTTGTTATCCGATGTTATCTTGTTGGGGTGTTCTTTTCCGTAGTTACCAATCTTTAGGTTCATCCTAAGAAGAAGTTGTTGGGATATGTGTTTTACTGATTCATGTGCGGAGTAATGATTTGAGTGCGGGATGGAGTCGCGAACATACCACTACTTTTGTCATTTGCTTTTGTATATTGAACTAGTAGAATTACTAATCTTGCTTCGTTAAGTGGTTTTGCGCATTTAGCGGTATTTTAATGCCAAAATTTGCGGAAAATTTTTCTTGGTTAGTTTGTATACCACACTCCTTGTTCAGTCGTGTGTGTTATGCTTAATATCTTCTAATTGCCTTGAACTTTGTTGATATTTTAATATCATCTCAGTGAATTGCATTCTTTAATCTTGATTAATTCCATTTTGGTGCTATTTTGGATTATTATCATTCTCCATTATAGTACTGACTTGTGTTTATATCAATCACAGGATGGCACCACCACGCCGTTCTAAGGAAGATATACCACCTGAACTTGGCGCTGCTTTGGCAAGTATTGCAAATGCTTTGGGCACTATGCAGCAGAACCAGCAGCGCTTCGAGGAAAGTGTGAGGAGGAATGAGTTTGCTCCGCTACCTCCACCTCCCAAGCGAGGAGACATCAAGATTTTCTCAAGTTCAACCCACGTCAATTCGAAGTGTCTGATCAGCCACTTGATGCGGATGATTGGCTTTGTGAAGTGTCAAGGTTGCTCATGACTGCGGATGTTCCTGAGCAAGAATGGGTCAAGTGTGCTACTCACCTTCTCAAGGGAGATGCAGCTCTCTGGTGGGAAAATTATCTCAAGGCAGATCTTTCTGGTTTTTAGCCTACTTGGGAGCGGTTCACTGCTGTTTTCAAAGAGCAATATCTGTCAGAAATTGTCATGGAAAGGATGAAGGAAGTGTTTCTCAACCTCAAGCAGGGCACTGACAATGTCAACACCTACATCAGAAACTTCATGAACCTGTCTCGTTATGGTGGCGATGAGATCTCTGATGACAAGAAGAAGCAAAAGAGGTTTCGGCAAGGCCTCAATGCTTCCATCAAATATGCAATCACTCATGCAAGGCCAGCATCTTTCCTGGAATTTCAACACACAGCTCTGCAGGAAGAAGCAAGTAGGCAAGTGTTTGAGGAGTCAAAGAAACACAGCCGTGATACAGCAAGCTCTTCTGCTATGACAGCTCCTTCTAAGCATCGTGTCTGGGTTCCTAACACCCCACCGACGATCCCTGCTCCACCAAGACCTTCAAGCTACGCACCAAGGCCGCCAAACTCTTTCACTGCGGCTCCCAGGGGCTACAACCACAACTACCCTGGAGCGCCTGGCGGAGTCCCTGGCTACGTTGCTCCACGTCCACCTGGTGCTTGCTATACTTGTGGAAACACTGGGCATCAGCACTAGAATTGTCCAATGAACAACAAAGCTCTTCCACCACCACCTCCAAGACCTGCAGCAAGTGCTCCCATGATTCGTGCACCTCCACCTCGGGCTCTCAACATCAACACTAAGCCGGGATCTACGGTTGCTCGTGCCAACTGTGTCAACGTCGCTCAAGCTGAGCATGCACCTGGAGTTGTGATGGGTATGCTTCCTGTTAACTCAGTTCCTGCACGAGTTTTGTTTGATTCTGGTGCTTCACATTCTTTTGTTTCTCACAAGTTTGCTCATGAGCAAGATCTGGCTATGGTTCATTTATTACACCGTCTTGTGGTACAATCTCCTGGGTCAAACATGAGGGCTGCTCATATCAGCCATGGCAATCAAATTGAGATTGGTGGTTCTTCGTTTCCGGCTTCCTTAATTATTCTGGGCAATTCTGATATTGATGTTATCTTGGGCATGGATTGGTTGACAGCAAATGCAGCTGTGATTGATTGTGCTGAACGTTCGGTTTCTCTGAAAATTCCTGAAGGCCATATAGTCTATTCTCCAAGTCTGACTCCTGCAATTCAGCTTTATTCTTTGGTGGCTCTGAATGATGATGCTATGGAAGGTATTCAGAGTGTCTTGTAGTTTGTGAGTTTCCAGATGTCTTTCCTGAAGAGTTGCCAGGTATGCCTCCGGATCGTGAGGTTGAGTTTGTCATTGAACTTGAACCTGGTACTGCTCCTATCTCTAAGTGGCCTTATAAAATGGGTCCTGCTGAGTTGGCTGAACTTAAGCGTCAGTTGGATGAACAAGAGAAGTTGGGTTTCATTCAGCACAGTACTTCTTCTTGGGGTAGTCCAACCATCTTTGTGAAGAAGTGACAAGACTGATAGACTTTGTGTTGACTATCGGGCACTCAATGCTAAAACAATCAAGAATAAATATCCCCTTCCGCGGATTAATGATCTCTTTGATCAGCTAGCTGGAGCTGTGGTATTCTCTAAGCTTGATTTGAGAAGTGGTTACCATCAAATCAAGATTCGCAAGGAAGATGTTCCCAAAACAGCTTTCACCACCCGCTATGGCCTGTATGAGTACACGGTCATGTCTTTCGGTCTCACCAACGCACCTGCCACCTTCTCAAGGCTTATGAACTCGGTTTTCATGGAGTATCCTGATAAGTTCGCTGTGGTTTATCTGGATGACATTCTAGTCTATTCTAAGTCAAAAGAAGAACATGAAGAACACCTTCGTTGTGTCCTAAACAAGCTTCATGAGAACCGCCTGTATGCAAAGTTCTCCAAGTGTGAGTTTTGGCTGCCTCAAGTCACCTACCTTGGTCACGTCATCTCGGCCAAGGGCATTGCTGTCAACCCAGAAACTATTAAGACAATTATGGACTGGCTTCCACCCATAAATGTCAAAGAAGTCCGAAGTTTCCTTGGTTTGGCCAGTTACTGTCGTCGCTTCGTTCAAAACTTCTCAAAGATTGCGAAGCCTCTTACCGATCTCCTCAAGAAAGGCAAGAAATATCTTTGGACTCCTGCATGTCAAGAAAGCTTTGAAACACTCAAAGAGAAGCTCACTTCCACACCAGTCTTGGTTCCTCCAGATACATCAAAGCCTTTCCAGATTTTCTGTGATGCTTCATTGCAAGGATTGGGTGCGGTCCTTATGCAAGAAAAGCAAGTTGTTGCTTATGCATCTCGTCAGTTGAAGACACATGAGATCAACTATCCTACACATGACCTCGAACTCGCAGCAGTTGTCTTTGCTTTGAAAGTATGGAGGCATTACTTGCTTGGCAACCGTTGTGAAATCTTTTCTGATCACAAGAGTCTGAAGTATATCTTCACACAGCCTGATCTCAACCTTCGTCAGAGGAGGTGGATTGAAACAATCAATGATTTCGATTTGACCATCAACTACACCCCGGGCAAAGCTAATGTCATGGCAGATGCTCTCAGCCGAAAAGCTTATGTCAACAACCTCATGATGGAAGAACAACAGCCTCTCTTATGCGAGGAATTCTGTAGGCTCAACCTTGAAATTGTGGATCAAGGTTATCTTCTGAACCTTCTAGCAACACCTCTCTTGGAAGAAAAGGTCCGTTCCATTCAGCTTGGGGATCCTTACACTAAAAAGATCATCTCCAACATTCAACTTCCGAAGTACGAGTCTTTCCACGTTGACGACCAAGGCACTCTTTTCTTTGAACACCGGAGGTTTGTTCCGAACTACCCGGGTTTAAGAGAGCAAGTTCTCAAGGAGGCGCATGATTCTATTCTTTCTATCCACCCTGGCAGCACTAAGATGTACATGGACTTGAAAACACAATATTGGTGGCCTGGTTTGAAATGATATTGTGCCAAGTATGTCTCAGAGTGTGATGTTTGTCGCAGAGTTAAAGCTGTCCATCAGAAACCTTCCGGTCTTCTACAGCCATTGAAGCCTCCGGAATGGAAATGGGAGAAAGTAGAGATGGACTTCATCACTGGTTTTCCAAGGTCGCAGAAAGGCAACAATGCAATCTTTGTTGTCATTGACAGGCTTTCCAAAGTAGCTCACTTCTTTCCAGTAAAGGAAACAATTTCTGTAATTCAGTTGGCTGAGCTCTATATCAATAGAATTGTCTCTCTGCATGGAGTTCCTCTTGAGATCAGTTCAGACCGTGGAAGCATCTTCACCTCCAAGTTCTGGGGAAGTTTCCAAAATGCTTTGGGAACCAAACTAAAGTTCAGCACAGCTTACCATCCTCAGTCGCAAGGACAAGTTGAAAGGATCAATCAGATTCTTGAAGATATGCTCCGTGCTTGCGTTATCTCTTTCGGCATGAAGTGGGAAGAATGTCTTCCTTATGCTGAATTCTCTTACAACAACAGCTTCCAGAAAAGTCTAAAGATGGCACCATTTGAGGCTCTCTATGGTCACAAATGCAGAACTCCGATTGGTTGGTCGGGCGCAGGTGAAAGAATATTGTTTGGTCCCGACATTGTAACTCAAGCGGAGGAGAAAGTTCACATCATTCTTGAAAATCTGAAGATTGCTCAAAGTCGCCAGAAGAGCAATTATGACAGAAAGCACACGGACATGGAGTATGTCCCTGGTGATCTCGTTTATCTTCGTGTCACTCCCATGAGAGGCACGCACCGCTTTGGTATCAAAGGAAAGCTGGCTCCTAGATACATTGGTCCCTTCAAAATTCGTGGAAGAATAGGAGAAGTTGCTTATGCTCTTGAGCTCCCTGAACAACTCAAAGTCCATGATGTTTTCCACATCTCTCAACTCAAGAAGTGCTTCAAAGATCCCGGCAGGACCGTGGACCATGAACTCATTAATCTCCAAGAAGACCTTTCTTATCAAGAACACCCCACAAAAATTCTTGAAGTCGCAGAAAGAAGGACTCGCAACAAGTCCATCAAGTTCTGCAAGGTGCAGTGGTCGCACCATTCCGTTGATGAAGCAACCTGGGAACGTGAAGATGAGCTCCGTGCCAAGTATCCTACCCTCTTTGGGTCTTCTTCTTCCTAGAATCTCGGGACGAGATTCCTGTTTAGTGGGGGAGAGTTGTAGCACCCCAATTGTCTAACAATTGTAATGCTACTTGTCCTAGTAAGATATTGGCTACTTCATAGAGATTATTGTCGCATCATAATTATATCATGCTCATGTCATCATGCCACCTTGCATTTTGAGCATCATATAAAACCCTTTTTCTTTTGGCTCTTCTCTCACATGCATTATTAATTGTATTTGCCTCTTGATATTGTATTTGGCTTTTGATATATTGCTCAATGCCCAAGTTGAATTGGGGGCATATCTTTTATTTCCATTCCACCACCTTTCTCTCTCACCACCCTATAATTCCACCATCCCATTAACAATGAGCTTGTCTTTCTTTTTCTTTGATATTTTAATTCTAGCTCATGAAGTTTGGGGTGGATTAAATCCTCTAAATTCTTGTGCTTGGTTTTATCTCCACTTATTGGATATGCATAGAGTAATGCCATAATATTCATATTGTCTTCACAAAATAAATAATGGCATTATTATTTTGCATGGGCCATGCACAATTCTTCACCACCTTTCTCTTCTTTGGTTTTCTTTGGGTTTAATGGATCCTATCTTTGGAAGATCATCTCCTACCACTCCACCATTCTCATATCCTCTCCCACATTCTTTTCTTTAAATTTATTTTCTACATGCATGGTCATATGAGCTTTTCTTTTTCCACCTAATTTCTTTTCTTCCTCTTTCTTTCTTGTTTCCATTCCTTCTAGCTCAAGTTAGTCCAAGCCCCATGATCTTTCTTGAGATGTCCTCATAAACAAAATTAACAAGTAAACACCTAATAATAATTTAAACCTAGTTTTCTCTTCATTATTCTTTTAACCCTATTTCTACTAAACCCTAACCTACTCCCAAATCTCTCTCTTACTCTCCCTCTCTCTCTAGCCTGCCGAGCACCACCTGGCCACCCACTCCCTGGCCCACACCCAAACCCTAGCCCATGCCTAACCCGAGCTCCACCTAACCCTAGCCCGATATACTCCCTCTTCTCTCTCTCTTTCTCTCCCGGCTGAGCTAGCCCCACCTGGCTGTCCCTCCCTCTCGACCAAGCCCCACCTGCAGCCCCAGGACCAGCTCCAGCCGGCCGAGCACGTGCTCGAGGGAGAAAAGGAGAGAAAGGTGGCACGAGCCCACCTTATCTCTGCCGTGCTTCGCCTGCTTTCCTCCTCCCTCTCCCTCCTTTTTCCTTCCTCCCCAAGCCTCTCTGGCCTCTCCCAGATCTGGCCGAGCCGCCCCCTCCTTCGCCGTCTTCCTCTCCGACCACCAGCAGTCGACGCCGGTCGCCGCTAGCACCACCTCGTCTTCTTCGTTCCAGCCGCCGAGCTCGACGTGGAAGAGGCCTGGGAGCTCGAGGACATCCCCCTGCCCCGACCCGTATACGCTATCTTGGACGAGGAACTTCCCAGCACCGCCAGTACATCGCCGCCGACGCCAAACCCTAGCCGCCGGAGCGCCTGCATCCCCGACGATCCGCCGCGTCCCCGTCCGATCCGAGCCTGCCGTCGAGCCCGCGGTGAGCATCCTCTCCTCCCTGACATGGTCCGCCTCACCGTACCGCCCTAACGCTGCCGTGCGTTTCGTCGAACACCCACCGCGCGCCAGAGCTCGCCGGCATCTGCAGATATCCTGCGCCGCACAGCCCCTTATCTAGCTCACGTCCACCTCCCTGTCAGCACCCTCTGCGCGCTCCCCCGCATCCCAGGATCGAACCCCGCTCGCCCGCGCGCACGAGTTGCCGTCAGACGCGAGAGGAAGAGAAACAGTAAACCGGGGTCGTGGTCATCTTGCAAAAATCCCCCCACCTTTTTGATTCCTGCGACCCGCGCTCCTAGCGGCCCTACCTGCCAGCCACCCTGAGCATCTTGCAGAAAAACCCCTCGGCTTTTCCGGCCGCAACCCGCGCTCCAGTCCCCAGCCCCACCTGTCAGCCCCTGTCTAGCTCACCGCTGACACGCGGGCCTGCGCCAGTTGGCCCACCCCGCAGTCACAGTGGCTAGGCGAGCCCGTAGTGACAAAAGTGTTTTCCGTGCGCGTGGCCCAGTCAGCACCAGGCCCACCTGTCAGTGTCTGTGGCTAGAATTGCCTGAGTGAGAAAAGTAATTCCGGCTGTCTGTTTTTATTTAACCTTTTCCAAATTGTTTTTAAATTCAAATTCAAATCAGATTTAAATAATTTTTAAAATACAAATAATATATGTTTTGGAATCAGAAAAATGTGAGGAATTCAATTATGCCCTTCAAAATATATTTTGGACACTTTAAATTTCGAGATGATTAAAATTACAATAAAAATGCCCTTTTCCTTATTTAATTAATAACTTTTGTTTTATAACTCCAAATTTGACAAATAATATGTCTAAATCGATCAGCGCGATGAGCCCGTTCTATTTATGCAATCCTTGTTCTGAATTGAAGCATGCATCATGTTGTCATTTGATATCTGAACTGTTTATGACAATAAAACTTGGTTAAATAAATAATAAAAGGCTTTATTTCTTGTATCCACACCTCACCTCTGCCATGCTACTTTAATGCCATGAAATTGTGCATCATTCATCATGGCATGCTTGGTTGCTTGTTGCATTTTAATTCATATGCTTGTGCACTTTATTTATGTTGGCCCTTGTTTGTTTGGTTCTTCTTCGAATAGACGCCCCGCAGGAGAATTACCAGGAATCACAGGAGTATTACCCAGATCCATCTCTCGCTTCAACTGAGCTGCCAGGCAAGCACTACCACATGCTTGCATACATACAGTACCTATTGCCTCTATCTTATTCTTGCATCATTGAGTCGCGATTGCATTAAATTGAATCCCAAGTACTACATAGCCTTTACTTTTAAACCACACTAAGCCTGTTCCGGTCCCATGAGCCATTACTACAGGAGTTGTTTGAGCCATGCGAGTCGTAGAAAAGCATGATTAGGGTATGTGAGTGTCTGATGCATAACGAGGTACCTAAACAACATAACCTGAGTAGTAATGGGATAACTAATGAAAGAGGCACCGGTGAGCAATATCTGCTATTTGGTTTTTCATGCTCACTTGTGTCCCGTAGGACCCCGAGTACTTGATTCCTGTTCCTTGTTTATTCGCACTATCCACATCCGGGAGGCCTTATGGACCCCCCCTTAGCCAGAGCTTGATTCATTCTTATTTCTTGGGGCCACAATTAGTTTGGGGCTTTATTACTATGCCATGTTACTTATGCCATGTTACTGCTTTGTTTAAGATTGTGCGAGGAGCACCTGTACTGTTTTGGATTGTGACACGTTTTCGCTGTATCAATAAGCCCAGTCACATTTTCGGGTTCCCAGTCGTTTACCACCGTCCACACAAACCTTGGGTCCGTCTCGGAGCCGGCCAACTTCGTTGCGGGGAGCTTAATGGGGTGGCCCCCTGAAATATTTCTGAATCCTGTGATTGCTTTGTCGTGAATGCCTCGTTGGGTTTTGATTTGGTTTTTCCGAGGTTGATCGAGTGTGTGTTGCTATTCGTGCACCCCTGCAGGGTAAATCTTTCTGAAAGCTGTGTCCGCGGTTATGGACGACTTGGAGCACAGTTTCTCGATCATAGACAAGTATAACTAAAGTACCGCTTTCAAATTGACTAAGTACTTGACTAGTAAATAGTTAAATACTCATGGAATGGTTAATAAAACTGCCAACGGATGATGGGGGTTGTTTGTCCGCTTCCTCGTTGGTAACCGAGGAGGAGGATGAATCTATTAATTATACTGTTATAACTGTTGTTCTTAATTCCTGGACTTCCGTCTATCATTGGTTAGGCGGAAGGTTAGTGAGTCTCTATAGAATTGTTAGGTATTATCTTTTGCTGCAATTGCGTCACCCCAGGTTGTGTCCCCTTTAGCGGCATAAAGACTTGCTGAGTACCCCTAGGGTCTCACACGATAAATTGTTTGATTTAGATGAACAGGTGTACCCGCAAGATGGATACTGGGTGGAAGAGACAGATGATGTTGGCAACGATCATTCGGTGTAGAGATTCCGGGAACGGGGATCCGTGTGATCTGTGGGCGGGATGTGTTTATTTATGGGGCATCTTATGCCAATTTGCTTCTTATCCGTACTCGGATCTTGTTTTCCGCTTCCGCCTGATACTCTGATGTGTGATGTATGAGGAGCTATCCTAAATTATTATATCTATCTAGGACATTTGGATCTTGTCGTATGGCATTGCAATATTTCTATTTCTGTTAGATGGAATGGCTCTGAGGACTGTTGTATGTGGCTTGCAGACATACTCATTTGTGTATGTAGTTGATCCCTTCGCCTGCCCATTACGCCGCTCGTTCTTGTCCCGTTGTTTGAAAGTGGTTAGGACGGCCGAAAGGTCTACCGTGAGTGGCCCTGGGCCCCACCGTACTATTTTAACCACTTTCGTTCATCCAGGCATTAACTAAGAGCGTAATTCACCGAGGTAGTTACAGGAGGCTTCCATGGTGATGAAGAAGGCCTCCAAGGTGAATTCCCCTCTCCGGTAGGGTGACGGGAAGAGCTTCAGATCCCTCTCGATCTAGGGATGGAGATGACAGCGACTATAGACTATTTCGTGGATTTTTGATCGGGCCCTTAGGGTTTTCGTCCCGAGGGCATATTATAGGAGGAAGGGGAGGCCGAGGGGGTGCCAGGGGCCACCACACCACCCCCTGGCGCAGGCCAAGCCTAGCCGCGTGGCCAGGTGGTGTGGCCGGCCTCTGGCCCCTCTTTGTTTCGTATTCTGGCATCTGATGACTTCCGAAAAAATAGGCACTTTGGCTTTTGTCCCGTCTAATTCCAAGAATATTCATTTTCTGACTTTCCTAGAACCAAAAATAGCAGAAAACAGGCAGCTGGCACTGTGGCTTGAACGTGTGTGCGAGTGCGGATGCGCTGCTGAGTTGCGGCGCTCAGACTTCCTCACGATCTTGAGATCGGCAAGTGTACGACTACATCAACCACGAGTTCCTACTCGTTAACAAAACTCGTTGTGTTCGAGGGTAAGTTCTCGTTGGATGTATGTCCACCCATTGCTTTGTAGCTAGTAGATAGATCTTGGCGTGTAGTTCACACCGTAGGAATTTTTTTGTTTTCTATGTTGCGGACCCAACAGTGGTATCAGAGCCTGATCTTTGCATATGTGCTTTGCACGGGTAGTACACATATGTTTATATGTGGGCGGTGATGATCATGTTATTGCATCTTCTATGTAGTTTGGATATTGGTGGCATAGTGGGATGAAGCGGCCCGGACCAACCTTACATGTCATCGTACATGAAACCGGTTCCACGACTGACATGCAACTTGTTTTGCATAAGTGGCTGGCGGGTGTCTGTCTCTCCTACTATAGTCAATATATGATTTACAACGAGTTGCTAATAACTTAGTTATCCTCGTTGTGGTTCATGTTCGTAGGTGAGAAGGGTTCTATCTCCGAAAGCCCTAAGCCACGTAAACTTGCAATTGATAAATTAGAGGCGTCTAGTTTAGATCGTTGCTGGGCTAGTGTATTGATATGGTATTGTTGTAAGTAGATGTATGATAGATACTCTTACAACACACTCAACGTATAAGTTCCATAGACCTTGGCCTTACACACAAAGGAATGATAGAGATCATACCACGATGCAAGTCATAGAGATCAAATGCATGGACCATATTATCTCACTTTACACATTAGATGTTAGCATCTTATACTGCTAGTTTGGCGCTTTTGGTAGCATTATAAGATGATCCCTCATTTAGATATCAAGATAAAAATGTGTTCTTCCTTAAGTATGCACCGTTCTGTGGATCGTGTTTTGAGACATCACGTGATGATCGGGTGTACTCGAATCTACGCTTTCATAGGAACGGGTGTAAGACAGTTTTACACACGTGAATACTAAGGTTCTTACTTGGCGAGCCTAGCATGTACAGACATGGCCTCGGAACACGGACCGAAAGGTTACGCATGAGTCATATAGTTGATATGATGCCCATATAGATGCTCGCCTTTGAAGATACATCAACTCACGTGATGATCGGACTTGGTGTAGTGGATTTGGTTCATGTAATCACCAAAAAGACACGAGGGATGTCGTTTTTGAGTGGGAGTTAATTAGTAATTTGGATTAGTTGAACTCAATCTATCATAAACTTAGTCTAAATAAACTTTACAAATTCTGTTGTGGATGGCACCACCTGCTTTTAATTTCAATGTGTTCATGGAGAAAGAGAAACTTGTTGCGAATGGTAGCAACTTCACCAACTGGGCTATGAATTTGAGGATTCTCCTCACCGCTGCACAAAAGAAATATGTGCTAGATGCGCAGCTAGGCCCCCCCACCAGCTCCTGATGCCCCTGATGAGGAAAATAATGTCTATGCGACTCGTCAGGAGGACCACAACTTAGTTCATTGCGGCATACTGTATGGACTAGAGCCAGAACTTCGAAAGCGTTTCGAAAATGGCAATGCCTTTGATACCATGGGAGAATTGAAAATTATTTTTGATACCCATGCTGCCGTAGAGAGTTATAATGCTACAGAAAAGTTCTTTAGCTGCCTGATGGAGGAAAACAGCTCCGTTAGTGAGCATGTACTCAAAATGTCTGGGTACGCCGATAAGCTTGTGTCCTTGGGAATAACGATTCCCATTGACTTAGGCATACATCGTGTTCTCCAATCTATTCCACCTAGCTACAAGAGCTTCGTGATGAACTATAATATGCAGGGCATGAAGAAGTCTCTTCCCGAGCTTCTGTCAATGCTTAAGACTGTAGAAGTGGAGATTAGGAAAGAACATCAAGTGTTGATCATCAATAGGACCACCGGTTTCAAGAAAGACAAGAAAGGCAAGCACAAGGGAAAGAAGGGTGGCAAGTCTGTTGCCACACCTGAAAAGAAACCCCGAGCCGGCCCTAAGTCTGACACCGAGTGCTACTATTGTAAGGGGACTGGCCATTGGAAGCACAACGGCCCCAAGTATTTGGTGGACAAGAAGTCCGGCAAGGCAAACAAAGGTATATGTGATATACATGTTATTGATGTGTACTTGACTAGTACTCGCAGTAGCACCTGGGTATTTGATACGGGATCGGTTGCTAATATATGTAACTCGGTTCAGGGGCTACGGAACAAGCGACAACTAGCAAGGGATGAGGTCAGAATGCGGGTCGGCAATGGATCAAAAGTTGATGTGATCGCCGTCGAGATGCTACTTCTCCATTTGCCATCGGGATTAGTTATAAACGTAAATCATTGTTATTTAGTGCCTGCACTGAGCATGAACATTGTATCTGGATCATGTTTGATGCAAAGTGGTCATTCCTTTAAATCTGAAAACAATGGTTGTTCGATTTATAAGAATGATATCTTTTATGGTCATGCACCTATGTTGAATGGTTTATTTTTGTTGGATCTGGATAGTAATATTACACACATTCATAATGTTAATGCTAAAAAGATTAAACTTGATGATGATATGTCTACATATATGTGGCACTGCCGTCTAGGTCATATTGGCGTTAAACGCATGAAGAAACTCCATTCTGATGGACTTTTGGAATCACTTGATTTTGAATCATTTGATACATGTGAGCCATGCCTTATGGGCAAGATGACTAGAACGCCGTTTTCCGGTTCAATGGAACGGGCGACAGATCTATTGGAAATCATACATACTGATGTGTGTGGACCAATGAGTGCGTCGACGCGAGGTGGATATCGTTATTTTGTTACTTTCACGGATGATTTGACTAGATATGGGTATATCTATTTGATGAAACACAAGTCTGAAACTTTTGAAAAGTTCAAGGAATTTCAGAATGAAATGGAAAATCATTGTAATAGAAAGACCAAATTTCTACGGTCTGACCCTAGAGGAGAGTATCTAAGTTACGAGTTTAGCACACACATGAAAGAGTGTGGAATAGTTTCACAACTAATGCCTGCCGGAACACCACAACGTAATGGTGTGTCGGAACATCGTAACCGTACCTTATTGGATATGGTTCGATCTATGATGTCTCTGACTGACTTGCCACTGTCATTTTGGGGTTATGCACTGGAAACAGCTGCATTCACTTTAAATCAGGCACCATCTAAATCCGTTGAAACGACACCGTATGAATTATGGTTTGGAAACAAACCTAAGCTGTCATTTCTTAAAGTTTGGGGATGCGATGTTTATGTGAAGAAACTTCAACCGGATAAACTCGAACCCAAAGCGGAAAAATGCGTCTTCATAGGATACCCTAAGGAAACAATTGGGTATACCTTCTATCACAGATCTGAGGGCAAGGTTTTTGTTGCCAAGAATGGATCCTTTCTTGAGAAGGAGTTTCTCGCGAAAGGTGTGAGTAGTCGGAAGGTAGAACTCGAAGAGGTTATTGAACCTTCTCTTCATGGAATGGCGAGTGCACAGCATCGGAAGTTGTTTCCGAGTTGACTTCACCTGATGAAGAGAGAGCTAATGATAATGATCATGAAACTCCGAAAGAGGACACTACCGAACCTCGCAGGTCAAGCAGGACATGTGCAGCTCCTAAACTATACGGCAATCCTGTTGTGAATTTCATGGTTGATGAAATGGATGACCCTGCGACGTATGAAGAAGCGATGATGAGCCCGGATTCCAAAAAATGGCTAGAAGCCATGAAATCCGAGATGGAATCCATGTATGAGAACTAAGTTTGGAACTTGGTGGACTTACCTCACGACCGAAAGGCCGTTGAGAATAAATGGATTTTCAAAATAAAAACTGATGCTGATGGTAATGTGATCAACTATAAGGCTCGACTTGTCGCAAAGGGGTTTCGACAAATTCAAGGAGTTGACTACGATGAGACATTCTCTCCCGTAGCGATGCTTAAGTCGGTTAGGATTATGTTAGCAATTGCTGCATATTTCGATTATGAAATATGGCAGATGGATGTCAAAACTGCGTTCCTCAATGGTAATATTGAAGAAGAGTTGTTTATGATACAACCTAAGGGTTTTTTCGATCCTAAGGATGCTAATAAGGTATGCAAACTTCAGCGATCCATCTATGGACTGAAGCAAGCATCCCGGAGTTGGAATATCCG
Source organism: Avena eriantha (assembly GCA_910589775.1). Taxonomy (NCBI): domain Eukaryota; kingdom Viridiplantae; phylum Streptophyta; class Magnoliopsida; order Poales; family Poaceae; genus Avena; species Avena eriantha. The sequence continues at coordinate 67,798,895 of OU342743.1, read as the reverse complement.
CTTTGATGAGGTGATCAAAGAGTTTGGATTCGTCCAAACTTATGGAGAGGCTTGTATTTATAAGAAAGTGAGTGGGAGCAATGTGGCATTTCTGATATTATATGTGGATGACATATTATTGATTGGAAATGATATAGACCTTTTAAACAGTGTTAAAAGTTATCTAAATAGCATATTTTCGATGAAAGACCTTGGTGAAGCATCATATATATTAGGCATTAAAATCTATAGAGATAGATCAAGGCGCCTAATTGAGCTATCGCAGAGTACATACCTTGATAAGATATTATAGAAGTTTAATATGGACGAAAGTAAGAAGGGGTTCTTACCTATGTTGCAAGGCAAGACATTGAGTAAGACTCAAAGTCCGGCTACGGCGGAAGAAAGAGAGATGATGGATAAGATCCCCTATGCCTCGGCCATAGGCTCTATTATGTATGCCATGCTATGTACAAAACCGGATGTGGCACATGCTATTAGTTTGACTAGTAGGTACCAATATGATCCAGGTTCGGAACACTGGATAGCGGTAAAGAACATCCTCAAGTACTTGAGAAGAACTAAGGATATGTTTCTTATATACGGAGGTGAAGAAGAGCTAGTCGCTAAGTGTTATGTCGAAGCTAGCTTTGACAATGATCCGGATGACTCTAAGTCTCAATCCGGATACGTATTTCTCTTGAACGGAGCAGCAGTTAGTTGGACGAGTTCCAAACAACCTGTGATGGCTGGTTCAACGACGGAGGCGGAATATGTTGCTGCTTCAGAAGCGGCGCACGAGGCGGTTTGGATGAAAGAGTTCATTACGAAACTAGGTGTGGTTCCCAGTGCGTTGGACCCAATGCTGATCTATTGTGACAATAATGGAGCCATAGCCAACTCAAAGGAACCGAGGTCTCATAAGAATTCCAAGCATATTAAGCGCCGGTTTCACTCCATCCGCGAGCATGTCAAGGATGGAGATATAAAGATTCATAAAGTACACACAGACCTAAATGTAGCAGATCCGTTGACTAAAGTTCTCCCTAGGGCAAAACATGATCAACACCAGAACTCCATGGGTGTTAGATTTATCACTATGTGAACTAGATTATTGTCTCTAGTGCAAGTGGGAGACTGAAGGAAATATGCCCTGAGAGGCAATAATAAAGTTGTTATTATATATTCCTTATATATGATAAATGTTTATTTTACATGCTAGAATTGTATTGATCGGAAACATCAATACATGTGTGTTTAATAAACAAAAAGGGTTCCTAGTTATGCCTCTCTTATAGACTAGCTTGTTGATTAACAAGATGATCAAGGTTTCCTAATCATGGACATTGGATGTTGTTAATAACAAGCTCACACCATTGGTGGAATGATGTGATGAACATTCATCCGAAGTATAGCATTACGATCAAGTCATTATGTTTATATTGCTATAACATCATACAAAGTAATCTTTATCCTTAGACCATGAGATCATGTTAATTGCTAACACCGGAAGAGTATCTTGATAACATCAAACGTCATACCGTAACAGGGTGACTATAAAGATGGGTTCAGTACTACGAAGGTGTTATGTTGAGGCAAATGGATCAAGTGTGGAATTTGTCAATCCAGATGACGGATAGATATACTCTGGGCCCTCTCGGTGATATCACATTAAGATAGCTTGCAAGCAAGTGATGTGATCACTACAATGTTATATCACGGGAACGAGAAAAGAGTGCATGTCAGTAACGAGATCAAACTAGGTATGGAGATACCGATGATCGAATCTCGGACATGTAATATATCGAGAGACAAAGGGATTTAGTTACAAGCGTTAAAGGTTCTCACGATCACAGAAGTCATCGTTGAATGTGTAGGAGTCAGTACGGATCTCCAGGTCCCGCTGCTGATTATTGATCGGAGAAGGGTCTCGATCATGTCTGCATTATTCGTGAACCGTAGGGTGGCACACTTAAGAGTTACCGGACACCATTTTGGAGCACATATGTTTCATACGAAAGAATTGCAAAGCGCAGGAATTGTTTCAATAGAAACTGGAAATTGTTTTGGGTGAAATTGTAGAAAGTGGTTTTGCATGTGATATTGAAATATTGCAAGCGGCTATATGTGAATGTTTGTTAATTAAAGTAATTAACAAAATTCTGAATAAATTTAATAAATAGAGTTTTATTAAATGAGAGAGTATTAAATTTGGAGAAATTTGATGCATTTAAAGTGGAGACTTTAAAAGGGGGGTTACCACCACATGAATGGCGGATGTGAGGGGTCACCCCCCCATGCGCTGGCCATGGAGAGAGGTGGCACCCCCTCCTCCTATAAAAGGCCACCCATTCCCTCCTTCCTCCACACACCTCCTTGTGAAGGATCTCTCTCCCCCTCTAGAATTATTCCCCCATGGTCTCGGATTAGCGAGATATATGTTCCCGGTGGCATTTCGTCTGGAAGGAGTTGCTGCTTCCGCTGGATCACTGGAGCGAGGAGGTGGAGGTTGTCCGGTGGCTTGAACGTGTGTGCGAGTGTGGATGCGCTGCTGAGTTGTGGCGCTCGGACTTCCTCACGATCTTGAGATCGGCAAGTGTACGACTACATCAACCACGAGTTCCTACTCGTTAACAAAACTCGTTGTCTTCGAGGGTAAGTTCTCGTTGGATGTATGTCCACCCGTTGCTTTGTACCTACTAGATAGATCTTGGCGTGTAGTTCACACCGTATGACATTTTTTTGTTTTCTATGCTGCGGACCCAACACCTTCATCTCATTACTCATTCCTTCCATACACCTGAAATTTTTCCTTCGTACAGAACTTGACACAATCTTTATTAGCAACATTAGTGCACTCAAGATAAAAGTTCATAAGGTTCAGTTCTAACACCAAATTAACTTCCATTAGAACACTATATACTGTAACACTTCCCTCAAAAAGCTCAATTCCCCAAAAGAACTCAAAAAGGAACCCACAAGAAGTAAATGCAGAAAATGGCAGAAATCTGTCAAAACAGACCAGCAGATAAAGACGATTTTTTTTCAAGACGTTCTGTTACTCAAATCAAAAAGTGTTGATCTAACGAAAGTTAGATAACAACCTGGGGCAGAAGCACAAAAATTCACGCCTCAAAAAGACATTCAGAGATTTTACACGAATTTGTACGGTGAAGCACATAAATCTGTTTTGGGACAACAACTTTCCCAATCATTACTTCTCTCTCATTATAGGTTACTCTTGGCACAAAAGGCAAATAAAAAGGATAAGGAGAGGTTATTACAGAGGTAATAACTTGCAAGACTCATCTAAAACTTTTGGGTATCTCCCAATAAGTACTTTTCGTTAACGCATTTAAGTTAGGCATAAGAAGCAAGAAAGAATCAGGTGTTCTGAAATGAAGAAGCATTAAGACCAAATTTTGTTTTCATAGGAGAAGAAAAATAAATATTCTCTCTCTTCTTAGGGAAGTGTCCAATACCTTTCTTGAGTGGGAGTTGATATTTAATGGTGCCTTTTCTCATATCAATGATGGCACCAACAGTTCTAAGAAAAGGTCTTCCCAAAGTAATAGGACAAGAGGCATTGTATTCAACATCCAAAACATAGAAATCAACGGGGACATAGGCATTGTTAACCATAATAAGAACATCATTAAGACTCCCCGTGAGTTTATTTTTAGCATTATCATCAAGTGGGACATTCAAATAACAATCTTCAAGTGGAGGCAAATCAAGCATATCATAAATCCTTCTAGGCATAATAGAAACACTACTATCAAGATCACATAAAGCTTTGTAATCAAAGTAATTCACTTTCATATTAATGATGGGTTCCCAACCATCTTCTTGTTTTGTATGAATAGAAGCTTTATGTTTCATCTTTTCTTCTTTAATCTTTATGAGAGCATCAGTAATGTGTTTGGTAAAGGCCATGTTCATAGCACTAGCATTAGGACTTTTAGCAATTTTTTGTAGGAACTTAATAACTTCAGAGATATTGCAACCATCAAGATCAAAATCAAATTTATCATCTAAAGTAGTAGAACTATTACTAGCCTCAACACTAGTGGTGGTGATAGTAGAAACACTAATGTTTGTAGCAATTTCATCTTCTCTTTCCCACTTAGCATGTAATTCAGCTAGTAGTCTAACATTTTCATCAATTCTTACTTGTATAGCATTGGTAGTTGCAAAGGGATTATCATTAGTTTCAGGTTTAGCAGCCATTTTATTCAAAGAAGATTGAGCTTCAACCAAAGATGCTATATTTGTTTCAGCATTAGAGAGTTTTTACTCAATAGTTTTATTGAAAGCAGTTTGCTTACTAATAAAGTCTTTAAGCATAACTTCAAGTTCAGAGGGAGCACTCCAATTATTGTTGTAAGAATTTCCATAAGCATTACCATTGTTGGGAGGATATCGCTTATAATTGTTGTTACCAAAATTACTCCTATAAGCATTATTGCCAAAGCTGTTATTTCTTATGAAGTTCCGACGACCTCGTAGGCAGTTGATGTCCATCTCCTTAGCGGCCCTCATGCCGTGGAGGAGGGCCTCGTGTTCTGCCATGTTGGTTGTGCAGGGCTTGAAGTTGAGGTGGAGCATGTAGCGGAGCTTGTGTCCTTTGGGGGAGGTTAGTATGACCCCGGCCCCTGCGCCATCGGCGTTCTTGGAGCCGTCAAAATGGAGCGACCAGTAGTGGAGGTATGGGAGCTTCTCCAGCTGTTGTGCTTCTTCCCAATCTGCGAGGAAATTAGCTAGGGCTTGTGACTTGATCGCTTTGCGGGGCTCGTATTTGATGTTGTGGACGCCGATTTCGACGGCCCACTTGGCGACTCGCCCAGTCGCCTCGCGATTGCGTATTATGTCCTGCAGAGGTGCGGAGGAGACCACTATGATCGAGTGCTCCTGGAAATAATACGGGAGTCGCCACTGAGCTCGAAATACCACGTAAACCAGTTTGTGGTACTGCGGGTAGAGCTGTCATGAATCCGTCAGGACTTCGCTGATGTAGTAGACAAGGCACTGTATGGGGCGCTCCTTGCCCTCCTATGGTCGTTCGACGACCATCACGTCGCTGATGACTCGAGTGGAGGCCGCCACGTAGACGAGCATTGACTCTTTGTCGAGTGGAGCAGCAAGGCGTGGAGCCGCGAGTAGCACTTCTTTGAGTGCTTTGAGTGCATCATCCGCCTCCACGTCCCATTGGAACGTGGGGTTCTTGCACATCAGGCGATAGAGAGGCATTGCCTTCTCGCCTAGTCGGGGGATGAAGCGACTGAGAGCCGCGAGTCGCCCGACCAACTTCTGGACGTCGCGCAGGCACTCGGGTTTCTCGAGTCGCGCGATGGTGTCGATCTTGGTGGGGTTGGCCTCGATGCCACGCTTGGAGACTACATATCCCAGTAGCTGTCCTATGGGGACGCCGAAGGGGCATTTTCCTGGGTTCAGCTTAATGTTGTACCTCCGTAGATTAGCGAAGGTCTCAGCCAGGTCGACGAGCAGGTCGTCCTGGCGGGTGGATTTTACCACCATGTCGTCGATGTAGACGTGGATGTTGCGGCCAATTTGGCTCGCGAGGCACTCCTGCATGCACCTTTGGTATGTGGCGCCGGCATTCTTGAGGCCGAACGTCATGGCCATGTAGCAGAAGGCGCTGAATGGTGTGATGAACGCCGTCTTCTCCTCGTCCTCGACCGCCATTTTGAATTGGTTGTAACCAGAATATGCGTTGAGGAAACACAGCGACTCCAATCCCGCGGTCGAATCGATGATCTGATCGATGCGTGGTAGGAGGAACTCCTACTTCGGGCAGGCGCTGTTGAGGTTTGTGTAGTCGATACACATTCTCCATGTGTTGTTCTTTTTCAGAACTAGGACTGGGTTTGCCAGCCACTTGGAGTATTTGATTAGCCGAATGAAGCATGCGGCTAGCAGGCGTTGTACTTCTTCGTCGATTGCTCGACGGCGCTCTTCATTGAAGGGCCGTAGCGACTGCTTTACTGGTCGCACTTTGGGGTCGGCGTTTAGTTTGTGCTCAGCGAGTTCCCTCGGGACACCTGGCATGTCAGATGGCTTCCATGCGAAGATGTCGCGGTTCTCACGGAGGAACCCGATGAGCGCGCTTTCCTATGCGGGGCTCATGTGCGCCCCGATGGTGACCGTCTGGCTGGAGTCTCCCGGGACGAGCTCGACGGTGCGGGTGTGCGTGGTCGCCTCAAACGTGGAGTTCGCGGCGGTTGGCTTCTTCAGGATGGTGGGGTCGTCCTTGTTGATGTTGCCCGCGTATTTCGCGAGCTCCTCCGCGTGGTCGGTCTCCGTAGCGATGATGGTGTCGACGAGCTCGGCGCCTTTGTCCTCGCATTCCACGGCCATATCAGGGTTGCCGTGGACGGTGATGATGCCGCTTGGCCCTGGGAGCTTCATCATGTTGTAGGCTTAGTGTGGGGTCGCCATGAATTTTGCGAATGCTTCGCAACCGAGGACGCAGTGGTAGGGGCTGCAGAAGCTCATGAGCTCGAACACGATCCTCTCCATGTGGTAGTTTGCCGGTGTGCCGAAGGTGACTGGCAGCGTCAATTTTCCGATTGGGTACACCTTCTGACCGGGGACGATACCGTGGAAGGTCGTCAGGGTTGGCTCGATGGCTTCTTCTGGGAGATGGAGCCTCTTGAACATGTCCAGGTACATGATGTTGATGGAGCTCCCATTGTCCATCAGTGTCTTGGGCAGCCAGTAGTCGGCCACCTTGGGCCTGACCACTAGGGCGACTCGCCCTGGGTATTCAATTCTTGGCGCGTGATCCTGGCGACTCCAGGTGATGCTTTGCTCGGACAAGTTGAGGAAGCGAGGGATGTCGACTTGGGTCACCGCGTTTACGGCGACCGCACGGGCGAGCACCTTCTTCTCGCGCTTGGTGCCGAGCCCGGTGAAGGTGTGTAGCAAGCCGGCTGCGTGTCCGAAGCCGCCGGCGTTGCCGTTGTCCCTTGGTGGGTTGTTGTTGGGGTCCTCCCTCGCTCGTCTCGCATTTTCAATCTCTTTGAGAGAGTGGCAATCCGCGGTGGTGTGGGTGGCGGGTTTTCCCTCCCTGCTGTGGTAGATGCAAGGCTGATTGAGCAGGGTAGCGGGGTTGAATTTCGGCCTTGCCGTATTTGTTGGAGCGGCAGTTTCCGCAGTCGCGGTAATTTCCTCTGTCGCAGCGGTAGCTCTTGGGGTCACGTTAGCCATAGCCGGCATTGGCGACGAAGTCGACTCGCCCGTTCGTGCGGCGCTTGCCAGTGATGTGGGTGTTGCTGTAGCGCATGTCGCGTAGGCGCCCGCTGTCGTGGATGCTGGTGCGGTGTCTTCCTCCCGACTCATTGTCAGAGTCTTAGTTGGACCCTCTTGATCTTAGCGACCAGGGGTTCATACCGGCATGCATTCTTGAAGCAATGTATCACCGTGTCTGGGTGGATGCCGGAGGCATTGATCCACAGTTCTTGCCACCTGTGAATCCAACGGCGGGTCGACTCGCGTTGTCCCTGGATGCATCGCTCCAGGTCTTCTATGGTGGTGGCGCGGGTGTAGGAGCCCTCAAAGTGCCTGATGAAGGCATCCCACATTTCCTCCCAGGAATCGATGCTGTCGGCAGGGAGGGTGTTGATCCATTGCCGAGTCGCACCCTCCATCATCAGGGGGAGGTAGCGAGCGGCGAGCAGGTCGGTGTGGCCGGCGATTCCCATCGCCATGAGGTATGTGTCCAGCCAGACAGCTGGATCATACGTCGGGTCGTACTTTTCGATCTCCTTGGGCGCCTTGAAGTTGGCGGGGTATTTTCCCCTCGAATCATGGGCCCGAAGCATTGCGGTCCGACTCGACTGAGCGAGCCTCTTGGTTCGGGGTCGCCGCGGTTGGTGAGGGTGTGCCTCAAGTCGTTGGGTTGGCGCGCCCGCCAAGCCTGGTTGTTGACGATGTGTGATGGCTCTGTGTATGGCACCCAGAAAAATGCTAGAGCATGGTTGATGTAGAGCTCGTTGGGAACCCCAAGAGGAAGGTATGATGAGCACAGCAGCAAGTTTCCCACAGTTATGAAACCAAGGTTTAATCAAACCAGTAGGAGCAAGGAAACACCCCAAAGGTGTTACTAGCTGAGCTTTGGCAGGGCGCACTACCGGTGCTAGTAGCAACGTGGATACCTGCACAACACAACCACATAACTTTGTCCCCAACTTGCGATGAGGTTGTCAATCTCACCGTGTTTTGCGGAAAACAAAGGATTAAACGTATCAAATGGAAGGAAGTAGAAGTTTGCAGAAAGTAAACACAAAGAAGTAAAAAGTTTATAGATTGTATGTAAAGAAAAGGACCGGGATCCCTAGTTCACTAGAGCAAAGGATTCTATGAACAAAGGATTGTTGTTTTCTCCCTGGTAGCAACAACACATCTAGTACCTTAGATATTTCTGTCACTTCCCCAGATTACCAGAGGCATGAACCCACTATCGAGCATAAATAGTAACTCTTGGAGTTGCTAGCATCTACTTGGCCAAGATAGCTACTAACAACGGAAAGCATGCCAGATCACAAATAACAAAGACATGATAGAATCAATAATCAATCTGAAATAGCATCTCAATATCCATCGGATCCACGCAAACACAACATGTAGAATTACAAATAGATGATCTTGATCATGAACGGAGCTCACAAGATCTAAACATGAAAGCACAAAGGAGGAGAACCAGCCATCTAGCTACTACATGGATCCATATTCCAAGGATGAAGTACTCACGCATCACACTGGAGGCTTGCATGGTGATGAAGAAGGCCTCCGGGGTGAATTCCCCTCTCCGGCAGGGTGCCGAGAAGAGCTTCAGATCCCTCCCAATCTAGGGATGGAGATGACGGCATCTACAGACTCTTTCGTGGATTTTTGATTGGGCCCTTAGGGTTTTCGTCCCGAGGGCATCTTATAGGCGGAAGGGGAGGCCGAGGGGGTGCCAGGGGCCACCACACCACCCCCTGGCGCGGGCCAAGCCTGGCCGCGTGGCCAGGTGGTGTGGCCGCCCTCTAGCCCCTATCCGTCTCGTATTCTGGCATCTGATGACTTCCGGAAAAATAGGCACTTTGGCTTTTGTCCCGTCCAATTCCGAGAATATTCATTTTCTGACTTTCCTGGAACCAAAAACAGCAGAAACAGGCAGCTGGCACTGTGGCTCTTGTTAATAGGTTAGTCCAAGAAATCATATGAAAAGTACTCCAAAGGTGGAACAAAACACAAGAAAGTGGATAAAACTAAGCATGGGACATCAAAAATTATAGATACATTTGCAATGTATCAACATCCCCAAGCTTAACTCATGCTCGTCCTCGAGTAGGTAAGTGATAAAAAGAAAGAATAATTTTTGAGGTGACATGCACCATCAAAGACTTGATCAAAGTATTTGCAAAACATTCAAAGCTGGGATCATAGTACTTCAATCATAACATGAAAGACAAAGTTCTAGCAATAAGACAAAGAAACTATGATGCAAGATGAAAAGGTACAAACAAAAGATTCATGAATAATAAATGCTTTAAAAGACGTTTGTTTGTTTCCCATAAAGAAAACATAGCATAATAGTATTCAGCTTGTCCCTCAATAGAGTAGCAAATATAAATGCATAGGACACCTTCAAAGTTCATCAGAGTGACTAGATACAAATAGTTTAAAACAAGCAATATCAAAGTATGCATCAACCAACTAGTCTTGGGACAATGCACATAGAACTAAGAATGGCCACTATGCTCTCAAAGTAGGTGCATAAAGGTAGAAGGTGGAGACACAATATAATGGTGGAAGAAAGGCCTTCATAGAAGGAAGTAGGGATTCAATTCTCATAAAAAGCTTCCAAACATTATGGTACTTATAGCTTTCAGCTCTCATTGCCCCTATCATAAGCATCTTGAAGTGATTAAGGTTAAAGTGAACAAACTATGGTGTACATGCTTGACGAAGTATAAGTCGGGAATCTCATGTACCTTGTATACGAGGGTCGATCCTCATGCTACTCAAGTTTAGTCATCGGTAAGTTTTTGTCATCGTAAGTACATGTGTATCATAGAGAACCGCCAACGGGATACCCCTTGCCCGATGATACAGAAGAATGCCCATATCAAAATGACAAGGCAAGCAGACAACGAGCATCTCAACAATCTTCTTATTTACCATGGGAATATGGTGCTTTTTCTCTCTTTCGTCTTTTCATAATTTCTTTTTTTCTCTTTTTGCTTTTTTATCAATATAGGACTCTTTTTTTTATAAGAAGAAAGCTTCATAGACAGCTCATTATGGTTACGCTGCAGGTTTCCACCATGCCAGCATGGATTAGACTAGCGGCCCAGGCGTTTCTCTAACACATATACATAACTCCAAGGACTTACAAGCTCCCCTTTCATTTCACACCGACGACATCCATATACAAAAGAGCATGATATCAACTAGGTACAAGTACCAAGTGCAATGTTGAAAGCGTTCCCCATGAAAGCATGGTTCTGCTAATCCCCAACAAATAAGTGGAAGCATATGCAACATAGACGACACAATGGTTCAAGTTTATTAAGGTCAAGAAAATTAAAGTGTGCCATCAAGTTTGTGAGAGCTTTAATCACTAGTTTTCTCATAACAAGTTTAATTTCGAAGGAAAACAAAAGCATGAATATACTTGGAATAGCATAAGCTAGTAGGTAGATATGGTGGACTCTTTGGAATTACTTGGTTTAGGGAGTTGGATGCATGAGTGGAACTCATACTTGATTGTGGATGCTAGCAAAAGACTGGGAGCGACAAACTAAGAGAGCAATAATTGTCATAATCATGCAGAGCGACAAAACATCATTGATCAAAGCATAAAGTGGTACTACAAGTTGAAAACTAAAGGATCATAAAGGCTATGGTGACTTGAGATAGTCATACCATGGTGTGATCATGCGCCAAGTCAACCCAAATAAAGCATCAAAGGAGAATACCACTATACTATGCTTTAATATGCTAAAACAACGCATGATTCATCCAAGGCACATTAAGCAAACTCAATTGTTTATAACAAGTCATGCTACATCAAAGAATACTAAGCATAAAACCAAAACAATATCAAGCATGGCATGACAAAGCATAGGCCACAGTCAAAAACAAGCTCTTTTTACCACATAAGCATGAACTTTCCTACTCTTTTCCAAACCAAACCAAACTATTTGCAAACCAATGTATGAAAGAGGGGGTCCAACCAATTTATTCAGCAAACTAAGCAAACAATGATGGGTTCATAGCATGGAAAACAAAAAAATTCTACCGCAAGAACGAACAAAACCCAGATCTAATCTAGATAAAAGCCAAGATCTAATCTATTAGACATGTGCGACGAGATAGATCTTTACTAACCCTTGTAGATCCGAAAGCGTTACGAGATTAGATCTCGTGGTTGATGTAGTCGATCACTTGCCGATCTCAAGATCGAGTGGACGATCCTTCCAGCGCCGCGTTCCGGCAGCGCTTCCGCAGTCGGTCACACGTACGGAGTTGAAGCAGACCTTCCTCTCCTCGTTCCAGCGAGCAGCGGAGGTAGTAGATCTTCTCCACGGAATCCCAGCAGCACGACGGCGTGGTGGTGGTGGAGTAGAGAATTCTGCAGGGCTTCGCCTAAGCCTGAGCAGAAGAGAGAAAGAGGAGAGAGGCGGCTAGGGTTTGGAGTGGTGGAGGGGGCCGAGGGGTGGCGCCTCCACCCCTATATTTAAAGGAGGGAGGGCGCCTTGGGAGGGGGAGTCCTAGTAGGACTCCCCTCCCTCCTTGGCCGGCGGATTGGGGAGGGGGGAGGAGTCCTCCTCCCCCACGACTCCTTGTCTTGCCCCACAAGGACTCCTTGATCCCTTTCTTGGTTTTCAAGCAAACTCCAAGAAATCTTCCAGAACCTTCCGGAACATTCTGAAACCTTCTAGAATCCTCATACAAATACTCCGGAACATTTCCTAACTCAGAAAATGATCCCCAATATATGAATCTTATTCTTCGGACAATTCCGGATCTCCTCGTGATGTCCAGAATCCAATCCGAGACTCCAAACAACATTCGGTCTCCAACGCACATTCCATATCTACTTAAAACAACTTCGAACCTTAAGTGTGTCACCCTACGGTTCGTGAATATGCAGACATGATGAAGACACCTCTCCGATCAATAACCATCAGCGGGATCTGGAGATCCATAACGACTCCCACATACTCAACGATGACTTCGTGATCGATAGAACCATTAACATATGAAACCAATTTCCTTTGTCTCGCGATACTATACTTATCCGAGGTTTGATCGTTGGTATCTCCATACCTAGTTCTACCTCGTTACTGATAAGTACTCTTTACTCGTTCCATGTTATGTCATCCCTTGTGACCCAGTCACATTCTTGCAAGCTAACTAGATGACATTCGACCGAGAGGGCCCAGAGCATATCTATCTGTCATATGGATGGACAAATCCCAATCTTGGTCCATGCGCTTCAACACATACTTTCAGAATACCCAATGACACCTTTATAACCACCCAGTTACAAAGCGGTGTTTGATGTCATCAAAGTACCCATCCGGTGATGGTGATTAACACAACCTCATGGTCGAAGGATTAGGTTACTATGCACTTAAAAGCTTATAGCAATACGAACTTAATGACTTGATTTTATGATACGCTTACTACGGGTGTGTGTCCATCACATCATTCTCCTAATGATATAACCTTGTTATTAATCACATTCAATGTCCATGATCAGGAAACCATGATCATCAATTAATCAACAAGCTAGTCCAACAAGAGGCTTACTGGGGACTCTTTTATGTTTACAAAACCACATGTATTAGTGTTTCCTAATAATACAATTATAGCATGGGATGTAAACATTTATCATAAACACAAAGATATAATAATAACCACTTTTATTATTGCCTCTTGGGAATATCTCCAACAGTCTCCCACTTGCACTAGAGTCAATAATCTAGATTACATGGTAATATACCTAACACCCATGGCATTCTGGTGTTGGTCATGCTTTGCCCTAGGGAGAGGTTTAGTCAACGGATCTTCCACATTCAGATCAGTGTGTACTTTGCAAATCTTTATGTCACCATCTCGGACATACTCGCGAATAGCATGGAAACGTAGCTTGATGTGCTTCAGCTTGCTATGTGACCTTGGCTCCTGTGCATTAGCTATGGCACCTGTGTTGTCACAGTAGATGGCCATCGGGTCCAACGCACTGGCAACCACGCCAAGTTCAGTAATGAATTCCTTCATCCATATGGCTTCTTGCGCAGCCTCCGAAGCAGCTATGTATTTCGATTCAGTTGAAGATTTCGCCATAACGCTTTGCTTTGCACTCCTCCAGTTCACTGCAGCACCATTCAAAATAAATACGTATCCCGACTGTGACTTCGAGTCATCCGGATCGGTGTTCCAACTAGCATCGGTGTAACCATTTACAACAAGTTGTTCATCACCTCCATAAGAAAGAACCATATCCTTAGTCCTATTTAGGTACTTTAGGATATTCTTGACCGCTGTCCAGTGCTCCATTCCAGGATCACTTTGATATCTGCTAGTCAAACTAACAGCATGTGCTATATCCGGTCTTGTACACAGCATGGCATACATGATAGAACCTATGGCCGAGGCATAGGGAATATTATTCATCTTCTCTCTATCTTTTGCCGTAGATTGACTTTGAGTCTTACTCAAGGTCTTACCTGACAACATGGGCACGAACCCTTTCTTGCTCTCTTCCATTCTAAACTTCTTTAGAACTTTGTCTAAGTATGTACTTTGTGAAAGCGCTATTAGGCGTCTAGATCTATCTCTATAAATCTTGATGCCTAGAATATATGCCGCTTCGCCAAGATCCTTCATTGAAAAACTATTATTCAAATAGGTTTTGACGCTTTTAAGAAGTTCTATATCATTCCCAATCAACAATATGTCATCTACATATAGTACTAGGAATGCTACAGAGCTCCCACTCACTTTCTTGTAAATACAAGCTTCTCCATAAGTTTGTATAAACCCAAATTTTTTGATTACTTTATCAAAACGTTGATTCCAACTCCGGGATGCTTGCTTCAGTCCATAAATGCAGCGCTGAAGTTTGCATACCTTGTCAGCATCTTTAGGATCGACAAAACCCTTGGGTTGTACCATATACAACTCTTCCTCAATGTCACCATTAAGGAACGCCGTTTTGACATCCATCTGCCAAATCTCATAATCGAAATGTGCAGCAATTGCTAACAAAATCCTCACAGACTTCAGCTTCGCTACTGGTGAGAATGGCTCATCATAGTCAACTCCTTGAATTTGTCGGAACCCTTTCGCGACAAGTCGAGCTTTATAGACGGTAACATTACCATCAGCATCTATTTTTCTCTTGAAAATCCATTTGTTCTCGACAGCCTTACGGCCATCCGGTAAGTCCACCAAAGTCCATACTTGGTTTTCGTACATGGATCCCATTTCGGATTTCATGGCTTCTAGCCATTTGTCGGAATCTGGGCTCACCATAGCTTCTTCATACGTCGCAGGGTCATCAGCGTTGTCCACCAACATGACATTCAAGACAGAGTCATACCAATCAGGAGTGGTACGAACCCTCGTTGACCTGCGAGGTTCAGCAGCAACTTCGTTTGAAGTTTCATGATCATTATCATTAGCTTCCTCTCCAATTGGTGCAGGCGGCACAAAAACATCTTCCGGTGCTGCGCTACTCTCAAATCCGAGAGAAGGTTCAATAACCTCATCGAGTTCTACTATCCTTCCAGTCACATCCTTCGAGAGAAACTCCTTCTCAAGAAAGGATCCATTCTTGGCAACAAAAACTTTGCCTTCGGATCTATGATAGAAGGTATACCCAATTGTTTCTTTAGGGTATCCTATGAAGACGCATTTCTCCGCTTTGGGTTCTAGCTTATCAGGTTGTAACTTGTTTACATATGCTTCGCAACCCCAAACTTTAAGGAAGGACAACTTAGGTTTCTTTCCAAACCACAATTTGTACGGTGTCGTTTCAACGGCTTTAGATGGTGCCCTATTTAACGTGAATGCGGCTGTCTCTAATGCATAGCCCCAAAACGATAGCGGTAAATCTGTAAGAGACATCATAGACCGAATCATATCTAAGAGAGTTCGATTACGATGTTCGGACACACCATTACGCTGTGGTGTTCCCGGCGGTGTCAACTGCGAAAGTATTCCACATTTCTTTAAATGCATGGTAAACTCATAACTTAGATATTCACCTCCGCGGTCAGAACGCAGAAATTTAATCTTCTTGTTACGATGATTTTCCACTTCACTTTGAAATTCCTTAAACTTCTCGAAAGTTTCGTACTTATGTTTCATAAAGTAGACATACCCATATCTACTTAAGTTATCCGTGAAAGTGAGAACATAATGATATCCACCACGCGATGCTACACTCATTGGACCGCACACATCGGTATGTATTATTTCCAATAAGTCTGTAGCTCGCTCCATTATTCCAGAGAATGGAGTCTTAGTCATTTTTCCCATTAGACATGCTTCGCATCTTTCAAGTGATTCAAAATCAAGTGATTCAAGAAGTCCATCAGAATGGAGTTTCTTCATATGCTTCACTCCACCAAGACGACAGTGCCACATGTATGTAGAATTATCATTCAATTTTGTTCGTTTAGCATCTATGTTGTGAACATGTGTATCATTACTATCGAGATTCAGTAAGAATAAACCATTCATCTCAGGTGCATTACCATAAAAGATATTACTCATATACATCGAACAACCTTTATTCTCAGACTTAAAAGAGTAACCGGCTCGCAATAAACAAGATCCAGATATAATGTTCATGCTTAACGCAGGCACCAAATAACAACAATTCAAATTTAAAACTAGTCCCGAAGGTAGATGTAGAGGGAGCGTGCCGACGGCAATCACATCAACCTTGGAGCCATTTCGAACGCGCATCGTCACCTTGTCTCTCGCCAGTCTTCGTTTATTCCGCAGCTCCTGTTTCGAGTTACAAATATGAGCAACCGAACCAGTATCAAATACCCAGGCACTACTACGATTACTAGTAAGATACACATCAATAACATATATATCAAATATACCTTTCTTCTTGATGTTGCCGTTCTTCAGATCCGCTGGGTACTTAGGGCAGTTACGCTTCTAGTGACCAGCACCCTTGCAGTAGAAGCACTCAGTTTCAGGCTTGGGACCAGCCTTGGGCTTCTTTGCAGGTGCGGCAGCTTTCTTGCCGTCCTTCTTGAAGTTGCCCTTGTTCTTAGGCTTGCCCTGTCTCTTGAAATTGGTGGTCTTATTGACCATCAACACTTGGTGCTCCTTCTTGATCTCCACTTCAGCAATTTTCAGCATGGACGATAGTTCAGGCAACGTCTTGTTCATGCAGTGCATATTGTAGTTCATCACAAAGTTCTTATAACTTGGTGGCAGTGATTGGAGGAGACGGTGAATCCCTAACTCATTAGGAATCGATATCCCCAACTCTTGGAGCTTGTTTGCGTACCTAGACATGGTGAGCACGTGCTCGCTAATGGAGCTACCCTCTTCCATCTTACAGTTAAAGAACTTTTTGGAGGACTCATAGATCTCCATGGCCGCCCGAGTCTCAAAAATTAGCCTGAGCTCCTTAATGATCTCGAACGGGTCGTGGTGCTCAAAACACTTCTGGAGCTCCGCTTCTAAACCGTATAGGATGGCACACTGAACTGTGGAGTAATGGTTTTTCCAGTGGCGTAAACATTCTTTACGTCATCGGTGGCATCTTCTGCAGGTGGGTCACCTAGCGGTGCTTCGAGCACATAGGTCAACTGACCAGCCCTAAGGACGATCTTCAGTCCACGGAACCAGTCCATGAAATTGCTTCCATTGTTCTTAAGCTTTTCTTTCTCTAGGAACGCATTGAAATTGATGGAGGGGGTCGGCATAATCTACAACAAATTTGCAAGTAGTTTAGACTAAGTTTATGATAAACTGAGTTCAAATTTAATTCTTAAATTAGCTAGGTGAAATCCCACTCAAAACAACATCCCTCACATTGTCTTAGTGATTACACGAACCAAGTCCACTACACCAAGTCCGATCTTCACGAGAGAAGATGTAGTTTCATCGGCGAACAATCTTCATGTACATCATATCATTTATATGACTCATGCTCTACCTTTCGGTATTCCGTGTTCTGAGACCATGTCTGTACATGCTAGGCTCGTCAAGATAACCTTAGTTTACGCATGTGCAAATCTGGCTTGCACCCGTTGTATGCACACGTAGAATCTATCACATCCGATCATCACGAGATGCTTCAAAACGACGAGTCTTAGCAACGGTGCCAACTAAGGGTGAACACTTTATTACTTGATATTTAGTGAGAGGGATCATCTTATAATGCTACCGTCACGATCTAAGCAATACAAGATGCATAAAGGATTAACATCACAGGCAATTCATAATTAGTGTGATATGATATGGCCCTTTCTTCTTGCGCCTTTGATCTCCATCTCCAAAGCACGAACATGATCTCCATCATCACCAGCATTGCGTCAAGGTCAGTGGCGCCGCTTCATGGTTGTCTATCATCACTAGCAACTATTACAACTATTTGGAATAAAGCTATTACAAGATGAATAGACACGCAGGTCTTAATAGAATTAAAGACAACCATTAGGCTCCTGCCGGTTGCCATATTACAACAAGGATCATTGCATACATCAAATATAATCACAATCACATGATGGCCATATCACATCACAAAACCCCTGCAAAAAAAAGTTAGACGCCTCTAATTTTCTTTGCATGTTTTACGTGGTTTGGGGCTTTCGAACAATAACGGATCTTACCTACGAATTTGAACCACAACGTTGATACAACTGCTATCAAGTGCAAAGTGTAAATTAGATCTATACTATGGTGGGAGAGACAGACACCCGCAAAGCCACTTGTGCAAAGCAAGTTACACGTCTAGCGTGGAGCAAGTCTCATGTGCGATGACATGTAAGGTTAGCCCGAGCCGCTTCATCCCACCATGCCGCAAGATGCAAAGTACACAAAGCAAAAGACGGCACGAGCACCAACGCCCACAACACCATTGTGTTCTACTCGTGCAACAGATCTACGCATAGACACGGCTCTGATACCACTGATGGGTTCCTAGCATGGAAAACAAAAATTTCCTACCGCAAGAACGAACAAAACCCAGATCTAATCTAGATAAAAGCCAAGATCTAATCTATTAGACATGTGCAACGAGATAGATCTTTACTAACCCTTGTAGATCCGAAAGCGTTACGAGATTAGATCTCGTGGTTGATGTAGTCGATCACTTGCCGATCTCAAGATCGAGTGGATGATCCTTCCGGCGCCGCGTTCTGGCAGCGCTTCCGTAGTCGGTCACACGTGCGGAGTCGAAGCAGACCTTCCTCTCCTCGTTCCAGCAAGCGGCGGAGGTAGTAGATCTTCTCCACGGAATCCCAGCAGCACGACGGCGTGGTGGTGGTGGTGGAGTAGAGAATTCTGCAGGGCTTCGCCTAAGCCTGAGCAGAAGAGAGAAAGAGGAGAGAGGCGGCTAGGGTTTGGAGTGGTGGAGGGGGCCAAGGGGTGGCGCCTCCACCCCTCTATTTAAAGGAGGGAGGGCGCCTTGGGAGGGGGAGTCCTAGTAGGACTCCCCTTCCTCCTTGGCCGGCGGATTGGGAGGGGGGAGGAGTCTTCCTCCCCCACGACTCCTTGTCTTGCCCCACAAGGACTCCTTGATCCCTTTCTTGGTTTGCAAGAAAACTCCAAGAAATCTTCCAGAACCTTCCGGAACATTCCGAAACCTTCTAGAATCCTCATACAAATACTCCGGAACATTTCCTAACTCAGAAAATGATCCCCAATATATGAATCTTATTCTTCGGACAATTCCGGATCTCCTCGTGATGTCTCGAATCCAATCCGAGACTCCGAACAACATTCGGTCTCCAACGCACATTCCATATCTACTTAAAACAACTTCGAACCTTAAGTGTGTCACCCTACGGTTCGTGAATATGTAGACATGATGAAGACACCTCTCCGATCAATAACCATCAGCGGGATCTGGAGATCCATAATGGCTCCCACATACTCAACGATGACTTCGTGATCAATAGAACCATTAACATACGAAACCAATTCCCTTTGTCTCGCGATACTATACTTATCCGAGGTTTGATCGTTGGTATCTCCATACCTAGTTCTACCTCGTTACTGATAAGTACTCTTTACTCGTTCCATGTTATGTCATCCCTTGTGACCCAGTCACATGCTTGCAAGCTAACTAGATGACATTCCACCAAGAGGTCCCAGAGCATATCTATCCGTCATATGGATGGACAAATCGCAATCTTGGTCCATGCGCTTCAACACATACTTTCAGAATACCCAATGACACCTTTATAACCACCCAGTTACGAAGCGGTGTTTGATGTCATCAAAGTACCCATCCGGTGATGGTGATTAACACAACCTCATGGTCGAAGGATTAGGTTACTATGCACTTAAAAGCTTATAGCAATACGAACTTAATGACTTGATCTTATGCTACGCTTACTACGGGTGTGTGTCCATCACATCATTCTCCTAATGATATAACCTTGTTATTAATCACATCCAATGTCCATGATCAGGAAACCATGATCATAAATTAATCAACAAGCTAGTTCAACAAGAGGCTTACTAGGGACTCTTTTATGTTTACAAAACACACATGTATTAGTGTTTCCTAATAATACAATTATAGCATGGGATGTAAACATTTATCATAAACACAAAGATATAATAATAACCACTTTTATTATTGCCTCTTGAGCATATCTCCAACAAAAAAAGCAAACGAAAAACCAAAACGAAAACGAAAAAGAAGATGCTCCAAGAACAACACAATTGTGCATGAAACAATAAAAATGAAGCATTTGGAAGAAACCTGGAATTTTTATTGATGAAGAAGGGGATACCTTGGGCATCCCCAAGCTTTGACGCTTGTACTTCTTGGATATTTCTTGGGGTGACACCCGTGGCATCCCCAAGCTTGAGCTTTAGTCCATCCTTCATCTCATTACTCATTCCTTCCATACACCTAAAATTGTTCCTTCATACAGAACTTCACACAATCTTTATTAGCAACATTAGTGCACTCAAGATAAAAGTTCATAAGGTTCAGTTCTAACACCAAATAAACTTCCATTAGAACACTATATACTGTAGCACTTCCCTCAAAAAACTGAATTTCCCAAAAGAACTCATAAAGGAACCCACAAGAAGCAAATGCAGAAAATGGCAGAAATCTGTCAATACAGACCAGCAGATAAAGACGAATTTTTTTGAAGACGTTCTGTTGCTCAAATCAAAAAGTGTTGATCTAATGAAAGTTAGATAACAACCTGGGGCAGAAGCACAAAACTTCACGCCTCAAAAAGACGTTCAGAGATTTTACACGAATTTGTACGGTGAAGCACATAAATCTGTTTTGGGACAACAACTTTCCCAATCATTACTTCTCTCTCATTATAGGTTACTCTTGGCACAAAATGCAAATAAAAAGGATAAGGAGAGGTTATTACAGAGTTAATAACTTGCAAGACTCATCTAAAACTTTTGGGTATCTCCCAATAAGTAATTTTCGTTAACGCATTTAAGTTAGGCATAAGAAGCAAGAAAGAATCAGGTGTTCTCAAATGAAGAAGCATTAAGACCAAATTTTGTTTTCATAGGAGAAGAAAAATAAATCTTCTCTCTCTTCTTAGGGAAGTGTTCAATACCTTTCTTGAGTGGGAGTTGATATTTAATGGTGCATTTTCTCATATCAATGATGGCACCAATAGTTCTAAGGAAAGGTCTTCCCAAAGTAATAGGACAAGAAGCATTGTATTCAACATCCAAAACATAGAAATCAACGGGGACATAGGCATTGTTAACCATAATAAGAACATCATTAAGACTCCCCATGAGTTTATTTTTATCATTATCATCAAGTGGGACATTCAAATAACAATCTTCAAGTGGAGGCAAATCAAGCATATCATAAATCCTTCTAGGCATAATAGAAACACTACTATCAAGATCACATAAAGCTTTGAAATCAAAGTAATTCACTTTCATATTAATGATGGGTTCCCAACCATCTTCTTGTTTTATAGGAATAGAAGCTTTATGTTTCATCTTTTCTTCTTTAATCTTTATGAGAGCATCAATAATGTGTTTGGTAAAGGCCATGTTCATAGCACTAGCATTAGGACTTTTAGCAAGCTTTTGTAGGAACTTAATAACTTCAGAGATATTGCAACCATCAAGATCAAAATCTAATTTATCATCTAAAGTAGTAGAACTATTACTAGCCTCAACACTAGTGGTGGTGATGGTAGAAACTCTAATGTTTGTAGCAATTTCATCTTCTCTTTCCCACTTCAGCTAATAGTCTAACATTTTCATCAATTCTTACTTGTATAGCATTAGTAGCTGCAAAGGGATTATCATTAGTTTTACGTTTAGTAGCCATTTTATTCAAAGAAGATTGAGCTTCAACCAAAGATGCTATATTTGTTTCAGCATTAGAGAGTTTTTCCTCAATAGTTTTATTGAAAGCAGTTTCCTTACTAATAAAGTCTTTAAGCATAACTTCAAGTTCAGAGGGAGCACTCCTATTATTGTTGTAAGAATTTCCATAAGCATTACCATTGTTGGGAGGATATCGCTTATAATTGTTGTTACCAAAATTACTCCTATAAGCATTATTGCCAAAGTTGTTATTTCTTATGAAGTTCACATCAACTTGCTCTTGTTGAGTAACCAAGGAGGCTAAAGGAACATTATTTTGATCAATATGGGCTTTCCCATTAACAAGCATAGCCATAATAATATCAATCTTATCACTCAAGGAGGAGGTTTCCTCAACAGAATTTACCTTCTTACCTTGTGGAGCTCTCTTAGTATGCCATTCAGAATAATTAACCATCATATTGTCCAGAAGTTTTGTTGCAGCACCCAAAGTAATGGTCATAAAGGTAACTCCAGCAGCAGAATCCAATAGGTTCCTTGAAGAATAGTTCAATCCTGAATAAAAAGTTTGGATGATCATCCAAGCAGTCAGTTCATGAGTGGGACAATTCTTTACCAAAGATTTCATTCTTTCCCAAGCTTGAGCAACATGCTCATTATCAAGCTGTTTAAACTTCATTATTTCACTTCTCATAGATATAATCTTAGCAGGAGGATAGTATTTTCCAATGAAAGCATCTTTGCATTTAGTCTAAGAATCAATACTATTCCTAGTTAAGGAATTCAACCATTCTATAGATTTTCCTCTCAAAGAGAAAGGAAACAATTCCAGCTTAATAATATCATCATCTATATCCCTATGCTTTTGCATCTCACAAAGTTCAACACAGTTATTTAGATGGGAAGCAGCATCTTCATTACCAATACCAGAAAATTGTTCTCTCATAACAAGATTGAGTAAAGCAGGTTTTATCTCAAAGAAAGTATCTTCAGGCACAGGTGGAGCAATAGGTATGCTCATAAAATCATTTTTGTTGGTGCTAGTGAAGTCACACAACTTAGTGTTTTCAAGATTAGTCATTTTTTTGGGTTTTCAAATAAGAAAGCAAACTAATAAAACTATTTTTGTGTGTTTTTGATAAAGAAACAAGCAAACAAAGCAAAAAGAAACTAAGCAAAACAAAAATAACAAAGTAAAGAGATTGGTTATGAGGGACTCCCCTTGTGAAGATGTCCTTGACTCCCCGGCAACGGCGCCAGAAAAATGCTTGATGGCTCTGTGTATGGCGCCCAGAAAAATGTTGGAGCGTGGTTGATGTAGATCTCGTTGGGAACCCCAAGAGGAAGGTATGATGAGCACAGCAGCAAGTTTCCCTCAGTTATGAAACCAAGGTTTAATCGAACTAGTAGGAGCAAAGAAACACCCCAAAGTTGTTACTAGCTGAGCTTTGGCAGGGAGCACTACCGGTTCTAGTAGCAACATGGAGACCTACACAACACAACCACAGAACTTTGTCCCCAACTTGCGATGAGGTTGTCAATTTCATCGTGTTTTGCAGAAAACAAAGGATTAAACGTATCGAATGGAAAGAAGTAAAAGTTTGTAGAAAGTAAACACAAAGAAGTAAACAGTTTATAGATTATATGTAAAGAAAAGGACCGAGATCCATAGTTCACTAGAGGTGGCTCTCCTTAGATAGATAACATGCTGGGTGAACAAATTACAGCGGGGCAATTGACAAACATCGAGAAAGCAATACATGCATATACTAATCATCTTGACTCCTTTGAGATTCGATTGGGCATTGCAACATTATACATAGACCACCATCCAACTGCATCTATGACTAATAATCCACCTTCAGGTTAGCATCCGAACCCCCTCCAGTATTAAGTTGCAAGCAACAGATTATTGCTTTACGAACTACGTGTAAAGTAAACAATACGATTGTTCTATGAACAAAGGATTGTTGTTTTCTCCCTAGTAGCAACAACACATCCAGTACCTTAGAGATTTCTGTCACTTCCCTAGATTACCAGAGGCATGAACCCACTATCGAGCATAAATACTAACTCTTGGAGTTGCTAGCATCTACTTGGCCAAGATAGCTACTAACAACGGGAAGCA
Organism: Avena eriantha; assembly: GCA_910589775.1. NCBI lineage: Eukaryota > Viridiplantae > Streptophyta > Magnoliopsida > Poales > Poaceae > Avena > Avena eriantha. The sequence continues at coordinate 67,775,227 of OU342743.1, read as the reverse complement.
TGCAAAATCACAAATAACAAAGACATGATAGAATCAATAATCAATCTGAAATAGCATCTCAATATCCATCGAATCCCCGCAAACACAACATGAAGAATTACAAATAGATGATCTTGATCGTGAACGGAGCTCACAAGATCTAAACATGAAAGCGGAAAGGAGGAGAACCAGCCATCTAGCTACTACATGGATCCGTAGTCCAAGGATGAACTACTCACGCATCACACCGGAGGCTTCCATGGTGATGAAGAAGGCCTCCAGGGTGAATTCCCCTCTCCGGTAGGGTGACGAGAAGAGCTTCAGATCCCTCCCGATCTAGGGATGGAGATGACGGCGACTATAGACTATTTCGTGGATTTTTGATCGGGCCCTTAGGGTTTTCGTCCCGAGGGCATATTATAGGAGGAAGGGGAGGCCGAGGGGGTGCCAGGGGCCACCACACCACCCCCTGGCGCAGGCCAAGCCTAGCCGCACGGCCAGGTGGTGTGGCCAGCCTCTAGCCCCTCTCTGTTTCGTATTCTGGCATCTGATGACTTCCGGAAAAATAGGCACTTTGGCTTTTGTCCCGTCTAATTCCGTGAATATTCATTTTCTGACTTTCCTAGAACCAAAAACAGCAGAAAACATGCAGCTGGCACTGTGGCTCTTGTTAATAGATTAGTCCAAGAAATCATATGAAAAGTAATCCAAAGTTGGAACAAAACACAAGAAAGTGGATAAAACTAAGCATGGGACATCAAAAATTATAGATACATTTGCAATGTATCAATGTGCATTCGGGCATCAATGGGCTGCCCGTTGGCGGTGACCGTGTTGTTCGCCGGTCAAGGCTCATTTGTGGAAAGCGCGCGGTTGGCAGCCCGTGGTTGATTCACCAGGGGCTGCGGTGGAGGGTAGGTCAATGCGTTGGCGACGGTGGGATGACCACTTGATGCTGCCCTGCTTGCCGAGGAACGGGAGTACATCCGTCCCCGCGGGTCGACTCCCGCGGTTTGCTGCTTGACGGCCCTGGTGAGTAGAGCCTTGGCGTACTGGACTTGCACCGCGCCTTCTCCCTAGATGTCAAGGTGGGCGACCGCGGCGTCGGCCGCGATGACGTTGTCCATCGGGGTGGAGTAGAGTGGGAGTCCATTGGCATCTCGGGCCTATGGCGAGATGATGATCCGCGGCTGGTCCGGCGGGGGCGCGTGGCCCATGGGTGGTGGTGGGGCTCCGGTCGTCGGTGCGCCGTGTGGTGGATGATTGCTTCCACCTGGTGGCGCGTTCTCGCAGTACTTGTACTCGGCCGCGTGTGCGGGTTTGCTTTTGTCATTGAAGTTTAGGACGCAGCCCTGGACGTTGGAGTTCAGGCGGGTCCTGATGCGGCGCTGGTGGTAGAGCGATAGCTCCCGTGTCGTTTCTCGCTCGAGGCGGTATCTCTCACATTCGGCGAGCTCATTGCGTTGCGCCTCCGTGAGTCGCAGGCGGGCCTCCTCCACCTCTATGGCCGTGGCGGTTGGTGGGATCGGTGTGGAGAATGGATCTAGCGGAGCGGCCGTGCTGCCCGCCATGTAGATCGTGTTGAAGCGATTGGATCTGCCATGGAAATCCTCGGGGGACTCCGAGTCGGAATCGGAGTCGAAGATCCCCAGGATGGAGGACTCCTCGAAATCCTTGGGGTTGAAGACTAGCGTGATGGAGTCCTCCCGTGAGGCGACAGTGATAGATCCGTCGACTGAGGCAGGGGTCGCGGAGTCAGCGTCATCATGGAGGGCCGCATCATCCATGTCGGTGTTGGTCCCGGCCGCGCCGCTAGCGGCCGAGTCGTACTTGGTGGTGAGGCTCATGATGGAGCGGACCTGCTCCTCCGAGAGCAGATCGCGGTACAGCGGCGATCCGCCGATGATCACCATCGCCGCTGGGTCGACCGCGCCGGTGAAGCCCACGACAAGGTTGATGGAGCCGACTGGCATCACCGCACCGTGGATGATCGGGCGCAACGTCGGGATGGTGATCATGCGGCCGGTGGCGAGCGGCCGATCGATTGGCGAGTAGGGTCTCGCCGCAGAACTTAGGCCAGGCCGGCTATGCCCCACGGTGGGCACCACTGCCGTGGAAATGGCCACGGTAGTCACTGCTACTGGCAGCGATTAATTGTAACGTGAGGAAGAGCTGGCGGCTATCTGCAGTGCGAGATGGGGACGGATGCACATGGTTTACCCAGGTTCGGCCCCCCTGGAGGGTAAAGACCTACTCCTGCTAGATTGTATTGATGGAGAGCGAGTTACAGGAGCAGCGAGCTCGTCGTCTAAGCAGCGAGTCGCTCGAAGGGGTGTATGATGGAACATAAATCCTCTAGGTACCCTAGGGAGGTTTATATATGAGGCACCTCGCTAGGGTTTACAGTTTACAACCGAACAAGATATGGATTTGGAGGCTTTTGACCTAATCCGACTGGGCTTCAAGTATGCTTCTGGGCCTCCAGCCTCCAGTCACCAGGCCTTCTCCCCAGTCGCATTCTAGTCGCCGTCCTACATGCCCACTCACAGATCCTTTGGCCCAATCGGAACGTCCTGCTGGGCATACCCCATTCGGCATATCCCCATCATTCTTGGAGCGTATTCCTACACGCCTTGGCTTTCATGGTGACGTTATCGAATTGTTGATGGCTTGTGTTTACTCGGTTACATACAAAGTTCGGTATAATGATCAGGAAACTGAGAGCTTTATTCCTTCAAGGGGTCTCCGTCATGGTGATCCTTTGTCACCGTATTTATTCTTGATTTATGCAGAGGGTTTATCTAGTGCTTTGGCTCATAGAGAGGAGGTTCATGGCTTGGAAGGTGTTAGGGTATGCAGAAATGCACCAATGGTATCTCATCTGCTTTTTGCTGATGATTCCCTAAGTCTTATGAAGGCAAATATGATTAATGCAACATCTCTTTTATCAAATGCAAATCCTTATCACGGAGCTTGCGAGACTTGATATGACTTCGTAGCACATATTTACTATTCTTCCTTTGGTCATCTGGGACTTTATCGGTCAAATTTCCATCACGAAGCTCATTCAGAGACAAGTTCTTGACCTATATTGTGCAAGTTCTGGGCAATTGGTGAGTGAAGCTAAGTGTAGCTTGTTCTTTAGTCCAAATGTGGAGGTTAATGTGAAAGCTCAGATTTCTACTGAGTTAAATATTATGACAGAGGCTATATCATACAAATATGTTGGTATACCGGCTATGGTGGGACTTGATCATACAGAGAGATTCCTTTACCTTCTAGAAAGGGTGATTGAATGTCTGAAGGGATGGACGGAGAACTTTCTGTCAATGGGTGGCAAAGAGGTGCTTTCAAAAGCTATTATTCAATCCATACCGGTTTATGCCATGGCAGTGTTCAAAATACCAAAATCTTTGTGGAAGAAATTGAATGATGCAATGGCCGAATTTTAGTGGGGTGACACTGATGAACAGAAGAAAATGCAATGGTTTACCTGGTGGCGCATGTGTATTCCTAAGAAAAGAGGAGCTATGGGTTTCCGTGATTTACATGCTTTTAATCTAGCACGTTGGCTAAACAAAGTTGGAGGTTGTTATTAAACCTTGATTCTTTGTGTGCGCAAGTACTCCAAGCGAAGTACTATCCACGAGAGGCGATCTTTGGGCTTCTCTACTAACTTCCAGATCTTGTTGCGTTCGAAATTATTTAGTTCTTCATGCATAGCAACAACTGAAAGGATCATATGGGCACCTAGAGGGGGTGAATAGGTGCTACTTCAAATTTTACTCTTTTTCAATTTAGGGTTTGACACAAAAGGTAAATTCTCTAGATATGCAACTAAGGTGAATTTACCTAGATGTCACACTAGCACAACTAACTTAGCAAGAACAAGATACAAGTAAGGTGAAGTAAAGTATAGAAGTAACCAAAATGAAACACGCGGAGACACAAGGATTATTTCCCGCAGTTCCTTCCTTTTGAGGGGAAGTACGTCTGTGTTTTGAGAGGGGGTGGTATCAAATCACCAACGCATGAGGGGAAGTATGTCTGTGTACAAGAGGCCCCCCTTGTTCTCTATGTGAACCTCACCCCAAAGGGATGAATTCACGCTTCCACTATATCGGCAACCTTCAAGGTGGTAGCTGGCACCCTTACAACAAGTTCGAGGCACACATCCACAACTTAATTGGAGGCTCCCGAATCCAAGCAAGCTGTTATAACAATCAAATAAAAGCTTGTAAGAACCAAATCAAGGCTTAGGGTTTCCAATGAAACCCTAGAGCAAGGGGTGATGACCCACAAGTACAGGGCGTGTATCGTAGTATTTTCGATAAGTAAGAGTGTCGAACCCAACGAGGAGCAGAAGGTGCTGGCTAGTGGTATGGATCAGGAATTCTCTGTAAATACTTAGCAAACGGATTTTTAGGGGTTTTTGATAAAGCAAGTAAACAAAGTACGAGTAAATAAAAGACAGTAGGAATAAATGCAGCAAGTGGCCCAATCCTTTATGCAGCAAAGGACAAGCCGGTTGTATTACTTAAGATGACCAAACGTTCTCGAGGACACATGAGAAGACTATCAAGTGCTTTCGCTTCATATAGTTGATTAATCTTCTTTAGCTTGCTAAGTGTTGTGTGGGTGAACCTGTGCTAATGTATCGACCTTCCTAGGACTAATACATACTTGTGATTATACCCCTTGCAATCATCCGTAAGTACCATAAAGTAATTAAGGTAGAAACCTAACCACAACTTTAAACTCTAAGACCCTTACGTCCCTTGTGCAATGGTTTCCTAACGGGGGTTCAGGTCTCTGTCACTCCGGCAACCCCTACGATTAGTAGCCAAATACACAATGCATTCCCCTAGGCCCATATAGGTGGTGTCATGTAGTCGACGTTCACATGACACCACTAGAAGAAGTACACCACAACTTAAATAACAATCTATTGAATATTTCTCAACACAACTCCACTACTAACAACATGACTTCTCCCATGTCCTCAAGAACAAAACGAACTACTCACAAGACATCATATGGATCATGATCAGAGATGGAATAATGATGTATAACAATCTGAACATAAACAATAATTCAACGGTTCACTCAATAGCATAAACTACAAAGAGTAATCAACACCGGGAAATTTTCCCCTATGAACTATGCAAGATTCAACACAATTGTTACAGCAATATGGAGATGGTGATGAGGGTGCTGATGGTGATGATGGTGGTGATGATGATGATGATCCCGATGAAGTCCAGCTTGATGGTGGTGTTGATGGCGACGATCTCGCCTCTCCGGGAAGGAATTCCCTCGGCAGAAATCTGTCTGCCGGAGAGATCTTTCTCTCTCGGTGTTTTTCGCCCCGCAGAGGCGGCGGAATCTTTCTGTGGTCGCTCCCCGAGTCTTAGGATTTCGGGAGGATGATATACGCCAGAGGGGAGAGCCTGGAGTGGGCCAGGGCGGCCACACCGCCTGCTGGCGCGGCCTAGCGCTGCCCGCGCCAGGGGGTGTTGTGGGCCCTCTGTGGCCCATCTCCACTCCCTCTTCTGGGATCCTTAGTCTTCTGGAAAAATAGGATTTTCCGTATATTTTCCTGGATTTTCTGATCTTCGCAATTTTGCTCCAAACAGCACCTTTTCCATCAGAATCCTGACTGTAGCGGTCCATGCTCCAAAAGTCATCAACCATGCAAAAACAGACGAAATAACATAAGTATCACCTCTCAATACGAAATATATCAATGAATAATAGTGAATTAAGACATAGAATAGTGATGCAAAATGGACATAGCAACTCCCCCCAAGCTTAGACTTCGCTTGTCCCCAAGCGAAACTGAGCTCAATAAACATGGCCTCAGGTTTATGGAGTGAAGAGTCGATAAAAGAATACGGACAAGAAGCATCACATTCATCAAATACATAGATCATAATAGAAGACAACTTACTATTATATAAATCAACTTGTAATGAGTAAAGGAAACACAATAAAGATACATAAAGTAAATCATAATTGGTAATGGCAAACTTAGCTCTTGGTTGAAGAATAGTTGATAATTTGCTAGAGTTCACAAATAACTGGGTTTCAATGATTGCTTTCAAAGTAGTAAACATCAAGATAAGAGCAATGTGCACAACAAGGAACATAAGACATGATTGAATAAATCATCATATGAATGAATGAAACACAACAACTCAAAATACCTGTTGAGATAGAAGGGAGTAGGTTTACTGACTCAACTAAAAAGTAAAAGAAAGGCTCTTAGCAGAGGGAAGCAGGGATTGCAAGTCTCATAAAGAGCTCCCAAAAATTATGATAGTTACTAGCTTTCAGCTCTCATTGCCACTATCATAGGCATCTTTGGGTGATTAAGGTTAAAGTGATCAAATATGAGGATATGCATTGACAAGTTGTAAGTTGAGAATCTCATGTCCCTTGAATACGAGGGCCGCTCCTCATGCTACTCAAGTTTAGTCACCGGTAAGTTCTTGTCATCATAAGCATATGTGTATCATAGAGAACCGCCAACGGGGTACCCCTTGCCCGATGATACGAAAGAATCCCCATATCAAAATGACAAGGCAAGCAGACAATAAGCATCTCAGCAATCTTCTTATTTACCATGGGAATATGGTGCTTTTTTCTCTCTTTCCTCTTTTCATAATATCTCTTTTTTCTTTTCTCTTTTTCTCAATCTCAATCTCTTTTTTATAAGAAGAATGCTTCATAGATACTCGTTATGGTTACGTTGCAGGTTTATACCATGTCAGCATGGATTAGACCAGCGGCCCAAGCGTTTCTCCAACACAGATGCATAACTCCATGGACTTACCAGCTCCCCTTTCATTTCACACCAACGACATCCATAGAAAAAAGAACATGATATCGACTAGGTACAAAGTACCAGTGCAATGTTGAAAGCGTTCCCCATGACAGCATGGTTCTGCTAATTCACAACTTACAAAGCGCAAGCATATACGCAACATAGGTGAGCACAATGGTTCAAGTTTATTAAGTGCAAGAAAGTAAAGTGTGCCATCAAGTTCGTGAGAGCTTTAATCACTAATTTTCACATAACAAGTTTAATTTGAGAGGTAGATAAAACAAGAATTTACTTGGAATAGCAATAATGCTAATAGGTAGGTATGGTGGACACAAATGGCAAAGGTTTTGGTTTAAAGGAGTGGATGCACGAGAAGAATTCCCTCTCAGTACAGGTTTTTGTCTAGCAAGGCTGGGTAGCAAGTACAAGAATTGAAGGAAACAAACAAACATACAAGTGATAAAGACAAACATGCAATCTTCCTTGGAAGCACAAAAGATCTTAACTAGAGAATACTAGACTTATGAGCAAATCAATAACGAAAGATGATGAAATTATTTTTCTTTAGAGTACTTTTATCTTTTTCATTCAACTCTCAAAAATAGTGTTGCCACTGACCAAGCCAGGTTTGCCAAAACCAACTAAATTAACTCAATGATCCCAAAGTCATACCAATATTAACAACAAGATCAATCATATAACTATGAATTGAAAACTAATATAAGCTATACAAAAGAGTGAATGATAGAACTTCTCATTAATATTCCATAACGGCAACTCACACCAAGGGATACATATCTAACGAGAGAGGGGACACTTACATAATGCAAACCATACTACATAATAACTCCTCTATTCATGATATGACTCTACTAATAAGGTAAAAAGATAGAAGATAGTGATGTGATACTGCGGCACTCCCCCAAGCTTGGAACAAACCAAGGGGATGCCAAACCTGATGACGAATTACTCCTTTGGTGGTGGCAGTATCCTCTTGATGAGCTCTTTGATCTGTTTCCCCAAGTCCTCAATCTCGAAGGTGAGAGTACGAATCAACTCCAAGTTGTGCTCAATATGGCTCATGATCATGTCAGGTTGAGAATTCTAGCTCTTGCTATTCTTTCCCCACTCTTCCTCCTTGAAGTCTTCTTTTCCTGCATGGCTAGAACGAGGCAAATCCCAATTGGAGGGTAATTTCTCCTTGGGCATATTCTGGTATTGATGCTCATGGATAAGGGTATGGAAGGGATTCTTGGTGCGTGGAGGAAGTGACCAGGGATCTGAACGGTGATGAGGAGGCTTCCCTCCAATTGACATAGTCCTGGTAGGGTTTGCCACCACTCCAATGCTTGCAATGGTAGTGTCGGTGTGCTTTGCCTCCTCTTCACCTTCACTCTTGATCTCCTTCTCCTTCCCGGGGTCTTGGAGGTCTTCCTCCATAGGCTCCTTCCCTTTATCCTTGCCGGACACCATTGTGCTTCTAAGCTTCAAAGATAGTTCCTAGCAGAAACAGATCGAAACAAGAACACGACGAAAACACGATATACGAACCTCGGGGGATCTGGGGGGTTATATATTATGAAGTTTCATATCAAAAGGAAGGTACTGGGAGAAAACGGGTCGGAGACGAAGTCCGGGGTGGACTCACCACCTGGTGGTGCCGCCAGGGGTGGGCCCGCGCCACAGGGTGGTGTGGGCCACCCTGGCTCCGTTTCCGTCCCTTTTTCGCTTCGTAACTTCCCTTATTGATTGAAAACTTCAAAAATATAGTTGGATTGTATTTTTGCGGAACTTTTCTTACCAGAACTGTTACCTATTTGAAAATGGACTCTGCAGGTCTTTGAATTTGTTCCTTAATGAATTTCTCCGGAGTTATAACTTGAAAGGCATCAACATCTTCATTGTAAGAATCTCCAGCAATATAGTGCTTGAGTCGCTGCCCATTCACTACTTGTGTAGTATTGTCTTTTAAAGAAGAAATTTTTATTGCTCCTGAACGGTATACTTCTTCAATAATGAAAGGTCCTTCCCATTTTGACAGTAGTTTTCCTGCAAAAAATCCGAGACGAGACCTATACAATAGAACTTTCTCACCAACATGAAATTCTCTCTTAAGTATTCGCTTGTCATGCCATCTTTTAACTTTTTCCTTAAAGAGCCTAGCATTTTCATAGGCTTCACTCCTCCATTCATCTAAAGAATTTAATTCAAATAATCTTTTCTCACCAGCGAGCTTACAATCTCTATTTAGTTCTTTAACTGCCTAGAAAGCTTTGTGTTCTAATTCTAAGGGTAGGTGACAAGCTTTCCCATAGACCATTTTATAAGGAGACATCCCCATAGGATTTTTGTAAGAAGTTCTATAAGCCCATAAAGCATCATTCAACTTTTTAGCCCAGTTTTTTCTAGATCTATTAACAGTCTTTTGCAAGATGGATTTAATTTCTCTATTTGATAACTCTACTTGCCCGCTAGTTTGGGGGTGATAAGCTGAAGCAATTCAATGATTAACATCATATTTAGCAAGGGTCTTTCTAAAACCACCATGAATGAAATGAGAACCCCCATCAGTCATGAGATACCTAGGCACTCCAAACCTAGGAAAGATAACATCCTTAAGCATTTTCAGAGAAGTTTCCCCGCCAGCGCTCTTTGTAGGAATGGCTTCTACCCACTTAGTAACATAATCAACGGCAACAAGAACATGAGTGTAACCTTTCGAAGGAGGGAAAGGACCCATAAAGTCAAATCCCTAGCAATCAAAAGGTTCAATAACAAGAGAGTAGTTCATGGGCATTTCATTGCGTCTTGAAATATTACCAACACGCTGACATTCATCACAAGATAAAACAAATTTTCTTGCATCTTTAAAAAGGGTAGGCCAGTAGAAACCTGATTGTAGCACCTTTTGTGCAGTTCTATCTCATGCATGATGTCTTCCATAAGCACTACCATGACATTTACGCAATACCTCCTTTTATTCATATTCTGGAACACATCTTCGCATAATACCATCCACTCCTTCTTTGTATAAGAGTGGGTCATCCCAAAAATAATGCCTCAAATCATAGAAGAACTTCCTTCTTTGCTGAGCTGTAAAAGTTGGAGGCAAATACTTGGAGACAATAAAGTTAGCATAATCAGCGTACCAAGGGCTCCCTCGCAAGCTTACCCCTACTGCAGCTAACTGTTCATTTAGGAAACTATCATTAACAGACATAGGGTCAAAAGAGATGTTTTCCAATCGATATAAATTATCAGCTACAGGGTTTTCAGCACCCTTCCTATCTACTATATGTAGATCAAACTCTTGTAAAAGCAGCACCCATCTAACAAGCCTAGGCTTAGCATCTTTCTTCGTCATAAGATATTTAATAGCAGCATTATCGGTATGAAGGGTGACTTTTGAGTCTACAATATAGGGTCTAAACTTATCACAAGGAAAAATGACAGCTAGAAATTCTTTTTCAGTAGTAGCATAATTCCTTTGAGCAGCGTCTAGAGTCTTACTAGCATAATGGATAACGTTTAACTTTTTATCAATATGTTGCCCAAGGACAACACCTACAGCAAAATCACTAGCATCACACATTATTTCAAAGGCTAAACTCCAATCAGGTGGTTGAACAATAGGGGCTGTAGTTAAAGCCTTCTTAAGAGTTTTAAAAGCTTCCTTACAATCATCATCAAAAACGAAGGGTACATCTTTTTGAAGAAGATTAGTGAGGGGTTTTGTTATCCTAGAAAAGTCTTTAATAAACCTCCTATAGAAACCAGCATGACCAAGGATACTACGAATACCTTTGATATCTCTTGGACAAGGCATTTTCTCAATTGCCTCAACCTTAGCTCTATCAACTTCTATGCCTCTTTCAGAAACTTTATGCCCAAGAACAATCCCTTCATTAACCATGAAGTGGCATTTCTCCCAATTAAGAACAAGATTAGTTTCTTCACATCTCTGCAAAACTTTATCAAGGTTGTGCAGACAATTATCAAAAGAAGTTCCATAGACAGAAAAGTCATCCATGAACAGTTCTACAATTTCCTCACAAAAACCATGAAAGATAGCAGACATGCACATTTGAAAAGTAGCAGGAGCATTACATAAACCAAAACGGATACGTCTATAAGCATAAGTTCCATAAGGGCAAGTAAAAATAGTTTTTTCTTGATCTTGTTGTTTAACAGCAATTTGAGAGAAACCAGAATAACCATCAAGAAAACAAAAATGGGTATTTTTAGACAACCTTTCCAACATTTGATCAATAAAAGGAAGCGGGTAGTGATCTTTCGTAGTAACTTTATTGACTTTTCTAAAATCAATGCACATCCTATAGCCTACTACTATTCTTTGAGGAATAAGCTCATCATTATCATTAGGAACAACGGTAATACCTCCTTTTTTTGGAACACAATGAACGGGACTAACCCATTCACTATCAGCAGTAGGGTAAATAATACCAGCATCAAGGAGTTTCAATACCTCATTCCTTACCACTTCCTTCATCCTAGGATTTAAACGTCGTTGGTGCTCTACTACCGGCTTTGCATCTGGTTCTATGTTGATAGAATGCTGACATATAGTGGGTGAAATCCCTTTTAAATCATCCAGAGTATAGCCCATAGCTCCTCGGTGTTTCCTCAAAACCTCCAATAGCCTTTCTTCTTCCTTTCCTCAAAGTTTAGCGCTAATAATAACAGGATATATCTTTTTATCATCAATATAAGCATATTTAAGATCATCAGGGAGAGGTTTTAGATCGAAAACCGGATCCTTTTTAGGTGGCAACGTGGTACCCAAGTCTTCTACAGGCAAGTTATGCTTAAGCATCTGAGGCTGATCACGGAGAATCCTGTCAATCTCTTCCATGAAGATTTCACTTTCGTGATCTTCCATAAATTGCTGCAAAGCATTGTTAGGAGCAAGAGAGATAGAAGCAAGTTGTTCAACTCTAAAATCCTAATTATGGGTTTCCTCTTCACAAGGTTCTTTAGTAAATTTCGAAAAATTAAACTCATAAGATTCCCCATCAAACTTAGTCAAGATTTTCTCCCTCTTGCAATCTATAATAGCTCCACAAGTACTCAAGAAAGGTCTACCAAAAATGATAGGATAAGTTTTACTAGCAGTTGAACCAAGTACTAGAAAATCAGCAGGATACTTAACCTTACCACAAAGAACTTCCACATCCCGTACAATGCCAATTGGAGAGATGGTCTCTCTATTAGCAAGATGAATAACCACATCAATCTCTTCCAATTCGCAGGGACCGATTTCGTGCATAATTTCTCTGTAGAGCTCATAAGTAATAGCACTGGAACTTGCACCAATATCACATAAACCATAATAGCAATGATCACCAATTCTAATAGAAAGCACGGGAACACTAGCCTTTTTAGTTCTATTAGGATGTGAAACAATATTAGAAGCATCCTCACAAAAGACTATGTGCCCATCTTCTATGCTTTTAGTGACAAGGTCTTTCACAATTGCTACCATAGGTTCAATGTTTATTTGTTCATCAAGTTTTACAGTTCTCTTTTCACTTTTGGTGATTACATTAGTTATCATAGGATGGTCCTTTACCTTTTCTGGGAAGGGAATCTTATTGCTACAAGGTTCAGGTAAGATGGGATCAATAATCCAATACTCAGCACTCCCAATAGGAACATAGTCAACAATATCTTTGTAAGGTGCATGGTATTTATTCCATCCCCTTTTTGGAATTTCGATATAGGAAGCAAAAGCTCTAAAGCAATTCATAATAACTTGCAAATCAAGACCATAAGCATTACTAATATTTTGAAAGTCATCAGTTCCCATAAAAGATTCAATGCATTCATAATCATAATTTATACCTGACTTTCTACCTTTGCCATTCTCCCAAGCTTCAGCATTATCTTTAATACGGTCCAGAAGATCCCATTTAGCTTCTTCTTCCATACGAGTTAATGATCCAGCACAAGAAGCATCCAATAAATCCTTATCATGTAGAGGGAGCCTTGCATAAAAGTTATTGATAATAATATTGTTGGGGAGCTCATGAATGGGACATTTGAGCATTAGTAACTTCAATCTCCCCCAAGCTTGAGCTGTACTCTCTCCATCAAGAGGCCAAAAGTTGTATATTTGATTCCGATCTTTATGAATCTCACTAGGAGGATAAAACTTTGAACAAAAAGAGAGGCACTATTTCCTCCCATTCCAGAGCTTGACCATTCTTCAGCAGCTTATACCATTCCTCAGCTCTTCCTTTCAGTGATAATGAGAATAACTTCTTAACTTGATCTGTAGTAATTCCTGCATGCTTGAACAACCCGCATAATTCGTGTATAAAGAGTAAATGATCACCGGGATGGACAGTTCCATCCCCAACATAGTAGTTATCCATAACACGATCAATAATTCTTGTAGGTATTTTAAAAACATCATTCTCAGCAGGTGGTGGCTTATCTACTACCTTAGCAGTGCTAGTAGCATTACCAAATAAGAAACTCTGCAAATTATCCATAACGAAAATAAAGCAACTAGCAGAAGTAAACAATACTCACAGTAGAAGTTTCCTTTACCAGTTCCACTCTCCAATAGTGCTTCACTCCCCGGCAACGGCGCCGGAAAATAGTCTTGATGACCCACAAGTATAGGGGGTGTATCGCAGTATTTTCGATAAGTAAGAGTGTCGAACCCAACGAGGAGCAGAAGGTGCTGGCTAGTGGTATGGATCAGGAATTCTCTGTAAATACTTAGCAAACGGATTTTTAGGGTTTTTTGATAAAGCAAGTAAACAAAGTACGAGTAAATAAAAGACAATAGGAATAAATGCAGCAAGTGGCCCAATCCTTTATGCAGCAAAGGATAAGCTGGTTGTATTACTTAAGATGACCAAACGTTCTCGAGGACACATGGGAAGACTGTCAAGTGCTTTCGCTTCATATAGTTGATTAATCTTCTTTAGCTTGCTAAGTGTTGTGTGGGTGAACCTGTGCTAATGTACCGACCTTCCTAGGACAAATACATACTTGTGATTATACCCCTTGCAAACATCCGTAAGTACAATAAAGTAATTAAGGTAGAAACCTAACCACAGCTTTAAACTCTAAGACCCTTACGTCCCTTGTGCAATGGTTTCCTAACGGGGGTTCAGGTTTCTGTCACTCCGGCAACCCCTACGATTAGTAGCCAAATACACAATGCATTCCCCTAGGCCCATATAGGTGGTGTCATGTAGTCGACGTTCACATGACACCACTAGAAGAAGTACACCACAAATTAAATAACAATCTATTGAATATTTCTCAACACAACTCTACTACTAACAACATGACTTCTCCCATGTCCTCAAGAACAAAACGAACTACTCACAAGACATCATATGGATCATGATCATAGATGGAATAATGATGTATAACAATCTGAACATAAACAATAATTCAACGGTTCACTCAATAGCATCAACTTCAAAGTGTAATCAACACCAGGAAAGTTTCCCCTACTCACAAGACTTAGCTTTGGTTCGATCATGACGAGGACCAGAGCCACCTCTGAATATATAGAGAGGGGGGTAGCATAGAGGTAAGCATATATGCCCCGGAGAACAAACAAGACCTCCAAGACCTTGCAGGATGTGCTAGAGGTAATCCACACTGGAGTCTCCGATGTGCAACACCAGAATCTCTAGACCAGTCCGGAATCTCCAGTCTGATAGACCGGAATCTCCGGTCTGGAGAGGTCGGGTTGCACATGGAGTCTATGGGAGGCATTACATCTAGTAGATCAGGCGAGGAATTGAAGCTATTGTGATAGTAGTGCACGCATACATGAGTTTCCAATGAAAAATCGGTATATTGCTCAAAATAAATGAAGGGAATGAACCCTAGGTCCATGGTGAGAGATATGGTACCAGATCAGTCCATTGGAGTGGTTCAACTGATGGAGAGGGTGGAGGTGGCCGGCAGCACGGCGGATCACAGCGGCTTCAAGGCCCTCGGGCAGCAGTTTTGGAGGAGGAGGCGGCGGGTGTGAGGGTGGGAGTCGGGAGTGAAAGACGGAGTTCTATGTGACTCTTTCACCCCCGGCTCCCTTTAGTCATTGTCCGAACTGTCCCAGATCAGAGAGTCCGGTCCGTCGAACCGAATACTCCGGTGTAAGCACACCGGAATCTCCGGTCCTCTTCGACCAAAATTGCCAGGTTCAAGTGTTTGGGGACATATATGATGGAGAGCAGGGTTTCTAGGCAGGGATAAGGCTTGAGTTAAGATGCCAAACTGTGAAGAACCAAGAATCAGTGAAAATTGACATATATAAAGCTCAAGTCCAATCGAAACAAGAACCAACTCTTCATTGCAAAGAGGGCGGTGGCCGAGTCCACCATGTAAGAGTGTGAGGCATGACACCACGAAGAATTATCCTTGGTTTCATAGCCACTACTCATCAATGAAGCTTACATATCAAATGAATGATACTAAGATAATTGAGTTTCTTAATTTTGGCATTATGGGGGGAGGGATAGCCCTATAGATTAGGACCGCACTCCCCTATCTCCATGCCTGCACCTAAACCACTCAAGGAACAAGTAATAGGTGAGTATGCAAAATGATCAAGTCAAACTTCTTGAATCTACAATATTTAGCTCATTCCTCAAATAGAAAATCAAGTGGCTTCGTGAATATATCGGCAAGTTGGTACTTGGTTCTAGTATGATCCACTAGATTATAGGAAATCTTGATAGCACTTTCATTGTCACATAAAAGAGGCACTTTTTCACAATGGACACCATATTCCTTTAAAGTTTGCCTCATCCATAACAATTGGGTGCATGCACTAGCGATAGCCACATACTTGGCCTCAGAGGTGGAGAGAGATATACAATTTTGCTTCTTAGAAGACCAACACACCAAGAACCTACCAAGGAATTGGCAAGCCCCGGAGGTTGATTTTCTATCATCCTTATCACCAGCCCAATCGGAATCAGTGCATCCACAAAGAGAGAATGTTGAGCCCCTAGGATACCACACACCATAGTTTGGGGTATGAACCAAATATCGAAAGATTCTTTTGACCGCCATCAAGTGGCTTTCTTTAGGAGCCGCTTGATATCTTGCACACACTCCTACACTTAACACAATATCAAGTATAGATGCACATAGGTAAATAAAAGAACCAATCATGGATCGGTATACCTTTTGATCAACATCTTTACCATTTGGGTTTAACCCAAGATGAGTCTTTGTTGCCTGGGAGTAGGATCTCCATTTAGTTCTTTCATGTTGAACCTTTTGAGCATGTATCGAGTATATCTAGCTTGATTGAAGAAGGTTCCTCATCTTATTTGCTTGATTTCAAAACCAAGAAATACCCTCAATTCTCCCATCATAGACATCCCGAACCTATCAGTCATAAGCTTTGAGAATTCATCATTAAATGCTTTGTTAGATGAGCCAAAGATAATATCATCAACATATATTTGGCAAACGAAAATCTCCACATTAACCTTCTTAGTAAAAAGAGTGGGATCAATTTTCCCAACCTTAAATCCACGGTCTAACAACAACTCTCTAAGGTGCGTATACCATGTGTGTGGAGCTTGTTTAAGTCCATAGAGCGCCTTATCGATCTCGTAGACGTGGTTTGGGAAGTTAGGATCCTCGAAACCCGGGGGTTGCTTAACATAAACCAACTGATGCACAGGACCATTTAAAAAAGCACTTTCCACATCCATCTGTTGCAATTTAAAATTATGATGTGCAGCATATACAAGAAGGATACAGATGGACTCAAGGCATGCCACGGGAGCATAGGTCTCTCCATAATCAATGCCTTCAATTTGAGAGAATCCTTGAGCTACCAATCTTGCCTTGTTCCTAACAACAATTCCATGTGCATCTTGCTTATTCTTGAATATTCGTTTGGTGCCAATAACGTTGCGGTAATCTTTGGGCTTTTCTACTAACTTCCAAACTTTGTTCCTCTCAGACTTGTTGAGATCCTTATCCATGGCTTCCAACCAAACAGAATCGTCAAGAGCTTCCCACACCTTTTTGGGATCCACCATGGATATATGAGATTGATGCTCACCAAAATGCTTCAATTGAGCACGAGTGGATATTCCACTCCTTAGATCACCAATAACATTTTCAAGAGTGGTCTCTTATTTCTAACATTTTATCCATTTGATCTTTGCGATGAGTTTCGATCTCCTTGTTGTTCCTTGTTGGGATCTATTCATCATCGTGGTCCTCGTCTTGACCTTCATTTTGACCTTGATCAACAATGGGTTCGGTTTCATCCACATGAGGTACAGGTTGATCTTGGTCTTGATCAGGCATGCTACTTGAAAGGCTTTGGGATGATCTTGCGGATGACTAAATAAATCTACCTTGTGCAATTGACTGAGCAGGGCTGGACAATCCGGTCAGCAGAGAGACTGGACCATCCATCCTAGAGCTTCCAGCCTGATCAACGTGGTGAGGGTTCTAAGCTTGTCTTTGTCTTGGGTCATCATTTCCCTCAATAATAGGAGCTTGTTGAAGTTGCGAAGATGAGGGCTCCACTTGAGTAGAGCATAGTTCTTCTCGATCTGCCACAAGGGGTTCCTCAACAGGGCGGATGAATCCTGCACCCATTCTTCTTATGGCATCTTGAGGTATTTGATCATCTACATCACAAACATCAGCATACCCCTCTTGGGGGCCATCATATTCTTCGAAAACCACAGTACAAGATTCTATGACAATTCCAGATAGTTTATCATAGATTCTATATAAGTGTTGGAATAGAGACCATAGCCAACAAAAATACCCTCTAAAGCTTTGGAATCAAATTTGGACAATTGAACACCTTTTATGAGATAGAAACACTTACAACCAAACACTCAGAAGTATGAAACATTAGGCTTGTTACTGGTGAGTATTTCATGTGGAGTCTTGATCAATTTTTTGTGGAGGTAGAGCCGGTTCGATGCATGGCATGCGGTGGAGCTTGCCTCAGCCCAAAAGTTGTATGGAGACTTAAACTCCGCCAACATGGACCTTGCCATATCCATTAATGTCCGGTTCTTCCTCTCGGCTACACCATTTTGTTGAGGGGTGTATGCAACGGAATATTGATGTTTTATCCCCTCATCACTAAGAAATCCATTCAAGGTGTAGTTCTTTAACTCAGTGCCATTGTCACTTATTATCATGAGCATGGGCACATTGTATTAACGTTGAACCATATTGACGAAGTTGATGAAGTATTGTTGGGTCTCGCTCTTCAACTTGAAGAAGTAGACCCATGAATATCTTGAATAGTCATCAACAATCACTAAACAATATTTCTTCCCACCAAGACTCGCATGAGATGGAGGACCAAAGAGATCCACATGAAGGAGCTCGAAGATCCTCTTCGACTTTATAATGTTGTTTGGCTTGTGGGCAGAATCATGCATCTTTCCTTCAACACAAGCCCTGCAAGCACGATCTTTGGAAAAACAAACATTTTATTTTAGTCCCACAATATGGCCACCCTTGTGGAGGCTTTGGAACGTTATCATATTGACATGGGCTAGTCGGTGATGCCACAACTAACCCACATCGGCCTTTCCAAATAAGCACATCGCACTTGTAGTGGTTTTCCCCGAATATTCCACCACATACAAGTCATTTTCGACGTACCTAACGAAAGCAACCTTTAGAGTATTGCTCCACAAGAGAACCACAATATCATTATCAATAAAGATGGCAAAGCCCATTTTTCCAAGAGCACGGACTGAAAGTAAATTATAGCCAAGAGTCTCAACAAGCATGATGTCCACGAGAGTGACATTGTGTGCAACCGCAACTTTACCAAGACCCATTACCTGAGATTTTAACTTATCAGCATATGTGACAGTTATATGATATTTGTTTTCCCTTATCTCCCTCATAATTTCCTTGCTTCTGGTCATATGACTTGTGCAATAAAGTAATTCTCTGTATCGATAGATACATAAAACCTTGATGGCTCTGAAATATAGCCATCTACGTCCACATTTAACCTATATAAAGAAGCCTCCGGCGACGAGAAAACAAGCCAGACCTCGCCAAAAAGTCTCTGCCACAGATCACCAGCCGCCTCCAGATCTCAAAACCCTTCTCCATCTCCATAGCCATATTCCACCACTTGTAATAGTAGATCTCTTCTTCGATTGGCGACATTGTAAGACTATTGCTATCAATCTTATGATTTTCATTACAATGTTTGTGATTGTTGATCTCATCTCTATGTGTAAGTAATTCTCCTTGGGATAAGGGCTTCGGCCTAGCCATGTAGCAACTGTGCATGTTATTTATCATAGATGGGATCATGTATTAGTTTGTATGACATGATGATTATTGTATCCTCTCTTGCCTCAATTCAAGGACTTGTCAGGTACCTAAGACCTCGAGGGTTGATCTTGGTATATGAAGTATGAGTAATGACTGATCTGTAGGTTGGGAACCCCAGTGACAGAAGGGGTAGTATGGATGTATGTGAAGGATTTACTTGGGATTAACGGTGATATCACTATGCATATCATTAGTTCTCTTTCTTCTATGGATGAGACTAGTAGGTTATTGCTATAAGCGGTTGCGGAGGCAATAGAAATTATGGATGCACTGCCCACATATAATGTATCTTGCTCTAACAAGTACATGCATACTTTATTTCTATATTTTATTCCCATCAGATGTTTTGCACAGCTACAGGTGAATCCGAACGCCCTAGGCCCTCTCTCTCCATCATCGACAACAACAAAAAGACGCAAGCTATTGGTCTGGTAAAAACACAAAAGGAATTCTAAAGCTCCCGAAGGTCCGTTAAAGTAACTTCACTATGTATTCGCTTCCCAAGGATTCAATAACCTATGTCTACTAGGGAAAAAGAAGCTACACTACATCCGTAATCTGGATCGAAGGTATCAACCCTTTTTCTAGCGCCGTTGCCGGGGAAGCAATAGCTACCCTCGTGAGGTTATTAGGAACCTTGCTAGTTTTAATTCTTGTTTTTAATTTTGTTAGTTTTCTTTCAGTCTTTATTTGATAAACCAAAAAAATTAGTTAGCCTTTAAATTCTTGCTTTTACTATTATAATTCTTTGCTAAAGAAAACCCAAAAACATAGGAAATATGGCTGAAAAGAAGCTTGGGGAGTTTGCTACTCCTAACAATGATTATTTGTGTACTCCTATTACTCAGCCAGCAATTGCTGCTGATGACTATGAAATTAAGCCCCATTATTTAAGTTTGGTTCAACAAAATCAATTTTGAGGCTCTGCTGTTGAAGACGCAGGTATGCACTTGAATACTTTCACTAAAATATGTGATATGTGATGACCCACAAGTATAGGGGGTGTATCGCAGTATTTTCGATAAGTAAGAGTGTCGAACCCAACAAGGAGCAGAAGGTGTTGACAAGTGGTATGGATCAGGAATTCTCTATAAATACTTAGAAAATGGATTTTTAGGGTTTTTTGATAATGCAGATAAATAAAGTGCGAGTAAATAAAAGACAATAATAATAATTGTAGCAAGTGGCCCAATCCTTTCTTTATCAAAGGACAAGCCGGTTGTATTACTTAAGATGACCAAACGTTCTCAAGGACACATGGGAATACTGTCAAGTGCTTTCGCTTCATATAGTTGATTAATCTTCTTTGGTTGGATAAGTGTTGTGTGGGTGAACCTATGCTAATGTACTGACCTTCCTAGGACTAATACATGCTTGTGATTATACCCCTTGCAAGCATACGCAACTACAAGAAAGTAATTAAGATAAAAACCTAACCATAACCTTAAACTTTGAGATCCTACACTCCCTTGTGCAAAGGTTTCCTAACGGGGGTTCAGGTTTCTCTCACTCCGGCAACCCCACGAGTAGTAGCCAAATACACAATGCATTCCCCTAGGTCCATAAAGGTGAAGTATCATGTAGTCGACATTCACATAACACCACTAGAAGAATAACACCACAACTTAAATATCAAGCCATTGAATCTTTCTCAACACAATTCCACTACTAACAACATGACTTCTCCCATGTCCTCAAGAACTAAATGAACTACTCACGAGACATCATATGGATCAAGATCAGAGATGAAATAATGATAAGTAACAACCTGAACATGAATGATAATTCAATGGTTCCACTCAATAGCATCAACTACAACAATTAATCAACACCGAGAAAGTTTCCCCTAAGAACTATGCAAGATTCAACCCAATTGTTAAAGCGGTACAGAGTGGTGGTGATGGTGCTGGTGGAGATGATGGTGGTGATGATGATGATCCTGATGAAGTCCATCTTGATGATGGTGTTCATGGCGACGATCTCCCCTCTCTGGGAAGGAATTTCCCCGGCAGATTTCTACCTGCCGGAGAGCTCTTTCTCTCTCTGTAGTTTCCGCCCCGTAGAGGCGGCGGAACCTTTCTGTGGTTGCTCCCCTGAGTCTTAGGGTTTAGAGGGGATTATATATGCCAAAGGGTGATGCCAGAGGTGGACCAGGGTGGACACACCACCTGGTGGCGCGGCCAGGGGTGGCCCGCGCCAGGGGTGGTGTGGGCCTCCTGTGGCCCATCTCCACTTCCCCTTCTGGCCTCCTTCGTCTTCTGAAAAAATAGGAATTTCCGTATATTTTCTGGGATTTTCTGATCTTCGCCAATTTTGCACCTGGACAGTGCCTTTTCTATCAGAATCCTGACTTCAGTGGTTCATCCTCCAAAAGTCATCAACCATGCATAAATAGATGAAATAACATAAGTATCATCCCTTAATATGAAATATATCAATGAATAATAGTGAATTATGATATAGAATAGTGATGTGAAATGGACGTATCAATATGATGCGTATAAAACACGTTGACCCTGATGCGGTCAAATTACCTCTATTTCCTTTCTCTCTAAGAGGGAGAGCAAAAGAATGGTTGCTATCTTTGCCTAGAAATACTATTACATCATGGTGGGATGTACTTCTTTATTTATGACTAATTTTTCCCACCTGCAAAGACTATGCAACTCTGATCTAATATTACTGTCTTTAGACAGGAAGAGCGTGAGCCACTAGTGCTTGCATGGGAGAGGATGAAAGAATTCTTAAAAAACTGTCCTAGTCAAGGGATGGAAGATTGGTTAATCCTCCATTTATTTTATAATGCTCTTAATCCTGTGTCTAAGTCTATGCTTGATACTGCAGCTGGAGGAATGTTTATGGGTAAACATATTATCGAAGCAAAGCAACTGTTAGACAATATGCAAGACAACCATGCCCAATGGCATGTGGAAAGATCAAACACGAAGAAGGTGAACTCCATCTCACCACAAGAAAATTAAGAACTCAATGCTAAGTTGGATGAGCTTATACTAGCCGTAAAATGTAAGGAAACCTAGGTAAGAGCTACCCCTGAAATGAATATTGAAGAAATAGATTTTATAGCTCGTAATGACTATAACCCTGCTTGGAAGAAGAGCTACAATCCTAACTTTCAGAAACATTATTCTAGTCCTGTAGGTAATTCTAATAACAATATGGGAACTAGTAATGGTAGACTCACAAAATGAACAAAACAATATTTTTGTTAAAATAACGAAGAACCATGATGCCATGCTTGGTAAATTATCTAACCAAGCTGTTAGTTTGAGAAATGATTTGAAGGCCCTCCAAGAAAGAACGAGGATCATTGAGGCACAGCTAGGTAAGATAACCGAGAGTCAAACTCTCATTCTAACTAAATTTCCAGGTAAAGTTGAGCCCAACCCTGTTGAATAACTCAAAATGATGAGGATCCAAAGGGATGAGGCTGAAGAACTTGATTGTAGTAATGCCCCTTCACCAAGCTACACCATCGAAGACCTCGTAAAGAGGATCAACGTAAAAAATTCCGGTAAGTGAAGGTAACGATGAAGCCATGTATCAACACTTTGTTGATCAAGTAGAAATTAAGGTACGCGAGCTTGAAGAGGATTACAAGAAAATCGCTGAAAAGTTACCTGTTAAACTAGATGACATATTTGAGCCTACTATTAAGATAAAGATTGGGACTAATGAGATAGCTGCACTTTGTGATCTAGGTGCAAGCGTCAAAACAATCCCAAAGAGTCTTTTTAACAAGCTAAATCTTGGCTCTTTCGAAATCACTGAATTAAAGTTGTATCTAGCAGATTCTACCTACAAACAAGCTGTAGCAATTAAGGAGAACACTTCAGTTTACATTAAAGGCTATCCTGCTCTAATTGACTTCGTTATTGTTGACATGCCTGAAGATACTATTGCTCCTATCATACTAGGTCGTCCTTTCTTGATAACTATAAAGGCTTTAATTAACCTCCATTAAGGGAACGTGAAGCTGCAATTGCCTTTGCAGGATCCTTTTGTTATCCATTTCCCCAGGAAAAAGAAAGCCAAACATGATGAGAAGGAGGCCATTTCTTTGAAGGACAACTACTTTGGAGTGGGTGTTCTACTCAACTAGCCCAAGTGAGTAACGTCAATATCAAGATATTGACCGTAAAAGAGCGCTCCATGGGAGGCAACCCATGTTAATAAAGGTTTGAGTTAAGTTTTTTGTTTTTAGTTTAAGTTTATGTTTAATAAAGAGTGCTAGAAAACTCCATTTGAGGAGAAGAAGTTCGATAGTACCTAAAATTCTGCTACATACATGTTGTTGTTGGTCGACAATATTTACTATCAATTTTTTGTCATAAACAAGGTATATCACTAAGTTATAGGAAAATAATCAATTCTCGAAGAAACAGAAATTTTTTGATTGCACACAGAGAGTTTAACGACCAACTATACGGTGGGAATAAAAATTCTGGCCGTATAGTTCCGGTCGTATAGATATCTTTGCCATCAAATTTTTTTCTTAAAAATGTACTGAAAGTTTAATGACCAACTATACAGAGGGAATAAAAATTCCGTCCATATAGTTCCGGTTGTATAGATATCTTTGTCATTGACAATTTATCTTTCATATGTATAGAGAATTTAATGACAAACTATACGACGCGAATAAAAATTCTGGATGTATAGTTCCGGTCGTATAGATATCGATGCCTTTGTATATTTTCTTTCCTAGAGATAGATAGTTTAACGACCAACTATACGGCGGGAACATTTTGTTTCGGCCGTATAGTTGCGTCCGTATAGCTGCGCCACTAGGAGGAACCCTAATATTTTTACAGAAGGCCAACTATACAGCGAGAACACAATGTTTCGGCCGTATAGTTGCATCCGACCACAAAATCACACGGGAAGGTACCTCCAACTCCAAAACTTCAATCCTTTTTCTCTCTTCTACCTCCAAACTCTCTCAAAACCTCAAGAGATCTTCATCTCTACTCAATTTCGTTCGATTTCCTCGCACACGAGTGATCTATGGTATGTTTCTCCTCCGATCCTCCAATTACTTTTTGCAAATTCATCTTTGATCTATTGTCATTATCAATCTAGGGTGAGACCTACTATGAACCAATTACCATGATTTTCTTGCCTATATTATTTTATTTTGAGGAGATTCTTTAGTGTGCTATGATGAGGAATATATTGCACTTACTGTTGTTGGATAAAAAAAGTTTTATTTGTCTTTCTTCAATGTTTTAGATGACAAACACAAGGAGCCAAACCCGTTCTCGTGCCACCTCTAGCGCTTCTCGGGTTGCCGCTCAAGAATGCATGGGGATCAAGTTCAAGGATGAGCCCCAACGTGATCGCTTGAATAGGATCAAGAACCACGAAGTGAAGGCTACCAAGTAGGCTTGCCCCATTATATTGAAATAACTCGGTATTTCTGATGACTTCAATTTACTTTGTAATAGAGCTAGCCTGCAAAACTTTGTGTACAATTATGTACCTACTTATCGCCACTTAACCATTGAATTTCTAAGTTCATTGCAAAGCACCGTTAAACAATGGCAAGGAGAGGACACTATTTCTTTTCGACTAATGAACAAAAACTACACTTTAACATTAGATGAATGGTGCGCTTTTTTTAATTTGCCAAACAATAATGTTCATCCCTTAGGCGCATCCTTTACTGGCTTAAATCCTTCCCCTGAACAATACTATAATGGAATGAGTTTCACTACTAGAGTGAACAAGGGGAAGAATATTCAACATCCTGCAAGTCGCTATTTGTTCTATGTTATTGCTAACACCTTGCAGGCACATAATGAGTTCACGAGACTCAACGAGGAGGACATCTTAGTCCTTGCAAAGGCTGCTTACATCAACTGTGACCTGTCAATCAACTTGGGCGCCATCCTTGTGCGCTACTTGGAGCACTAAGCCTCCCAAAGTCAAGGGCCAATCATAGGTGGAGGCGTCATCACTGTGCTTGCCACTTCCCTAGGAATCTACCTAGGTGAGTTGCAACCCGTGCTAGGTGAGACACGTGTTGGTTTATCCACTTTGTGAGACTGTGGAATGCTCACTAGGAGAGGTGGTGTTTATTATCTGCATATTGCTGGAGCTAGGCGTCTCTACCCCGCTCCTTTGCCTAATGGTCTTTTCTCTATCGAGGAGGGACATTTTCTATATGACTTGCAGGTTGAGCAACACCAACCTGAGGAAGAGATTCTGGAGGAGGATGAGGATCAAGAGGAAGAGCAAGAAGTTCCTTACCAAGAGGATAAGCCACAAACCCGATTCGCCACATACCAATATTTCCAAGGACTTGGAGGGACTATGGAGAGGATGCATAGCCTCTCTTTGAACCTCCAAGAATCAACTAGTAACCTCTCAAGTCAATTCGCAAACTGGCGTAACAACTTTTCCCGCCACCACAATGATTTGAAGGGATTGCAAAAGCCTAAGCTTGGATAAGTTTCCTCATGTATCTTTATTTGGCGTTTGTTTGCTTTATTTAGACGTTGTGTTTTTATTTGAGTTTATAAGCACTCGTGTTGGTTTTCCCAACACTTTATTTTCTAGTTCTTTCTATTTGCTTTCGAGATTTTCTAGCCAAGCTTTGCCGCCAATTTTCTATTCTTTAAATTCCCTCTCTTAAAAAATCACAAAAAGATTTCTCCATTTTTCCTTATTTTCCCTCTTTCTTTTCTTTCCGCCTCGAGGTCTTCATATGTTTGCAGGAGAGTGATCGACTTCGAGTTTCCAAGAATCAAATAAAAAAGGAAGATAGAAGTGGAACCAAACATGAGAGGTATGCCTTATGACTCCCCACTTTTGAAGTTTGAGAAATCCATGCTAGTTAGTAGTAAATGTTGAGATATTATATTGGTGGAGTGAGTCTTTGTATTATAGTAAGATTTTTCGTTTGCATGGGTATTTAATTGGGTATATTTTGTTCCAGCTCTCGTAATTAACCAAGTCCTGCCTAAAAATTGCAAAACAATTGTAATAAGAAAAAGTCTCACAATTGAAGGCTTGGGTGTTGTAGTGCTTAGTCTTGAAGGTTTATTTCTATAGACACTCAACACCACTGAAAATGTTGATTGACTTGATAGCTCTCTTTGAAAGGATTTGTTCGATTGAATTAATGTTTAGCAGTTTATGTGAGCATGCCAAAGTTTGACTTGTTAATCATAAGAATGATATAGCTTTATGCGTGTCAAACTTCATGGGATGCCAACAACTCCGCTAGCCTACGATCTTCATGGAGGAAACTCTCTATGAGTTGATTAAACACTTGTAGCAGCAATGCTATAGTGGGTAAGATTATTGGCACTCCCGGGTAGCTGTAATCATGATGGAATCACTCCTCTAGCTATTATGAGTAATCATTATGCAAAAGGAACAAAAACCTTAGTGATGCCACGAGTGTCCATCACAGCCGGATAAACTAATAAAAATCTTTGGCATGCTCTCAATTACTTAAAAACTGAAATTGTTGAAGGACAATGAATAGAAAAGTAGTGCTTGAAAAGTCTTGATTTATTGATGTGGGAGAATTGAGATACTCTAATGTATATGCTTTTCATGACAACTCTCACACTCCTAATTTACATGATTATACTTTATTGTTCAAAGGCAAGCCTATGGGTTGAGTACATGACATGGAATAAAGTTTACTCATTTGAATCATCCATGCTAACAATAACTTTGTTGCACTATAAGGATGCATAAAACCCGTATGATATGCTTGCCATTACTCTATCTATGTTGAAGTTTTTCAGATTTATGAAGTGGAGGAAACATGAGTCTACCAATCATGAGTAAGATCACCATCTCATTATTTCAGTTTAAATGCTGAGTTCCATTTTGATTTTAGTTTTCTTGCTCGGGGACGATCAAGTTTAAGCTTGGGGAGGTTGATGGCTCTAAAATATATCCATCTACGTCCATATTTAAACTTGATATTATTCATAATTTTGATGAAATATCTCTCTAAACCCTTCCACTAATGCCTAGTATTCAGAGGGGTATGCAATCTTTTCTTTTATATTTGTCCTGCAGAGAGAAAGTCGTTTGAAGATGGGAATTACTACATTAAAGTCAAAGATACGAGATTTCCAACAACTAGAAGAAACCAGGAGCCGTATAGCAGAGGACGCCGCTTTAACGACCAACTATACGACCGGAGCAAAAAATCTGGCCGTATAGCTTCGGTCGTATAGTTGGTGGCGCCACCGTTAGGTCAAACAGAACAACTTTCGTGAAGGGACCCCTATATAAAGAAGCCTCGGGCGACGAGAAAACAAGCCAGACCTCGCCAAAAAGTCTCTGCCACAGATCACCAGCCGCCTCCAGATCTCAAATCCCTTCTCCATCTCCATATCCATATTCCACCACTTAGAATAGTAGATCTCTTCTTCGATTGACGACATTTTAATACTATTGCTATCAATCTTATGATTTTCATTACAATGTTTGTGATTGTTGATCTGATCTCTATGTGTGAGTAATTCTCCTTGGGCTAAGGGTTTTGGCCTAGCCATGTAGCAATTGTGCATGTTATTTATCATAGATGGGACCGTGTATTAGTTTGTATGACATGATGATTATTGTATCCTCTCTTGCCTCAATCCAAGGAATTGTCAAGTACCCAAGAACCCGAGGGTTGATCCAGGTATAGGGAGTATGAGTAATGACTTATCTGCAGGTTGGGAACCCCAGTGACAGAATGGGTAGTACGGCTGCATGTGAAGGATTTACTTGGTATTAACGGTGACATCACTATGCATATCATTAGTTCTCTTTCTTCTATGGATGAGACTAGTAGGTTATTGCTATAAGCGGTTGCGGAGGCAATAACAATTATGGATGCACTGCCCACATATAATTTATCTTGCTCTAACAAGTACATGCATACTTTATTTCTATCTTTTATTCCCATCAGATGTTTTGCACAGCTACAGGTGAAACCGAACGCCCTAGGCCCTCTCTCTCCATCATCGACAACAACAAAAAGACGCAAGCTATTGGTCCGGTAAAAACACAAAAGGAATTCTAAAACTCCCAAAGGTCCGTTAAAGTAACTTCACTACGCATTCACTTTTCAAGGATTCAATAACCTAGGTCTACTAGGGAAAAAGGAGCTATGCTACATCCATAATCCAGATCGAAGGTACCATGCCTCTTTATTTCTTTATTACTTTATCGATACAGAGGAAGGGGTAATCCTCATTTCGAAAAAATGCATTAATACATTGTGAGGGTTAACACTTCCTGCAAAGTCATCTTGGTGCATAGTTTTTCCACTTGTGGTGTTACCACCCATAATGTTCTTTCCTTTAGCTTGTGTGGTCTTGGCCTTCTTCTTTGTGTTGTTCTTATTCTTGGCCTTGGACACATAGCCAATACCTCTTTTCTTATTATTTGACCTTTTCTTACTCAAGAGGTCATCAAGAGACTTGTTTCCTTCTGGGAAGGTGGCCTTTGCAAGATCCCCCTGTAACCTAGCATTTTATTCAAGAATGTTTGTAATACTAGAGGGAATGAAAATACTAGGTGAAGCAACATCAGGCAATTGAGTTTGAAGTTCTTCACGAGGCTTTGTGAGAGTCATGAGTTCACTTTCCAAGGCCTTGTGAGCCTTGTTGAGTTTCTCAAAATCCTTGGCAAGTTTGTCATGAACAACCACAAACTTAATCTTGTCCTTTTTAGCCTTTTAATACTTAGCAGTGGCATGATCATGTTCCTTAATAAGTTTAGCTACAATTTGACCATTTGCCTCATTGAGGCCTTCAAGTTTTTCTTCAAGAGACTCTCTAGTCTCTTGTTCTTCTTCTAAAGCATTAGTTAGAGCATCCATCTCAAGTAGGTACTCTCTCCCAAGTTTGCATCTCTCGTCAAGGAGCTCTTGTGTGTGAGCAAGTTGGCTCAAGAGATTTACAAAGTGCTTCTTGTGCCCCCTTGCAAGTTAGTCATATAAGCATCGAAAGCAACTAATTCCTCCTTCACCTCAAGAGCTATATCATCATTCAATTCATCATTGATAATATAGGTGGAGAGGGGATATGATGATACCTCCGATGCTCTTGCCATAAGGCAAGTGACATTCTTGTTGGATATGTTCTCATTTAGGGAATCGAAGAGGGAGAAGGTGGATGTAGAGGTAGTGGCAATGGCAGACACACCATTCATCGTTTCTTCTTCTTCCTCCTCCTCTTCATCATCAGAAGAGAATTTTTCATGTTGTATCAATGCAATGTCACCAGACTTCTTGTTGGTGGCATTCTTCTTGTTGAAAGGCTTCTTGGAGGGAGCCTTTGGATTTTTCTTCAATATGAGTGCACCACCATGGTCTTCTCTCTTCTCATATGTACATCCAACAACAAAGTGATAGCGGGCACCATAGTTGAAGAAAGTTCTCAATCTTGAACCATTTTCTTTTCTACCACTTAGGTTGCTTCTTCGTTGCATCTCCATCTTGGCCTAGGCGGGATCTTTCCAAAAGTTTCTCGCATAGAAGGCCATGTATTCTCCATGAGCAGCCTTGACATCTTTGGGGTGGATCATAGTAAGCACATCATCACTTCCTTCTTCTTCTTCATACTCCACAACATTGGCCTTCAACGTAAGATTAATACCACTGTTCATCCCAATGGCACGAGCCCGGACATCTTTGGCATTCTTGGCAGCAACCTTGAAGGCGGACATCTCTTGCATAACTTCATTGGAGGTCATGATATGGTAGTTGTGTATTCATTGGAGACTCTTCAAGTCAGTGGGCTCGAAGGGCATGAGCGCACTCACATACTTCCTCTTTATCCAAGCATCATCAATATGAGAGGCATCAACATTTCTAAAGGCCGTGGCAGTGGATTTGAGTCTTTGATACATGTCTTCATGATCCTCACTATCCTTCATATAGAAGCCTTCGGCTTCATTGCTCAATGCATCATATCTGTTCCTTCTCAATTCCGACATCCCAAGCTTCCTTGAAGTTCTCAATGTGGGGAAAGTCCTTTGGCCCCACCCCGAGTTGAATCATGTGCAAGGCGCTGGCATTGAGTTGACTATTGACCACTTCTCTTCTTGTCAAGTTGGTTGGATCCTCAATTTTGAGTCCTTCTTCAATAATGTTCCACAAGTCAATGCAAGAGCTGCGCACATGATATTTCATCAAAACTTGTAATTTAGCAGAATGTGAAGCTAACATAGGTGGGTCACCTCTATTATTTATATGGGGACGAGGGATCGATGGGTTGGGAGAGTACCATCCGAGAACTGCATGGTGCTCTTCCTTCCCATCAGCCTTTTTGGTGGAGGAGTTAGTTCCAATGTGTTTATCCCCCACTACTTCACCTGTTGGCTTAGCCAAATCTTTTTCCTTAGGGTTAAAAGGTGTTTCCTCTTGAGAGGGAGGTGGTGAGGCTATATTTTCCATAACAAGTTTCTCAACTAGTTGACGCAACTGTTGGATTTCGTTGCCCAAGTTAGAGGTCAAGCTTGTTTCCAACTTCTTGAGATCTACCATGGTCACTAAAGTGCTATCCTCACCCTCTCCATCTCCCTCCGGGTTACCCATACAATCTTAGGCGGTTAAGCCCAAACAAAGAGCCGGGGATCTGATACCAATTTAAAGGATCATATGGGAACCTAGAGGGGGTGAATAGGTGCTACTTCAAATTTTACTCTTTTTCAATTTAGGGTTTGACACAAAAGGTAAATTATCTAGATATGCAACTAAGGTGAATTTACCTAGATGTCACACTAGCACAACTAACTAAGCAAGAACAAGATACAAGTAAGGTGCAGTAAAGGATAGAAGTAACAGAAATGAAGCACGCAGAGACACAAGGATTATTTCCCATAGTTCCTTCCTTTTGAGGGGAAGTACGTATGTGTTTGGAGAGGGGGTGGTATCAAACCACCAACGCCATGAGAGGCCTCCCTTATTCTCCCGTGAACCTCATCCTAAAGGGATCGATTCACACTTCCACTATATCGGAAACCTTCAAGGTGGTAGCCGGCACCCTTACAGCAAGTTTGAGGCACACATCCAAAACTTAATTGGAGGCTCCCGAATCCAAGCAAGATGCCACAACAATCAAAGAAAAGCTTGTAAGAACCAAATCAAGGCTTAGGGTTTCTAATGAAACTAGAAACCCTAGAGCAAGGGGCCCTCAAGTGAATGAGGGGGAAATGAGAATCTCTCTTGGTGAAGCTGTAGATCGAGGCCTCCTCCTTCGATCCAGCAAAGATCAGCGACTTTGGATGGTTGGATGGGGAGATCCAGTTGATTTGGTGGCTCTAATGGTAGTGTTCTTATTTTCTGGGACGAGCAGCTTGAGGTAGGGGATGAAGTCCCCTATTTATAGCCCCACTGATTTCAGACCATTTTCTGTCCGTTGGGGAGTTTCCACACTGGAAACTCCTATCTGCACACCGGAGACTCCGGTCTACATCGGAGATTCTGGCCCGTGTCCGGTCCATCTCTAGACCACCTATCAGAATGTCTAGGGCCAGGTCTTGATGCTCCCTCTGGAGATTTGGCAGGAACACCAAACTGACCACATCAGAGACTCCAATCTATTCACACCAGAAACTCTGGTCTGTTAGAGTACACCGGAGATTCTGGAAAAATCCGGCCCATCTCCAGACCACTAGTTAGAGTGTCCCTAGGATTCAACTTTGATCCATGCCGAAGATTTGTGAAAAAACTCCGGACCACACCGGAGTTTCCGGTCTTTGCACACCGGAAACTTCGGTCTAGATTCTCTAGAAAACTTCTGTTTTAGCCAGGAATTCTTTCCTTGCACTACAGACTTTTCTATTTTTAGTGGAATGAAATGGCAACATTAGCACACTGTAAAATGATCCACAAGTTGTAAACGAACACCAAAACTGATTAAGACAATAAATGTCATTTCAACAACCCAATCTGGACATACAATGGCTTCAAAAACCTTTTTAGGTTCCACCATAGGTATATGAGCTTGATGATCATTGAATATTGCTAGCTCCCTTCTTGTGGACACCCTTCTTCTTAGGTCGCCTACAACTTTATCAAGTGTATGCCCTCTTAGTTCGAGATTTCTTTCAGCATGAGCTTTGCGACGAATTTCAATCTCCTTGTTGTTTCTTGGAGGGATTCCTTCATCATTAGAGTCTTCGTCTTGACCACTAGATTGACCTTGATCAACAATTTGTTCAGCACGGACAGGTGATGGAGAATCTTGCCCTTGATCTTGATTAGCAGCTATAACAGGAGGCTGTTGTACTGAATTCTCAGGGCTAGATAATCCGGCCTAGGATTTTCTTCTTCTTCCTAAGCTTCCTGGTCATTTCTGGCATGTGATGGCTTTGGGCCAGATAATCAGGCCTCAAGCAGAAAATCTGTCTTGGGGCTTCCAGTTTCTTCAGTTGATTGATGAACTCTAGGAGGTTGTTGTGTTGGTGCAGTAGTTTCTCCATCAGGTGGAGCTTGTTGATGTTGTGAGAATGAGGGCTCTACTTGAGTAGAGCATTGTCCTTTTCGATCCACCACAAGGGGTTCCTCAATGGGGTGGAAAAATCCCACACCCATTCTTCGTATGGCATATTGGGGTATTTCAACGTCTACATCACAAACATTAACTTGCCCAACATGGGAGCCATCATTTTCCTCGAACACTACACTACAAGATTCTACAACAATTCCGGAGAGCTTATTGTAGACTCTATAAGTGTGGGATTTGGCACCATAACCAACAAAAATACGTTCTATAGCCTTAGACTTAAATTTAGATAAACAAACTCATTTAATGAGAAAGAAACACTTACAACCAAACACCCGGAAGTATGAAATGTTGGGCTTGTTACCGATAAGTATATCATCGGGGGTCTTGTCCAAGATTTTGCAGAGGTACAGCCGGTTTGATGAGTGACATGCGGTGGATATAGCTTCAGCCCAGAAGTTGTATGGTGACTTGAATTCAGCCAACATAGACCTTGCCATGTCCATTAAGGTCCGGTTTTTCCTCTCGGCTACACCATTTTGTTGAGGGGTGTTCGCAACGGAATATTGGTGTCTTATCCCCTCTTCACTTAGGAATTCATTCAA
The DNA here is from genome assembly GCA_910589775.1 of Avena eriantha. Lineage (NCBI taxonomy): Eukaryota > Viridiplantae > Streptophyta > Magnoliopsida > Poales > Poaceae > Avena > Avena eriantha. The sequence continues at coordinate 67,741,976 of OU342743.1, read as the reverse complement.
AGTGTAGTTCTTGAACTCGGAGCCGTTATCGCTTCTAATTGCCAATATAGGGACATTGTGTTGATGTTGAACCTCGTTGGCAAAGTCGATGACCGTTTATTGAGTCTCAATTTTCTGCTTGAAGAAGTAGACCCATGTATACCTTGAGTAATCATCGACAATGACGAGACAATATTTCTTCCTGTCGAGGCTTGCATGCGATGGAGGACCAAAGAGATCCACATGTAGGATCTCCAAAATTCTCTTGATGAAATAATCGTCTTCCTTCGATGGGGAGAGTCATGCATCTTTCCTTCAACACAAGCCTTGCAAACACGATCTTTGGCAAAGGTAACATTTTATTTTAGTCCAAGAATGTGGCCACCCTTGTGAAGACTTTGCAAAGTTCTCATATTGACGTGGGCTAGACGGCGATGCCATAACCAACCCGTGTCGGCCTTTCCGAATAGACACATTGGTCCCGCTGTGGTTTTCCCTGAAAAGTCCACGACATACAGGTCATTTTCGACGTATCCAACAAAAGTGACCTTTAGAGACTTGCTCCACAAGAGTACCACTAAATCGTCATCAATGAAAACTGCAAAGCCCATCTTACCAAGGGCACGAACAGAAAGTAAATTGTAACCAAGGGTCTCAACAAGCATGACATCCACGAGTGACATATCGTGAGCAATCACAACCTTGCCAAGACCCAATACCTTAGACTCCAATTTATCTCCTTAGGAGACGGTTATTTGATCATGATTAGGCCCTCATCTCCGTGATGATCTCCTTGCTTCCGGTCATATGACTTGTGCAACCACAATCAAGCACCCGTTTAGATCCACCAGAAGCATAACCCTACAAGAATATTATTTTTTGGTTTTAGGTACCCATTTTTCAATGGGTCCTCTCATGTTAGTAACAAGGGTCTTTGGAACCCAAATAGACCAAGCAATATAATTATCAAAAGGACCAACATAGACATCACCATAATAATCACAAAATAACTCATAATGATGATTGTTAGACCCTACAAAACCAATATAATCAGTTTTGTCCTTCATGATGTTATTTTCAACGGTGCTTATCTTTGCTTGAGCATTCTTGGCCTTCTTGTTGTTGTTGTTCTTCTTGGTCTTGGGGACATAGCCAAGTCCCTCTTTTCCATTATTCGTCCTTTGCTTACTAAGTACCTTATCTAGAACTTCCTTACCTTTGGGTAGAGGTGCCTTGGCAAGCTCATCTTTCAACCTAGCATTTTCTTAAAGAACTTCTTCATGTCCACATGTTGGTGCAGAAGTGCTAGGAACATCATACTTGTTCAATCGAGTTTGGAGCTGATCACGAGACTCACTGAGAATAAAGTATTCACTCTCCAATGCCATGTGAGGAATGTCAAGTTTCTCTAATTTCTCGGAGAGTCTAGCATGAGCAGACCCAAATTCAATCTTTTCCTTCTTTAATTTCTTTGCCTTAGCAATGGCATTATCATGTTCCCTTACAAGATTGGCCACAACCTCGTCATGTGACTCCTCAACTGACTCAAGTCTCTCCTCTAGAGAGACTCGAATCTCTTCTTCTTCTAGAGCATTCTTCAAGGATGCAATTTCCATTGCATCCTCTTTTTCAATTCTGCCCCTTTCCTCGAGGAGCTCTTTGGAGTGAACAAGTTGACCCATAAGAGCCTCGAAATGCATTATGTGCTCACCTTGCAAGTTAGTGATAAAATAATCAAAGCAATAACTTCTTCCTTAACTTTAAGACCAGTGTGATCATCCATATCAACATTCATATTAGTCTTAGGAAAGGAAGTGATAGAAGGTGAGACATCGGAACCTCTTGACATAAGGCAAGTGACGTTCTTGTTGATGACATTATCATTGGGAGAGTCGAAGAGAGACGTAGGTGTAGATGTGGTGGCTATGGCAGCCACCTCTCGTGAGCTATCATCATCCTCTTCGTCTTCACTTGCGGATGAGTACTCCTCTTGTGCTACCAAAACAATCTTCGGTTGATTCTTGTAAGGAGCATTTTTCTTGACAAATGGCTTCTCACGGGGTGCCTTTGACCTTCTCTTGAGAATGAGCCTGCCCCCATTATCTTCTCTACTTTGATAGGGACACTCATCTACAAACTGCGAACGGTCTCCACAATTTTAACAATTTCTCAGCTTTGGGCCATTTTCCTTTTGTCCATTTGACCCATTCTTGCGCTCAAGTTCAGATTTTGCTTTGGCTAGGTCCTTCCAAAAAATTCTTGCATAGAACGCCATGTACTCACCATGAGCACACTTGACCTCCTCGGGACAGCTCATGGAGACAATGTCAAAGCCCCTATCATCTTCATCTTGCTCAATGACATTGGCCTTCAATGCAACGTTCACGCCTTTTGCATTCCAATTGCTCGGGTACGAGCACATTTGGCATTCTTCACCGCAACTTTGAATGCAGCCATTTCTTGCATGACTTTGTTGGAAGTCATTTGGTGATAGTTGTGTATACCTTGTAATCTCTTCAAATCAGTGGGCTCAAATGGGATATGAGAGCACTCACATACTTCCTCTTGATCCACGCATCATCAACATGTGTGGCACCATGCTTTCTAAATGGTGTGGCAATGCCTTTGAGCCTTCTATACATGTATTTGTGGTCCTCACCATCCAACATATAGAACCCTTTGGCTTCATTGCTTAGAGCATCAGACCTATTTCTTGTCATGCTCTCATTTCCAATGAATAGGTCAATGAGTGCATCCCAAGCTTCCTTAGGGGTGTTGAAGTGTTCAATGTGTGGCGTATCCTTGGGACCCACACCAAGATAAATCATGTGTAGAGCGGTTGCGTTGAGTTGGCTATCAACAAATTCTCTTCTTGTCAAGTTGTTGGGATCTCCAATGTGGAGGCCATCTTCAATGATCGTCCATAGCTCAATGGACGAACTGCACACATGAGATTTCATTAATAATTTCCATTGATTAAAAGAAGATGCAGTAAGCTTGGGTGGATCACCCCTATTATTCATATGAGGGTGAGTGATTGGTGGATCGGGTGAATATAAATGAGAGACCTCACTACAGTCCTCCTTACCAATTCCCTTTTTCGAGCAGGAGCCATTATTTTTATCTTCACTTTCCAACTTTTCTTTAGAGTTAGCCTTGGCTTTGTCCTTAGAAATAGGAGTTGAAGCCCTACTAGTAGATGGAGGAATAACCGTGGGTGGCAAGAGATGCACTATCATTTCATGCATATCTTGCATTTGAGTCTCCATGGTTTTCACCAAGGTTGTTTCCAACAACTTGAGATCATCCATGGTGACCTTGTCCACGGCCTCAGTAACATCTCTCTTAGTACCCATACTCTCTTAGGCGGTAAAGCCCGAATAAAGAGCTGAGGTTTTGATATCGATTGAAATGGATCGTATGGGCACCTAGAGGGGGTGAATAGGTGCTACTCCAAATTTTAATTCTTTTTCAATTTTAGGATTGACACAAAGGTAAATTCTCTAGATATGCAACTATAGAAAATTTCCCTATATGCAAACCTAACTACTAAGCGAGTAAAAGCGAGGAACAAGGTAACCGTAGTGGAGCATGCGGAGACACAAGATTTGTTTGACCGCAGTTCCTTCCTTTTTAGGGGAAGTACGTCGGCGTTGGAGGGGTGGGCGGTACTGACCACCACGCTACAACAGGCCTCACCCTGTTCTCCGATGGATCTTGCCACCAAAGGCCTGATCCACCTTTCCACTATTGGTACCCTTCAAGGCGGGAATCGGTGCCTTTACAACACTAGCAGGGCACACAACCACAACTGAATTGGAGGCTCCTGTGATGACAACAAGCTCCCATAAGAACGAGTATTATCAACAACCGAAAATGAGATCTAGATATTTGCAAGAAATACTAGATCAAGAATCCTCCAAGTTAATGGAGGGGAAGTGAAGCACTCTATTGGTGTTGATGAAGATCGAATCCTCCTCCTTCGATTCCCCAAAGATCGGAGCCTTTTGGTGGATGAAGATGGAGATCTCGGTTTGAACTTGAAGAACAATACTACACTTTTTCATATGAATCAAGAGGTCTGCCAGGAGGAGCAATTGTGGTATTTATACCCCTGCCGAAACACAACCGTTGGATAATTTAGGGCCGGATTATTCGGCCCAAGTGGGGGACGGATTATCCGGCCAGGGCAAAACTCCTCCCCGGAATCGGATTTTCCGGGGAAAATCCGCCCCCATACCGTGTGACACGCCTTGGCTCCCTTTGCAAAAATTCCTAGGGCAGATTATCCGGCCCCCTTGAGGGGCGGATATCCGACCCGGGCAAAAACTCCGGCACTGGCCAGACAATCCGAGGGAAAGTACGCCCCCCATACTATGTGACGCACCTTGTCCACCTTGTCAATCGAGCCAGGGTGGATAATCCGGCCTTGACAGGGGCGGATAATCTGCCCCCTAAAAGTCTGTTTTGGCTGCTTTTTGTTTGGGCAATTATCTACAACTCTCAACACACAGTAAATTTTCCTTGGTATTGTTATCTAACACATAAAACACTATAGATCATGACATGTTCTTTCAACGACAACTTGGGAAGTCCTAGGACAAGAGGATGGTAGGGTTAGATATCACATGAAAAGGGGAACTCGAGGATACAGAGAGAGAGGATGGGGAGGGTATAGGACGAGGGAGACCTTGCTCATAACCCTTCAGAACCATGAAGATTCTCCTCTTCTCCTGGTTACTAGAGAGGAAGGGGCTCCTGGGTTTTTGGAGGTGGTAGGGTGAGGTGAGGGAGTAGAATGGTGGCGTAGGAGCGGGTCGGGGTAGCCCGTGGTATTAAATATCCAGGAGTGTTGTCCACGGTGTTCTAGGTCCATTTGGATAAGGGAGAGGGTTACTGGGCACGGGTTTGTGGATGGAGGTGGTGTAGAGGGTGGTCGGGGTACCGAGGAGGGGCAGTGTCTCTGCCTCAAGAGCCCTTGATTCTCTCCTCATTCACCTCGGGTGAAAATAAGAAAGAGGGAAGGGAGAGAGTGATAGGGTGATCTAAGACACGTGCTAGGGTGGTAGATGGGTGGAGTGAGTCCCAGAGCTCACCAAGGTACTGGGTGGAGGGGTGGTGGCTGCTGGTGGTGAAAAACTTTGCTAGCTATGATTTAATGGCATGCATCACTCCTCTCCCTTCCTACAAGCACATAAGACAAATGTGAATAGTTCTTCTATAGGGCACGACTAGAGGGGAGGTAGGGTGCCGAAGTGGTCAATGAAGTGGGCATGGGTGTTGGAGGGAGTTTAGAATAGATAGAGTTGTCATATTTCAAATCTAACAAAAGTAGGGATCATGTTCAAAACCCAAAATTTTGAACTAGACAAGATGGGAATAAGGGAACCATTAGATGGGTAGGGTTATACCGCCCCTCTGGAATTCTTTTGAGATACTTAGATCCTTTTTGTATCTAAAATTCAAAAGGTTTTACTGAATTCATTTGATATTTTGTATTGGCCAAGATGGTTTTTTGGTGTGAGATGGTCTCAAATACCATGTCACACATTGGGAAATTTTCCAAAGATTTATTGAGGAACAAAAGTATTTAAAACATTTATTTTACCATTTCTGCCATTTAAGAAAATAGGTAAAAAGAAATAGTAAAACTCTTCAAAAATATATTTATTTTTGAAGTGGGAATATAGGGAACAATATATAGGCCTCAAATGTGTCTAAAGTTGAAAAGGAGTTTTGTAAAAAAACAAACTTTCTTTAATAAGAGGAGTTTTGAAGTTCTTGTAAAAGAAGAGAAATAACTTGTTTTGGGCCAAAATAATTATGGAAAAACATTTATTAAAATTTTATCTCCAAGGTAGATGATGTCCACATAGTGTAACTATCATTTGCAACCTTTGATTTTTAAAATCAAACTTGAATTTTGAAGAAAACAAGAAATAAAGTAGGAAAAAGGATCTTGGGCCAGAATATTTTTATACCACCAAAACCTTGTTGGATTAAGGATCTCGGAGCTCCCCATAGGTCATGGGTTTGATGTGTAGATAGACCAAGTGGTGTAGATAATCATGGTATAGAGGGATGACCTAGATCATGATTTAGTGCTCCTAGGATTGATGCCAAACTTTGTTGAAAATAAGGGTGTCAAAGTAGATTATTATTTTGCCTCCAAAACCATGAGGGTTTAAGAAGTTCAGGGTTACAATTGAAACAAAGGAAGTGTGAGTTGATAGAACATGTTTATTAGATCACAACCATGCCAAGAGTTGGCCAGGAAAGGTTAAGGTGGAGTTGTAAAATTCTGCCAAAGTAAGCATTTTTTATAAGATTGGTACCAGCAGGTTATTTTCTTGCCTATAAAACCATCAAGAACAAGTGGGTTCAAGAATGATTTAACCAAAGGTGGGAGTGGGAGTTGGAAGTACTTATGATGGTTTACAATATGGTTCAAGTACATTTCCAAAAATTCACAAGGGTTAATAAAGGTAGAGATTCAAAGATGGAGTGTTGATAACATATTTTAGACTTAAGTTAAATTTGACAGAATTGGGGGTTTTGCATAGGGTACAAGATTTAATATTTTTAGGGGTTGCAAGGTTCCAAACTCATCATCAAATGGATGATGTTGAAGAGTAGGTTAGTTAGAGGGGATCCATTGCTTGAATTTGTCTTCACTACCTTGGGGACCTCAAAAGAGAAGTGACTCAGAATTGTGTCTGATAAGGAAAACCAGGGTTCATTATAGTGACTATGGATCAAGAAAAGCTTGGGGAAAACTTGGTTAGTGGATTTCTTGATCAAGGGGGAAATATGGGGGATGGTAAAGCACATCACAGGGATGATGGTAGAGTAAGATATATGGCCTTAGATCAGGGGTTCAGGGTTTTAAATAACTTCCCAAAAAGGGGTCCTGATAATAGGGAGATTGTCTTCCTACTAGGGTTTGATGATTTCTCCTTAGAGGTTTTTGAGGTTGCTAATGCTGCTTTGGTTCAGTTATTAGAGGTTGAGTTCCTAGAGTAGCTCATACTACTTCCTAGTCAAGCAAGTTCAGGCAATCTAATTTAAGACAGCAGATCAAGGCAATTCATACCAAGCATTTCAACAAAACTACTACACAAGCACCAACAAGGTAGGGCAATCAATACACAACCGTCGCACACCTAAACAAGAAAAAGGTTTTATCCCCCTAATTTTTGCACTTTGGACACTTAATCAGGATTACTGAAAGTGGGGTGTTACAAACCTTCCCATCTTAAAAGAATCTCGTCCCGAGATTCTGGATTATGGGGCTAGGGGTCTCTAGTGGACTAGCTTATGTTGAGATTCATCTTCGGATGTGATTACTCTGTCAGTAGATTGAACCTCATTCTTCTGGATGCACGGCGAATTGAGAAAGTTTTAGACCTGGTTGCGATGGTTGATCTTCTTCTCTTATCGGTCTCGATATGTCTAGGCCTTACGCTGGGCTAGCGACCTCTAGTTGGAATCATGCTGTCGTTTCTATAAGGATCCTAGACACTTCTTTATGGGCTTATCACATCCTAACAATGAATTAGGGGTCGAAAACTCATCAGATTGCTTCTAACGGATGGTTACTCTATTTTTGTGGGAAAGACCCTTAGGGTTACACTAAGGTAGCTCGGAGATGACGCGATCCTTCCTTCTTGGAGTCGTATTAGGATGTTAGATGAATATCGCAAACCTTTCGTCCAGAGCCGAATTCTTTAGATGACATCGTACGTTCTATGTCTTAGGAGGCTCATATACTACGTTTAGGTGTAAGCAGCATATCGGAGTAGTTGAATCATGGAGCTTCTAACGGGTTAAATCTGAGGGGGTTAGTGAGTCGACGGTTCTCCTTGTTGATCTTTAGCTGAAATAGTTTGGGAGTGGCTTCGTAAATCCTTCTGATATCTTGACTTTTCAAGTTGCTTCATGTGGGAGGTAATCTTGCCGATTTCACGTATTTTTGTCTTCTGAGCTTCTCGGGTACAGGAAGGGTTGAGTAGACGTCCATTCTTGTTGACGAGGTCAACTTCTGTTAGTTTCGCAACTGATGGCTCGAAAGTGTGCAGGAGAACTTGAATTTTGAGTGGGAAGATGCAGCTGATGGCTCGAAAGTGTGCAGGAGAACTTGTGTCTCACCATCATTATTTTTGTTGAAGGCATTGTTAAGAGATTGGTTCTTCTCTAGGATGAAAACCCATGATTTGACCTTGCCGGTTAGGCCGGACGATGGCGGTGCTTGTGCACGTTTATCTTTCTCTTGGCGTCATTTTAAGAAGCTTTTTATAAATCGAGGTGTTGTCAACATTGATGGTGCTATAACTGTTAAGAGTCTCTGACTACTTTGTTTTGTTTTCTTCTTCCTTTATTTTTTGGTCGTGTGTATCCTTGTTGTTTAGATGCAACCATGTAGTTTAAGAAAAACTTTGATCATCAGTTTGTTAACAAAATATGAGATATATGACCAAAAAATTATACCATTGGAAAAGTTTTTCTTAAACTATTGTATATGTCTTTATTACATGGAACACCCAAAATGTTCTTTTCCCATGAAAACTTGTGTACGAACATATAATAACCAGATGTACATGCAGATATATTATTCTGAATTTTTTTGATAGTTTAAAATGTGTTTTCACATGATGGGTTCATTTGCACCCCTAGCCGAATTGGATTTCCGCCATTATAAAAAAAGTGGGGTTAATCTCATTGTCAAAACCTGGGCTGTAACCTTCCCGCAAAAAAAAAAAAAAAAAAACTGGCTGTAGTGTAATTGTGTAACTATATTTAGAGGAACAAACGGCACCGGTGATTTGAAGTTGTTTGTCTGACAAACATCATGCAGACTGTCGGTGTCGGAGCCTAGAGAACACTTGTGATTTGTTACTTGTTAGCTCGTGGCATTATTAACAATTAAAACCGCATTCGGCGATAGTAGTAGATCATGAGAAGTTACATGAGAGAAAAGAGGAAGAAACAAGACTAGCGTTCCATTACACGGTTCTCGCGCGCGTGAAAGTCACATACTACTCCGGTTACATACATACTGCTACATGCTCTTCCGACATCCTGATTCCGATGGATCGACCCACCACCCGGTGACTGTCTAGATGGCGAACCACCTGTCCCGGAAGTTGGACTGGTAGGAGACCATGACGAGGAGGAGCACGAGCAGGAGGCCGACGCCCCACGGCGACCCCCCGGCGCGGTGGATGGAGTCCCTCTCTGGCATGGACATGGACATCAGCTGGTCGACGTGCCGCCCATGCCCGTCGCCATTATCGCCGCCCGACAGCAGGCGCACGGCGAGGAGCAGCGCGAGCGGCGACACCATGAGCAGGAGGCGACCCTGGTCGGCGAATGTCTCCGCCACCGACTCGTAGCTCATGTACCAGGAGAAGGCGAGGAAGACGGAGAGCACCAGCAGGAAGAAGCAGAGGTGCAGCGGCAGCTCCGGCGCCTGCAGGTGGCCCGGCGACGTCGTGGAGGACGAGCCGCCGTTGCCGTACGAGTTCCCCATGTCGGTCGGTCGATCGCTGGCCTCGCGTGACGGTACTAGTGTTTGTTGATCGAGGGTGGATCGATGTGCAGGTGGTCTTTTGAGAGAAGCGGAAATCGCGTTGGGATTATTTGAAGGTACTCGCAGTGGTGAGCTAGAGGCTCGAGCGGTCAGCTTATTTATAGATGAAGTGGAGAGGACACGTGGCGAGCGTATCGGCCAATGAGAGCAGCCGCCCCCGCACGGAGCACGTTCGTCTCGGGCTGACACGGCATGTCGGCACCGCACATGGGGCCGGCTCCGCGAGGGGAGGACGAGGAAGAAAGCACGGTCGAACGCTTTGCTTAGCCCGAGCCCGGCGCGTCGTTGCTAAGTAAAGCGCGCCCGTCCCACCGGCCGGGCAGCGAGAGGGGCCGGGCAAGGCGTGCGTTGCGGGCCCGAGGGCGCGCTGGCCGGTCCGTCCACTGGATCTGATCATCATCTGATAGGAGTAGCATTTTTTATCTGAGGCGATGTTCCCTTGAGGTCGAGCAAGATCTGCAGCGCCAGCGCCGTTCAAGGTTTAAGTAAAACCCGTTGTTAAGTGGAGACGACACGGCAGGAGTGTCCGGTAGTGTACCGTGTCACTGGCCGCGGCAAAAGATTACAAGATCTAGGACAGTCACAGCACGTACGGATGCGTGGAGACCGACCAGACCAGTGCTCTCTACACTACACTGGTCCCTGGGTCATCTCACGTGCGGCATGTCATCTCATCTCATCTCGTCCAGTTGCGCGTCTCATTGTTCGGGCGTGATCAGATCGAGATCGAGTGGGCGGAGCAAAGCTTTGCTTCTGGCTTGTGCTGCCCTGCTCCTGCTCGTTTCAACGAGGGAAAAAAACTGATCGGAGATAGAGAGCAGGCCATCTCCTTGATAGTGAAAACAAGCCCACCCACAGCCACAGGCGTACGCCAATGGACCATATACGACTGGGCCAACCCTCACTTATCCACGACTAGATCATGAACCGTGTAGAGCAACCAGGCCATGATTTCGGTACTGGCCCGCGTCAACTCATGGGCCGAGAAAATGTCAAAGCAGTGTTGAAAAACCGAACTACTTTTCCATTTCAAAACCCCTAAAAACTTTTTATTCGTAAAACACGGGGCAAAACGTACATAGGCTGACACAAGCACGCCACACCCCGTCTAAGCAAAAAAAAAAAAAGCAAACTACTTCCTCCTGTCCATGTCGCTTTTTGATAAGTTGGAGAAAGTAGCATGCAACCATACTCACATAGCCACACGTAGCAACAAAGTTACACGAAATTTCAATCACAAACCATCAAGATTGACAGCAGTAAACTCATCAGCAGAGCCTCGTCTCGAACGGTTCATTGTTTATTAGCAAAAGATAATCCAATTTTTTTGCGAAAAATTTACCGATCTGTTAATTATCATCAACAACAGTATAAAAAACACAAAAAATAATAAAAATTACAAATTAGATCTTTGGACCACCTAGTAAACGACTACTGACACTAGCACGAGCCGAAGGGACGCCGCGCTCCTCGCTCCTCCATCACTTGGGTCCGGCAAAGCTTCTCGTAGTAGAGTTTGTCATAGTAAACATACGTAAAGTCGTCGTGCTAAGGTCTCAAAGGATCGCCAATGATGACAACAGTATATTGGAAGAGACTAGCCTAAAATCTGACCAACGGCCATGAAAAACAACCGGATGACGGGAGATCCACCGGACACACGACTTTGCGCGCACTCGGCCGGTGCTAGATGTATCACGGAAGCGAGGATAGGGAGGAGATGACCTTATTCTGGGTTGAGATGTAACTGCCGCCTCACCATCCCAAAGAAGAAACTGAAAACAGCATAAATAAAGAACGAAAACCCACCCGCCGACAAGGGCACGTGGTCCGCCACATCTCTAAGGCCCCAAAGCAACCGGAGACGGAGCGGACCGTCGTCATCACCGTCGATGTGGACGAAACCCTAGATGGGTTCTAGAGTCGCCTCACCATCGAATCTTCTTGTCCTCCGGTACTTACAAAAGATAAAGGTAATCCAACTTGATGAGGAATACCATGTCAAACATGAGATTTTATCATTGATAAAGGGCCGAGGAGGAAATTCACATTCACTAGCTAGCGACCCAACCTATGGCTGATTCTCAAAATGCATTTTTTAAATAAAATTACAACATAGCCGTACGGGAACATGTATATTGCACATCCACTAAATAAAGTTTCTAAAGAAATAAGTATTATCACATCTTAAGTGGCAACATTTATGTTTGGAGTCTTTTTGCCGCGATTCTGTCAAGGTTATGAAATAATCCATGTATGTAAGAACATATAATGTGCATTGCAAGAACATATAAGAAAATATGATATAATGTGAACCATACAAAAATAGACTAACTTATGTCATGTGCTTGCTATTTAACACCATCACTATTCATGTGAATCTTATCATTTTTTGTCTAGGTCACTATAATGTGGTCATATTTTGGGAAGATTTTTTGGACGTGCACGTGATATAGTTAGTAATTATCACTATAGTAGTGGTAATTTTCGTCGGGCCATTTGCGGCAATGTGCGTCTGTTTCGGAGTAGAATGGGAGGTCGTACACCGTGATATTTTCCAACAACAACGCAGCTAACACCAAGGTTTACAAAAAAAAACCTCCCGGGTCACTGCGTGTGGCGACTCCGGAGGGTCCAAAAACCCTAGGCCCAGCCGCCGCCACCGGCCAATCTCCGGCCGCTACCGTCGCGGTGCCGGCGGAGGCGGCCTCGCCCTGGCTGCCGAAGGCGAGGGTGCTATCTCTGTGTGCCTCATCGGGCTCCTGCGCACGGGAGGTCGGCTATTGGGCGAGCGGCGGCCACGGCGGTGGGACGGCAGCGCCTTCTCCGAAGGGGTGGTGGCTCGCAGCAACGCATGGTGGGGAGGCGCGGAGGAGGACGGAGATGGCTACAGAGATGGGCGGGGGCGGAGGCTGCCCTCCTGGCCTGATTTATGGATCGGATCTAGGCTCGTTTCGATCGTCGGGAGCCAGCCGGCGGTGTGGGGACTGATGTGCTGGTTTGGCCTGAATAAAGGTGGTTGTCCTTGGATTTCCCTCTCTCTATGATGAAGAACTACATGTCGCCAGTCATCATTGATCTTTGGTGGACTACCAAGTTTCGGAAGACTCCGTCGGTGAATTCCAAGTGGACGATATGCCTGGAGTTCACCGCTGCGGACGGTGTTTCGGTCACGCGCAACCATGTTTTTTGCTGGCCATTTGGTTTCAGAGGTGGCGTTGTGAAGCTCTACAATCTGTTGCCATTATGGGACATATGGGACATATGGTTCCAATGTGAAGTCAGACGCGAAGAATGGCACAGAAGCCGGGAACTGATGACGGGCAATGGAAGTTTGAGTCCTAGGGATATAGGGTTTCTGGCTTGTTGTTTTGTGATTTGGAGTAGCAGAATTGGCAAGCGGGGGGCGACAACACATGAGGAATTCAGTGTCTAATCCTGCAGGGTGAAAACCCAAGGTCTAGCCTTAACTGGTTGTGCCTGGCAATGACCTTGTTGAAGGCATTATTTTGTGTGTGCGGACTTTCTCCAGGGTGAAAACCTATGGTCTTTGATCAGGGCGACGATGGAGCTTGAGAGTTGTTCCCTTCTTGGAGGCATCATTTTTGGAGTTGTTGGATTTCTGGTGCTGTTCTGGTGGTGTTTTGTCCGCTGTTTCAAGGATCGGGTCACAGTAGCGGGACTTTTCTTTTTTGTAATTCTTCTTTCTTTTGTTGGTTGTGTGCATCTGTAATTCCAATAGGGTATTGCGTTGTTGCAGAGGCTGAGTGTAATTGGTATCTCATGATATTAATATATGCTCCTTTCCAAAAAAAACACAGCTCACAGGCGAATGTCTCCACTTGGGATTCAAACGACGGGCCACTCATTCTGAACATCGAATAAGTGTGAGCTCCAGTATTTGGGAGCGATGGAGTTTGAACTCCTCGGGCGCGCCTGTGGGCTCCACTCCGCCGCGTGACGCTGCCGCCGCGCTGCGCCGCCGATGCAGCCTTCCGCCACTGCCGGCCCCATCTCCTTCCCCTTCCTCGGCCCTGCCCACTTTCGTCATGCCGACATGGCTGGCACGCGACCACGCCTCGCCGGTCCGCTGGAACACTAAGGCCACCTCCATATTCCCGGGCTATAGCAAGGCACCCGTGCCGGCGGTGGTTCTGCTCTGGTTGGAGGCGAGGCGCCTCGTCCTCCTCAACGCCGCCGCCATGGTGATCGACGCCCACCTCCTTGCTCGCGGAGAGCTGCTCCGAGAGGGCAACTCCATCATGTTCCCCGTCCACTGCGTCTGCCTCGAACCCTAGGTGAGGCCTAACCCTGGTTGTTCTTCTCGCAGGTCTCCACCTCCCAGGAAGCGGCCTTTGCCGGGGATGCCGACACTGTCGGAGCTTCAACCCCTGTCGCAGGAGGTGGTGGCGGCCATGGCTAACCTGGAGGGGTGCCGGTGGGAAGATGTCGAGGACAAGGACTCCGAGGGGGACGTGCTAGTGCCCGGACCCTCGTCATCGGTTCCATCGAGCTGGACCCTGCCCATGCCAAAGTGCGGCATCGCGACACCTCACTGTCTCTCTGCCCTGCGTCGGCCATCGCTGGGGGATTTTATCTCCGCGGCACGGCCGGTGCAGGGTGGGAGACGGCGGAGCTCGCCCACGGCGGCCGAGGGTCCGGGGCCGCATTCTGTGCACTAGAGCTCACCGACGGCACCCCTGGGATTCGGGGTAGACGGATCTCGCCGCGTGGACCGGCCCCTGCGGGGTTGGTGAGCCTCAGGCAGGCCCAGCCTGCTAGAGGCTCTCTTTCGGCTGCTGGGTCGCGACCCGTAGTGACCGTCTCGGCCATGCCTGGGGGACCCTTGGGGTTTGGCCCGCAAGTCGTCGCACCCGCTCACTCCTCCCCTGCCCCGACTCCACCCGCCTCTAGTCCACCACCACCGCCCTGCTGCCGCCGCTGTCGGAGCACCTACCACCGCCGTGCTCATACAAGGCGGCCCTTATGGCGCCAAAATGCCCGCAAAGCTCCCCCCGCCACTAGGGAGCTGTCGCCACGTAGGCGGGGCCTCTCTCCCCGCCGTAGATCACCTCCACCCCGCTAGAGCTAGCTGCCTCGCGGCTAGGACGGCCATCCCCAGCGGTCCCCGCACCTCCATGACCTTGCTCGTGGTCTGTCCTTGGTGGATCGGTGCCAAGTCCGGTGCTCTCCACCTCTGTCCCATCCGCATCAGCACCGCAGGGACTCCCGCTCACCACCACACCAGCAGCGGAGGGAGCAGCAGCCAGCCCAGCTGCCTTCGGGAATGGCCCTGTCACCTGAGGCCGAACGGAGGGAGGAGGAGCTCCGACAGCGAGCACTCGATTCTCGGGGGGTGCACATGGTGCCCGGGGTTGTCCTGACTGCTCGGATGTCGCCAACTAGCGGGATGACCAAGGCGCTCAGGCTGACCCGATCCCCCGTCCTCCCGGGGATGGCAAGCGCGAGTCCCGCAGGTGTCCAGAAGAAGAAGAAGAAACCCAAGAAGAAGAAGAAGGTGGTTCCTATCGAGCAGCAACCCGTGTCAGGCCTCGATGCGCCGTTGTGTGAGGTCCCTAGTGGGGTGAGGCCGTCGCTTGACTCCCGACCTGGTCACGAGTGTCTCGGGTACAATGGCCACGGGGTCAACGAGGGCTTTTACTACATTGACATGGGAGGAGTCCAGATGATGGTCCCGGAGACCCTGGCGATGGTGATGATCCTTGAGCAGGACCAGCCGCTGCAGGTAGAAGTGACAGAGGAGTTGATTCACCAGAAGCTCTACGAGGTTCTACCGGGCCACGAGTGGCTAGTGAGGCGGGTCTCGACCACCGAGTTTGCAATTTCTTTCCCCTCGGTGGCGATGCTGCGCATGTGTGCCTTTAGGGCCTCCTTCACCCTCCCGATGCACTAGCTGAAGGTACTGATCAGGCCCTCCTCCACGGATCCAGAGACTATTGTGACGCTGTCTAAGGCATGGATCCGCTTGTCGGGGGTTCCGACGGAGTTTCAGAGAGAGGGGATTGTCGCCCTCATCGCTCAGACGGTGGGCAAGTTCCTTGAGGTGGACTCTGACTCACTCCTGGGTCACCTATCTGGCTGCGCATCCTCTGCCCGGACACCTCTATCTTCCCCGTGACGATTCCACGCTTCTTCTTCGGCCGCGTGGGGAGGGACTTGCTGATGGAGTTTGACGATGCTCCTTCCCCCTTGGGGTCGGTCTCTCCCTCCCCATCCCCACCCCCGGTAGGCGACCGCGGGAAGGGTAGGAGGGATGCGGAGGAGGACGCCGCGGACGACGAGCCTGCTTGGGAGACGGCGGAGCAGCACGCGCCCCCACCCAGCAGAGGCTGCAGGGCACGGGCGGTGGCATGTCCCACCCGTCCTCGAGTCACGTAGCTATGGTTGCGGGTCCCTTCTTCCCGAACCGACGGCCGCTTTCCCTGAGTGCCCCTACCAAGTTGGTCCCGGTGGATCTCCCGTGGTGTGCCCGCCCATTTCTCCAGGAGCCTCTCGCCTTCGACATCGCATAGTACGGTACCAACTTCGACATGCCCAGCGGTCCTTGGGAGCTCTCCAAGCTGGCGGTAGGGCGAGGTCGCCTTCCCCACCCCAACTAGCGTCTTCGAATGATACCTCGGGGAGCGTGGGCCTTGACGTGTTCCCTCTGTCTTCCCCTTGCTCCCCGGGGATGGTGTGATACTCCCTCGCCCCTGACATGCTGGACCTCGACACTAGGGGTGCAGCCATGACCACCACCACCCCTACCATGGCTACTCCCAGGGGGTGCCGCCCTCGGGGCCCTCGCCAGCCGCCTCCTCCTCCGTCTCGCCACAGCATCCGCATTGCTGGAACCAAGGCTTGAGGGACGGGCCCGAAGCCGATGGTGGCGGAGCAGGTGAACCGTAGGGTGACAGATCACGACGAGTTCTCAGGTACCCCTCCCCTCCCTCCTTAACTTTTGTTGGAAATATGCCTTAGAGACAAATAGTTATAAGGACTATTATCATATTTCATAAAGTTTATGATTAAGTTTTATATCATGCTATAACAGTATTGAGTGGAAACATCAATACACGTGTGATATATAAACAACCAGGGGTTCCCAGTGAAACTCTAGTCACTGGTTCATTGGTCAACATATGATCAAGTGTCCTGATCATGTGGCATTTATGCCAGCTGGAAATGGAGTCAACTCATTCTGAGAATGAGATGATGAACCAATACCCAACCTAAACATCGTGACCCGATCATGTCACGAAGTTCAAGTTATGATGATTAGAAATGGATCCTCGTAGACTATTCCTTAGACCGTGAGGCTATATCAATCACTGTCTCCCGAGAGTGCTTAGATAGCATCAAGCGTCACTTGGTAATACAGTGATTATAAAGGTGTTTTCAGGTACTCGGAGGAACCGTAGAGGCAATATATGTCAAGAGCAGGATTTGTCCGTCCACGTAACGAAAAGAAACTTAAGGGCCCACTCAGGAGAAGTTATATCGAATAGCTGCGCAGCGTGTGATTTGTTCACAGGGATATCACTTGTCGGAACGAGTCAAGTAGCATTGTTCAGTAATGAGATTGAACACAACATGGTGATGTCATTAATCAGATCTCAGGCAATGCAAGTATCGAGAGACAAAGGGAATAAGACACGACCATCTCGGTTCAAACGATGAAAGATCTTCGTGGAACGCGCAGGGGTCACATGGCCATCTAGGTCCCTCTGTCGATCATTGGTCCAGGAGTGTCCCGACCATGTCTGGAGTGTTCCTAAACCATAGGGTATCGCGCTTAAGGGTTTTATGATGCTTAGAGAGTGTTTATAGGATCGAAAGAATCGTTGAAGAATAGTAGAGAGAAAACTGGAAGTGTTTCGGTAAGTCCGGAGGATGTCCGGAGTGGAGGTGGAAGGGGTTCCATAGCCATGGATATTGAATACTATATGAATGAATGTTAAATATTGATTTAATCATTTATTCATAATTATTTAATAAAAGAGAAAATCAATTAAATGGTCAAAGGGCTTAATGGGCCAATTCCCTGAGGGGAAAGGGCCCAAGAGGGGACCACACCCCTAGGAGAGGCCTAGGCGTGGCCGGCGGCCCTAGTGGGCCTGCCCCACGTGGGGCCCATGGGTGGGGCTGGCCGGCGTGCCTCCCCACCCCTTCCCCATGATTAGTCCCACCCCGGGACTTTGAGGGAGGGTGTACCCCTTCTCCCCCTATATATAGTGGGGGTATTTGGCCAGATAAAGATACACAATATTCAATAAAGGTCTTCTCACTTTTGGGAATACCTCCAATTGATATTTTCTCTCTCTCTCTCTCTCTCGTGACCGTGGTCCCAAGTTCGGACTGCGCGAACGATAGACATCTTCACCGCGGAGCGTCGTCGCGCTGCGGGATTCGGATCCAGGAGCTCTACTTCCACAACTGATGCTGGATCAGGGAAGCGGGAGTCATCGTCAAGCATTGGACATGTGTAACTCCCTGCAAGGTGTCACACTTGAGGCACTCAAGTCGTTGGAGCCACAGGAGCGCAAGGAGTTCATCACGACCTTGA
Organism: Avena eriantha; assembly: GCA_910589775.1. Classification (NCBI taxonomy): domain Eukaryota; kingdom Viridiplantae; phylum Streptophyta; class Magnoliopsida; order Poales; family Poaceae; genus Avena; species Avena eriantha. Next base: position 67,723,842 of record OU342743.1, on the reverse strand, counting down.
GGGCGACTTCGGCTCGTCTACATCAACCACACTCTCATGAGCGTTGACAGCGCTTTTCAGTCTTCAAGGGTAAGTTCACGAAAAGCCCCTCCCGTTACTGTATTACTAAAAGATAGGTCCTGGCAGCATCAGGGGTTCAGGGGCGTAGGGTAAAAGTTATTGTTTTCATACGCGGAACCCCTACAGTGGTATCAGAGCTAGATCTATGCGTAGTAATGGTAGTACGGGTAGAACACATGAGATGTAGCGTGTGGGCATTGATCTTTTAGTTGTTACCCTCCCGAGTGTACTTGCCTATACCCCAGTAATGCTTGATGAAGCGGCCCCCAACCGACTTTATGTTTTTATTCGCGAGACTGGTCCACGCTTGACATACGACTTGTACCGTATAAAGTGGCTTATGGGGTGTCTATCTCTCTCGCATTAGTTGGTATGCCATTTACAACGGAGGACCCCGAAAGGGGTGTAGTAGAGACAACTACTTGATCAGCGTTGTGCTGAAAGTTCGTAGGTAAGAACGGTTCTTGTGCGAAAGCCCATTCAGCCACGTAAAACATGCAAAAGATAAACTAGAGGCGTCTAACTTTGTTTTGCAGGGGGTGTTGCTTTGTGATATGGTTGTGGCAAAGGTAAAGTGATTACCTTATGTTATGTAGTAGTAGATAGTCACGGAGGTGACGGACTACCACTCCGGAATGACACCGGTACCCTGGTGTCTACGGCACCGGAACTCTGGCGCCGAAATCCGGTGATGACGGATGGAGATCATGACGTGAAGGACCATATCACATTGCATTTACATTCAATGTTATTGATTGTATATCTTATTGTGTGCTAGTATTAGATACTCGACGGTAGCCCAATAAGATGATCCCTGTTAAAATTACCAATGATTGTGTTCCCCCTTAGTGTGCACCACCAACAAAGTTCTTCGGTATGAGGCGACCCACGGTGAGTGGGTGTCAGACATATCTACGTTCGCATACAGTGGGTGTAAGCCATGTTGCACAGAGAATACACTAAGGTTGATTTGGCGAGCCTAGCACGTTACAGAGACGTGGCCTCAGAATGCGGATGGTCGAAAGATCGAGCATGAGTCGCATGAATGATGTGACCGACGTTTAGCGTCCACCCTTGAACCCACATTGATGGTCGTGATGATCGGTGGAGATGTGGCTAAAAGGGGTCGTGTTATCACTAGGAACCCTTCATGGGATAGGTGTTTCTGAGTGGAGTTATTGTTAACTCATTTAATTATAAAATTAGTCTAAATTCCTTTTGCAATTATAAATGTAGAAAAGGTTCTCCCCGATGCCACCTTTCCTGTTGACGATTGATTGGTTAGAAGGAGAGAAGCTCAGACTAGATGAATCAAACTTCTCTATGTGGGTTGCGCGTCTCCACGTTCTCCTTAGCAAGAATGACGTGGTCGACTACATACTCGATGAGATGGATTTGGATCAGCCCATTGACCTAGAGACCCCAGAGCAGCGGGAAGACTGCTATCACCGTCGAGAGATGGCCTCCTTCATTTCAGTTACAATGCGTTTCGGAATGGTGGACGAGATGTGTCCTGTCGTGGGTAATGTCAACCCTCGTATGGTAATGCTACAGCTTAGGACACATTTCATGGAACAAGCACGCATGTGGGAGCATGAGCTGATGGGAGACTTCCTCTCCATTAAGATGGAGGAGAACTCATCGCTGGACGACCACATAGAACGCATCCATGATGCGTACAGGAGGCCTGCATACTTCCTGGATAGCTGGATGACGGGATCTTTTGCAAATGGCGTTGTGCTGTGGTCGCTGCCACCAAGCTACCAAGCACAAGTCAGGACTTGCATTATGAGAGGCGACACGGAATCAATGGAATTCCACAGGTTCATATCACATCTCAAGAATGTGATGGTTGAACCTATTGTCACTGAGGTCATCAATGACAAAGGTATATATTTGATATACAATTTTATAAATGTTACAATTTTGCAAACACATTTGCAGTGTTAAGTATATTTGATACTTGTTATGTTTTACTGTAAACATGTCCTTCTACATAGAGGTGCTTGCTGGAGAGGAGGTGACGTTGCATGTTGATGGCAAGCATGATGATGATGGCCAATGATGGCTCAGTGTTGATGTAGAGCTCGTTGGGGAACCCCAAGAGGAAGGTATGATGAGCACAGTAGCAAGTTTCCCTTAGTTATGAAACCAAGGTTTAATCGAACCAGTAGGAGCAAGGAAACACCCCAAAGGTGTTGCTAGCTGAGCCTTGGCAGGGCACACTACTGGTGCTAGTAGCAACGTGGAGACCTGCACAACACAACCACAGAACTATGTCCCCAACTTGCGATGAGGTTGTCAATCTCACCGGTTTTGCTGAAAACAAAGGATTAAACGTATCGAATGGAAGGAAGTAATAGTCTGCAGAAAGTAAACACAAAGCAGTAAACAGTTTGTAGATTGAATGTAAAAGAAAGGACCGGGGTCCATAGTTCACTAGAGGTGTCTCTCCTTAAGATAGATAACATGTTGGGTGAACAAATTACAGCGGGGCAACTGAAAAACATCGAGAAAGCAATACATGCATATACTAATCATCTTGACTCCTTTGGAATTTGATTGGGCATTACAACATTATACATAGACCGCCATCCAACTGCATCTAAGACTAATAATCCACCTTCAGGTTATCATCTGAACCCCTTCCAGTATTAAGTTGCAAGCAACAGATTATTGCTTTACGAATTGCGTGTAATGTAAACAATACGATTGTTCTATGAACAAAGGATTGTTGTTTTCTCCCTAGTAGCAACAACACATCTATTACCTTAGAGATTTCTGTCACTTCCCCAGATTACCAGAGGCATGAACCCACTATCGAGCATAAATACTAACTCTTGGAGTTGCTAGCATCTACTTGGCCAAGATAGCTACTAACAACGAAAAGCATGCAAGATCACAAATAACAAAGACATGATAGAATCAATAATCAATCTGAAATAGAATCTCAATATCCATCGGATACCCGCAAACACAACATGCAGAATTACAAATAGATGATCTTGATCATGAACGGAGCTCACAAGATCTAGACATGAAAGCACAAAGGAGGAGAACCAGCCATCTAGCTACTACATGGACCCGTAGTCCAGAGATGAACTACTCACGCATCACACCGGAGGCTTGCATGATGATGAAGAAGGCCTCCAGGGTGAATTCCCCTCTCCGATAGGGTGCCGAGAAGAGCTTCAGATCCCTCCCGATCTAGGGATGGAGATGATGGCGGCTACAGACTCTTTCGTGGATTTTTGATCGGGTACTTAGGGTTTTCATCCCGAGGGCAATATATAGGTGGAAGGAGAGGCCGAGGGGGTGCTGGGGTCGGCCAGACCACCCCCTGGCGCGGGCCAGGCGTGGTCGCGCGGCCAGGTGGTGTGGCCGGCCCCCAGCCCTTCTCCGTCTTGTATTCTGGCATATGATATCTTCCGGAAAAATAGGCACTTTGGCTTTTGTCCCGTCCAATTCCGAGAATATTCATTTTCTGACTTTCCTGGAACCAAAAACAGCAAAAAACAGGCAGTTGGCACTGTGGCTCTTGTTAATAGGTTAGTCCAAGAAATCATATGAAAAGTACACCAAAGTGTGGACAAAACACAAGAAAGTAGATAAAACCAAGCATGGAACATCAAAAATTATAGATACATTTGCAATGTATCAACATCCCCAAGCTTAACTCTTGCTCGTCCTCGAGTAGGTAAGTGATAAAAGAAAGAATAATTTCTGAGGTGACATGCACCATCAAAGACTTGATCAAAGTATTTGTAAAACATTGAAAGCTGGGATCATAGTACTTCAATCATAACATGAAAGACAAAGTTCTAGCTATAAGACAAAGAAACTATGATGCAACATGAAAAGGCACAAACAAAATATTCATGAATAACAATGCTTTGCAAGACGTTTGTTTTTTCACATAAAGAAAACATAGCATAATAGTATTCAGCTTGTCCCACATAGAGTAGCAAATATAAATGCATAGGACACCTTCAAAGTTCATAAGAGTGACTAGATACAAATAGTTTAAAACAAGCAATATCAAGTTATGCATCAATCCACTAGTCTTGGGACAATGCACATAGAACTAAGAATGGTCACTATGCTCTCAAAGTAGGTGCATAAAGATAGAAGGTGGGGACTCAATATAATGGTGGAAGAAAGGCCTTCATAGAAGGAAGTAGGGATTCAAGTCTCATAAAGAACTTCCAAAAATTATGGTACTTATAGCTTTTAGCTCTCATTGCCCCTATCATAAGCATCTTGAAGGTGATTAAGGTTAAAGTGATACAACTAAGAGGATATGCTTGACAAGTTATAAATCGAAATCTCATGCCCCTTACTTACGAAGACCGAACCTCATTAGTCACGAGTAAGCTCTTGTCATTGTAAGTACATATGTATCATAAAGAACTGCCAACGGGGTACCCCTTGCACATGATACAGGAGCTATCCCATAATCAAAATGACAAGGCAAGCAGACAATGAGCATCTCAGTGATCTTTTTATTTGCTATTTGCATAGATTTTTATTGAGGATGCTTCATAGAGTGCTCATTATGGTGATGCTGCAAGTTTCCACCATGATTAGGCATGGCTTAGGCTAGCGGCCCAGGCGTTTCTCTAACACACATACAAACTCCATGATCTTACAAGTTCCACTTTTATTTCACACCGCCGGGATCCATAAGCAAAAGAACATGATATCAACGGGGTACAAAGTACAAGTGCAATGTTGAAAGCGTTCCCCATGATACATGGTTCTGCTAATTTCAACTTATAAAGCGCAAACATATACGCAACAAAGAAGGACCCAATGGTTCAAGTTTATTAGATGCAAAAAAGTAAAGTGTACCATCAAGTTCGTGAGAGCTTTAATCACTAGTTTTCTCATAACAAGTTTAATTTGGAAGATAAACAAAAGCATGAATATACTTGGAATAGCATATGCTAATAGGTAGGTATGGTGGACTCTTTGGAATAACTTGGTTTAGGGAGTTGGATGCATGAGTGGAACTCATACTTGGTTGTGGAGGCTAGCAAAAGACTAGGAGCGACAAACTAAGAGAGCAATAATGGCCACAATCATGCAGAGCGACAAAACATCATTGATCAAAGCATAAAGTGATACTTCAAGTTGAAAACTAAAGGATCATAAAGGCTATGGTGACTTGAGATAGTCATAACATGGTGTGAGAATGTGCCAAGTCAACCCAAATAAAGCATCAAAGGAGAATACCACTATACTATGCTTTAATATGCTAAAACAACGCATGATTCATCAAAGGCACATTAAGAAATCTCAATTGTTTATGACAAGTCATGCTACAGCAAAGAATACTAAGCATAAAGCAAAAACAATATCAAGCATGGCATGACAAAGCATAGGCCACAGTCAAAAACAAGCTCTCTTTAACACTTAAGTATGAACTTTCCTACTCTTTTCCAAACCAAACCAAACTATTTGAAACCAATGTATGAAAGAGGGGGTCCAACCAATTTATTCAGAAAACTAAGCAAACAAAGCAAACGGAAACCAAAATGAAAACGAAAAAGAAGACGCTCCAAGAACAACACAACTATGCAGGAAACAATAAAAATGAAGCGTTTAGAAGAAACAGGGGATTTTTATTGATGAAGAAGGGGATGCCTTGGGCATCCCCAAGCTTTGACGCTTGTACTTCTTGGATATTTCTTGGGGTGACACGCGTGGCATCCCCAAGCTTAAGCTTTATTCCATCCTTCATCTCATTACTCATTCCTTCCATACACCTGAAATTTTTCCTTCATACAAAACTTCACACAATCTTTATTAGCAACATTAGTGCACTCAAGATAAAAGGTCTTAAGGTTCAGTTCCAACACCAATAAACTTCCATCAGAACACTAGCTACTGAATCACTTCCCTAAAAAATCTCAATTCCCCAAAAGAACTCAAAAAGGAACCAACAAGAAGCAAATACAGAAAATGGCAGAAATCTGTCAAAACAGACCAGCAGGTAAAGACGAATATTTTGGAAAACCTTCTGTTGCTCAAATCAAAAAGTGCTAAACTAACTAAAGTTAGATAACAACCTGAGGCAGAATCACAAAAAATCACGCCTCAAAAGGACGTACAGAGATTTTACACGAATTTTTATGGCGAAGCACAGAAATCTGTTTCCGGACAACAACTTTCCCAATCATTACTTCTCTCTCATTAGAGGTTACTCTTGGCACAAAAAAGCAAATAAAAAGGATAAGGAGCGGTTAGTACTGAAGTAATAATTTCCAAGACTCATCTAAAACTTTTGGGTTATCTCCCAATAAGTACTTTTCTTTAACGCCTTTAAGTTAGGCATAAGAAGCAAGAAAAAGAGTCAAGTGTTCTCAAATGGAGAAGCATTAATACCAAATTTTGTTTTCATATGAGTAGCAAAAGAAATCTTCTCTCTCTTCTTAGGGAAGTGTTCTATACCTTTCTTGAGTGGGAGTTGATATTTAATGGTGCCTTCCTTCTTATCAATAATGGCACCAACAGTTCTAAGAAAAGGTCTTCCCAAAGTAATAGGACAAGAAGCATTGTATTCAACATCCAAAACATAGAAATCAATGGGGACATAGGCATTGTTAACCATAATAAGAACATCATTAAGACTCCCCATGAGTTTGTTTTTAGCATTATCATCAAGTGGGACATTCAAATAAAAATCTTCAAGTGGAGGCAAATCAAGCATATCATAAATCCTTCTAGGCATAATAGAAACACAACTATCAAGATCACATAAAGCTTTGGAATCAAAATCATTCACTTTCATATTAATGATGGGTTCCCAACCATCTTCTTGTTTTATAGGAATAGAAGCTTTATGTTTCATCTTTTCTTCTTTAATCTTTATGAGAGCATCAGTAATGTGTTTTGTAAAGGCCATGTTCATAGCATTAGCATTAGGACGTTTAGCAAGCTTTTGTAGGAACTTAATAACTTCACAGATGTTGCAACCATCAAGATCAAAATCATAATTATCATTTAAAGTAGTAGAACTATTACTAGCCTCAACACTAGTGGTGGTGATAGTAGAAACACTAATATTTCTAGCAATTTCATTTTCTCTTTCCCACTTAGCATGTAATTCAGCTAATAGTCTAACATTTTCATCAATTCTTACTTGTATGGCATCAGTAGCTGCAAAGGGATTATCATTAGTTTCAGGTTTAGCAGCCATTTTATTGATCAAAGAGGATTGAGCTTCAGACAAAGATGATATATTTCTTTTAGCATTAGAGAGTTTCAATTGTAAACTAGGAATTTCCCTATTTAGACTCTCAAGTTGATGGCTAATGGTCTTCAAAATGGTAGATTGTTCCTCCATAGTTTTAGTGAATAGTTTATTTTTCTCATATTGCATTTGCATGAAGTTTTTAGTGGCTCTTTCAACTTCTAAAATTCTTCCTTCACTAGGTAATCTAGGTTTACCATTATAACCATAAGTATTATTAGGAGGATATGGCCTATAATTGTTATTACCATAAGCATTGTTGCCAAAATTGTTGTTTCTTATGAAGTTCACATCAACTTGCTCTTCTTGAGCAACTAAAGAAGCTAAAGGAACATTATTTGGATCAATATGGGCTTTCCCATTAACAAGCATCAACATAATAATATTAATCTTATCACTCAAGGAGGAGGTTTCCTCAACAGAATTTACCTTCTTACCTAGTGGAGCTCTTTCAGTATGCCATTCAGAATAGTTAACCATCATATTATCCAGAAGCTTTGTTGCAGCACCCAAAGTGATGGTCATAAAGGTACCTCCTGCACCAGAATCCAATAGGTTCCTTGAAGAGTAGTTCAATCCTGCATAAAAAGTTTGGATGATCATCCAAGCAGTCAGTCCATGAGTGGGACAATTCTTTACCAAAGATTTTATTCTTTCCCAAGCTTGAGCAACATGTTCATTATCAGATTGCTTAAACTTCATTATTTCACTTCTCATAGATATAATCTTAGCAGGAGGATAGTACTTTCCAATGAAAGCATCTTTGCATTTAGTCCAAGAATCAATACTATTCCTAGTTAAGGAATTCAACTATTCTTTAGCTTTTCCTCTCAAAGAGAAAGGAAACAATTTAAGCTTAATAATATCACCATCTATATCCCTATGCTTTTGCATCTCACAAAGTTCAACAAAGTTATTTAGATGGGCAGCAGCATCTTCATTACTAATACGAGAAAATTGTTCTCTCATAACAAGATTGAGTAAAGCAGGTTTTATCTCAAAGAAAGTAGCTTCAGGCACAGGTGGAGCAATAGGTGTGCTCATAAAATCATTGTTGTTGGTGCTAGTGAAGTCACACAACTTAGTGTTTTCAAGAGTAGTCATTTTTTGTGTTTTTGATAAAGAAAGCAAACTTGTAAAACTAAATTTTTTTGTGTTCTTGATAAAGAAACAAGCAAACAAAGCAAAAAGAAACTAAGCAAAACAAAAATAACAAAGTAAAGAGATTGGTTATGAGGAACTCCCCTTGTGAAGATGTCCTTGACTCCCCGGCAACAACGCCAGAAAAGTGCTTGATGGCTTAGTGTTGATGTAGAGTTCGTTGGGGAACCCCAAGAGGAAGGTATGATTAGCACAGCAGCAAGTTTCCCTCAGTTATGAAACCAAGGTTTAATCGAACTAGTAGGAGCAAGGAAACACCCCAAAGGTGTTGCTAGCTAAGCCTTAGTAGGGCGCACTACCGGTGCTAGTAGCAACGTGGAGACCTGCACAACACAACCACAGAACTCTGTCCCCAACTTGCGATGAGGTTGTCAATCTCACCGGTTTTGCTGAAAACAAAGGATTAAATGTCTCAAATGGAAGGAAGTAATAGTTTGTAGAAAGTAAACACAAAGCAGTAAACAGTTTGTAGATTGAATGTAAAAGAAAGGACCGGGGTCCATAGTTCACTAGAGGTGGCTCTCGTTACGATAGATAACATGCTGGGTGAACAAATTACAGCGGGGCAATTGACAAACATCGAGAAAGAAATACATGCATATACTAATCATCTTGACTCCTTTGGAACTTGATTGGGCATTACAACATTATACATAGACCGCCGTCCAACTACATCTACGACTAATAATCCACCTTTAGGTTATCATCCGAACCCCCTCCAGTATTAAGTTGCAAGCAACAGATTATTGCTTTACGAATTGCGTGTAATGTAAACAATACGATTGTTCTATGAACAAAGGATTGTTGTTTTCTCCCTAGTAGCAACATCATATCTAGTACCTTAGAGATTTCTGTCACTTCCCCAAATTACCAGAGGCATGAACCCACTATCGAGCATAAATACTAACTCTTGGAGTTACTAGCATCTACTTGGCCAAGATAGCAACTAACAACGGAAAGCATGCAAGATCACAAATAACAAAGACATGATAGAATCAATAATCAATCTAAAATGGCATCTCAATATCCATCGGATCCCCGCAAACACAACATGCAGAATTACAAATAGATGATCTTGATCATGAACGGAGCTCACAAGGACATGAAAGCACAAAGGAGGAGAACCAGCTATCTAGTTACTACATGGACCCGTAGTCCAGAGATGAACTACTCACGCATCACACCGGAGGCTTGCATGATGATGAAGAAGGCCTCCAGGGTGAACTCCCCTCTCCGGCAGGGTGCCGGTAAGAGCTTCAGAATTAGGGATGGAGATGACGGCGGCTACAGACTCTTTCATGGATTTTTGATCGGGTACTTAGGGTTTTCATCCCGAGGGCAATATATAGGCGGAAGGAGAGGCCGAGGGGGTGCTAGGGTCGGCCAGACCAACCCTTGGCGCGGGCCAGGCCTGGCCGCACGGCCAGGTGGTGTGGCCGGCCCCCAGCCCTTCTCCGTCTCGTATTCTGGCATCTGATGTCTTCCGGAAAAATAGGCACTTTGGCTTTTGTCCCATCCAATTCTGAGATGACTTTCCTAGAATCAAAAACAGCAGAAAACAGGCAGCTGGCACTGTGGCTCTTGTTAATAGGTTAGTCCAAGAAATCATATGAAAAGGACTCCAAAGTGTGGACAAAACACAAGAAAGTAGATAAAACCAAGCATGGAACATCAAAAATTATAGATACATTTGCAATGTATCAGCCAACGACACTCTCCCTTGACATTTATAATTTAGTTTATGTTTAGGATGATTATTGTAATCAAAAGATTGTGAGCTTCTTTAGTGTGTCTCACACTTAGTGAGACGATTATTCATATGAGCTTGTAACAAACAGTTTTTCCACTTTTATGAATGATTTCTATTTGTGTTCATATCTTGTTTGATTATATGTGAATTATCCTTGTTGTTTGAAACTAATTGATAATACATGACCATTTGTAAAATATTGAAATGCCTTAAAATACCCAACTTAAATGATATATTCATTAATGAATGAAACCATTGTTTAAATTCAAAGTTATGTTGATAATATGTGAAATACATTCGATTTCTTACCACATATAAATCATGCCTAAGTTCGGCAAGATAACTTAAACACCATGTATTACTTGAACACAAAGTGTTTTAGTGAATTGTTAAAAGTAAATACATATTCGATGTTTTGTGTTTTAACAAAATGGTAACTGTCATTATATGATTGTTTAAATGGGTAAAGAAGTTTACCAAAGGAAACATAAGCATGAAACTATTTGATATGATCAAAGTGTTTCATCAAACAAAGGGTATTAAAAGACAAAGGAGAATCTAATTATTGTGATTTGATCAATAGTAATGAAATTCGACTTTATAAGAATTGCATAAAATAAATTGTGGAATGCAATGCGGTTGAAATGTCAAAATCCAAAGCATCACAATATGATATTAGATATCAAAATGGGTGGATAGATGGCGCCAAATAAATCGTTGTAGTATAGATGTAGACACCATTAGTTAGAAATTGTTAGTACTCAATTAGAATATATAGTGAACCATTTGAATTCGTGAGAATGGCTCCATATCTAGTATGGATCGTCATGGAAGTTTTGGGGTTATTCGATATAACCAAAACAATAGCGAATAAATCCTTGTAGAGTATTCATTGGAAACTTTGAATACGAAATCCATAGCTGAAACCAAAAGAGAAGCAAAACTTGTATTGCTTGGATTTTGGTACATTTTCGAGAAAGTTCGCATTCAGTGATATTTCTTGATTATGGAGCAAATTGGTAGTGAAAAACACAATGAGGATTCAAATCCCTGCATCAAAGTGTTGAGAAGCGCAAGAAAAAACGTTCCTGAACGATTCTCTTCACACAGGAAAGAATCAACGATAATGATTATTGTGTTTTCTCCACTGGTGTTTTCACTACATGAAGTAGGATTCAAAATGTAACCCATATCTTGTATGGTGACATTTGTGAATCATTTTTCATGATTACCAGAATATGACATACCTACGAACTATTGAGGAAATAATGGTAAGGTAAAGTTATGCGAAATCCCATAGCAAAATTCCCTTGAGATTAGAAAGCAATTTGTTGCTGAATCTCACAAGTAAAATGGGTTACTTGAATTTTCCCAAATGACTGCAAAGCCATAGTGAAAAAAGGGGGGTGAATGACAAAAGCACAATTTGTCAAGTATTGGACGAATTCAAATGAATTTGATTCAAGTGTGTTAAATGTCTAGTGGATTTAAAACTAGTAAAAGTACTAGTATCTCATAGTAAATCTCCAAGTTTGATATTTGATCAAAGGATTTTGAAGTTGTTCAAAATGGTGAGTGGATATGCAATTTGCATGAAATTGAGTGGGAGCTATGAAAGTCTTCCTAAAACAATATGTGAATGACATATTTTTGAGTGGGAGCAATATAAGTCTCAAATTCAAATATGTAGGAACATAGTTTGAGTGAGAGTAGTGACTCATACCCAAATGTGTTGGGAACATATTTTGACTGGGAGCTTATAGGAGTGATTCCTAAGTGTGTTAAGAATAAAAGCGCAAGTACCAATAAATAATGATTTATAAGGTGTAGAAGTTAATAATAAGTGTATTATGATATTATGTAGTATTCCTTAAGAGATTCTGAAAAGGGTTTCAGAATAGAAGTTAATTAAGGAACTGGTCCTTAATAACTCAAGTTAGGAACAGTATTAAGTTTAACATCAATGGTTGAAAGAAAGAAAAGGATGATCATCATCCACTATGTTGAGACATAGGTTCTATCTTAGAAAACCATGATGGTAACTTAACATAATATATGATCCAATAAGGAACGTTTAAAAATGATTAAGTTTGAATCACAGAATGTTGAGCTGAGTTTGTCCGCAATGTCTGTTAGAGAACTGTAGACATATTTTCCAAATACATAAAGGATGACATATCTTAAAGCATAAAGGGTTATGTTATAAGGGAATATGTTGGAAACTCCTGTAAGTATCGATTAAAGTCAAGTAGGAAGCGAGGTGAACAAAAAAATCAAAAGTTGCACAGAGTGCACTTGTGTTTCGATGAATACATTTATAATAATAGATAAGGGTACCATCTAAAGTGTTGTATAATGTTATGGCGGGGCTAATTAGCTTTTAACGTAGAATGATGTGTCCTAGGGCACAGTGCCCATGAGAAAGCCCTCGAGGTTGATCTAAAGTCACTGTAGGCTCCTGGAATCAGGCCTCGTTCTGCTGCCATAGCGAAGATGCATACACACAGATGTTATCATGTGATGATAAAGTATTAATGTCAATCAAGGTGACATTAGTAAGTTGCAAAGGATTTGGGACTGTAAAGTACAAACCCGAGACTCAACCTCTTCCATGAGCAAGCATGTTGAGGGTACCGGATACGGTGCCAATGATTAAGAACAAATGCAGCTAGTTTATTTGTACTCTAGTGCAAGTGGGAGACTGTTGGAAATATGCCCTAGAGACAAATAGTTATAAGGACTATTATCATATTTCATAAAGTTTATGATTAAGTTTTATATCATGCTATAACAATATTGAGTGGAAACATCAATACGCGTGTGATATATAAACAACCAGGGGTTCCCAGTGAAACTCTAGTCATTGGTTCATTGGTCAACAGATGATCAAGTTTCCTGATCATGTGGCATTTATGCCAGTTGGAAATGGAGTCAACTCATTCTGAGAATGAGATGATGAACCAATACCCAACCTAAACATCGTGACCCAATCATGTCACGAAGTTCAAGTTACGATGATTAGAAATGGATCCTCATAGACTATTCCTTAAACCGTGAGGCTATATCAATCACTGTCTCCCGAGAGTGCTTAGATAGCATCAAGCGCCACTTGGTAATACAGTGGTTATAAAGGTGTGTTCAGGTACTCGAAGGAAACCGTAGAGGCAATATATGTCAAGAGCGGGATTTGTCTGTCCACGTGATGGAAAGATACTCAAGGGTCCACTCGGAGAAGTTATATCCAATAGCTGTGCAGTGTGATTTGATCATAGGGATATCACTTGTCGGAACGAGTCAAGTAGCATTGTTCGGTAACGAGATTGAACACGACATCATGATGTCATTGATCAGATCTCGGGAAATGCAAGTATCAAGAGACAAAGGTAATAAGACACGACCGTTCCGGTTCAAACGACGAAAGATCTTCGTGGAACACACAGGGGTCACATGGCCATCCAGGTCCCTCTGTTGATGATTGGTCCGAGAGTGTCCTGACCATGTCTGGAGTGTTCCCGAACCATAGGGTATCACGCTTAAGGGTTTGATGATGCTTAGAGAGTGTTTATAGGATCGGAAGAATCGCCGAAGAATAGTAGAGAGAAAATCAGAAGGGTTTCGGTAAGTCCGGAGGATGTCCGGAGTGGAGGTGGAAGGTGTTCCATAGCCACGGAGATTGAATAATATATGAATGAATGTTAAATATTGATTTAATTATTTATTCATAATTATTTAATAAAAGAGAAAATCAATTAAATGGTCAAAGGGCTTAATGCGCCAATGCCCGGAGGGGAAAGGGCCCAAGAGGGGACCACACCCCTAGGAGAGGCCTAGGGGTGGCCGGTGGCCCTAGTGGGCCTGCCCCACGTGGGGCCCATGGGTAGGGGTTGGCCGGCGCACCTTCTCACCCCTTCCCCATGATTAGTCCCACCCCAGGACTTTGAGGGAGGGCGTACCCCTTCTCCTCCTATATATAGTGGGGGTATTTGGCCAGATAAAGATACACAATAGTTAATAAAGGTCTTCTCACTTTTGAGAAGACCTCCAATTGATACTCTCTCTCTCTCTCTCTCTCTCTCTGTCTCTCTCGTGACCGTGGTCCCAAGTTCAGACTACGCAAACGAGAGACATCTTCACCGCGGAGCGTCATCGCGTTGCGGGGTTCAGATCCAAGAGCTCTACTTCCATTACTGCTGCTGGATCGAGGAAGTAGGAGTCATCGTCAGGAACCGGACGTGTGTAACTCCCCGCGAGGAATCACACTTGAGGCACTCAAGTCGTTGGAGCCACAGGAGCGCAAGGACATCATCACGACGTTGAGGTCGGCTTCGGCTCATCTACATCAACCACGCTCTCCTGAGCATGGACAATGCTTTTTAGTATTCAAGGGTAAGTTCGCGAAAAGCCCCTCCCGTTACTGTATTACTAATATATAGGTCATGGCAGCATCAGGGGTTCAGGGGCGTAGGTTAAAAATTATTGTTTTCATACGCGGAACCCCTACACCTTTATGGTTCGCTTTTGTCTTCGGGGTCCAGGTTCACAATTCTGGAGGAGGTTCCCTTGGATCACCTGAGTGCGGTCGTGTTAGATAGCGGCATCATCTTCTGAGGAGAGAAGGGTCCTTGGGTTGAGCAGATTGGGGCCATCATGGCTAGAGAGGTGTACGAGGGCCAGATTGCCACTGCTCGTGCCCGTGAGGCATGGGAGCATGATCGGGCCCTTTTCCTGGCAGGAGCTAGGTGTGCCGACCCTAGGTCCAGCACAACTCCACCCTTCTAGCCTGATAGTGGTGGGCCTCCTAGGAGGACTCCCCTAGCGGGGAGACCTCGCGGGAGACCACCAAAGGCCACGACCCCTTACCCTCCCTCAGGATGCGCTTGTTCCTCCCCTAGTTAGGGGGCCCGACCCGAGTAATCATTCTAATGAACAACCTCAAAGCAATCCGAGCATTCATTTGGAACATTCGGGGGTTCGGGCAAGACGGTCGGCACCGCCAGATCAAAGAGTACCTATGCCAAGAATATGTGGACATTGTGGGCCTTCAGGAGACAATCCGTCAGGAGTTCTCGATCGTGGATTTGGAGGGCCTATCTTGCCACAAGTTTGCCTGGACTTGGCTCCCAGCATGTGGCCACTCAGGGGGTATCATCCTTAGTGTCAAGGAGGATACCTTCGAGGTTGAGGATGTGGACCGCGAGGAATTGTTTGTGAGCATGGCCCTTACCCATAGACAATCAAACCTCTGTTGGGAGGTGATCATAGTCTATGGCCCCACGGACCATAGGAGGTCCCCTGCGTTCCTTCTCGAGCTCAAAGCTAAGGTAGAGCGGACGGAGACCCCGGTCATTGTGGCGGGGGACTTCAATCTCATCCGCTCCACTGAAGACAAGGGCTCACCAAACGTGGACCTCCATAGGATTTGCTTGTTCAACGACTGCTTCGCCGACCATGCCCTTAGAGAGATTTCTCGCGTTGGGGCTAGATTCACTTGGACCAACAGGCAGCTAGACCCAATTCACCGCGTCCTTGATAGAGTCTTTCTCTTGGTGGAGTGGCAGGTGGCCTTTACCCTGTGCTCTCTACGGGCGGTCACCAGGGTCGGCTCCGACCATACCCTCCTCCTTCTTTCCTCGGGAGGGGGGCCACCGCCGAGACTGAACCACTTCCACTTCGAGAAATTCTGGCTAAAACAACGGGGTTTCTTGGAGGCGGTTCGGGCTCGGTGGCTGGAGGCGGCCGCCTCCCCCCACCTGCGTATACTATGCCGTGGATGTCTAGCATCACTGTACCAAGATGTCATGGCAGTTTATGCAGGGTTGGGGGTGAACCTAGGGGCTGCGATTAGAGGACAGAAGGATGCCATCCTGCAAGAAATACAGACCCTGGACTAGGAAGCGGACTGGGTGGGTCTGTAGGCGGACACCTGATCCCATAGATATTCCCTGGGAACCTCCATTATGGAGATTTACAGGGGAGAGGAGGCATTCTGGAGATAGAGGAGTCGCCAGAACTTTACCATCTAGGGGGAATCGAACACGGCTTACTTCCATGCCATAGCTAATGACAGGCGTAGGAAATGCTCGATCCCATGCCTCTGGGATGCAGACTCTCTTCTGGAGGACCAGAAAGAGATATTTTCCCATATTTATGCATTCTACCGAGAGCTTTTCTCGGCATCCCCGAGGTCGGGTCTGGCCCTGAGTAGGGACTTCTAGATGGAAGGTGCCAAGGTGACCACGGAGGAGAATGGGGAACTTATTCTCCCCTTTCTTCATACCGAGGTGGCCGAGGCCATTAAGTCCATGAATACTAACTCGGCGCCGGGCCCAAACGGGCTGCCTGTTATATTCTTCCAGACTTTCTGGGAACAACTTCGCCCGGTGGTTATGCAGATGTTTCAGGAGTTCTACTCTAGGAATCTTGTCATGCCTAGGCTTAACTATGGCGTGATTACCCTGATCCCCAAACTTGTGGGGGGCACGGATATTCGCTAGTTTAGACTGATCATGGTGATCAATGTAATCCAACGTATCTTTTCCAAGGTCTGTGCCATTAGACTTGCCCGCGTCATGGAACACCTAACTTACCCTCTGCAGTTTGCCTTCTTGAAGGGACGCCTGATTCATGATGTAGTACTCGCGCTTCATGAAATCATTCATGAGGTGAAGGTGCGACATCATAAAGGGGTGTTCCTCAAGCTCAACTTCCAGAAGGCTTATGATAGACTGGACTGGGCCTTCCTTAGACAAGTCCTCGAGCATCGAGGACTGGATGATAGGGTGATCTGCTGGATTATGCAGTTTGTTAATGTGAATGGGGAAGTGGGTCCATACTTTCGACCCACCTGTGGTGTTAGACAAGGGGACCCGATCTCTCCCCTTCTCTTTAACGTTGCAGTGGATGCCCTGGCAGAGATCTTGGACAAAGCCAAGACTGCTGGCCACATTTCGGGTGTGGTAGGGCATCTAATCCCCGGAGGTGGGATTTCTCACCTCCAATATGTGGACGATACCATGATCATGGTGCAAGGGTCGGACCTTGGCATTATTAACCTCAAGTTCCTGCTCGTGTGCTTTGAATCCATGTCGGGCATCAAGATCAACTTCGACAAGAGCGAGGTCATGATCCTAGGCTACCCCGACGAGGATAGACAGCGCATCACAGACCACCTGAACTGTCGCCTAGCAGAATTCCCCATCACTTACCTGAGAATGCCTATGAGAGACTCTTGGGTGTTGATCAGAGACCTCGCTCCCATGGTCGCAAAGGTTTGGGCTAAGGACGAATCGTGGTATGCTCGCCTCATGTCCAAGGGGAGCAAGACTACCTTGATCAAATCGTGTCTGCCTAGCCTCACCATGTATCAGATGGGCCCATATCTGCTTCCTGAAGGAACTCACGCAGACTTCACGAAGGACTTATCCAGGTTCTTTTGGGTAGCTAGGGATGGGCACCGGAAATACCATATGGTGAAGTGGGTAGACATTTGTACCCCAAAAATTCTTGGGGTTTTAGGCGTTCTGGAGTTGCGTCGCTTCAATGTAGCCCTGCTGCTAAAGTGGGTGTGGCGGATCCTGCTAGACAATGGCGGCCTTTGGTTGTAGCTCATCAAGGCCAAGTATCTCTGGGGCCACCCCCTGTTGGCGTGCAAACGTCAGGAGGGGTCCCCGTTCTAGCGGGCCAGCCAGGACATTAAACACCTCATCCATCGGGGATCTTCTTTCAGGGTGGGAAATGGCCGGGGAGTCCTATTTTGCTCGACCCTTGGTTACAGGGCGCCCCTCTCTGCTAGGAATTCCTGGCCCTCTTTGCCATCTACGCAGCCCCCTCGATGTTAGTGGCTGAGGCTGCTTAAGGAGGCCAATGGAACATCCCGTTTCGGAGGTCCTTCAACGACGTTGAGGCTGCTGACTTTCTGAGGTTGCGGGGCTCCTTTACCGTATCCCTCTCAGAGGAGAGGGATAAGATCGTATGGAGCTAGTCTCCCTCGAGAGCCTTCTCCGTTAGTTTGGCATATAGGACCCTGTTCCAGGGTCCTAAGTTATCTTGGACATCCCACCTTTGGAAGGCGCCCCTGAAGGAGATATGCCATAGAGGCAAATAATAAATAGGTTTTTATTGTCATCAGTTAGTTCGTAATAGTTTCATACTGTGTATAAGTGTATTAATACAAAACGTTAATACATGTGTGGTATGTAAACAAACCAAGTCTCTAGTTGCCTCTAGCGAACTAGTTCATTGGTCATGAGGATGATCTAGGGTTTCGAGATCATGGGCATTTATGCCAATTGACAATGAGGTCACGTCATTAGTTGAATGATGTGATAGACAAACAACCCAACCAGTTGTATCTTAATGAGATCTAGTTACAAAGTTCACCGTTAATGATAAACTAAGGAAACCTCGCAACCTGATCCTTAGACTGTGAGATAATGCAAATCACCATTCTAGAGGGAGCTTAGATGGTTATCAAGTATCATACCGTGACTGGGTGATCGAAAAGGTGCCACTCAGGTTTCTCAAAGGGGTGCATAGAGGAGTACATATCAAGACCAGGATTTGTCAATCCATGTAACGGATATATACATATGTGGTCATCTCGGTGACGTTGCATTAACGAAGCTTGCAAGCGTGTGACTAGGTCACGGAATGCAACAACACGGAAACGAGAAAACAAGTTCATCGGTAACGAGAGCGAACGAAGGTATGGAGATACCGTAGATCAAATCTCGGGTGAACTAGGTATCATGTGGCAAAGGGAATGGGAAACGAATGTTTACGGTTCAAATGACATTATCATCGTGGAATGCACATGGGTCATTATGGGCATCTCGGTCCCGCTATTGATCATTGATGGAGATCATGTCTGTACCATTCCCGAGCTGTGGGTAAATACACTTAAGGGTACGATGAGCTAGAGATCCTCTATAAGTTGGAATCACCATATGAAAGATAAAAGGAAATCGGAAAAGTTTCATGAGAGAACCGGAATCGTTCCGGGAAAGTTCCGAAGTCGTTCGGAGGAAATCGAAAGGGAACCGAAAGGTGTTTTGGGTCAAATCGGATTTTGTAATATGTATTTACATATTAATTAATGTAATTAATATTAAATATAATATTAAAATCTAATTTGAAGGGGTATTCCACTAATGGGCCAAACTTCCTAGGAAAATAGGGCCCATGAGGGAAAAGCGAAGGAGGGAAGGGACAAGGGCCAAGGCCTAGCCACCTCAAGGGGGCTCACTCGGCCAGCCTAGGGATGTGCGTGGGGTGGGGCCCCACCCCTGGCCGGCCGGCCCATGGTGCCCTAAGGGCCCATGCGCCTCTCCCCTCTCTCCCTTGATTAGTCCCACATGGGAAACCCAAAGGGGAGGGCACATATTCCTCCCCCTATATAAAGGGGTTCCCATGGGTGGGATTAGACACACAATTTGAGATGTTATCTAAGACATTTTCCTTAGAGAATTCCTCCCTCTCTCTCTACATAGTTGACTCCATGCGTTGGTACGGTCCCAAGAAAGGACTATTCATGCAAGAGACGACGCACCTGCAACACGTCGTTGCGCTGCAGGGATTCCAAGCCGGAGATCTGCTTCCGCACTCCCGGCAGGGATCAAGGAGTTGGAGGTCATCATCGTACACTGTATGTGTACGAAACCACGAGGGGCCTCACTTGAGGCACCTTGGATGTCGTGAGCCGGAGCTGCTGCACGATGAAGAAGGAGAAAGGAGTGACCTGCGAGGAGCTTCGCGACCTTGAGGTCGGCTACGAGTTCGACTACTTTAACCACGTTCCCCTCAGAACGTTAACCGTGTACGGTCTACAAGGGTATGTATTCTATACACTCGGCCATTACCGCATTACTACATAGATAGATATTGAGCAGTTTAGGAGGTTCCAGCGTAGGAAAATCTTTGTTTTCTGCTGCGGAACCCTACAGCCCCTACCCCTGAGCTTGCGGATTTTCCTGTGGCAACTGCTGTGGGATCGTCTTCCTTCAGGGGTAGAGGTTTCGAAACACAATGGCCTAGGCAATGGGTTGTGTCCATTATGCGGGACGCCGGAGACGTGTACCCACATAATGTTCACATGTCCGGCTGCTCAGTTTCTGTGGAACTTTATCTATGAAGCACTTGGGCCGTCCTGGCAGGCCCAAGAGCTCGATGAGTTCTTAGAGATGGAGGCAAACCATACCGGAAGGAGGCTCCACCTCTTCTGGTTGGTATTTGCGGCTATCACGTGGACGCTTTGGAATATTCGTAATAAGATGGTGATTGAGCGGATCTTTCCTCGCCGCGCTTCTGCCTCTGTGTTTTCCTTCATTGCTTACCTCCAACAGTGGTACCCGCTTATAGGCCGAGGGACATGGAGCACGTGGACGGGATCTTGCAGGCGCCGAGGGCGTCAGCGCAACGCTTCACGGCTCCCGCCAGGTCCTCCACGGCGTCTTAGGGGGGAGCTCTTCACCATCTCCTCCCTTCGCTTTCTTTTTTTTTGGTTTTTTGGGCATGATGTGTTGTGGCCCTAGCAGACTTCGCTTTGTTTTCTGTTTGACACATGGCGTCGTGGACTATGTTGTGTTCTGTATGGTTGTGGTTTTATTTATAAAGCAGGACGTAAAGCCTGTTGCGAGATTATCACTAATTATATCAAAATTTGAAATACAGAGAAATAAGAAAACGAGAGAGAATATAGGTTGCATGGGAAACTAGTTGCGGAAAATCCATTTTCCAGGCGAAACTCTTTTTGGGCGAGTATAGTAGACTTGATGTGAAGATGAGATTAATGGAAGCTTTTATAAATCGTGGACACAATATTTGGGAAATTACTCCCTCTGTTTCAAAATATAAGATATTTTAGATTTGTGAAGATAATGAATCTAGACGTTTTTTAGTGTCTAGGTTCGGAGTGAACATCTATAAATCTACACACAAAATGTCTAGACACACTACAAAGCTAAAACATTTTATATTATGATAAGGAGGAGTACATTACAACTTGAAAAACTCTTAAATAGGTACAGAAATAAAGTATCGCGCAATTGATATATTATATCATTTTCCATTAGCAAGGCCGTGACTTTGAAACATATTTATTTTAAAAATATATGTCTGGTTAGTAAAACGTGTTGGGAGAACAGAGATATACGGGACACTATAGGAGAGAGCGAGGCCAGCAGGATTGGAGACTCCGAAAATGAAGAAATGCTGTTTGGGTTCTGCTGGAGATAAATTACCCTATTCCGCGTGTCGAAAATGCTACTCCCCCAGCACGTTGGGGATCGCGGATCACCTGAAGATCCTCTAGGAGGCTCGAATGTTACACCCGGAGAACAATTAAAAACTGCAGAAATACGATGAATCGAGTTGCTAGCTGGTATATGCATGGTCTATTTGCACGTAAGAATCATTCAAGGAGTTGCTGAAGTAAGTTCGTTAGCCTTACTTCTTTGGGCAAAACCTCGGAGTAAATGTTGTCAGCAACCGCTGCTGCAGTGCTGCTGCTGCTACTACAAAAGGCCAGTGATAAGGATAACTGCCAGCTAAAGTAGCAAAAACTGAGTAGCATTTCGAGGATGGAGACAGGTCCAGAAAGATAAAAAAGAAAACTTTTCGTTTGAATGGACAGACATACAGAACAGAAAATTAGTGCTAGGACAGACATAAGCGTCAGTCCATACCAGTCAATATTATGACATTAGAAGAAGATTATGGATGGCTGGGCAATATACTTAAGTAGATGAAAATGACATCACTCATCTTTCCCCCTTCATGCCTGTTGCCCAAGGAAATTGTTCCATTTATTTCCCCTTTCTTTTTTTCTTACAAAGCAATCTAAAGCGATGCGAGAAGACGAACGAGTACTTGCTGCTGCTGCACGACCAGAAAACACTGCAAAAATGGACACCGAAGAAAAAAGAATCTCCCCCCACCGATGGAGCTAAAGAAACTCACGAACTAGAGAAAAAGAATTAACCTTGGATCTTAACCTCTGCTGCATGAACCCGCTAATTAATTAACCGCACGGCGTACCACACCCCGTAGTTGTTCGGAGAGATTGAGTTACAAGGTGAGATCCAGGCTCACGTTTACTCTGTTGTCGGCGGCGGCGTCTCCCCCGTGGCGTATTGCTTCGTGCTGCGAAGACGACGACGCGGATGACGCGGATGACGCCGAGCCAGCAGCTTGTCCTCTTCTTTCCCACGCCACCGCCATCTCGTCACGTCGGGCGAGAGTTAAGGGCGTCGGCCGTTCCTGCCGCGGCGCTGGTGCCGTAACGCTGACGCCCGGGACCCGCCAGAGCGCCGCCGCTGGCACCGGGCTGCCGTTGATCGGCTGAGACACGGAGCCGGGGCCGCTGCCGTAGTACCTGGGCACCGCGCCTGGCGCGGCGGGCGAGAGGTGGTGGTTGGACCACGAGGGGTAGTGGGGCGGCGGCTCGTAGCTGGCCATATGCGCGGGCGCGGCGAGGAAACGGTGGTGGTGGTGGCCGTAGCCGCTGCCGAAGGCCGGGTACGCGTGGGCCGGGTAGTGGCCCTGCATGGCCATGGCGCTCTGGAACTGCGCGCGCTTCGCGTGCTGCCGCTCCCTCTTGTGCGCGTTCTGGTGGCCCCCCAGCGCCTGCGACGTCGGGAAGTTCCGGCAGCAGTAGTGGCACTCGAACTTGCGACTGCTGCCGCCGCCACTTGCACCGGCCGACGCAGCAGGACCAGCGGCCGTCTGGCCGGGATCAGCGGTGCTGACGGCGGCGGCGGCATCGCCGTTGGTGACGGGGGACGCCGCGCCGTCAGGCGGGAAGTCGAAGCCGAAGAGACGGATGGACGACGTGGGGCTCGACCCGCCCGCCTCTGATGCTGCCGGCGGCGGCTTGGGCCGCACGAACGGGAGCTGCGAGAAGGAGTGGATGTCCGGGGCGCCATTCGCCGTCTCGCCGGCAAGGCTGTTGGTCGCGTGCTGCGCGTCTTGCTCGCTCATGCCCGTCGAGGAGTGCGAGCTAGACACACCCCTGGCTAGGGTAAGCAGTGGAGCTAGCCGTGTCGTGTGCTAGGGGAGCGGACGCTAGGTAGCTGGAGCTACAGCGGATTCTTCTCTTGGTCTTCCTATACTGTTGCGCGATGGTAATATGTTGGGATGGAGCTAGACATCGAGATCGAGCTAGCTAGCTGGGTTGATGTATGGGCCAGCTTGTAGTAGGGGTTAACTTCGCGAGGGGTGGAACGGGACCAGCACGGAGGTAGGGTTGACAACGAAACTGTTTAATGTTGTTGTGTTTGGTTAGATTGGAAATGTACTATTGGTTGATATATATGCTATGTGCATCTTATGTACTATTATGGATATTTCCAAGCTATTTTTGAATAAATATTTGGCGTCATTTTCAGGGCCAATAAGACTTGTATCCGTATTCGTACCCGGCATAATCCGAATGAGCTGAATATGATACATATCCACGGACACTAGAATCAACTGTATTATGTTGCCATGAGAAGAGGAGGGGCGAAATCACACAAAAACAATTTAAAGAAAATTCATCCAGATTTAAGTTTTGAATTAGTTTTTGTTTGGCCACATCATGTGGAAAAATGCACTTCTATCTTGTGATCAACACTACCACTAGTTCTACACCCTCTTACAAAAAGGTAAAAACCTGAATGTTGCATGAGGTTGATTGAGTTTATATTATATTGCAGCCCTACACTTGAAAGCAAGAAGAGCTAACCTTAACTATTATAATTGGCTAGAATATAGATCTTAGGCCTATCATGTAAGAAGTTTTGGTTATTTTAGATGATTTTAGTAAATTTGGCATATGCATGTCTTCCACATCATTAAAACCCAAGAACAAAATCCAAATAAAACTTCAAAAAAAAAAACAAGTACGAAACAAAGTAAAATATTGATTAAACTAATTAATAAGATTTAAAAGCCGACCAATAAATTTATATTTATTAGAAATTTATTAAAGCTTTACCCGCATCTAAGAATTTCCTCTTATTTAAAATTAAAGGTTGGACTTTATATAATTTGGTATTCATAATTGATCTCAAAAGGGGACAAACAATTCATAAAACTAGTATTTGAGGAAAACTTCCAATTATGGTCAACACCGCCATTAGTCTTCTATGAGAAAAATGTGTTTCTAACCCTCACATGTTAAAATTAGACCTATTTTATATTTCAACATTGGATGATAAAACTATAGGAATCCAGTCTTGACTATTCATTTGGCTAGAATACTCCATGTCAAAGCGATTATTGCCATATTTAAATCATATTATACAACATGGCACCTACATATCTCCTACATCACTCAAATGTCATATAACTTTGAAGCTTGAAACTTATTAAAATATTTGCAACCTTCTTCATCATATTGAAACCACAAATAATGGGTTTTATTAAGTAAGAAAATTCCAATAGATATTTTGATATTGGAAAGAAATTATAAGAAGTACACCCTCGCATAGTTCCACCCGATTTTTCTCCATTCTTAAAAAATAAAAATGGAAGACTTATAAATAACTATGTTATCTCTAAAATTGATTTCAGAAAAGGGATAGAAAATATGTAAAAACTATTGTCTCATCCCAATCTTGAATTTTATGGTTTGCCACTTGTTAGAGGTTTTTACTCTATTGATTGAATGGCCTCTTACTAAAAGGGTGTTTTTAACTGTCAACTATTGCCCAAATGACTTTATAGAATCCAAACTACAAAAGTAAACACAATTAACCTCAACTATTAAAAATCGATAGATAATCCCCTTAAACTATTGTTAAGTACGTTTGGATATTTTAGGGAGGTTGTAGAACATGTATCCAATACATAACTTCCGTGTCATTCAGAACCTATAATGCTAAAAGGATATTGTTTTTATGTAGAAGTATACCAAAATATGCAACAAAGTGCAAAATATGACAAAAATCCATCATATTAAAACTTAAAATATTTGCAAGAAAATTGGAATAAGGAATCTATCAAATTTGGATACATATGAATGACAAACTATACTCCTCTATGCCCTGATTTTTCCCCCACTTTTAGGTTTTAAAAGTTCAACACTAGAAAAAAAGTTACGACTAAATCCATTTATTTTCAAGATCTCATAGTATTTCAGGAACTTCTTTATGGTTTTTTGGTATGATGTAGAAGACAAGTAGGTACATGACATTTAAAATTGCTTTAAAGTGTCTCGTGGGATATTCCACAAGGTTATAAAAGGGGCGGGTTATATTTGTTAATTTTGGAGTTTAATGTATACATGTTGTGCAATCAAGTAATAGGTAAGGGTAGAGAATGTGTATACTTTTTAGTGAACAAACATGGGAGATATAGTGGCCGTCGTTCTTCGAAAAAGGTTATAACTATTCTACTAGGGAAAGTGTAGAGAATGAGAGCGAGTTGGCATCCGTTCGATTTTTTATCAGTGGTAGATGACGACTCTCAGGATGGACTAATTGCATGTGAAAAGTCTTGTATGCGTCCCCACTGTGCAACGTTTGCTAGGTACTGGTGGCATTTGATTTATCCATTCGATCAGAAACCCATCGTTGGGATGGGAACTAGACATAATCACACCTATAAGACGTGAAATGGTGATTTGAATTTATCCATGCTAGTATAAAAAACATCCAATCATAATTCTAATAGATCCATCTAATTAAAAATGGAAAAACAGATAAAGGTGTAGTGAGTGATCCTAAGGTATAATCTCACTTTAGGCAGAAACAACACGAATTGTGTAACCACGTGGATTCTAGCATCCCAAATAGGTCTAAAGTATATATATCATATACTGAATGCAATATAAGTTAGGAAATGGACCGCAAAGCTAGAAATTCCACAAAATAACAAAACACCCATGGTCTACTAGTGGACCATCTCTTAATTAGTATATCACAGTTGTTAGATCTACATAGTTGTACCTAGAGAGATCGCGGACACGAGATCCACATAACAAATCATCCTAAGATCTCCAGAACTAGACCTACATAGATCATGTTTGACGGACATTTTGTAACTATATAGCTAGATAAATGACAACTAGTTGATCATTGTAGTTGTATTATGAGAAATCCCACATGAGGAAATGTAAGCATACATGTTAATTATTAGTTCGATTGTATGCCTTTAAAATGTTAGTCCATACTACAAACATCAATGCTGATATAATGCAATATGCAATGACCAAATACAAATGATTGAAAATGCAATATATTTTGGGGGGGCACCAACATGAGCTTCGATGGATTAGTGCTGATATACGTAGAGTAAGGGTGTTTTGTAGAAAAGGAAGCTGTGTGCAAGAAAGAACGTCAGCGCAATCCTTAAAGAAAATTGGCAAAACGGAAACGAACAAGTAGACTAGATTGCTATGCATAGCCATGCGGGAATAAATAGAAGGAGGTTTAGAGCAACGGACCTATGATGACAAGCACACAAATATGCAGTTTGGTTGGTGTGTACGCAACTCCAAACATAATTGTATGAAGAAGTTATTGAGAAAAAACATTATAATTAGATTTTCCATATAAAATAACTTCCATGATTATATT
The DNA here is from genome assembly GCA_910589775.1 of Avena eriantha. NCBI lineage: Eukaryota > Viridiplantae > Streptophyta > Magnoliopsida > Poales > Poaceae > Avena > Avena eriantha. Next base: position 67,697,060 of record OU342743.1, on the reverse strand, counting down.
TTTGTTATTTTACAGCATAAGAACATAATAAAATATCAAAGTTACATCCTTCGGGATATAACCGTGTCTAAAATGGTGTATATTCCGAAACGAAGGAGATAAATGGGTATGAAAATATTTGTTGGAGATCTTAATTTTTTTGACATACTAAAGATAACGTTCTTGTATGTACGAGGGCTACGCTGCTAGTTATACTAAGTTAATGTAGACCAATTTTCTTTGAGATCTCTTCACTTCTCCAGTTATATCAGTATAATTGCTCGTTTTGGATCACAAAGAAAACTACAACTCGGACCAGTGTGTAATCACTAGGCTTCTATTGAAAGCTGACATAGATCGTGCATGTGCTTAGGGTTAGGATGCACATTATGCATCATAACGAGTCTTGGTAGGCGTAGTTATCACGCGCGTGCAAGGAACTGCTGCATACAGTGGGACGAAGGCATGCATGTAGCTACCCCGACGACCGACAACCAACAGTACTAAATAGCGTCCGTATATAGGTGCCTAATAGCGGCAGCAGGACGCAGACGCTACACCGATACGAAAGCGTATCCGCCATAAATAGTTGGTCGATTGGAAGTTACTGGGCGGACTGGTGGCCGCTACAGTGAACCGCCGAACTGTTGCTACAGAGCGAGCTGTGTAGTACTGTACTACTATAACATCAAACTCGCGGAAAAGCTTAGCTAAGTAGACCAGCGTGTGAGCTGAAAATAGTGGCCAAAATCCTGGTCTTGTGGCAAAAAGTGCAGCACAAGATGAATCGTTTCGGATTTTTACAAAGCTAAACCATCTTATATTCCCTTCCTCATGAAATAGATGTCGAAAAGTTTTCAAAATTTGAATTTATACATATACTAAGTAATGTCTAGATTCATCCAAATTTGACAAATCTACGACACTATTTTGAGACGGATAGAGTATTATGAAACGGATGGAGCATGTTTCTACTTTTGGTTGCTCTGGCAGTCTAGTAGCTGACTGCCTGACTTTCCTTTTCCCGCCTCTAATCCTCATCTCAATAAGACCATATGTGCGTTCTCTCTAAAATAATTTACTCCAAAACAATAAAACATGTGGGAAGGAATAGAAGATGGACCCCTCCCAACCGTATAGGCCACCTCTTAGGATTGCCTAGGGTCAGATCCGGTCCTGCTCGTGTACTTCGGGAGGCAGTGAAAGGTTAGAGATGCCGCCTAGAGGGGGGTGAATAGACAATTTCAAAACTATTGCGATTTTAGTTTGACAGAATGCGGAATTAAACTAATGTTTATTTTACAAGCACAAAACAGAAATACACTAGGCTCAACTAAGTGCACCAATAACAAATTAAGCTAAGCAAGATAGCACAAGATAAATATACCAAAAGTGATAAGCAAGATATAAGTACACTTCAAGCTCGATGACTATCTCAAGGAAAGTAAGCTCGGATATAGAGATAACCGAGGCACGCAGAGACAAAGATGTATTCTCGTTTTCCCTTTTGAGTAAGGTATGTCACGATGGAGAGGTGTTGGATTCGACAAAGGATTTCCCAACGCCACGAAGGCTCACCTTCTTCTCCGAGTCTATCCCACGAAGAAATAAGCCCTTTCCTTATGGCTACCGAGTTAAACATAAGAAAGTGTTGTGCGAGAAATGAAAGGCACTCCACTATGAGCAAATCAACAACAGAGCTCAAAAAGAGGCGGACCGGTTTCTTTGCAAGCAGAAGGCGGAATGCTAGCAGATCTGCTTCCATATGGCGGCCATTATTGGTAGAATGAGTCAATTAGTTCACTGTAATGTGGATGAGCTGGATGTAGATTATGTTACCTCAGTTGAGTCTACTAACGAGGATTAGTGGGTAATGAGTAGTAGTTCGCGTGTTTTTAATTTAGTTTGAACATGTATTGTATAATTATTATTTGTCAGATCAATATTGTATAATTATTATTTGAGTACTTTAGTTTTTTGAGAATTATTGTCTCTCTGTCTGCCTTTTGTTTTGAGAATTCATGGTTTCCCTAATTGTTTACCTTTTTGCAAACTTGTTTAATGGGCCCACGACCAGGCACATCACGGTTTAGGTCTCTACCTTATCCGAAAGAAAACACCTACACTAGGTCTTGATGTCTACGCACTTCTATTCTTGTAGACAGTTGTTGGGCCTCCAAGTGTAGAGGTTTGTAGAACAGCAGCAAGTTTTCCCTTAAGTGGATCACCCAAGGTTTATCGAACTCAGGGAGGAAGTGGTCAAAGGTATCCCCTCTCAAGCAACCCTGCAATCAAGATACAAGAAGTCTCTTGTGTCCCGAACACACCCAATACACTTGTCAGGTGTATAGGTGCACTAGTTCGACGAAGAGATAGTGAAATACAAGTGGTATAGATAATTATAAGTGGTAACGGTGATAGAAAATAGCTTGATGGCATGGAAGAAACTAAAGGCAAACTGAAATAAAGATGGAAGCAAGCAACCATGTAACAGATCTAGTTGCAAACGGTGTATCAATGCTTAGAAACAAGGCCTAGAGATCATACTTTCACTAGTGAACACTCTCATATAAATATATTATCTTCATGATACTACGCTGAACTACTCTCCGGTTGGACACTCTAATCGTTGGTAGGGCTATAAAAGCACACCTCACAGTAAGCCTTTCCCATCTAGATAACCCCACAATGTCACCTTGAGTACTAGACGAGTCCAACAAACTCCACAATTTCATAGAAACATCCAACTCCAAATATAACTCATAACAAGTATTTGTAATCTCTAGCCTAAGTGCCACCATGGTGACCACGCTGTCACTTTCACACACATGGGGAGAGCAGAGATCTATTAAAGCACTTGAGTAGCAGGGTAGATCTATAGATTGCAAGCTCATGATCAAAATATGATCATGCATAGAGAGAGATGAACACATAGCTACCGGTAGAACCCTTAGCCTCGAGAGAGAACTACTCCCTCCTCATCATGGGAATCAGCAACGGTGATGGAGATGGTGGTGGAGATCGATGGAGACGCCTCCGGGGGCACTTCCCTGTCCCGACAGGGTGCCGGAACAGAGACTTTCTGTCCCGCGAATCTCCCCTTCGGTGGCGGCGGTGCTGCGGAACTTTTCGTGGCTGGAGGCTTGATTCCTTAGGGTTTATGCCTCGGGAGGCTTCTTATAGGCCAGAGGGCAAGGTCGGTGGAGGCCAGAGGGGCCCACACCACCTGGTGACGCAGCCAGGGCTAGCCCGTGCCACCACATGGTGTGGCCAGGCCCTGGCCCTCCTCCGTCTCGTATTCTGGCTCCGTGAGTCTTCCGGTAAAATATCAACTTTGGCTTTTGTTCCGTCCAATTCCGGGAATATTGATTTTCTGACTTTCTTGGAACCAAAAACAGCAGAAAACAGGCAACTGGCACTGTGGCACTTGTTAATAAGTTAGTCCAACAAATCATATGAAAAGTACTCCAAAGTGTGGACAAAACATAAGAAAGTAGATAACACCAAGCATGGAACATCAAAAATTATAGATACATTTGCAATGTATCAACATCCCCAAGCTTAACTTTTTTTTGAGGTGAAACAGTAAGGAAAATCCCCACTGCAATTTTTATTATATTATATGAGTATGTTACAATGGAAAAAAATGATTTAAGGTAGATCAAAACATTAAAGTAACATCATTCTAACCTATGCCTGATCCAATTGCTGGTTAAGCCAGGCTTTGAATTTTTCCTTGTATTTTCCTTTGATTCTGAATTGTAACCATCTCATTTCTTGATAGAATATTGCTTTCCATCTTTCAATTGTGGGCCTTTTGTCATTAAAAATCTTCTCATTTCTGCATATCCAGATACCCTAGGTAGACATGATAATGATCTCCATTGCAAATGGTAGGTGTAACTTTTCTTTGATGTCTGAAATAGCTTCCAATCCTGTTAGGTTTGCAGCTCTATTTCTGTAAATATGGTCCCAGCATTTGTTTGCAATGGACATTCCCAGAATAGATGATTAACTGATTCTTCCAAGTAACAGTTGGAAGTTACACAATTGAAGTCTGGCAGGATGTACTGTTTTCTTTTCAGAAGATTCCTTGTATTCAATCTCTCTAGAAGTAGAAGCCAGAAGAAGAACTTATGTTTATTTTGGCAGGAGGTTGCCCAAACCCAAGAAAAGTGTGGTGGAGATGGTGAATATCCAACCATGGCTGTGTAGTCCTTTTTCACTTCAAATTTATCTGATCCCCAAATATAGTTCCAATTATCATGGGTATCCCCCTGAGTGGTATGCCTGAATTCCTGGCATCTTTCTTCCATGACTAAGAACTCAGAGTATGCTTGTTGAGAGGGTGGTAGATGAAAGTTATCCTCTAATTAATCAGCATGTAAGAATTCATGTACACTGATATTTGAAAATTTAGCATAGGACAGAAGGTGAGGGAATTTATTCATCAAGCATTCATCTTGCCAAAGGTCTGACCAGAAATAAGCAGACTTTCCTGAATTCAGATTGCACTTAGCCATGCCTTTAAAGTTGTCAATTAATTTGATATGAGATTTCCACCAGAATGATCCTTCCATGCTTCTTCCAGGTAGTTTTCCATTTTTGTAGTAAGTTTCCCATATGAGATGAACCCAAGGGATGTCATGGTGATTGTAGAATTTGTCCAAGTTTTTTAGAAGGAGGGCAGTATTTTGGATCTGTAGGTTTAGCACCCCTAGACCCCCTGATCCTTAGGACGACAGATTTTATCCCATGACACAAGAGCTTGTCCTTTTTCTTGTACATCTTCAGTCCTCTTTCTCCATGGACAATATCTCATGTTTTTTATAATTTGATCCTTGATGGCAATTGGTACCTCCAAACAGCTCATGAAAAATAGAGGAAGTGAGGACAGAACAGATTTTACCAGTTGCAATTTTCCTCCATAATTCAAGAAATCAGCAATACCACATAATCTTCTTTCCACTCTTTGAACAATGGGTAGAAAGTGCTCCATAGAAGGTTTTGTAATGCTTAGTCGTAAACCAAGGTAGGTGAAAGGGAGGCAACCAGTTTGGCAGTTGATTGTCATAGCAAAATGCATTAGCCTATCATTACATATGTTTATTGGCATCATGCTAGATTTCAAATAGTTTACTTTGAGCCCAGTGGAACTTGCAAATGTTTGAAGAAGTGCTTTCAAGCACAATAATTGAGCAGCATCTGCCTTAAGTACCACCAATGTATCATCAGCATATTGAATAACAGGGAAATCACTGTTGGGTGGTCCCTCAATAGGTGGTGTTAGAAGGTTCATATGCATGGCCTTATTCAGGACAGATTGAAGAAGATCAGCAGCAAGAACAAAAAGTAATGGAGTAAGGGGGTCTCCTTGTCTCACACCTCTTCTGCAATAGAACTTTTTACCAGGCACACCATTTAGAAGGATTTCAGAAGTTCCAGATTCGAAGATCATTTCTATCCATTTGATCCATTTCCTCCCAAATCCTCTAGCTTTAAGGATATTTATGATGGCGGAGTGGTCAATTGTATCAAATGCCTTCTCAAAATCAAGTTTTACAATTAGAATTTCCTCCTTTGACTTGTGGCATTGGAATAAGTATTCAAATGCCCATCCAATGCAATCTTGAATAGACCTATTATTGAGGAAACCATATTGATTTTTATGCACCAATTCCAAAATAACAAAATGCAGTCTATTTGCAAGAAGTTTGGTAATTATTTTGAATACACGGTTCAATAAGAAAATTGGTCTGAAATCAGCAGAGGTAGAAGGGCATGTGACTTTAGGAATGAGAGTAATGTATGAAGAGTTGATTCTCTCAAGGGAAACTTTCTCATTTAAGAAATCATGAATCAGTAATTTGATATCATTTCCAATGATAGACCGGCAGCTTTTGATAAATTCATTATTAAAACCATCAGGCCTAGGTGACTTGTCATTTGGTAATTCCGAAATAATCTCCTCAATTTATTTGTCAAGAAAAGGTTTTTCAAGTGAATTCTTCATCTCATCAGTCATTCCATTTCCATAAAAATCTGCTAGGTTGTAATGCATCTCAGTTTTGACCGATGTACCCATTCTTGCTTTGAAGTCATTCCAAAGAATATCAGCCTTGTCATGGTGATTGGTAAATTCCTGTCCATTTGCATTCTTTATCATTGAGATATAATTGTGTCTAAAACTAATGGTAGCTTTGGAGTGAAAACACTTTGTGTTTTCATCCCCAAGTTTCACCCATTTAATTTTTCCTCTTTGTTTCCAATAGGTGTTTTGGTTCTGGAGAAGAGAGATAATATGGGATTTCAGGATATCTCTGAGGTGCCATTCATTGATGGTTAATGTTCTAGATTCTTCAAGTAGATCCAGAAGGTCAATGGTGTCATTCACCTTAGCAATTTGGTCCCTTAAGCATGGTAACTGTTTGGCCCATATCTTGATGCCTCTCCTCACATTTTTCAGCTTGGCACATATTCTTTTTACCAAGTCCTGATAATTCACTGGAATATTCCAGGCATTTTGCACAATCATCTTAAAATCAGAATGGTGAAGCCAGTAATTCTCAAACCTAAATATTTGTGCCTTGGGAATGTTAGTTCCAATAGAGATGACACAAGGAAGGTGATCAGAAGTAGGCTTGGATAAGGGTGTAACCAAAGTGTAAGGGTATTTGGTTGTCCATGAGCTAGAAGTAAAGAACCAATCAAGTCTTTCCAGAAGTGGATCTTTTTGCATGTTGCTCCAGGTGAATTTCCTCCCTTTCAGTGGTAGCTCAATAAGTCCTAGGTTACTGATAGCATCATTGAAAAGCATAGTTTCATTAACATCTCTCCCACTTTTATTTCTATCAGTAATAGTTCTGATAAGATTGAAATCCCCTAAGATAATCCAGTCTACACTATCAGGCATAGTGATGTTGGAAAAACCAGTCTAAAAAATCAATTTTCCTATCAGCTTGACATGGACCATAGATATTTGTAAGAGTCCAGGAGTCATTGGATAATTGTGAAGTGAAAGTGATAGAAGTGGAGAATTCATTTTGGAAAGCTCTGATGCCATTAAATAATGAACTGCACCAAATGATGATGATCCCTCCAGAAGCACCAATTGAGGGTAAGAAGTCAAAACAGACAAACTTATTTGGACAGAATTTCTTTAAATAATTGATATCAAAATTTTCTCTCTTGGTTTCTTGGAGACAAATGATATCACATTCAGATTCCATGATTTTGCTTTTTAGTGCCAACCATTTTTTCTCAGAGTTAATTCCTCTGAGGTTCCAGTTCAGAATCTTCCAATTTCTATTGTTACTCATTGATAAACAGGTTGGGTGAGTATTGTGGTGACACAAGGTTTGTAGTCACACAAACAAGATTGAACATATCATAGGGTACTGAGTTCATAAACATACATAACAACATATAGGTCTGTAACAGCTCATACTAGACACCAAAGGTAAATAATCCAGTCACAAAAGGACAGTATTTTGTAGACATTAACAACATTATTTAGGTGCTTTCTTCTTAGACTGCTGCCCACAAGATCCAGCAGTACCACCCTTCTTCTTGCTTGGAAGGTTTGATTCAGAACCAGTCTTCTTTGGTCCAGGTTTTCTAGGAGGCTTGATGATCAAATCATTGATCTTGCTCTTCTTCAGCAACCTTTTCTCAAGCTCTCCCTCCTTAACCTTGCAAAATGAATCAGCAAGGTTCTTAACAACTTTATTACTAAGACAAGGTGGTCCAGCATTGCAAGAGAGACAATTATGATCAGAACAATTCACATGGCTTTTAAACCCCCATTAAGTTCCACAATTATGGGGCTCCTTCTCACCTCAAAGTCCACCATTGGTTCTTTACCCCTCCTCCTTTTTGTAGGAGCATTTGGCACCATCATATTTGGTGGGGATTCATTTAGGCAGTGAGGAGGGATCTGTCCAACACATTCATCAGGGATAATGAAAGTGAAAGTAGTTTCTTCTGCAATTGGCTCCTTAATAATATCCCAAAGGGGAGAGGTAATAAAGTGTCTAGCCCAACTGAATTTTTTAGGAGTGATGAGCATGAGGGTGATAAAGTTAAACCAACTTACAGGGATGTCACATTGCAGTTTACCTTTGTCAGGTGAGGGATTAATGTGTGGAGCAAAGAATCTGTCCCATAGTTCTAGGCCTTGCTTTGAGAATGACTGCCTAGCAGATAGCACATCCGAGGAATTGACAAATGCAGTGATGGCCATTCCAACTTGCAAATGTGCCTCATTGGGGGAGAGAAGGTTTGTGTCCTCAATCATCCAGTCATCCTGCACATTATCCTCATTAGCATGGTGGTTGTCCTCCTCATCATCCTGGTAATTTTGCAGAATATTAAGCAATCCTTCTCCCATGACCATATCCTGGTTAGCATTAGCAATTAATTGCTCCACTTCAATATCCTCAGCACCATGGACAGATGCCTTGTCACTGTCAGATGAAATATTGGCCATAGGAACTGAACCAGTAACAGAACTGTCAGCCTCCTGAGGTGGCAAATTCAGGTTATCAATAAGCATGTCAACATCTTCAGCAAACACAGGTCCTTGGATAGCATTCTAGTTCCCCCAGCCAGCATTATTTTGCTGAGGAGCAGGCTCAACCCATTGGTCCCATCCACCAAAGTCCCCTTCAGGTTGTGGAGGAGATGGTGGTGGAGGGGGGCGAAAAATGGGTCCCACCATAGGCAGGGGGTGAGGGTCAACACCATCACCAGGTAGTGGGTCTTCATCAGGTGGGCCCCCACCTAGGAGATTGCTGTTTAAAATTTCAACAGAGAAAGTCCATGATTCTGTTTCCACAAGGTCTCCAATGGTGAATCTAACACTTTTAGGACTTTGTCTTTCATGAAAATTCCTGCTCGTCCTCGAGTAGGTAAGTGATAAAAACAAAGAATAATTTTTGAGGTGACATGCACCATCATAAACTTGATCAAAGTATTTGTAAACATTCAAAGCTGGGATCATAGTACTTCAATCATAACATGAAATACAAAGTTCTAGCAATAAGACAAAGAAACTATGATGCAACATGAAAAGGCACAAACCAAAGATTCATGAATAACAATGCTTTGCAAGACGTTTGTTTGTTTCACATAAAGAAAACATAGCATAATAGTATTCAGCTTGTCCCTCAATAGAGTAGCAAACATAAATGCATAGGACACCTTCAAAGTTCATAAGAGTGACTAGATACAAATAGTTTAAAACAATTAATATCAAGGTATGCATCAATCAACAAGTCTTGGGACAATGCACATAGAACTAAAAATGGCCACTATGCTCTCAAAGTAGGTGCATAAAGATAGAAGGTGGAGACTCAATATATAAGTGGAAGAAAGGCCTTCATAGAAGGAAGCAGGGATTCAAGTCTCATAAAGAGCTTCCAAAAATTATGGTACTTAATAGCTTTCAGCTCTCATTGCCCCTATCATAAGCATCTTGAAGGTGATTAAGGTTAAAGTGACACAACTAAGAGGATATGCTTGACAAGTTATAAACCGAAACCTCATGCCCCTTACTTACGAAGACCGATCCTCATGCTACTCAACTTTAGTCACGAGTAAGCTCTTGTCATTGTAAGTATATGTGTATCATTAAGAACCGCCAATGGCGTACCCCTTGCACATGATATAGGAGCTATCCCATAAACAAAATGACAAGGCAAGCAGACAATGAGCATCTCAGCGATCTTTTTATTTGCTATTTGCATAGGTTTTTATTGAGGATGCTTCATAGAGTGCTCATTATGGTGATGCTGCAAGTTTCCAGCATGATTAGGCATGGCTTAGGCTAGCGGCCCAGGTGTTTCTCTAACACACATATAAACTCCATGATCTTACAAGTTCCACTTTTATTTCACACCGCCCAGATCCGTAAGCAAAAGAACATGATATCAACGGGGTACAAAGTACAAGTGCAATGTTGAAAGCGTTCCCCATGAAACATGGTTCTGCTAATTTCAGCTTATAAAGAGCAAGCATATACGCAACAAAGAAGGACCCAATGGTTCAAGTTTATTAAATGCAAGAAAGTAAAGTGTGCCATCAAGTTCGTGAGAGATTTAATCACTAGTTTTCTCATAACAAGTTTAATTTGGAAGGTAGATAAAAACATGAATATACTTGGAATAGCATAAGATAGTAGGTAGGTATGGTGGACTCTTTGGAATAACTTGGTTTAGGGAGTTGGATGCATGAGTGGAACTCATACTTTGTTGTGGAGGCTAGCAAAAGACTGGGAGCGACAAACTAAGAGAGCAATAATGGCCATAATCATGTAGAGCGACAAAACATCATTGATCAAAGCATAAAGTGATACTACAAGTTGAAAACTAAAGGATCATAAAGGCTATGGTGACTTGAGATAGTCATAACATGGTGTGAGCATGTGCCAAGTCAACCCAAATAAAGCATCAAAGGAGAATACCACTATACTATATTTTAATATGCTAAAACAACGCATGATTCATCCCAGGCACATTAAGCAATCTCAATTGTTTATAACAATTCATGCTACAGCAAAGAATACTAAGCATAAAGCCAAAACAATATCAATCATGGCATGACAAAGCATAGCCACAGTCAAAAACGAGCTCTTTTTACCACATAAGTATGAACTTTCCTACTCTTTTCCAAACCAAACCAAACTATTTGCAAACCAATGTATGAAAGAGGGGTTCCAACCAATTTACTCATCAAACTAAGAAAACCAAGCAAACGAAAAACCAAAAACAAAAATGAAGACGCTCCAAGAACAACACAACTGTGCATGAAACAATAAAAATGAAGTGTTTGGAAGAACCTTAGATTTTTATTGATGAAGAAGGGGATGCCTTGGGCATCCCCAAGATTTGACGCTTGTACTTCTTGGATATTTCTTGGGGTGACACGCGTGGTATCCCCAAGCTTGAGCTTTAGTCCATCCTTTATCTCATTACTCATTCCTTCCATACACCTAAAAATTTTCCTTCATACAAAACTTTACACAATCTTTATTAGCAACATTAGTGCACTCAAGATAAATAAGTCTTAAGGTTCAGTTATAACAACAAATAAACTTCCATTAGAACACTAGCTACTGTAGCACTTTCCTCAAAAATCTCAATTCCCCAAAGAGAACTCAAAAAAGAATCAACAAGAAGCAAATGCAAATAATGGCAGAAATCTCTCAAAACAGACCAGCAGGTAAAAACCAATTTTTTCGAAGATCTTCTGTTGCTCAAATCGAAAAGTGTTAAACTAACGAAAGTTACATAACAACCTGGGGCAGAAGCACAAAAATTCACGCCTCAAAAGGGCGTACAGAGATTTTACCCGAATTTTTACGGTGAAGCATAGAAATCTGTTTCGAGACATCAACTTTCGCAAGCATTACTTCTCTCCTATTAGAGGTTACTCTTGGCACAAAAAGCAAATAAAAAGGATAAGGAGCGGTTATTATAGAGTTAATAACTCCCAAGACTCATCTAATACTTTTGGGTTATCTCCCAATAAGTACTTTTCTTTAACGCCTTTAAGTTAGGCATGATGGTTTGAGAAGATGCTCACATAAGAAATATGAATTGAAGTAAAAGAGAGCATCAACAAGCAAATTCAAAGCACATTTAAGTCTAACCGACTTCCTATGCATAGGAATCTTGTAAAGAAAGAAGTCATGAAAGCACAAAGCAACAAGCATAGGCAAGCAAAACAAGTGCAACTTCAAGACTTTCAACATAAAGAGGGGAAACTTAATATTGTTGAGATGCATAAAACCATGTTTTCCTCTCTCATAATAACTTTTAGTAGCATCATGAATAAAATTAACAATATAACTATCACGTAAAACATTCTTATCATGAGCCACATGCATATAATAATTATTACTCTCCACATAAGCATAGTCATTCTTATTAATCATAGTGAGAGCAAATTCAACAAAATAGCTATCATTATTATTTTCATCACCATAATCATCAAATATAGGAGGCATATTATATTCATAACTAATTTCCTCCTCAATAGTAGGTGGACTAAAAATATCATATTCATCATTGTAATCATCATATATTGGAGGTTTTGTATCATCATAAGCAATACAATAGTTATCTTCCGTGCTTGGGGGACTAAAAATATCATGCTCATCAAAACTAGCTTCCCCAAGCTTAGACTTTTCCATAGCATTAGCAAAAATGGTGTTCAAATAATTCATACGAATAACATTGCTATTAGCATGCAAATTAAGTTCCATAGGTTTTTAAATTTTCTCTTCAAATACTTCATGTCCTAACTCAAGCTAAATACTATAAAGCTCTCTAATTTTGTTGTTGTTTTCCTTTAAGCCTAACTAGTGAAAACAAGAAACAAAAAGACAAAATTGCAGAATCTAAAGGAAATAACTTCGAGCACTCACACAGGAAAATAGGCGTTTGCCGTGGGAGGTTCTTCTTCTTTAATCCTCCGGTGTGAATACTTTTTACCTTTCCTCCCCGACAACGGCGCCAGAAAATAGCTTGATATCTACGCACTTCTATTCTTGTAGACAGTTGTTGGGCCTCCAAGTGCAGAGGTTTGTAGAACAGCAGCAAGTTTTCCCTTAAGTGGATCACCCAAGGTTTATCGAACTCAGGGAGGAAGTGGTCAAAGGTATCCCCTCTCAAGCAACCCTGCAATCAAGATACAAGAAGTCTCTTGTGTCCCGAACACACCCAATACACTTGTCAGGTGTATAGGTGCACTAGTTCGACGAAGAGATAGTGAAATACAAGTGGTATAGATAATTATAAGTGGTAACGGTGATAGAAAATAGCTTGATGGCATGGAAGAAACTAAAGGCAAACTAAAATAAAGATGGAAGCAAGCAACCATGTAACAGATCTAGTTGCAAACGGTGTATCAATGCTTAGAAACAAGGCCTAGAGATCATACTTTCACTAGTGAACACTCTCATATAAATATATTATCTTCATGATACTACGCTGAACTACTCTCCGGTTGGACACTCTAATCGTTGGTAGGGCTATAACAGCACACCTCACAGTAAGCCTTTCCCATCTAGATAACCCCACAATGTCACCTTGAGTACTAGACGAGTCCAACAAACACCACAATTTCATAGAAACATCCAACTCCAAATATAACTCATAACAAGTATTTGTAATCTCTAGCCTAAGTGCCACCATGGTGACCACGCTGTCACTTTCACACACATGGGGAGAGCAGAGATCTATTAAAGCACTTGAGTAGCACGGTAGATATATAGATTGCAAGCTCATGATCAAAATATGATCATGCATAGAGAGAGATGAACACATAGCTACCCGTAGAACCCTTAGCCTCGAGAGAGAAATACTCCCTCCTTATCATGGGAATCATCAACGGTGATGGAGATGGTGGTGGAGATCGATGGAGATGGCTCCGGGGGCACTTCCCGGTCCCGGCAGGGTGCCGAAACAGAGACTTTCTGTCCCCCGAATCTCGCCTTCGGTGGCGGTGGCGCTGCGGAACTTTTCGTGACTGGAGGCTTGATTCATTAGGGTTTATGCCTCTGGAGGCTTCTTATAGGCCAGAGGGCAAGGTCGGTGGAGGCCAGAGGGGCCCACACCACCTGGTGGCGCAGCCAGGGCTAGCCCGTGTCACCACATGGTGTGGCCAGGCCCTGGCCCTCCTCCGTCTCATATTCTGGCTCCGTGAGTCTTCCGGTAAAATATCAACTTTGGCTTTTGTCCCGTCCAATTCCGAGAATATTGATTTTCTGACTTTTCTGGAACCAAAAACAGCAGAAAATAGGCAACTGGCACTGTGGCACTTGTTAATAGGTTAGTCCAAGAAATCATATGAAAATTACTCCAAAGTGTGGACAAAACATAAGAAAGTAGATAAAACCAAGCATGGAACATCAAAAATTATAGATACATTTGCAATATATCAGGTCTCACTTTCACTCTCCACCTCTAGATTTCACTTTCACCCTCCACCTCTCCGCAAAATAGCCACTCTGGCAGTGCGCATCTCTCGGGCGACCGCGGTTACGCGAACCTCTCCAGTGCTCTCGACCATGGCTGCGCTCACCTCTCCGGCGTCTTCTACCATGGTTGTGCGCACCTCTTCAGTGTCCTTGACCGCGGCTACACATACCTCTTCGGTGTCCTCCCTGACACCTAGTTCTTGTCCATAGTTTGTCCTAACGTATTGATTTTATATGTTATACGATGATTAAATCATATTGATCAGAATGGTATATATATGTTAGGAATTTCTATTGTAAGAGAATAGGGTAGCTTTGTTGGACTTAGTAGGTCAGCAATATCTAGTGTAAGAGAATAAGGTACCTAGTTCTTGTCCAGTCTTGCCCTCTACCATGCGATGTATGGTGGTGAGACTTGATCAAGAACATGTATGTATGTGTGTTAAATAATATAAATTCATTTTGGGAGCAGATGTCCGATCTGTAGATAAGTACAACCTTCGTTATAGATTTGACCATGGTTTCAACATGACTATATTAAAAAGAAGAAACCTAAGGAGGATAGTCAGAAGATACAAGGCTGTGATCCCTTACTACATATGCACCATGGACAAGAACAACATCTCCAAAGAAAATACGGTAGCTCTTCCTTACCACAACTAGTAATTTTTTCTTTCTATTGATTTCCTACTTACCACAACTAGTAATTGTTTCTTTCTTACTATGTAGTACTTTTCATACCCCTTTGCCCGCATGTTTATCATTCCTCATATTCGTGAAGACGGAGAGAAGATCAAAGATCACTGTGGCAATGAGATCATCGAAGAAGTTCGTGCGAAGCATGAAAATGACGACATTGTCATTTCAACATTAAATTGGGCAGACCGTGTTGTTCAAAAGAAGCTGCAAGAAGGAGATGTTTCTGCTTTCGAGTTTCAAGCAAAGGAAAACTATTTGGTCATGACAGTGCATAAAATCTAAGTCAGTTGTTATGAAATAATTATTTGGATTTTTTAGAGATGAATGTGAATTAAATTGGGTGAAGTAAATGCATGTGAACTATGTGTATCACTATCATGTGGTATAATTTTCTGTATATTATGAATTTTCTATTATTTTCTATATGTGATTTATATTTGTATATAAAATGTTCTAGATTAATTATCAATTTTCTAAGCACCAACGCATCCACGGACATATATTAGACCAGTCAGTATTTTTGTGCCGGCATCTCACAGTTGCCACGGCATGTACGCAGTGCCGACCTATAATGGGCTGCGGCATTGACGCCTTGCTGTCGTGGAAGCTCTAGGTCGACGGATGACATTGTGTCGACCCAAAAAAAATCCACATATGCACTTTTCCAAACATAGTTATCCTAGGTGGGTTTTTTACCGTGCCAGCGCGACCTCGGCGATTAGCCATGTGTCTTGACGTCTATAAGCGCCAGGGATGACATCCATGTTGTAGTGGTTGGTGGGAGCAATCGCATGGCGTGTATTATTTGGTCAAACAAGTTGATGGAGTGTTTCGCCTTGCCTTCTGGATTTTCGACCAATGCATACGAGCCTTTCAACATTGCAAGCCGGTAGTACCCATAGATGACACATTTTTGATTGGCAAGTACAAGAGCTAATTGTTGATTGCAATGACAAACTTCTCTGGTGACGGGCAAGATAATAAGAAGAGAATATTTTAGGCCTTACCTCCTCTTTCCATTCTAAATAAACCGAGCACAATGCTCCTTTTCATACATCAAGTCAAGCCTAGGATAGTAACGGTCCATCCTACAAAAGATGTTAACAAATGGGCATCAAATAATTCATGTAGTGAAAGTTGCTACAGTTGCACAACAACAACAACAACCTTGTTTGAAACAGTAGTCTATAAATTACGAAAACAATGGTATGCCTAGAACATAGTGTGAATCATATCTACAAAGATTTACCACACAAATAAACCAAACATACATGTCACCTACTGACCACAAAGAACTAAGTGAGGCCAACTAATAACTACATTGCAAGATATTAATGGATCTGGAGAGATTTAGAGCATGAACTAGGGTTTTGAAATATTATCTAAAAAGGGAAAAAATACTTGGTAGAACTAAGAGGGGTGGGTTAGATTTACCTCTAGGATGAATTAGGGTGAAAATCCCCCTACAAAATCATTGATCTAAGGGGAGGATTTGATGGGATTTCAGTGGAGGGAGAGATAGTGCACCGCCTCCCGCTTCTATTTGTTGTCAGGGTAAGGGGAGTGGGAGGGAGGGCGGGGCGATGTGGGCCAGGCTGGTTGTTGCGGTCATCCCTAGACCTTAGAGGTAAATCCACGCCAGTAACCCATGCTAAAAATTGTGCGGTCATTGACTCAGGACGATATCGCCAGTGACCGTAGCGGTACACTATGAAGTCTATCGCCGTCATGGTTGTTAGTTACGAGAGGGGTTAGATTTGGATAAGAATACAAAACAGTTTCATTTTTGTGCTAAAGTTTTGCCACAAGGTTAGAATCGTCCATTTGGCCGAAAAGAGTCACGGAAAATCATTAGGTTCAGGACAACCAACACAATGTTGGAGTAGTAGGCAATTTCTGCATGAGATTAATTACCGAAATCAACATTATGTAAGCACTATAAGATCTAAACACATGTAGCCAAACAACCACATCTAATAGATCTAAAAATCTAAGAAGAACTAGTGCATACAAACAGAGAAATATCACGTACAGGTTGGCCGGAAAGGTCACCACCGCAGCAACACCTTGGTCTTTGTCGTTGTCGCCCATGGTGCTGTTGAGGTCATCGGTTGATCAAGAAGAACATGAACAGAAGCGAGCAGTCGTGCGATGCTCCCCAAAAACCTTATCGCCCGCCTCCTGGTGCAGAAAGTCAACAGACAGGGTTTCGGAGGCCTGCTCTCCCGGATAACCATGCACGCAATCGCCGGGATGGGGAAGCCTAGATAGCAACACAGTAACAGGAACACAACAAGAGAGACAGAGAAAGAACATGATGCATCTAGATCTGTCTGTCTCTCGCTCTATAGCCTGGGAGGTGAGCCGACCGAGTCGCCACATGGTGAAAGACCAGGACATGCGTCAAACATGCATACGAATGTTGACACGTACCCAACAACTAGTGCACCATGCAAAATTTTAGTCTTTCACAAAACGAGTTTCTAACTCGAACTCGATCCATGAAACGCGATGCGACGTGCGTGCGGGCGAGGCGGGCGGCAGAGGAGGAGGAGTGCGTGTGAACTCTTTCTCTTCTCACTCACTTAGTGGGAGTGAAACAACTCACCTTATAAGCGGTCCAACTCTCTCCCAACTAGAAATGTGGGACTAAACTTTGTCTCCCACACACCTTCCAAGCTGTTATAGTAGATGGGCCTTGTGATTTCAGAATTTATTAGACTACATGGACTACCTACAAGGGCCACAACCCATATAAATCTAAGGGCATCTCCACCGGGCCGACCCAACCCACCCGAGCGTGTCCGAATGCGTTCGCGCGGACGCGCGGTTCGTGTGAAGCCTCCTAGCGGTGCAACCCATCCAGACAAACGCGCGCGGACCGACCCATCCGTGTATCTAATTTGGGCAACGCTTGGGTCACCCCGGACAGTGGGATCGTCCTCGCGTGTCCTCCCGTTTG
This sequence comes from Avena eriantha, assembly GCA_910589775.1. Taxonomy (NCBI): domain Eukaryota; kingdom Viridiplantae; phylum Streptophyta; class Magnoliopsida; order Poales; family Poaceae; genus Avena; species Avena eriantha. The sequence continues at coordinate 67,679,439 of OU342743.1, read as the reverse complement.
TTCACCTGGGTCCTGTAGCCAGTGGCACAACAGACACTCCTCCCCCAATCCCTCGCTCTCCATATCCCGTCACCAGAGCAGGCACATCCGTTGCCCCTCGCGATATCGAGCAGGCAACCGTAGGCACGCGTGTTGCTAGAGTTGAATGGACGCTCGACATCCCGCCTCCCCCAGCCTCCGCCTATCGATTGGATGCATACAACCTGTTCGGTCGTTTGCCGAGTTGCGTTTGCTGATCCTTTCCTTGTTATCTGGTTCACTGTGGGAGTTGGCATAGCCATTGACGGTAGCCTGCTGGACAGATGGGTAGCAGTCGAAGGGTGATCGAGTTCTTCTACGAGAATTTCGTCGAGTCATTGTCTGACAAGGAGTCCGACGGTGACACCAAAATTCTGCTTGTAGCTGCACAAATGGTGCACGACCACTACCTCCTCCCGCCGCGTAGAGGTGGCTCGCACGAAGCGGCACGAAGCCATCTATGAACACAACCGGGAAGAGGGGCACATACGCCTTTACAAGGACTACTTCCACCCAACTAATCCGGTCTTCAAACAGAAGGCATTCCGTCGTTGTTATCAGATGTCCAGGAACCTGTTCTTGGACATACTCAATAGGGTGAGGGAGTACAACGACTACTTCAAGTCCAGGTACGATTATACCGGTAAGATTGGCTTATCCTCCTATCAAAAATGTTCAGCTACCATTCGATAGCTTGCATGTGGAGTTCCCGGTGATATCCTCACGAATACATGCGCATGAGCGAGTCTACATGCCATGAGGCCATGTACCGATTCTGCAGCGCAGTTGTAGCTATGTTTGGCAAAGTATATCTGAGGGAGCCAAACACCAAAGACATTGTCTGCCTTATCACCATCAACGAGAGTAGGGGGTTGCCTGGGATGCTTGGCAGCATCGACTGCATGAATTGGCAGTGGAAGAACGGTCCTTTTGGTTGGCAAGGGCAGTTCAAAGGGCATGCGGAAGGTTGCACCGTTATACAAGAGGCTGTTGCATCACAGGATCACTGAATTTGGCACTCCTTTTTTGGCATGGCTAGATCAAGCAGTGACATCAATGTGTTGCAGAGGTCTCCGGTGTTTGCTAGGCTGGCAGAAGGCAATGCCCCACAAGTTTCCTACAGGATCAATGGCAATGCATATGATATGGGGTACTATCTAGCTGGCTGTATCTATCCATCCTGGGCCACCTTTATGACACAACTAGGAAAATAGCTATAGATAGACAAGTTACTCTATGGCTCATATGCAAAACCATGCACCACAGAGAAATATCAGTGGCGCACTAGAGGAAATGTGCCACAGAAACTAAACAATTCGGTGGCGCATTTCAGAAACCATGCGCCACAGAAGTTATGTGGGACCCGCCAACTAGGGTAGGGCGACCCACCTTTTGTGGCGCATAATGAGATATGTGCCACAGAAGCAATAAGATATGTGGCGCATATTCCCTTATGCGCCACAGAAAGTGGAGGCATGCCCTAAAATAGAATCTTTTTGACCCAGTTTCTATGGTGCATAGCCACACATGCGCCACAGAAAGGTGACCTGGGTCCCACCATGGAAAGTGCACCGCCTTGTTCTATGGCGCATATTTCCATATGCGCCACAGAAATTTGAACTTCTATGGTGCATAACTGCAATATGTGCCAGAGAACAAGGCGTCCAGATCCATGTGCAAAAAGGTGGCAAGCTCACCCCCTCTATCCACCACCACCCATTTCACATGTCTTCTTCCCTTCTACACACCTAGCTCCTCTTCCTCCTCCATCCCACCCCATTTTTCCCATAGTTTATCCATTTTCTTGTAACTAAACCTACTTTAGTTTATAGATTGGTAAGTGGAAGCCTTCATCCAACTTGTAGATCTAAAAGTTTCTTACTTTTCTCTCCCACATCTCTATTTGTTTACTAATTTCTTCTCCACCAACTTGTAGATCTATTTGTCCACACTTTCTTATCGCACGGTCTCATGTCGCTATTATTGACTCTGCTAGGTGAGTACTTGGCCATGAATATGCATGTTGTGTAGGTGAATCTTGTCGTGCGGGCGGTGTGTGCGATGCATGGCGAGATGATGCTTATACATGAAGCTTGTGTGGTGCATGAATGTTTGCATTGGGAGGAAGTTTTTTGTTGCTTGCTTGTTGTTGTCCTGGCCGGTGTGGTGCATGGATGTTTGCCGAAATGTTGATTCATTTCCATTTCGGCAAATGTTTGCACTACTCATATGTCCTAATTTTAGGAAAGGTCATGCCGAATTTTTCCGGCTAGCATTCATGACTTGTGTGTGTGCATATGGTGTGGTTCTAACCTACTCTCTGTTGTGACCGCTTAGGCAACCATGGTCGTCACGATGAGCTAAGGTCAAATTGCTAGGTACAAGAAAGACGCGAAGGAGGACATGATTTTGAACAAAAAGACCATGATAAGATGTCCATGTCGAACATGCAAACTCCAGTGCTAGATCGACCCTAATTCTGGACAATTGGAGGGTCACCTACTCAGGCACGGTTTCATGCGCGACCTCAATGAGGCGCTGGCAGGACATGGTGATCACGAAGACGTATGCAGGCGAGAAGACAAAGAGTCTCCCGGGCATGATCATCATGATGAAGGAGATGCCAGCTAGCATGATCAACATGATCATCGTGAAGAAGGAGATGCTAACAGTCATGATCATCATGAAGAAGGACATGTCGATGGGCATGATCATCATGAAGAAGGACAAGACGTGAACACACAGACGTTGCTAACTTCGGCCTTGCAGGACCCTCATGTTCAAGAACTGCTCCTCAAGGAGACGAGCAACGCCAAAACTGCAGCCAGAGAGAAAGCCAAGCTAGCCCAAATGGAGATAGACGGGGTGACTCCATTGTATCCTGGGTGCGAGGATACACGATTGAGTGTAACGCTCAAGGCTCTAGAGATGAAGGTCGAACATAAATGGACCGATGCGAGCTTCAAAGTGAACATGGAATACTGGCATGACCGACTTCCTAAGGGGAACACATTGCCAACAAGTATCGAGGAGGCCAAGAAAATCGTGTGTCCTTTCGACCTACCACACATTAAATACCACGCATGCATCAATGATTGCACACTTTATCGGAATGAGTACGTGGAGAGAACCACATGTCTGGTGCATGGCCAAGGACGGTACAAGAGAGGGAACAAGAAAGTTCCTCGAAAAGTGGTACGGTACTTTCCTATCACCCCCCGTCTGCACCTATATTTCATAGATCCTAAGGAAGCAAAGCTCATGGAATGGCACGTGGAAAGGGACAAACCCGAAGATGATCCGAAGAAGGGCAAGATCCTGACACACCCTTCCGACGCTAGCCACTGGAATGCATTGGACATCGAGTTCGAAGAGTTCGGGGGCGATGCAAGGAACGTCAGGCTAGGTATGAGAACCGATGGACTCAATCCTTTCGGAAACCAGAATAGCACCTGGCCCATGTTTGTATGGTTGTACAACCTCCCCCCCCCCCCCCCGTGGCTCTGCACAAAGCAAAGGTACATACACATGAGCATTCTTATTCAGGGGCCAAAACAACCAGGTATCGATATGCATCTGTATCTCGGGCTGTTGAGAGAGGAGTTAGCCAGCTTGTGGGAGACGTCGGCCCGTACGTGGGACGCCTACACTAAAGAATATTTCCCTCTAAGAGCCGCACTGCTCACGACGGTGCAGGACTATCCTGGTTACGCATATGTATCGGCCCAGGTGAGCCACGGATATAATGCATGTGTCAAGTGCATGGATGAGACACCGCATCTCTAGCTACCAAGGGATCCCGGGTCTTCGAAAACCATGTTCCAAGGTACTCGAAAGTGGCTCCGCATGGATCACCCATGGAGAAAACGCGGTGACCTGTTCAATGGTAAGGACGAGCTCGAAAGAGCCCCGCGTCCGAGGAACAGCAAAGAAATCGAGGAGCTTTTGAATAATTGGGTAGATTGCCCTGCACCGGGAAAAAAACGACTGAAGACAAAGCCACTGTTGGGTGTATGGAAAGCGAGGTCTGTTTTCTAGGACCTGCCGTACTGGAAGGTCCTCCACACTCCCCATATCCTCGATGTAATGCACATCACGAAGAACGTTACCGAGAGTCTGCTTGGCACTCTACTAAACATGCCGGAGAGGACCAAGGATGGGCCAAAAGCAAGAAAGGACCTTAAATTGCTTGGCATCAAGAAAGATCTTCAGTACCCTCATAGTGATGATGATGATGATTAGACGGAAGGGACTCAAGGTCACCGCAAAAGAGTTAAGAAGAATGAGGTGGTGCTTCGTGCTGCCTGCTTCACTCTGAGTCTGGAGGAGCTCGAGAAGTTTTTTAGGTGCCTCCTAGGAGTGAAAGTTCCTCACTGTTACTCGGGGAAGATAAGCAGATATCTGGACGTGGCAAAGAATGAAGGGAATATGCCCTGAGAGGCAATAATAAAGTTGATATTATACATATTCCAAGTATATGATAGATGTTTATTTTGCATGCTATAATTGTATTAATTTGGAAATATTAATACATGTGTGTTTAATAAACAAAAAGGAAAGTTCCTAGTTATGCCTCTCTTATAAACTAGCTCGTTGATTAACACGATGATCAATGTTTCCTAATCATGGACATTGGATGTTGTTAATAACGAGGTCACAACATTAGTGGAATGATGTGATGAACATTCATCCGAAGTATAGCATTGCGATCAAAATCATTGTGTTTATATTGCTATAACATCTACCGAAGTAATCCTAGTCCTTAGACCATGAGATCATGTTAATCACTAACACTGGAAGAGTATCTTGATAACATCAGACGTCACACCATAAAAGGGTGATTATAAAGGTGGGTTAAGTGCTATGAAAGTGTTATGTAGAGGCTCATGGATCAAGAGTGGGATTTTTCCATCCCGATGATGGATAGATATACTCTAGGCCCTCTCGGTGATATCACATTGGTTAGCTTGCAAGCAAGTGATGAGATCACTAGAATGCTATATCACGGGAACAAGAAAAGAGTACATGTCGGTAACGAGATCAAATTAGGTATGGAGATACCGATGATCGAATCTCGGACATGTAATATATCACGAGACAAAGGGATTTAGTACCAGAGTTAAAGGTTCTCACGATCACAGAAGTAGTCGTAGAATGTGTAGGAGTCAGTATGGATCTCCAGGTCCCGCTTCTGATTATTGATCTGAGAGGGGTCTCGATCATGTCTGCATTATTCACGAACCGTAGGGTGACACACTTAAGGGACACCAACACTATTTGGAGCAAATATGTTTCAGACAAATGAATTGCAAAGCGCTGGAATTATTTCAATAGACACCGAAATTGTTTTGGGTGAAATTGCTAAAATTGGTTCTGCATGTAATATTGAAATGTTGCAGGGGGGTTATGTGAATGTTTGTTAATTAAAGTAATTAACAAAATTCTGAATAAAATTAATAAAAGAGTTTTATTAAATGAGAGTTTAAAGTAAAGACTTTAAAGAGGAATGTTAAGGGTCACTTTTATGTGGAGGGGGTTACCACCACATGAATGGGGGAGGTGACGGGTCACCCCCCCCCCATGGGGCGCCGGCCATGGGGAGGGGTACCCCCTCCTCCTATAAAAGGCCACCCCTCTGACCCTTCTTCCTCACACCTCCTCACAAAGGATCTCTCTCCTCCTCTAGAATTATTCCCCCATGGTCTTAGATTAGCGAGATACATGTTCCCGGTGGCATTTCGTCCGGAAGGAGTTGCTGCTTCTGCTGCATCGCTAGAGCGAGGAGGTGGAGGTTATTCGGTAGCCTGAATGTGTGTGCGAGTGCGGATGCGCTACCGGTTTGCAGTGATAGGACTTCCACACAATCTTGAGATAGGCAAGGGTACGACTACATCATCCACGAGTTTCTACTCGTTAACAAAACTTTGTTGTCTTCAAGGGTAAGTTCTCCATGGATGTATATCCACCTGTTTCTTGTATCTAGTAGATAGATCTTGGCGTATAGTTCATATCGTAGGAAATTTTTTGTTTTCTATGTTGCGAACCCTTCAAAGAAGAGGTTCAGCGGTATGAAGTCTTACTACTGTCATGTGCTGATGACGCAGATACTCCCCGTTGCGATCCACGGGATAATGGACGAGCATGTCCATGAGACGCTGTTTGGCCTCTGCAACTTTTTCAACATCATATGTAGGAAGTCAATCGGTGTGAAGCAGCTCGACAGGCTACAGGAAGAGATCATGCTGATACTATGCGAGCTCGAGATTTACTTCCCGCCCGCATTCTTCGACATCATGGTGCATCTGCTTGTACATGTCGTGGATGACATCATCCAGCTCGGGCCGACATTCCTGCACAACATGATGCCTTTTTTAAAGGATAAACGGTGTCATCAAAGGATTCATTCGTAACAGGTCCTATCCAGATAGAAGCATCGCCAAGGGTTTTCTGATCTACGAGTGCATCTCCTTTTGCCAGAATTATCTAACCACCAAGAACGAGGATGTTAGAATACCCCCCAAGAAGCACCTTGGCAGGCTTGCTGGATATGGTCACCGTGAGGGCTACTTCTCACTGCATGTCGGCATTGATGATCAACGCACCGACTTTGATAGGGCACACTGAGTCGCGCTACAACACATTGAATTGGTTGGCCCTTAGGTGGAAGAGCACAAAAGCTTAATCGAGCAGGAGTACGTCGACTAGGGCCGGCCAAGGAAGAAGGGAGATGTAACCAGAGAGCACAACTCTAGCTTCATGGGTTGGATCAAGAAAAGGCTACTGGACAATCCCCCACAGATGCCTTCTATGAAAGATCAAAAACTCATATTCTCCTTGTCGCAGGGCCTAGGGCACAATCTAAGGACCTATCAGTCATACAACATAAACGGTTACAGATTCTACACCGAGGAAAAGCACATGAATAGCGAATATCAAAACTCAGGAGTAACTATGTTATCCTTCGCCGATGACGAGACTACTGTCATGGAAAGATTCTATGGAAGGATCGAGGAGATATGGGAGCTCGACTACTATGGAGAGATCGTACCAATGTTCCATGATAGATGGGCCAAGAAACATGGAAAAATAACGCCAGTATTTCACCACAATGGTTATACTAGATGCCAGAAGAACGCCTCCCCGAAAAATGAGCCTTGGGTACTCGCTAGCCAAGTTGATCAATACTTTTTTATTACTGACCCGTCAAAGCCCAACCGTGTTGTAGTTAGGAGGGGCAAGAGGAGCATCATCGGAATGGAAGGATCCTCCAACGAACAAAACTTTGACAAGAACGGCGATCCGAAGATCGAAGTGGAATTTGGCAAGTACTTCGATATGCCTACTATTACTAAAGTAAGAAGGAAGATTACACTACCTACTAAAGGTTGTCCATTTACAAGAAGAAATCTCAAAGTGCACGGGCTAAAGTATTCAACCACGACGAAAAAACGCAAGAAGATTGTGAAGAGACGCTAGCAATTGTGTGACTTTTTTGTGTATTAATTCACATGTGTGCTCGCAAAATATATATTAGTTAGAGCTAGACTAAAACATATAATTTGATTGTATATGTTCGGGGAGAGAGTTTTTGAATAAATATGCATGTTTGTATATGTTCTTGCTTTATTTTAAACATATATATAATTAAAAATATTTTTTTTAAAAAAAGAAAAAAGTCTGAGACGGCCAGGATTCGAACATGGCTGCCCCAGGTTTAGAATGGCAAGCAAGCAGACCACTAAGGACATGTGTGTGATCTTGTCAAACTACTATACACGCGGTGTTTTATACTATGTCCAAAGATTCTATGGCGCATTTCGACAATATGCGCCATAGAAGTTGGAAATTCTGTGGCGCATATTGTAGAAATGTGCCACAGAAGTCTCACACTTAGACAAATAAATGGTTCGGCCTCCCCTGCTAATCCCCCTTATCCATTTCTTCAATTCCCCTGATCCTATCGCTCGCACGCAAACCCTAGCCTTGCCGCCCTAGCCTCTCCCTCGCCCTCGCCGCTAGAGACACCGTGGAGGAGAGCCCGTGGAGGAGGAGGAGAGTCGTCATGCGTGGAGGAGAGCTCCACCCTACCTGCGACCTAGGAGGAGGACCGCCATCGCTGCGCGTCGGAGCCCGTGGAGGAGGAGGCCTACCACCGTCATGCTGGAGCCCATGGAGGAGGCCCGTCCCGCAGCAGGAGCACTTCCACCAACCTCGTCATTGACAACCACCGCAACAGCACGTACGACCTCTCTGCCCCCAATTTGTGACTCTCTCTATGCCGATTCTTCCCCTTGCTAGGGTTTCCCAGTGGTTACTGCTAATGGGGCTTAGTATTGTGATAATCATTGATGTATGTGGTACAACATGTTGATATGATGTGTAAAATATGTGGTACAAACTCTACAACATGTTGATTAACACATTATTTCTGAACTTATGTGTTGGAGTGTGTCTGTGCTTGAACCACCTCGGTTCTAGAGCACCGGTGAGGGGTGCAGCTGTGACTGTGCCGATGCTTCTTCCTCCATGCAGCACAGGCCAGCATGCTGCACATGTTTAGATTCATCGCACCACTAGAGGGTGGCCAAAAGTAGCACCAGTAATAGTAATAGTGACATCAGACATATACTTTTTAACTAAAGTGCATATGATTGACTATTTAAATAAGTAGTTCGCTGTAACATGCATGTTCATGAGGAAATTAAATCCACTAGTACTATATGAAAATTTAGCTGAGATTTATTTGGATATTCTCTGTTCATAGCGCGCTCTGCTAGATTTAGCTGAAATTTGATACTGCTGTTAACTTGATTTTTTCATATGTCCTGGTATGGTTAAGGTTTTCTTGATGCGCTGCTATTTTGTTATTACTGTTAAATATTGTTTGCTTGATTAGAATTCTGAGCATTAATAGAACACTAAAAGTGATAGATTGGGTAAGTAATTAAACTTCTAGTGGCTGTTAAAGGGTTTATTAAGCCCAGTGGCCTGTATATGCACATATTACCCTATGTTATTCTGCTCTTTAAGCATGTATGCCTGATATTCTGGTTGAGTACTTGGTCAATTTATTTGGACGATCTGTGTTTATTCCTGGTTGAGTACTTGCTTATTAGGACCTGGCATGGCATCTGGTCCTGTAGAAATAATGTGGTTGCACCTGAGTGTTAAAAGGTACTGCTGTTGCTAGCTGAAAGGATGTAATTACATGGGGTTGCTTTGCATGAATCTTGTTGCTGTGCAGGAGTATTTACAAGGCATTAAGAATCATTTTTTGAGAGTAAGTGTGCTAAAGAGATGTTGATCATTGAAGGATGCTCTTGTTGCTGTGCAGGAGTATTTATAAGGCATTAAGAATCTTGTTGTTGTGCAGGATTCTTGTGTGCTACTAATCTGCATCTAATTTATCTAGTACCAGACTGAGATGCTAGGTTGGGCTAGAATGTTGTTCTAATTTATGATGAAAATCTGAATATATATCTAGTTCTGTTGAAAGCCAAAAATGTCTAGGCCATGTGCATGTCCCTGTCTCATTAGGCTTTACTTAACTTGTAAGTCTGTTTGATGATAAATTAGATGATGGATGATGGATGCTGGGGTCAATGCATGGGGCTGTCAGTATGGGGATGGGGTGTTTTGTCTTGCAGGGATAAATTTCTTCAATTGAGTTGCCCGTTTCTCCCGAAGTGTCGATTCACTTTCGTTTCAGTTGAGAAATGGGCAATCCTAGGTCAAAAAATTAGCAAAGGTCATGCCGAAGTTTTTGGCCGAGATTTGTGCTAACTTATTGCCTCTTTTTAATAGAGTGCAAACATGTCGGGCAACAACGAGGCCGGCTCTTCTAAGCAGAGCATCGAAGAATAAGCTTGACATGCCAATGAGTCATTCTGGCGGGGGTCCCAATAGCAGCAGCAGGAGGAGGAGGAGATGAGGATGACACCACCACCGGAGGAGGAGGCAACCGCCGCCAGAGCAGCTGCGGGCAATGAGGGAGGAGATGCTGATTACGAGGGGGACAAAGACGAGTACGATGAAACTAGTGAAGGCGACGACGAAGAGGATGACACCACCGATGGCGGCACATGCACCGATAGCGGCGAGCGCACGAATGGCGGTAGCAGCAACCTGGCCGCTTCTCAGAAGAAGAAGAAGGAAAGAAAGGATCGGAAGGTACCAGTGCTCGCCACCGTCTGCGATGAGTTCATTGAAGTCACAGAAAGTGGCCTACCCATTGCGCTAGAGGCGTTTGCCAAAGGGTACGGACTACAACTCGGGTGCATCATCCGGGAAAGCATGTCGATCAGCACGAAGTACATCAGACATGCTGACAATGCACCTTTGGTTGAAAACCTCCTCAAGAAGCTTCACAAGCGATACAGATTCCCAGAGCGGTTCAGAAACCTAGAGAGAAAGAACCCGGTGAACAAACTAGCCCTCACGAAGATGAGCAACGCCTTGAGCAGCTGGAAAACCCAGGTAAAGAATAGCATTGACAAAGGTGAAAGCTGGGAGGTTATTAGTAAGAAAAATCCGATGCTCGACGAAGAGGAGTTTAAGATATTCAAGACAGATATAGCTACCGCTGAAGCTATATATTGGACAAACTGGGGCAAGACTATGCAAGAACAGAACATAGGTAACCACCGGCTTGGAAGCGGCGGTTACAGAGGGAAACATGCCATTTGGGACAAGGAGGACGCCGAGATTGAGCACCTGGGTAAAGACAACCCTTGGCTTAAAATCATGGACTTGTAGCTTAGGAACTTTGTCCGAGCCTGCTACTACCTGGACAAGGATACAAGAGAGTTCGTCACCGACGATCTGTAGGTGAAGGAATTCGAGAATAAGATGGTAAGGAATTTACCGCCGATCTCAAGTTTGTTGTGTTCTAATTAAAATAATGAAGCCAAGAATCTAAATTGGTTTACCTTTCCTTGTCTCTGCAGGAGGATGAACTGAACGCTCCTGCCGAAGAGTCGTCCTAGGATTCAACAGAGCCGTGGGACACGGTTTTCAACAGGGTGATGAATTATTACAAGAAGAGCGACAAGGGTTTGCCGTCGTCCTCAGCTGGTCGTGTGTCCGGCTTCGGTACGAGCATGAAGTTCAAGGAGTACTACAAAGAGGACGCTAAGAAAAGAAGGGAGAGGAAGAACCAGTCGGCAGCTAAGGATAAATCCATTGTTGAAGAGCCGGAAATGAAGCTGCGGACACTGGAGGAGAAGGCAGTGGACGAGAAAACAATGGACAAGTTAGTGGAAGAGAATCTCCGCGCGATGATTCCCCTGAGTTTTTCGAGGGGCTAACTGCTTGGAATGCGGGAGGTCGACAGGGGTCGATACATCTGCCCAGCTTAAGCGGCAGCAACTCGAGCATCAACGTTAACGTGTCGCCGGACCTATTGACCCCGTCGGCCGTCAACACCGGGACATAGCCGCTCGTTTTGGTTGCACCGACGCCTCCTCCCGCCAAAGATACCAAGGCGCAGCCAACGGCGGTGGTGCTTCGTGAGGCACCCGAGCGGGAAAATGCAGATGATGATAGGCCGGCACCGGCATCGTCTGTGTCACTACATTAGCCGAGCTCAACGCCATCACCAAGGTAACTAATTAGTTAGTGCACATCATCTTCTTTATGCCTTTGATGACTTCTGCCATCTCATGATGCCCAACAACATGTTTTGCCTCAGGACACTTCTTGCGTACTCCTGCTTAAAGATGTCGGCGGTGAGTTGAAGGATGTTGCCAAGGGCACTCTCATACAACCGGCGAGCCGCATGATGCACAACAATCCAATGGATCATTACGTGATGAGGGTCAGGTTGGCTCGGGTGTTGCCAGGGTGCGATGACATGGACCCTCCTTTCAACCTCAGGGAGCCGACGAACACAAGACCCTTGGAGAATGCTACAACTGGCTCTTGACATGGTCGAAGACCCAGATTCGTCTTACGGGGGGAGGGGGAGCACTGACGCCACCTCTCGATCGATCGCCCAACCACCACCTCGGAAGCCAACAGCCGCCATCATCGCCACCACCAGTCATCACCAGCAACTCTTGGCAGCGTGTGTACCGCTCCATGGCAAAGACATTGTGCCGCAACCGTTGTCGCCCCCGCTACCACCACCACATGATGGCACCCATAAAGATGATAATGAATTGGTCAACGTTGACGACTTCATCAACACCGGTGCTGACAAAGGATTGTATATGCCTTCTATGGATGAAGAACCCTTCACAGCTCGCGACCATCAAGCTAGTCGGCCCAATACATGCACGCAGCGCCTGGTCTTCCATGGTTTTTCTCAAGAGACGCATCCGGCCATCGATCCACCATAGGAGAAACCGGGATTGGTTTTCAGCCCAAACACACTCTGAAAGGCGGCCGATGAGCAGATGGCAGTGGAGGACCCTATTGCGAAGAAGAAGCACATGAAGAGAGGTAATAATAATAATAATAATAATAGTAATAATAATAATAATAATAAGGTTGTGAGCCGGCCTCCTCCGAAGAGGATCCGGGCTCAGGACGCCATCATCGTACCATCCAAACAATGTGGCTTGCCCCGAGTGCATGTAGCTGGTGATCCGATATTGACTCCAGATCTGCTCCACATCGCGGTTGGACCCATGTTAACTTTGTGTGAGGGTGTCAAGATACTAGAGGGCCTACTTCTTAAAGACAAAGATCCAAATTACCCAGTTTTCATGGCCAAGGTGCCATTTGACGTGGGCTTCGTTGATGAATCCCTCGCGGATCTATTCTTCATAGCATACGAGGACATCTTCAAGTTGTTTCTCTCGAAACGGCTGGACTATAACTTGGTCCGCCTGTACGCGCTCAATCTGCCGATCAAGATCAAGAGAGAGAGAGAGAGAGAGAGAGTACCCCTCAAGTCACGATAGTGGATCCCTACTACATGCGGGACAACCAATTGGTTGAAGGATCAGAGACACGGACCAATGCGACGGCGTACCTCGAAAAGTTCATGGTGGACAACAAGAGGAAGGACACACTTCTTTTGCCTTTCTTTCCTGAATAAGTACGCACTCGCTCGATCGCCGGTGTAACTTATGCATTTCTTATAGATTTTTTCCTTTGATCTTTTTCCAACATTCCGTTCCAATTGTGTTGCGCAGAGACAAATACTGCACACTCATTGTGCTTGCCCCGAGGTATTCGCTAGCCACGTATTTCGACTCAGGGAGTTTGACGAAGAAGAAAGACTACACAAGAATAAGGGGTGTACTCAATGAGGCTCTTGAGAGCTACACCAAGAACGGATGCACCTTCATAGATAAGGGGGAATGTATCAAGGATGGCAAACACGTGTTCAATCACGTGCTCGAGTTCCCCTGCGTCAAGCAGCCGGCTACTGGTAGCGCCAAGGAGGCCTTCTACGTCCTCCATCACCTTAAAGGCTATATTCGGAATTGCCAGAACCTAACGCTGCCATCTAGTCTCCGAGGATGGACCAAAACTTTGGCGCGAAGCGACAATGATGATCTTAGAGAAGACTTCCATCACATTCAGATGAAGTTGTCGCAAATTATCATTGAAGATGTCAACTCAAGGAGGGGCCCTACAACAAGCCAGAGGGCTGAGTAAGAGGGATATTGAAGAACGCCTCTGTAAGCAGGGTGACACAAGGACATGGATGATGAAAGAGGGCTATCAGTTGTTCCCGAATCCGAGCGAGAAGAAGAAGTCTTCATGATTGATGTGTGCCTAGCATGATCGAGTGTGTGTATATTCTCGATGGACGCCTATAGTGTGTGTGTCATAAACTTTACTATCTTGTGGTCGAAACGGTCGTTGTTGTTCGACTTAACTATATTGTTGTCGTGTTGTCATTGAACTTATAATTTCTATGATGATCACGATGCTATATTTTAGGTTTATGGATCCTTTGTTTTATATTTCGTGAACATATATATATGCACGTGAACCCTTTATTAATTCTTTTTGTTGCATGTTTTACTAATATGCCTTGTCGTCTATAGAGATGGCGATGAGGTGGTATGTTGTGTACATGGGTAGGGTTCCAGGAGTCTACGAGGAATGGGAGGACTGTCACAAACAAGTGAACAAGTTCAGCGGCAACAGCTACAAAAGATACGCGACTAGAGAGGAGGCGGTAGCCAAGTGGAGGAACCACTTGTAGAAGAAGAACCGGATGAAGATATTGGTCGGGCTCATGCTCTTGCTCACCATTATCACAGCTATGTCCTATTTGATCCTAGTGTAGGCGGTGACCACTTCATATTTGTAATGTGAGATTTTATATTTGGCACTTGTGTAAAAATTAGGCACTTGACATTATATATGTATCTCGATCAGACTCTAAGTGTGATGACATTATACTTGTGTTTGTATTATATGTCAGTTTTCATCTACTATATGTGCAATGTACTGTTTATACTGATCTGGATAAATCCTATATAAATACATGATTATACATCAGGAACATATTCTACTTTGAATACATGTAATACAGTCAGTGGCGCATATAGAAAAGGTGTATGTGGCGCATGGGAGTTTACGCGCCACTAAAAGCATTCCTGTGGCGCATATGCATAAATGCGCCACAAAACTCTAAGACTTCTGTGGTGCATATCTATATGCGTCACATAATGCAGATATCAGTGACGACGTAACAGTGACGCATCCCATATGTGCCACAGAAGAGGTATTTCCATGCGCCACTGAAGAGGTATTTCCTAGTAGTGTGAAGACAATCCGCAACCCTAAAGATGAGAAATGCAAGAGGTTTGCGAAAGAGCAAGAGACCGATAGGAAGGATGTGGAGCGAGCATTTGGTGTGCTTCAGTCAAGGTGGGCTATTGTTCGATACCCTGCTAGAACCTGAAGCATGGACAGGATGTGGGATGTGATGACTGCTTATGTGATCGTGCACAACATGATCATCGAGGACGAGCGTGATGAGACATCTTGAACCAAGGCTGGGATTTTTATGGTCAATTGGTTGAGCCAGAACCAGATATAACGTCTTAGGAAAATTCATGCAAGTGCATGAAAATTTGCGTCACAGGCAAACCCATGACCGGCTTCAACTAGATTTGGTTGCGCATATATGGGCTCGTGTATGAAATCAAAATGCTTAACCCCTCATTTGTTTTCTATATTTTGAGTGAAGTTTGGTTATTTTTTATCAAACCACGTGTCTGTACTATTCATATGTAAGCACTATTTTAATTATATTATCTAATCTAGTTTATTTGCTTGTCAAAATATATATTTCTCTACATAATTTGACTGAACTATTCATATGCAATGGCCAGCTCTCGACAGCACTGGGCAGACGCGGATATTTGGGTCGCGCCGCCGGACGCAGCTGTCCAAACAAACCGGACCGTGGCCACAAAACAACCGCAAGCGGACCCAAACGGACAGAAACGGATTGTTCGATCACCCGTTTGGATCGGGCCGGTGAAAATGCCCTAATACACAATTCTACAAACACGGCCAGGCTGGTGCTGAGCACTACTCGCATAATAAGTCCTCATAACTAAGCTGAGGTTTTAAGCGGCATAGTATACGTAACCTCGGCGGAACAATTTAAGCGGCATAAACGGGCAGGCAGCCAGAGGCAGAGGGGGGACAAGTCGCTGCCTCCGGCGCAGCTCCTAAAAGTGGTACGGTTCGCACGATGGGCATGCAGCTGAAGGCAGGCTCCATCCCAAGGAGCCCTCGGCCCCGGCCGGGCATCGGATGCCGCCCTGTCCAAAAGTGGGTGCTCGAGCACGTCGCTGTCCGGGAGGCCGACCCCTGGATCCCCTCGCCATCGCCGAGGATGCGCCCGATCCAGCACGAAGCCGACGCCACGGCCGCTGGTAAGTGCGTGGTAACTGTCGAAACCCAGACATGCAAATAAAGCTGGCCAGGTAGCAGGAGCCGCCGCTGCTGCCACCGACGTGGCCGTGCGCTGGCCTCTCCGTCCTGCCGCTGCCGGGTCCTCGCGGCCTGTATTGTACTGCACGTCCCTCTCTCGGCCGGCGACATCGATAGCTTGTGTGTTGTGCTGCGCGCGCATCGCAGGAGATGCCTGGCTGGCTGGCTGACGGGGCACGTCGTACGAGCGGGGCGACAGTGGTGAGCCGGTAGATGGCGTCAACCAGCTGCTGCGGACAAGGACTTTCGCGCGTAGGTCCGAATATAACGCCGCTGTCTGTCGTCTGTGTCTCTCTGGGCGAAGCTAGCTAGCTAGCTACATCGTCAGGGCAGGTAGTCGATCGAAACTGTCAAATTGGATGCGAAATTGCCGCTGGCGACGCTACACGTTTCTTTCTTCATTCACAGGCGATGAGATGGATCGCGGCGTCTCGTGTTTATTATTGGGGGTTTAGTAGCTACTGCTCGGTGCTCCCAGCAAACCAGCTGCTCGAAAAAAAAACACGTACGTACGGGGCTCCTGATTTTGGCAGCCTTGGGTTTACGGCATCTGGATCTGCTGTTCCCCGATCGAACCCATCAATAACCATGCGCGTACGTCCAGGACAGTCCCATGTTTTTCATCACTGCATGCGCCAATTCAATTCATTCCATCGACAGCACGCAGTGGCGCGCCAGATCCCGATGGCTGCATCCACCAGATTCAGGTGTGCCACCCATCTACACAAATTGGGACGTGCGTACACTCACTCGCCCACTGGCAGAGATCCGATCAGCACACGTACGTACACGGGCAGTATAAATCCGGTAGGTGGAGTAGGTCTTGGGGATTCACAAGAGCGTTGCTGCCGCCATAACTGAGCAGCTTCTCGTTTCTAGATCGACCACGCATATGGTCCTGCATGCATGCGGCCGTGGAGGGCTCAAGACTTGCAAAAGGTACTTGGACGAGGGTGTTCTACTAGAATTGGCATAAATGATCGGAAACCCATCGGTTAACTGGGGCTCGAATAGCAGCGTCCGATGTACCGTGATTTGAGTTGTCTGGATTGTAGAACAATTTTCACTTCTACTCCCTCCGGTGTAGTTACATATTTGTCACCGGATCTGAGCGTCTTTTTTCACTCCGAACCAGTTGTAGTAACATTTGGTCCCCGTCCTGTCTGGTTGGGCCGGCATATGCATGTTAGGCAACACAATGATGACTAGGATGTCACGTAACATGACAGTCTAAAAAATATCTGATCTACGGATGAAAGTGGTGGTCACCCTTTACCTCCTCTTTAGTTCAAGAAACAATGAACTAATTTTCCTAAAATGATGATGTCAGTGAAAAAAATTATTCTCTTGTTGAACTAAAGAGGATAGAGGGTACTCTCTTGTTGACCCACTTGCATCAATGTAGATTATAAAATCGCGGCGACTAAGCAGGTGATCTATGGTTCTAGCCTAGCCACCTGCCTCATCTGCCTATCTCAACCGTCTTCAGTCGTGAATTGATGGGTCCCAGCCTCCTTTGTTTGTCGCTTCGGCATGGAGGGGATAGCGACCTCGCACATGCACTCGATGCTATAGTTAGGCCCTTGAAGTTAGAATTTGGTCAATTGGCAACGATGTTATGTTGGCTATGGCGGTGCTTGTGGAACAAGAACAAGGTTTCTCCATCTGTTCCATCTCGTTGACGGCGATCTCACTGGTGGCATTGAGGATGGCGGAAAATCGTACCATCACTGTTCCCTCGAAGTGATGGATCTTCTTTGAACTTCGTGTGTTGCAGGTTTCGTGTTAGGAGACCGCGACTGATTCAAGGGTTCATTGGGGACGACTTTTCCTCTAGGACACTAGTTCTTATGAGCACACGAAGACTTCCAGAATTTCATCAACAAAGTGATGCTGGCTCGAGTAGGGGAGCCGCGATAGCGGCATGTCAACATGATATGGCAAGACTAGTGGTCGTTAGGTGGTCGAAACAACTCAATGTAATTTTTTTATGTTTAGGTTGTTTTGCACTTCTCGTGAACTTTTGTAATTGATTCTGATCTTCCTCGCAGGAAAAAAAGACATGACACAGGTCTAAGAGCCGCTGAGGATAGAAAAAAGGAATCAACATGCAAAATATGAGGGTTGTATTCTTGGGGGGGGGATTACATATGAGCTTGACATGAAAGGTCAACTAGTCAGTCTGGACGCCAACCAAACAGTAACTGTTGGAAGCAAAAGATGGCCAAGTAGTATTATAGCCCCGAACCGTTTTCTAGGGTTCGAGTGGAAAAGGCGGCGCTCGAGGCGATCTGAGGGTCGGTGAGGCGATCTTAGGCAATTCTTCCTCCCTCTCGCGCCTGATCGGCGACAAGCCTCTGGCGGGTCGGCGTGCGCGTGACGAGGGGATGGGGGACAGGGCTTCGGCAAGCGAGGCCAAGGAGAAGGCGGGCTCGGCAGAGGCTTCTGCCAGGGGGTCAAGGAGAAGGCGGGCATGGCAGAGATGCTGGGCAGGCTCAATATCACGGTTGATGAAGATTCGGCGGTGATCGTGGAAGATGGAGAGGAGGTTGAGGCTGGGGCGCAATGGGCGCTCGCGGGGAGGGTCCTATATAACAGGACGCTGCACATCAATACGATCAAGGATGCGCTAAGGCCAGCATGGGGAAATCCCAAGGGGTTGGATTTCTCCTCCACCGGAGACAACACATATGTTGCGACGCTGGAGAGTGGACGGGAGAGAGATCGGATCTGGGAGGGCTCGCCATGGCTGGTGGGCAGGCATGGAGTGGTTATCAAATTTTTTGATATCAATTCTCGGCCATCGGATATTGTTTTTGACAAGATGCTGATGTGGGCGAGAGTGCTTAACCTTCCTTTCAACCTAAGGAGGCCACCATGGGTGGATCGCATTGCTAGTAAGGTTGGGGAAGTGGTGAAGAAGGATTTAGATGCCAAAGGAAACGCAGTGGGTGTTGCACTACGAGTTAGAATCTGGGTGGATGTGGAGAAACCGCTACGCCGGTGGGTAAAGGTGGATAATGCAAAAGAAAAAACGGTGGAGTGGTATGATATACAATATGAGAATCTCCCGTATTTTTGCTTCTCCTGCGGGAAGATCGGGCACTCTTGTTTGGTGTGCTTGGAGCCGGCAGAGCGAGATGAGGAGGACAGGCTGCCGTATAAAGCAGTGTTGAGGTGGTTGCCTGACAAGAAGAAGAAGATGCTGGGGGAAGGCCAGAGCTCGCAGCAGGGGTTTGGGATGGGTGACTTTGGAGGGGTGCCCAAGAATCCATTTGCGGGGGTGTCGGATAGCTTCCGGGGCCCAAGAGGGAACTATGGCCGTGGTGACCATAACTTTCAGTTTAATCCACAAGTAGGCAGGGGTGTGAGGGGTAGAGGAAGGACTACATTGCCTGTCTACCGAAGGGTGCAGTTTGATCCGACCGCGCCCCTGGGCGCCGGTGCTGAGGAAAATCTAGGTAAAAGAGCTGCTGATGGTTCTTCGATTAAAACAGCAGTGGAGAATAGGGAACTCAAGAAGAGTAGAGGAGTTGAGGATGAGAGTTTAGAGATGGAAGAGGCTTTTTCTGAAGAGGCGGAGGCTGTGGACCAGCCCCTCCTGTTGGAGATATGCCCAAGAGGCAATAATAAAAGTGATTATTATTATATCTTTGTGTTTATGATGAATGTTTACATCCCATGCTATAATTGTATTATTAGGAAACACTAATACTTGTGTGTTTTGTAAACATAAGAGAGTCCCTAGTAAGCCTCTTGTTGAACTAGCTTGTTGATTAATTGATGATCATGGTTTCGTGATCATGGACATTAGGATGTGATTAATAACAAGGTTATATCATTAGGAGAATGATGTGATGGACGCACACCCATAGTAAGCGTAGCATAAGGTCAAGTCATTAAGTTCGTATTGCTGTAAGCTTTCAAAATACATAGTAACCTAATCCTTCGACCATGAGGTTATGTTAATCACCATCACCGGATGGTACTTTGATGACATCAAACGCCGCTTCGTAACTGGGTGGTTATAAAAGTGTCATTGGGTATTCTGAAAGTATGAGTTGAAGCGCATGAACCAAGATTGGGATTTTTCCATCCATATGACGGATAGATATGCTCTGGGCCCTCTCGGTGGAATGTCTTCTAGTTAGCTTGCAAGCATGTGACTGGGTCACAAGGGATGACATATCACGGAACGAGTAAAGAGTACTTATCAGTAACGAGGTAGAACTAGGTATGGAGATACCGACGATCAAACCTCGGATAAGTATAGTGTCGCGAGACAAAGGGAATTAGTTTCATATGTAAATGGTTCAATCGATCGCGAAGTCATCGTTGAGTATGTGGGAGCCATTATGGATCTCCAGGTCCCGCTGATGGTTATTGATAGGAGATGTGTCTCTATCATGTCTACATATTCACGAACCGTAGGGTGACACACTTAAGGTTCGAAGTTGTTTTAAGTAGATATGGAATATGCATTGGAGACCGAATGTTGTTCGGAGTCTCGGATTGGATTCAGGACATCACGAGGAGATCCGGAATGGTCCGGAGAATAAGATTCATATATAGGGGATCATTTTCTAAGTTAGGAAATGTTCCGGAGTGTTTGTATGAGGATTCTAGAAGGTTTCGGAATGTTCCGGAAGGTTCTAGAAGATATCTTGGAGTTTGCTTGAAAATCAAGATAGGGATCAAGGAGTCCTGGTAGGTCAAGATACGGAGTCGTGGGGGAGGAGGACTCCTCCCCCCACCTCCAATCCGCCGGCCTACAAGGGAGGGGAGTCCTACAAGGACTCCCCCTCCCTAGGCGCCTCCCTTCTTTAAATAGAGGGGCAGGGGCACCCCCTCCTCCCCTGCTCCCATAACACCCAATCTCTGCCGCCTCTCTCCTCCACCATCTTCTGCACAGGCATAGGCGAAGCCCTGCAGAATTCTCTACTCCACCACCACCACCACGCCGTCGTGCTGCTGGGATTCCATGGAGAAGATCTACTACCTCCGCTGCTCGCTGGAACGGGGAGAGGAAGGTCTGCTTCGACTCCGCACGTGTGACTGACTGCGGATGCGCTGCCGAAACGCGGCGCCGGAAGGATCGTCTACTTGACCAACGGCGGAAGCGCTGCTGGAACGCGACGCCGGAAGGATCGTCCACACGATCTTGAGATCGGCAAGTGATCGACTACATCAACCACGAGATCTAATCTCGTTAACGCTTTCGGATCTACGAGGGTTAGTTCCTATCTATCTCGTTGCTCATGTCTAATAGATTAGATCTTGGCTTTTATCTGGATTAGATCTAGGTTTTGTTCGTTCTTGCGGTAGAAATTTTTTGTTTTCCATGCTACGAACCCATCACCGCCTGGATCAATGAGTTGCTTGATTTGGAACGGTCGAGAGCTTGGGAACCAGGAGACCGTTCTGGAACTTCACAATGTGGTGAGGTTGGAAGGGCCCATGTTGGTGTTTGTTAGTGAGACAAAAATTGATGCTGAGAGAGCAAGGAGTCTGAAGAATCGATTGGGTTTTAAAGGTTGTATTCCTGTTGGCAGTGATGGACTGAGTGGCGGGTTGGTACTCTTTTGGTCGAAAGAAGTGGACGTAACTTTGGTCACGGTTTCGGACCAACATATTGATGCTACTGTAAAGAACACACAAGGAGATCAAAAGGAATGGAGGTTCACGGGCTTTTATGCAAAGGCTCGTAGGACAGAGAGAGCGGCGAGTTGGACACTGCTGAGATGGCTTCGCACGCAAAGTAATCTGCCTTGGCTCTGTGGAGGTGATTTTAACAAGATTCTAAGCAATACGGAGTATTTTGGCGAGAGGCAGATGGCGGAATGGGAGATGGCGGGGTTCAAGGAGGTTGTTGATGATTGGAGCTTCCAGGACCTCGGCCTTGTGGGGATTCCATACACATGGGATAATGGCCAGGAGGGGCGAAACAATGTTAAGGTCCAGTTGGACAGAATGTTGGCGGATCCGGAGTTGGTGAACTTGTATCCAAGCACGATCGTAAAGCACAGACCTTCACCAAAGTCCGATCATTGCATGTTAATTACAAAACTTAGGCGGCCTCGAGATGCAAGTATCTTGCCTCATCCACGAGGATTTTGTTACGAGGATGCCTGGAGGAGGGAGGAGTCTTATGATGCGGCGGTAGTGGAAGGATGGCAAGCAGGTGCGGGAGAAGGGGGTTGTTGAGCCTCAATGGGGCACTTAATCACATGCAAACGCACTTGTCTGACTGGAGTTCCAAGAAGTTCGGTGATATCCGACGCAGGCTGAAAAAAGCTAGGAAGGAATATGAGCACGAGCGTGCAAATGCCTTGTACCGTGGTACTTCACAGCGAGAGAAAGAGCTGGCAAAACAAATTGCGGAGCTTCTAAGGCGAGAAGAAGAGATGGCGAAACAACGATCTCGTGTTGATTGGCTGAAGGCGGGGGATAGAAACACCGCGTTCTTTCATGCCAGGGCTTCAGCAAGGAAAAGAATGAACCGAATTAACTCTTTGCAGAGGAGTGATGTCTCTATTTGTGAGGAAAAGGAGGAAATACACGAGGAGGTTCGTGGTTTTTATGAGGGTTTGTATACAGGCCAGGAGGTGCTCAATATTGATGCAGTGATTGCCCATGTGCCGGCGAAAATCAATGAGCATATGAATGAAAGTTTGGGCCAGCCTTTTGAAGTAGCGGAGGTGGAGAAAGCACTGTTCGCAATGGGTCCTAGTAAGGTGCCTAGGAGCGATGGCTTTAATGCTGGTTTCTACCAGAGGCACTGGCAACTTATCAAGGGGGACGTCACGGCAGCGGTGCTCAAATTCTTAAATGGCGACCATATGCCGGAGGTGATTAATAGTACAGTAATTGTACTGATTCCAATGGTCAAAAACCCATAGGATATATCACAGTATAGACCAATTTCTTTATGCAATGTTATTTATAAGATTTGCTCTAAAGTTTTGGCTAACTGTTTGAGAGAAATACTTGATGAAGTGATTTCAGAGGAACAATCCGCGTTTGTCCCGGGAAGATTAATCACTGATAATGTATTGACAGCTTATGAGTGTGTGCACTCAATTAAGCGTAAGAAGGGCAAACAAAGCTGGTGCGCGGTAAAGCTTGATATGATGAAAGCCTACGATAGAGTGGAGTGGGCATACCTGCAAGGAATGATGCAGAAGTTGGGCTTCGATGAACAACCATGCAGGGGTTTTGTTATGTGATATGGCCAACATGTGATTGTGATTGTATTTGATGTATGCAATGATCCTTGTTGTAATATGGCAACCGGCAGGAGCCTAATGGTTGTCTATAATTTTGTTAAGACCTGCGTGTCTATTCATCTTGTAATAGCTTTATTCCAAGTAGTTGTAATAGTTGCTGGTGATGATTGACAACCATGAAGCGGCGCCACTGACCTTGACGCAATGCTGGTGATGATGGAGATCATGTTCGTGCTTTGGAGATGGAGATCAAAGGCGCAAGAAGAAAAGGCCATATCATATCACACTAATTATGAATTGCCTGTGATGTTAATCCTTTATGCATCTTGTATTGCTTAGATCGCGACGGTAGCATTATAAGATGATCCCTCTAACTAAATATCAAGTAATAAAGTGTTCACCCTTAGTTGGCACCGTTGCTAAGACTCGTCGTTTTGAAGCATCTCGTGATGATCGGATGTGATAGATTCTACGTGTGCATACAACAGGTGCAAGACAGATTTGCACATGCGGAAACTAAGGTTGTCTTGACGAGCCTAGCATGTACAGACATGGTCTCGGAACATGGAATACCGAAAGGTAGAGCATGTGTCATATAATTGATATGATGAACATGAAGATTGTTCGCCGATGAAACTACATCTTCTCTCGTGAAGATCGGACTTGGTGTAGTGGACTTGGTTCGTGTAATCACTAAGACAATGTGAGGGATGTTGTTTTGAGTGGGAGTTCACCTAGTTAGTTTTAATAATTAAATTTGAACTCAATTTGTCATAAACTTAGTCTAAACTACTTGCAAATTGTTGTAGATTATGGCAAACCCCTCCATCAATTTCAATGCGTTCCTAGAGAAAGAAAAGCTTAAAAACAATGGAAGCAATTTCACGGACTGGTTTCATGGACTGAAGATCGTCCTCAAGGCTGGTCAATTGACCTATGTGCTCGATGCACCGCTAGGTGACCCACCTGCAGATAATGCCACCGATGGCGAAAAGAATGTTTTCGCCACTCGGAAGAATCATTACTCCACAGTTCAGTGTGCCATCATGTACGGTTTAGAAGCGGAGCTCCAACAGCGCTTTGAGCACCACAACCCGTTCGAGATCATTAAGGAGCTCAGGCTAATTTTTGAGACTCGCACGGCCATGGAGAGCTATGAGGCCTCCGAGAAATTCTTTAACTATAAGATGGAAGAGGGAAGCTCCGTTAGCGAGCACGTGCTCACCATGTCTGGGTACGCTAAGAAGCTCCAAGAGTTGGGAATATCGATTCCTAATGAATTGGGGATTCACCGTCTCCTTCAATCACTGCCACCAAGTTACAAGAACTTTGTGATGAACTACAACATGCACTGCATGAACAAGACGTTGCCTGAACTGTCGTCCATGCTGAAAACTGCTGAAGTGGAGATCAAGAAGGAGCAACAAGTGTTGATGGTCAATAAGACCACCAATTTCAAGAAACGGGGCAAGCCTAAGAACAAGGGCAACTTCAAGAAGGACGGCAAGAAAGCTTCCGCACCTGCTAAGAAGCCCAAGGCTGGCCCTAAGCCTGAAACTGAGTGCTTCTACTGCAAGGGTGCTGGTCACTGGAAGCGTAACTGCCCCAAGTACCTGGCGGATCTGAAGAACGGCAACATCAAGAAGAAAGGTATATTTGATATATGTGTTATAGATGTGTATCTTACTAGTAATCGTAGTAGTGCCTGGATATTTGATACTGGTTCGGTTGCTCATATTTGTAACTCGAAACAGGAGCTGCGGAATAAACGAAGACTGGCAAGAGACGAGGTGACGATGCGCGTTGGAAATGGCTCCAAGGTTGATGTGATCGCCGTCGGCACGCTCCCTCTACATCTACCTTCGGGATTAGTTTTAAATTTAAATAATTGTTATTTGGTGCCTGCGTTAAGCATGAACATTATATCTGGATCCTGTTTATTGCGAGACGGTTACTCTTTTAAGTCCGAGAATAAAGGTTGTTCGATTTATATGAGTAATATATTTTATGGTAATGCACCTGAGATGAATAGTTTATTCTTACTGAATCTCGGTAGTAGTGATACACATGTTCACAACATAGATGCTAAACGAATTAAATTGAATGATAATTCTACATACATGTGGCACTGTCGTCTTGGTCACATTGGAGTGAAGCGTATGAAGAAACTCCATTCTGATGGACTTCTTGAATCACTTGATTTTGAATCACTTGAAAGATGCGAAGCATGTCTAATGGGAAAAATGACTAAGACTCCATTCTCTGGAATAATGGAGCGAGCTACAGACTTATTGGAAATAATACATACCGATGTGTGCGGTCCAATGAGTGTAGCATCGCGTGGTGGATATCGTTATGTTCTCACTTTCACGGATGACTTAAGTAGATATGGGTATGCCTACTTTATGAAACATAAGTCTGAAACTTTCGAGAAGTTTAAGGAATTTCAAAGTGAAGTGGAAAATCATCGTAACAAGAAGATTAAGTTTCTGCGTTCTGACCTCGGAGGTGAATATCTAAGTTATGAGTTTGGCATGCATTTAAAGAAATGTGGAATACTTTCGCAGTTGACACCGCCGGGAACACCACAACGTAATGGTGTGTCCGAACGTCGTAATCGAACTCTCTTAGATATGGTTCGGTCTATGATGTCTCTTACAGATTTACCGCTATCGTTTTGGGGATATGCATTAGAGACAGCCGCATTCACTTTAAATAGGGCACCATCTAAATCCGTTGAAACGACACCGTACGAATTGTGGTTTGGTAAGAAACCTAAGTTGTCGTTCCTTAATGTTTGGGGTTGCGAAGCATATGTAAAGAAGTTACAACCTGATAAGCTTGAACCCAAAGCGGAGAAATGCGTCTTCATAGGATACCCTAAAGAAACAATTGGGTATACCTTCTATCATAGAACCCAAGGCAAAATTTTCGTTGCTAAGAATGGATCCTTTCTTGAGAAGGAATTTCTCTCGAAGGAAGTGACTGGAAGGAAAGTAGAACTCGATGAGGTTATTGAACCTTCTCTCGGATTTGAGAGTAGCGCATCACCGGAAGATGTTTTTGTGCCGCCTGCACCAATTGGAGAGGAAGCTAATGATAATGATCATGAAACTTCAAACGAAGTTGCTGCTGAACCTCGCAGGTCAACGAGGGTTCGTACCACTCCTGATTGGTATGACTCTGTCTTGAACGTCATGTTGGTGGACAACGCTGATGACCCTGCGACGTATGAAGAAGCTATGGTGAGCCCAGATTCCGACAAATGGCTAGAAGCCATGAAATCCGAAATGGGATCCATGTACGAAAACCAAGTATGGACTTTGGTGGACTTACCGGATGGCCGTAAGGCTGTCGAGAACAAATGGATTTTCAAGAGAAAAATAGATGCTGATGGTAATGTTACCGTCTATAAAGCTCGACTTGTCGCGAAAGGGTTCCGACAAATTCAAGGAGTTGACTATGATGAGCCATTCTCACCAGTAGCGAAGCTGAAGTCTGTGAGGATTTTGTTAGCAATTGCTGCACATTTCGATTATGAGATTTGGCAGATGGATGTCAAAACGGCGTTCCTTAATGGTGACATTGAGGAAGAGTTGTATATGGTACAACCCAAGGGTTTTGTCGATCCTAAAGATGCTGACAAGGTATGCAAACTTCAGCGCTCCATTTATGGACTGAAGCAAGCATCCCGGAGTTGGAATCAACGTTTTGATAAAGTAATCAAAAACTTTGGGTTATACAAACTTATGGAGAAGCTTGTATTTACAAGAAAGCTTGATATGATGAAAGCCTACGATAGAGTGGAGTGGGCATACCTGCAAGGAATGATGCAGAAGTTGGGCTTCGATGAACAATGGGTTTCATTGATCATGCGTTGTGTCTCGACAGTAAAGTTTCAAGTGAAAGTGAATGGCGAATTGCTTCCTGCGTTTTCTCTGACGAGGGGGGTTCGCCAAGGTGATCCGATTTCCCCGTATTTGTTCCTTCTGTGTGGTGAGGGTTTTTTAGCTCTTCTACGGAACTATGATGGGGGGTGGATGGACAGAGGGATCCGTGTCAGCTACATGGCACCATGGGTGTCACATTTGTTGTTTGCTGATGACTGTTTGGTGTTTCTAAAGGCAGATACTCGGAGTGCAGCGAGACTGAACACAATCTTGGAGGCGTATAGTCTGGGCTCAGGCCAATGCGTTAACAAGACCAAAAGCTCGATTTTCTTTAGCCCCAATAGTCAGCAGCAAGTGGGGGCTGCTGTGAGGAGTGCTTTACACATTGTCAGAGAGGCTCTGATAGAGAAATACCTTGGGTTACCTGCTGCTTCAGGTAGGATTACCGAGGAGGTGTTTGAACACATAGTGGAGAGGGCTAGAGGGAAGGCCCACGGCTGGTGTGAGAAGCTAATGTCCAGTGCTGCGAAGGAGGTTCTCTTGAAAGCAATAATCCAGGATTTATCGACCTATGCTATGAGCTGTTTCAAGCTCACAAAAGGTTTATGCAGAAAATTGATGGCAGTATTGTCAAAATTCTGGTGGGCTAGGAAGTTTGATAAGAGAGGACTCCATTAGCAGTCTTGGGAGAATATGGCGACTCCAAAAAGCCAAGGTGGAATGGGCTTTAGAGATTTGGAACTATTTAATGATGCTATGTTAGCTAAACAAGCCTGGAGGCTTTTGGTAAACCCAAACAGCCTATGCGCTCGAGTTCTCCAGGGTAGGTACTATCCGGGTGGAACAGTCTTGTACGCTGGATGTCCACAGAGTACGTCACCGGTTTGGCGTGCTATTATAAAAGGAAGAGATGTTCTGAAGCAGGGTCTGATCCGTCGTGTTGGCGATGGAATGAAGACGGAGGTTTGACACGATAACTGGATATCGGGGACCAAGAGTTTGAGACCGATGGGAAGGCTAGTTGATACTCCGGTTCAAACCGTGGCTGCCCTTATTGATGAGGATTCAGGGGATTGGCAAGAACAGAAAATTCGGACCATTTTTATGATGCCTGATGCGGTGGCAATCCTGGGTATGCCAAGACCTCGTGCAGGCAGGGAGGATATCTGGGCATGGGAGTATGAAAAATCTGGTATGTTTACTGTTCGGTCAGCCTACCGCATGCTACTAGATGGAAAGGGGTTGCTGGTTGCAGCAGAAAGTTCGTCGGAGAGGGGAGCACACTGAAAGCCCCTGTGGAGACTAAAAGTGATGCCTAAAATTCGTGTCTTTTGGTGGAGAGTGCTCAAAAATGTCATACCAACATATGGAGAGCTGCACAGGAGACACATGAAGGAGATCAGTAATTGCCCGATGTGTGGGCATATCGAGGAGACTTTGTTCCATTCTTTGCTGCTATGGGAACATGCTGTGTCGTTCTGGGAGGCAGGAGCGGTTCATTTCAGCCTGAAACTTCCCAAACTCCATCCGGTGACTTGGTCTGTGGATATTCTGGATGCTAACTTCATGAGCAGGAAAGATGCAGCGGTCGCGGTGTCGGTGATGTGGGCGATATGGACGAGCAGGAACAAATATGCTCATGGTGAGGTAACCAAGGAGATCTATGGAGCTGGTGGATGAGCTGATCCGGGCTCTTGACATGCCTGCACAAGACTCGGGCGTCGTCCGTGCAAGGCAAAAATGGGTTCCTCCGGAGCTCAATTGGGTGAAAGTCAATGTTGATGGAGCTATAGACAATCGCAATGATGTTGCAGGGGCAGGAATGGTTGCAAGAAACCATGATGGCGTGGTACTATTAGGGTGTTGTCGCCGTTATGTGATGATCAAGGACCCGGACACTATTGAACTCATTGCCTGTAGGGATGCTATGGTGATGGCAAACCAAAAAGGCTATGACCGTGTGGTACTGGAGACGGACCGTCAGACGATTGTGTCGATGTGGAACACTGACAGCCTTGATAGATCGTCCGGGTGTCATATGTTCAAAGAGATGAAGGATTTGGTAGCATCTTTCCAGGGCTTCAAACTTCTCTATGCAAGGAGGGAGACGAACTCGGTTGCTCATTTATGTGCTAGAGAAGCTCTTAGTTTAAATTCTGTTTTGTTAAACTTTGATGTAACTCCTGGTTTTCTGGCTGCGGCTGTGCAGTCAGAGATAGTTCCACCTTAAATAAAGAAGAGGGTGTGCGCTTAAAAAAAATAGTAACTGTTGTTTAAATTGAAGTTTAGTGCTTAAATCGTGTCAACATGTCATAGATATATAAATAAATATGCTTTAAATTTATTTAGCTTCGGAGGGGTTCGAGGTAGGATTTTCTCTTTGGTCTTAATCCTATCGTCTAGTATGCTTTTGAGAAATTGCACCGCTCGTTACTTGCTCATTTTCCAAAATACAACTCAAAACTTCTGGTTTCCAAATATGCATGAAACTTTTATATCAAGAAAAGAGTAACCAATGCGTATAGTTGACCGTTTATATAGTGACCATTGAAAAACATATGGTTTGTTCTACCTTAGCCGTAAGTTGTGTTAAAATGGTTTATTTTGAAACTCTAAGTGTAGAAAGAATAGAGTAAGTCATATATGGCATCCTTACTATTATGTCCAAGTTTGAGAAAACCTGGATTGTTAAGAGAACATCATTTATCAAGTTTTTGAAAAATTTCATGTTTTTACGGAACCTTGGCTTAAACTTGAAACTTCTAAATAGTTTTAAAATTTAGAGTAATTAATAAAAAAATTACTATTCTTTTCAAATTTTAGAATAGTATATGCATTATTTGAACATAAATGAAACTATGATGTTCTTATCAATTTTATCAAAATTTGAAACTTACAAAAAAAAAGGAAAATTACATGGCAAGTCACAGTCCGAAGAGAGCATACGAGAGAGGTCTGTTTGGGAGAGAGATTCTTTTATTCTTATTTTCCTAACCTAATTACGAAAGAATCGAGTTGTCAACTATGATGAATATCTGACAAGGTTTTGTCTCTTTTATAGTTGGATCTGGTCGTTTTTTGTTGTTGTGTTTTGGGGTCAGTCTCTTCCGATCTACGTTGATCATCTTCGGCGATGGTTACTGCTCTGGTACGCTGGTCCTTTGGAATCTTAGCACGAGGACTTCTTGTCTGTCTACTACAAGAAGCTCTACTACGACAAGTTTTGTCCGACTCCGATGATGGAGGGGCGAGGACGGCGGCGCGCTTTCGGCTCGTACCAGTGTTTATAGTCGTCGCTAGGTGGTCCATTGCCCTATTTGTAATTTTTATTACTTGTAGGACTCTTTGTACTGCTGTTGATGATTATTAATAGATCGACGGAATTTCATAAAAAACATGGGGGCAACTAACGGAAGTGGTATTTTATTTATTTTGCGTAAAGAAAGTGGTGTATCATTGCATGGTCCAAATTTTTGGGAGATAATAGTTAGAGAACAATAGGCCGAGTGACAATATATCTCACGTAGGAGCATGAGTAGGTTTTTAACTTGTCAGCATCGCAGGCAGAAACAAATCAACGTCAGGGGAGGAATAAGTAAGCATTTGTGGGAGCAACATTTGCGTTGCCAAGAAAGTCTATCGAGGCAGACAGCAACTGGTCATGCGCATCGATTGCCAAAAGTTTGAAGCGCTGAGAGGTCCCCGCGTGGACGTGGACGTGGACGCGCACAACTGTGGGATCCTATCGTTTACCTGCAGACGGAGATGGGTACGCGACCTGCCGCGGGCACGCCACCATATACCACCATTTGTGGCAGCAACCGAGATAGCAGCAGACGTTGATCGGGGCGATCCAGCAAACCACACCCTGCCGCTGCCTGCCTTTAAAGCGATGGCTGCCCAGCACCTGTCCACGACCTACGTAGCTCGGTGAGGAGCCTCCGCCTCGCGCCCACGGCAGGCACGGGTCGGGGAGAGCGACCGCCGGCCTTGCTGCTTTGCTTCCCCGGCGCGCATCACGGCACGAACTACTCCCGTCCATGAGCACACACGTACAGTACTTACTACAGGCGGTCCCCGGCGGCCAGATGGACGGGGCAGGGTATAGCTAGGTAGTAGAAAAGTCCAGGAGGATTGAGCTCGGAAGTTCCCTTTCGCCGACTGCATCGTGTTCCCAAACACGCACTGACAGCGGTACGAGCGCTGCGCCCTGCCCCCTCCTTTCCGGATCAGCTCTAGCTCTAGCTCCCTCCCTCCCCGCCCGCGTGTAGTCTGCAATCGCATGCATGCCACCGTGCGTGACGAGCCGAGCTTTAACCGGCCGGAAAGCAGAGCCAGTGACAATGGGGTGGAGAAAACGATGAGCGGTCCAAGGAGTACGTCGCACGTACTACTCCACTACGTACGAGCGCTGCCGTACGTGCACCTGCGCGTACCTGCGCCGTTGCGTTGGGCTTTACCCAAGTGGCAAAACTGGTGCATGCATGGGGCGTGGCAGCGAGTTTGCTAGCTTGGGGTATCCGTGGCTTTCCTCCACGGCTGTCGCTCACCATTCGTTGCTCGTTTTGGTGTGGCTGTCAAAGCTAGAGTAGCTAGCCCAACAAGAACACATGTACGTGTGCCTCCCTTCTGTCCGGTCTCTCTCCGATGGTTAACCGCACCATTCAATTAACCGCACCATTCAATTAATCCAATTATGACTGACTAGATTGGAAAATTAAAGATCGCCGGATGGATGCAGCTGGTCGATCGACGGCGACGCATGCATCAAGTCGACGTGTAGCAAGCGAGCTACTTGTGGTTTGTGCGCGTTTGCCATCATATCATGTCACGGCGTCGACGGCGACCCGTCGAACTGGTGTGTTGCACGGTCCGTCCGATCGGTTGGCCACTGACCAATGCGCGGCGGGAGCGCACGTCGCCGTCGACCACACTCGTACGTGGTCGCGGCAGGTCCGGCTGCCCGGGACGTGAGGCGCAGGCCGCAGGCCGGATCCGTACGCGCGCGAGCGGGAGGCATCGTCGCGCGGGGCGCTGGTACCTGGTACGTGCTGGTGCCGTGGTGCGGCTGTGTCTCCTTCGGGAGTCTGACGGCGATTGGCGAGCGGTGGGCGCTGGAAGATTTGTGTGTGGCGTGCGAAGCCGACAAGTAGTTTGTGCCAGGCGCACTGGTTTGGTTTTAATTCCTTCTCCAGTTCTGGTGGAGTAGCTAGTGTCAACAACAAGTGTGTTTATTTGTAGTAGCAAGTAGCATGTGTGTGGCTGGCCTTGGTTTGTTTTGATTGATGGGAAAGCAGCGAAACGAGTTGATTGACCAGATCGATCGATGCATGGGGCCTTGTCAAGTTAGCTAGGGCCGTAGTACATAATCTTTTTAGGCGACTTGGTTTTCTCTCAATTAGTAGTACGTACCTCATTTATAAAACATAGCATCTTTTATTCTTTTCTAAAACACATCTGTCTATACATCTTTTAATATGTAAGTTCACTAATTTTGCTCTGAACATACACATTAAAAGTTGTTAAGATAGATGTGCTTTAGAACAGGCTAAAACATTGCATAATTTCAAACGGAGGAGCACACACATACACATCAGTCACACACACACACATCAGTCCCGCCAAAGCCATCGTCCGTGCCAGGGAACCCGGCGCCGCGGGGGCCGCCTCTCCTGGAGAGCCGGGCTCCGGGGCGATGTCGCTGTCGTTCATCCCACGTTAGAAAGAACTGGAAAGATGTGGATAATAGATTCGGCCGAAACTTTCATACGCTATTATTGACCCTGATCATTTTAAACTATGCTACTTATGTAGCTTGCGACATATGCTTTCTGGCGTGCCAAATTTACAAGCGATCGATGCAGTGAAGTCCCCGATCATCTTTAACTGTTTACTAATTCGCCAAAATTAATTTTTTACTAATCATCGCATGCATGCATGATGATGCTACCAATCTTGGTATTATATATCTTTCCTCTCCGGCACCATTTACCCGTATGAGCTTGCACAGCTTTGCATCTTGGAAAAGGGAGTATATAGCATAAAACCACCACTTTCTTGTATAAATTTTAAAAAATCACAATTTTATGTTTCAAATCATAAAATATCATCATATCATGGCAAGTTTGTTGCAATATACATAGAAACAAAATTGACAACGAATTCTGACCAGGGAGAGTCACCCGCCAAGACCAAATTAATGAGGTGGACTGGACCAGTTTATCTGTCCAATCAAAAAGTAAAAATAAAATAAAAAAAAATAAAAGTGAGACCACCTCATCCGGACCTTCCGTCGCCGGCGGGAGCCACCTAGCCGCAGATTTGCAAAGGCGCGGGTGGAGAGCTCCGGCGAGGGAACGGGCGGAGACGGGAGCCTAACGATCGGCCCCCCTACGCGTATGTAGGGCTAATGACAGCAGCTAATCATGTAATTAGTTTTAGTGGCCCAAGTCTAATATCTATAGCTAGCTAAGTACTCCACCGAAGCCCAAAAACACTAGGCCACTAAGCCATTGTGGAGGATTAAAGAACCTGAAAAAATCTAGATTGTTAGATAGGTTCCATGAATTAGTTTACCTAGCAGAGCGTCCTCGAGCCGCCATTGAGTTAATGGGCTAGGCTGCTGCCATTCGCTCGCGAGCTATGTCCATGGCAGTCTGTGCGGCGTTGAGACGGCGATGGACGCCGCCCAGTTCTGGTGTGCTGCCTTGCTGACCTGTTGGGTGCTCTCTTACTTAATTCTACCGAGGTGTGGTTTCATCAAATCCATCAAGCATCACAAATTCACACCCTAAATCAAAAGGTATGTATAGACAGATTAGTACGCTTTTGTCCCGTCTTTACATAGATTACAACCTAGTCGTGTTCATATATGTACTAGCATATAGAAAATGAATTGATTTGCTAGTTGGATGCATTTCTCTAATCTGTGACGCACCTATTATTCCAAGTAGAAAAAAGGAAACAACATAAACAAATTGTTTTTAGATTGCGCACTAAATTTCTAATAGATAATTGGTTGAATTACGTAGTGTTAAACTTTTATATTGGTATGCTGAGATGCTGATATATTGACTAGTTCCTTAGGTATTATGCTGCTTGTTCTGGAATTTTTTCACCGCCCCCTCAAGTTTCAAATCCTGGCTCTGCCCCTGGGCAAGGGACGGGGCCGCACAGGACAATGAGGTCTGGGGAGGGGCAGGGCGGGCGGGCCGCAGGACTGGGCGGGCTCTGGACGGCACGGGACGGGCGGATGGGAGCCTGGATGGCGCGGCGCGGGACATGCGAGGGACGAGGCGGTGACATCTGGCGAGGTGTTGGAATATTAGGCAATTTTTCCATGAGATTAATTACCAAAATTATCATTATGTAAGCACTAGCAGATCTAAATGCATGTAGCCAAACAACCACATCTAGTAGATGTGAAAATCTAGCAAGAACTAGTGCATACAAAGAGAAGAATAACACATACAGGTTGACCGGGAAGGTCGTCACCGCAGCAGCACCTTGGTCATTGTTGTTGTCGCCCATGATGCTGATGAGGTCGCTGGTTGCCGAAGAAGAACACACGAACGAAGGAGAGCAGTCGCGCCGAGACGCTCCCCAAAAACCTTATCGCCCGTCTCCCGATGCAGGATCTCAACGGACGGGGTTTCGGAGGCCTGCTCTCCCGGACAGCAGTGCACGCAGCCGCCGGGATGGGGAAGCCTAGAGAGCAGCGCAGCAAGAGGAACAAGAGAGACTGAGAAAAGAACTGGATTCGTCTAGATCTGTCTGTCTCTCGCTCTATAGCCTAGGAGGTGATCCGACCGAGTCGCCACGCGTTGGAAGACAAGGACACGCATCAAACATGCACACGAATGTTGACACGTACCCAACAGCTGGTGCACCAAGCAAAAATTTAGTCTTCCACAAAACGAGTTTCTAACTCGAACTCGATTCACAAAACGCGACGCGCGTGCGGGCGAGGCGAGGCGGGCTGCGGAGAAGGATTGCGCGTGGACTACTTCTCTTCTCACTCACTTAGTAGGAGTGAAATCGCTCACCTTATAAGCTGGTCCAACTCTCTTCCAACTAGCAATGTGGGACTAAACTTTGTCTCTCGCAGAGCTCCCAAGCTGCCATAGTAGATGGGCCTTGACATTTTAGGATTTATTAGACTAGATGGGTTGCCTACATGGGCCGCAGCCCATATAAATCTAACAATCCCCCACCAGATCTCAGAGACACATCATATGACACATTAGTTTCAATCACTGTTTAATATACCTGTAGTTCAGTGGAGACTATTAAGTTGAACTTCCACCTAGACAAAGAGATACGCTTACTACAACTGAACAATGGACTATGCCTTGAATTGCCAGTCTTGCGCAGCAAGTTTCACTCAATGCCGTTACCGGTACTTGGCTGCCATAGCCTACCCCTCGGGTGGAGCTTATAAGTCACACACCTCGGCCTTTCATGAGCATCCTAGAGATTCACCCAAATCTCATACACTGTGACCAGCAGTGTAGCTCATATACGTGTGTTCTTTCAAGATCGCTCTGTAGGACAGCGTCTTTGCTCCCAAGGAGACATAGAGAACACATTAAGATTTAATCAACCTTCCTTATAGTTTTCTATGATAGAATTGCATCTGCAGCGGAGTGGGAGTATTAAAGTTTCTCTCAACTCAGTTGTTTCGGTTTGTTTTCCCAGGTCCTAATTCATGGGATCTCCGATCACATAGGTTGGGTTACCCCCTTGACAACTCACATGGGTTTCAAACCCATCTCTCTCGATGCATTTTCTATCAAATTTCTTGATAGTCCTTTCGTAAAAGGATCTGCCAGATTCTTAGCCGTTTGAACATAATCCAATGCTATAACTCCGGAGTTTCTCAGCTTTCTGACAGACTTTAGTCTTCTCTTGACATGTCTTGAACTCTTCATATTGTCCTTAAAACTGTTTACTTTGACAATCACAGTTTGGTTGCCACAGTTCATAAGGATTGCTGGTATTGGTTTTTCAACCATAGGCAAATATGTTAAGAGTTCACGAAGCCATTCTGCTTCGACAGTCGCAGTATCTAATGTTGTGAGTTCTGCTTCCATAGTTGATCTCGTTAAGATGGTCTGCTTGCAAGATTTCCATGAAACAGCGCCACCACCAAGAGTGAATATATATCCACTTGTGGGCTTTATCTCATCAGCATCTGATATCCAGTTTGAATCACTATACCCTTCAAGTACTCTTGGATACCTGGTATAATGAATTCCATAGCTCACGGTTCCCTTTAGATAGCGCATTACTCTCTCAAGAGCATGCCAATGATCATCTCCCGAGTTGGCCACAAACCGGCTAAGTTTGCTCACAGCAAACGAGATGTCAGGCCTAGTAGCGCAAGCTAAATACATAACTGAGCCAATAATCTGAGAGTATCTCAATTGATCTCTAGCTGCCTTTTGATTCTTTCGAAGCAAAACACTAGGATCATAAGGCGTAGGAGAGGATTTGCAATCATCATATCCAAATCTACTCAACACCTTCTTCACATAATGTGATTGCACAAGTGTAATCCCATTATTCTCATCTCTCAGCAGCTTGATGTTTAGGATAACATCAGCTTCTCCAAGATCCTTCATCTCAAAGCATTGAGACAAGAAGGTTTTGACCTCATCGATCACTTTGATACTTGTCCCAAAAATTAGTATGGCATCAACATAGAGACATAGGACAACTCCCTCACCCCCACCATGGCGGTAGTACACACATTTGTTGGCTTCATTTACAACAAAGCCTACAGATGTCAAAGTTCTTTCAAACTTCTCATGCCATTGTTTGGGAGCTTGTTTGAGGCCATACAAGGATTTCTTTAATTTACACACCCTTTTCTCTTGACCTTCTAGTACAAAACCATCAGGTTGTTCCATGTAAATTTCCTCATCCAACTCTCCATTTAGGGAAGTCGTCTTAACATCCACTTGATGAACGAGAAGACCATGTGAGGCAGCCAGTGATAGTAGTACTCGAATTGTGGTCAATCTAGCCATAGGTGAGTAAGTATCAAAGAAATTCGCGCCTTTCTTTTGGGTATAGCCTTTAGACACAAGCCGAGCTTTGTACTTTTCAATAGTACCATCATCCCTAAGCTTCTTTTTAAATACTCATTTACATCCTACAGGTTTACACCCATACGGACGTTCAGATATCTCCCAGGTTCCATTAGCCAAGACGGAATCCATCTCGCTTTGAACTGCTTCCTTCCAGTAGTCTGCATCCGGAGATGAAAAAGCTTCTGAAATGGTAGTGGGAGTGTCATCCACTAGGTACACAATGAAATCATTACCAAAAGATCTTATGGTCCTTTGTCTCTTACTCCTTGTGGGAGCTTCATTGTCATCCTCGTCCGAATCTGAACTCATATCATCTGATTGTTCATCAGTCTCTATAGGAGTTTCAGGTTCAAAAACTAGATCATATTCCTTATTAGATATGCTAGGCATATCTCTCATAGGAAATATATCCTCAAAGAATGTAGCATCTCTTGATTCAAAAATAGTACCGACACTCATATCGTCCATTTCAGATTTCACCACAAGAAATCTGTAAGAAATGATGTGAGAAGCATAGTCAAGAAAGACACAATCCACAGTTTTCGGTCCAAGATTACGCTTCTTGTTGATTGGCACGTTGACCTTTGCCAAACAACCCCAAGTTCGTAAGTATGAGAGTGTCAACCTTTTCTTTTCCCATTCTTCAAATGGTGTAATCTCTTTATTCTTAGTTGGAACACGGTTTAGGACATGACATGAAGTCAATATAGCCACCCCCACCATTCCTTGGATAAACCGGCAGTGTCTAACATGGCGTTAACCAAATCTATTAGAGTTCGGTTTTTCCTCTCAGCAATCCCATTGGATTGAGGGGAATTGGGAGGCGTCCTCTCATGTATAATACCATGTTCCGAACAGAATAAATTGAACTCATTAGGAAAGTACTCTCCACCACGATCGGACCGAATCCTTTTGATCTTTCTCTCAAGTTGATTTTCAACTTCTGCTTTATAGATTTTAAAGAAATCTAAAGCCTCGTCTTTTGTTTTCAAGAGATATACATAATAGTACCTAGTAGAATCATGAATCAAAGTCATGAAATATTTCTTTCCACTAATTGTCAACACACCATTCATTTCACATAGATCTGAATGTATGAGCTCTAGAGGTGCCAAGTTTCTCTCCTCCGCAGGCTTCTGAGGCTTGCGAGGCTGCTTTGCTTGCACACAAGCATGAAACTTAGAGCCTTTGACAATAGTAAATTTCGGAATTAAACTCATACCAGCAAGCCACGACATACAACCGAAATTAATATGACAAACTCGTGAATGCCAAACATTTTCATTACTAGTAGTGCAAACATGGTTCACTACATCATCATAGAACTATACCAATGAAAAACGGAACATCCCTCCGCATTCATAGCCTTTTCTAACAAAGGTTCCATACTTAGACAGTACAACTTTATTGGACTCAAATACCAACTTAAACCCATCTTTCAGAAGACGGGATCCACTAACGAGATTCTTCTTTATAGAAGGGACATGCTGTATGTTCTTCAATTGCACGATCTTGCCCGAAGTAAACTTCAGATCTACCGTGCCAACACCAAGAACAGTAGCATGTAACCCATTCCCCATCATGACTGAGGAATCTCGAGCCTGATAAGAGGTGAACATGGAAATGGCAGCACACACATGGACATTGGCACCCGTATCAACCCACCATTTTGTGGGTTGAAATACTGAAAAAACAGCAGATAATAAATTACCGTACCCAGAACCTAAAGTTCCTGCATCAGTATTGCCAATGACCATGTTGACAGATTTAGAACTCTGTCTAGCCTGACCCTTCTTGCCTTTCGTTTGTGGACAACGATGAGCCCAATAGCCAATCTCGCCACACACCTAGCAAGGTTCTTTCTTCTCCTTGTTCTGTCCCTTCTTCTTCTTGAAGTTGGTAGTCTCGCAGACTTTGTTATTTCCCTTGGACTTGTGGGCATTTTTCTGCATCATATTGGCAGCAGAATGTCCCTCGGTTCCACTAGTGTGTTTGTCTTTTTCCCTCGCCTTCTCTTCAACATCCAGAGAACCAATTAGGTACTCAACAGAGAGCTCATGCCTCTGATGTTTCAGAGAAGTGGCAAAGTTCCTCCATGAAGGGGATGCTTAGCGACAATGCATCCCGCGACAAACTTATCCGGAAGCACACACTTGAGGAGTTCGATTTCCTTTGCCATGATCTGTAGCTCATGAGCATGTTCTACTACAGATCGGTTTTCAACCATCTTGTAGTCATTGAACTGCTCCATAACATACAGTTCACCACCGGCATCGGCATCACCAAACTTAGCGTCCAACGCATTGTTGGAGATATGCCCAAGAGGCAATAATAAAAGTGGTTATTATTATATCTTTGTGTTTATGATGAATGTTTACATCCCATGCTATAATTGTATTATTAGGAAACACTAATACATGTGTGTTTTGTAAACATAAAAGAGTCCCTAGTAAGCCTCTTGTTGAACTAGCTTGTTGATTAATTGATGATCATAGTTTCCTGATCATGGACATTAGGATGTGATTAATAACATGGTTATATCATTAGGAGAATGATGTGATCGACACACACTCATAGTAAGCGTAGCATAAGATCAAGTCATTAAGTTCGTATTGCTATAAGCTTTTAAATGCATAGTAACCTAATCCTTCGACCATGAGGTTGTGTTAATCACCATCACCGGATGGGTACTTTGATGACTTCAAACGCCGCTTCGTAACTGGGTGGTTATAAAGGTGTCATTGGGTATTCTGAAAGTATGTGTTGAAGCGCATGGACCAAGATTGGGATTTGTCCATCCATATGACGGATAGATATGCTTTGGGCCCTCTCGGTGGGATGTCATCTAGTTAGCTTGCAAGCATGTGACTAGGTCACAAGGGATGACATAACATGGAACGAGTAAAGAGTACTTATCAGTAACGAGGTAGAACTAGGTATGGAGATACCGACGATCAAACCTCGGATAAGTATAGTATCGCGTGACAAAGGGAATTGGTTTCGTATGTTAATGGTTCTATCGATCACGAAGTCATCGTTGAGTATGTGGGAGCCGTTATGGATCTCCAGATCCCGCTGATGGTTATTGATCGGAGAGGTGTCTTCATCATGTCTGCATATTCACGAACCGTAGGGTGACACACTTAAGGTTCGAAGTTGTTTAAAGTAGATATGGAATGTGCATTGGAGACTGAATGTTGTTCGGAGTCTCGGATTGGATCCGGGACATCACGAGGAGATTCCGAATTGTCCGGAGAATAAGATTCATATATTGGGGATCATTTTCTGAGTTAGGAAATGTTCCGGAGTATTTGTATGAGGATTCTAGAAGGTTTTGGAATGTTCCGGAAGGTTCTGGAAGAATTCTGGGAGTTTGCTTGAAAACCAAGAAAGGGATCAAGGAGTCCTTGTGGGGCAAGACAAGGAGTCGTGGGGGAGGAGGACTCCTCCCCCCCTCCCCAATCCGCCAGCCAAGGAGGGAGGGGAGTCCTACTAGGACTCCCCCTCCCATGGCGCCCTCCCTCCTTTAAATAGAGGGGTGGAGGCGCCACCCCCTGGCCCCCTCCACCACTCCAAACCCTAGCCGCCTCTCTCCTCCTCCTCTCTTCTGCTTAGGCTTTGGCGAAGCCCTGCAGAATTCTCTACTCCACCACCACCACCACCATGCCGTCGTGCTGCTGGGATTCCGTGGAGAAGATCTACTACCTCCGCTGCTTGCTAGGACGAGGAGAGGAAGATCTGCTTCGACTCCGCACGTGTGACCGACTGCGGAAACGCTGCCGGAACGCGGCGCTGGAAGGATCGTCCACTCGATCTTCAGATCGGCAAGTGATCGACTACATCAACCACGAGATCTAATCTCGTAACGCTTTCGGATCTACAAGGGTTAGTACAGATCTATCTCGTTGTACATGTCTAATAGATTAGATTTTGGCTTTTATCTAGATTAGATCTAGGTTTTGTTCGTTCTTGCGATAGAATTTTTTTGTTTTCCATGCTACGAACCCATCAGTGGTATCAAAGCCGTATCTATGCGTAGATCTGTTGCACGAGTAGAACACAATGGTTTTGTGGGTGTTGGTGCTCGTGCCGTCTTTTGCTTTGTGTACTTTGCATCTTGCGGTATGGTGGGATGAAGCGGCTCGGGCTAACCTTACATGTCATCGCACATGAAAATTGCTCCACGCTTGACGTGTAACTTGCTTTGCACAAGTGGCTTTGCGGGTGTCTGTCTCTCCCACCATAGTATAGATCTAATTTACACTTTGCACTTGATAGCGCTTGTATCAACGTTGTGGTTCAGTTTCGTAGGTAAGATCCGTTCTTATTCAAAAGCCCTAAACCACGTAAAACATGCAAAGAAATTAGAGGCGTCTAACTTGTTTTTGCAGGGGTTTTGTGATGTGATATGGCCATCAAGTGATTGTGATTATATTTGATGTATGCAATGATCCTTGTTGTAATATGGCAACCGGCAGGAGCCTAATGGTTGTCTTTAATTCTGTTAAGACCTGCGTGTCTATTCATCTTGTAATAGCTTTATTCCAAGTAGTTGTAATAGTTGCTAGTGATGATAGACAACCATGAAGCGGCGCCACTGACCTTGACGCAAAAGCTGGTGATGATGGAGATCATGTCCGTGCTTTGGAGATGGAGATCAAAGGCGCAAGAAGAAAGGGCCATATCATATCACACTAATTATGAATTGCCTGTGATGTTAATCCATTATGAATCTTGTATTGCTTAGATCGCGGCGGTAGCATTATAAGATGATCCCTCTCACTAAATATCAAGTAATAAAGTGTTCACCCTTAGTTGGCACCGTTGCTAAGACTCGTCGTTTCGAAGCATCTCGTGATGATCGGATGTGATAGATTCTACGTGTGCATACAACGGGTGCAAGGAAGATTTGCACATGCGGAAACTAAGGTTATCTTGACGAGCCTAGCATGTACAGACATGGTCTCGGAACA
The DNA here is from genome assembly GCA_910589775.1 of Avena eriantha. Classification (NCBI taxonomy): domain Eukaryota; kingdom Viridiplantae; phylum Streptophyta; class Magnoliopsida; order Poales; family Poaceae; genus Avena; species Avena eriantha. Next base: position 67,637,326 of record OU342743.1, on the reverse strand, counting down.
CGGAATATCGAAAGGTAGAGCATGAGTCATATAATTCATATGATGAACATGAAGATTGTTCGCCGATGAAACTACATCTTCTCTCGTGAAGATCGGACTTGGTGTAGTGGACTTGGTTCGTGTAATCACTAAGACAATGTGAGGGATGTTGTTTTGAGTGGGAGTTCACCTAGCTAATTTAAGAATTAAATTTGAACTCAATTTATCATAAACTTAGTCTAAACTACTTGCAAATTTGTTGTAGATTATGGCAAACCCCTCCATCAATTTCAATGCGTTCCGAGAGAAAGAAAACCTTAAGAACAATGGAAGCAATTTCACGGACTGGTTCTGTAGACTGAAGATCGTCCTCAGGGCTGGTCAATTGACCTATGTGCTCGATGCACCGCTAGGTGACCCACCTGCGGAAGATGCCACCGATGACGTAAATAATGTTTACGCCACTCGGAAAAATCATTACTCCACAGTTCAGTGTGCCATCCTGTACGGTTTAGAAGCGGAGCTCCAGAAGCGTTTTGAGCACCACGACCCGTTTGAGATCATTACGGAGCTCAGGCTAATTTTTGAGACTCGCGCGGCTATGGAGAGCTATGAGGCCTCCGAAAAGTTGTTTAACTGTAAGATGAAAGAGGGTAGCTCCGTTAGCGAGCACGTGCTCACCATGTCTGGGTACGCAAACAAGCTCCAAGAGTTGGGGATAACGATTCCTAATGAGTTGGGAATTCACCGTCTCCTCCAATCACTGCCACCGAGTTATAAGAACTTTGTGATGAACTACAATATGCACTGCATGAACAAGACGTTGCCTGAACTATCGTCCATGCTGAAAACTGCTGAAGTGGAGATCAAGAAGGAGCACCAAGTGTTGATGGTCAATAAGACCACCAATTTCAAGAGACAGGGCAAGCCTAAGAACAAGGGCAACTTCAAGAAGGACGGCAAGAAAGCTTCCGCACCTGCAAAGAAGCCCAAGGCTGGTCCCAAGCCTGAAACTGAGTGCTTCTACTGCAAGGGTGCTGGTCACTAGAAGCGTAACTGCCCCAAGTACCTGGCGGATCTGAAGAACGGCAACATCAAGAAGAAAGGTATATTTGATATATGTGTGTATCTTACTAGTAATCGTAGTAGTTCCTGGGTATTTGATACTGGTTCGGTTGCTCGTATTTGTAACTCGAAACAGGAGCTGCGGAATAAACGAAGACTGGCGAGAGACGAGGTGACGATGCGCGTTGGAAATGGCTCCAAGGTTGATGTGATCGCCGTCGGCACGCTCCCTCTACATCTACCTTCGGGATTAGTTTTAAATTTGAATAATTGTTATTTGGTGCCTGCGTTAAGCATGAACATTATATCTGGATCTTGTTTACTACGAGACGGTTACTCTTTTAAGTCCGAGAATAAAGGTTGTTCGATTTATATGAGTAATATCTTTTATGGTAATGCAGCTAAGATGAATGGTTTATTCTTACTGAATATCGATAGTAGTGATACACATGTTCACAACATAGATGCTAAACGAATAAAATTGAATGATAATTCTACATACATGTGGCACTGTCGTCTTGGTCACATTGGAGTGAAGCGTATGAAGAAACTCCATTCTGATGGACTTCTTGAATCACTTGATTTTGAATCACTTGAAAGATGCGAAGCATGTCTAATGGGAAAATGACTAAGACTCCATTCTCTGGAATAATGGAGCGAGCTACAGACTTATTGGAAATAATACATACCGATGTGTGCGGTCCAATGAGTGTAGCATCGCGTGGTGGATATCGTTATGTTCTCACTTTCACGGATGACTTAAGTAGATATGGGTATGTCTACTTTATGAAACATAAGTCCGAAACTTTCGAGAAGTTTAAGGAATTTCAAAGTGAAGTGGAAAATCATCGTAACAAGAAGATTAAGTTTCTACGTTCTGACCGCGGAGGTGAATATCTAAGTTATGAGTTTGGCATGCATTTAAAGAAATGTGGAATACTTTCGCAGTTGACACCGCCGGGAACACCACAACGTAATGGTGTGTCCGAACGTCGTAATCGAACTCTCTTAGATATGGTTCGGTCTATGATGTCTCTTACAGATTTACCGCTATCGTTTTGGGGATATGCATTAGAGACAGCCGCATTCACTTTAAATAGGGCACCATCTAAATCCGTTGAAACGACACCGTACGAATTGTGGTTTGATAAGAAACCTAAGTTGTCGTTCCTTAATGTTTGGGGTTGCGAAGCATATGTAAAGAAGTTACAACCTGATAAGCTTGAACCCAAAGCGGAGAAATGCGTCTTCATAGGATACCCTAAAGAAACAATTGGGTATACCTTCTATCATAGATCCGAAGGCAAAATTTTCGTTGCTAAGAATGGATCCTTTCTTGAGAAGGAATTTCTCTCGAAGGAAGTGACTGGAAGGAAAGTAGAACTCGATGAGGTTATTGAACCTTCTCTCGGATTTGAGAGTAGCGCATCACCGGAAGATGTTTTTGTGCCGCCTGCACCAATTGGAGAGGAAGCTAATGATAATGATCATGATACTTCAAACGAAGTTGCTGCTGAACCTCGCAGGTCAACGAGGGTTCGTACCACTCCTGATTGGTATGACTCTGCCTTGAACGTCATGTTGGTGGACAACGCTGATGACCCTGCGACGTATGAAGAAGCTATGGTGAGCCCAGATTCCGACAAATGGCTAGAAGCCATGAAATCCGAAATGGGATCCATGTACGAAAACCAAGTATGGACTTTGGTGGACTTACCGGATGGCCGTAAGGCTGTCGAGAACAAATGGATTTTCAAGAGAAAAACAGATGCTGATGGTAATGTTACCGTCTATAAAGCTCGACTTGTCGCGAAAGGGTTCCGACAAAGTCAAGGAGTTGACTATGATGAGCCATTCTCACCAGTAGCGAAGCTGAAGTCTGTGAGGATTTTGTTAGCAATTGCTGCACATTTCGATTATGAGATTTGGCAGATGGATGTCAAAACGGCGTTCCTTAATGGTGACATTGAGGAAGAGTTGTATATGGTACAACCCAAGGGTTTTGTCGATCCTAAAGATGCTGACAAGGTATGCAAACTTCAGCGCTCCATTTATGGACTGAAGCAAGCATCCCGGAGTTGGAATCAACGTTTTGATAAAGTAATCAAAAACTTTGGGTTTATACAAACTTATGGAGAAGCTTGTATTTACAAGAAAGTGAGTGGGAGCTCTGTAGCATTCCTAGTACTATATGTAGATGACATATTGTTGATTGGGAATGATATCGAACTTCTTAATAGCGTCAAAGCCTATTTGAATAATAGTTTTTCAATGAAGGATCTTGGCGAAGCGGCATATATTCTAGGCATCAAGATTTATAGAGATAGATCAAGACGCCTAATAGCGCTTTCACAAAGTACATACTTAGACAAAGTTCTAAAGAAGTTTAGAATGGAAGGGAGCAAGAAAGGGTTCGTGCCCATGTTGTCAGGTAAGACCTTAAGTAAGACTCAAAGTCCAGCTACGGCAGAAGATAGAGAGAAAATGAATAATATTCCCTATGCCTCGGCCATAGGTTCTATCATGTATGTCATGCTGTGTACAAGACCGGATATAGCACATGCTGTTAGTTTGACTAGCAGATATCAAAGTGATCCTGGAATGGAGCACTGTACAGCGGTCAAGAATATCCTAAAGTACCTAAATAGGACTAAGGATATGGTTCTTTCTTATGGAGGTGATGAACATCTTGTTGTAAACGGTTACACCGATGCTAGTTGGAACACCGATCCGGATGACTCGAAGTCACAGTCGGGACACGTATTTATTTTGAATGGTGCTGCAGTGAGCTGGAGGAGTGCAAAGCAAAGCGTTGTGGCGAAATCTTCAACTGAATCGGAATACATAGCTACTTCGGAGGCTGCGCAAGAAGCCATATGGATGAAGGAATTCATTACTGAACTTGGCGTGGTTCCCAGTGTGTTGGACCCGATGGCCATCTACTGTGACAACACAGGTGCCATAGCTAATGCATAGGAGCCAAGGTCACATAGCAAGCTGAAGCACATCAAGCTACGTTTCCACGCTATTCGCGAGTATGTCCGAGATGGTGACATAAATATTTGCAAAGTACACACTGATCTGAATGTGGCAGATCCGTTGACTAAACCTCTCCCTAGGGCAAAGCATGACCAACACCAGAACGCCATGGGTGTTAGGTATATTACCATGTAATCTAGATTATTGACTCTAGTGCAAGTGGGAGACTGTTGGAGATATGCCCAAGAGGCAATAATAAAAGTGGTTATTATTATATCTTTGTGTTTATGATGAATGTTTACATCCCATGCTATAATTGTATTATTAGGAAACACTAATACATGTGTGTTTTGTAAACATAAAAGAGTCCCTAGTAAGCCTCTTGTTGAACTAGCTTGTTGATTAATTGATGATCATGGTTTCCTGATCATGGACATTAGGATGTGATTAATAACAAGGTTATATCATTAGGAGAATGATGTGATGGACACACACCCATAGTAAGCGTAGCATAAGATCAAGTCATTAAGTTCGTATTGCTATAAGCTTTTAAATGCATAGTAACCTAATCCTTCGACCATGAGGTTGTGTTAATCACCATCACCGGATGGGTACTTTGATGACATCAAATGCCGCTTCGTAACTGGGTGGTTATAAAGGTGTCATTGGTTATTCTGAAAGTATGTCTTGAAGCGCATGGACCAAGATTGCAATTTGTCCATCCATATGACGGATAGATATGCTCTGGGCCCTCTCGGTGGAATGTCATCTAGTTAGCTTGCAAGCATGTGACTGGGTCACAAGGGATGACATAACATGGAACGACTAAAGAGTACTTATCAGTAACGAGGTAGAACTAGGTATGGAGATACCGACGATCAAACCTCGGATAAGTATAGTATCGCGTGACAAAGGGAATTGGTTTCGTATGTTAATGGTTCTATCGATCACGAAGTCATCGTTGAGTATGTGGGAGCCGTTATGGATCTCCAGATCCCGCTGATGGTTATTGATCGGAGAGGTGTCTTCGTCATGTCTGCATATTCACGAACCGTAGGGTGACACACTTAAGGTTCGAAGTTGTTTAAAGTAGATATGGAATGTGCGTTGGAGACCGAATGTTGTTCGGAGTCTCGGATTGGATCCGGGACATCATGAGGAGATCCGGAATTGTCCGGAGAATACGATTCATATATTGGGGATCATTTTCTGAGTTAGGAAATGTTCCGGAGTATTTGTATGAGGATTCTAGAAGGTTTCGGAATGTTTCGGAAGGTTCTGGAAGAATTCTTGGAGTTTTCTTGAAAACCAAGAAAGGGATCAAGGAGTCCTTGTGGGGCAAGACAAGGAGTCGTGGGGGAGGAGGACTCCTCCCCCCCTCCCCAATCCGCCGGCCAAGGAGGGAGGGGAGTCCTACTAGGACTCCCCCTCCCATGGCGCCCTCCCTCCTTTAAATAGAGGGGTGGAGGCGCCACCCCCTGGCCCCCTCCACCACTCCAAACCCTAGCCGCCTCTCTCCTCCTCCTCTCTTCTACTGAGGCTTAGGCGAAGCCCTGCAGAATTCTCTACTCCACCACCACCACGCCGTCGTGCTGTTGGGATTCCGTGGAGAAGATCTACTACCTCCGCTGCTCGCTGGAACGAGGAGAGGAAGGTCTGCTTCGACTCCGCACGTGTGACCGACTGCGGAAGCGCTGCCGGAACGCGGCGCCGGAAGGATCACCCACTCGATCTTGAGATCGGCAAGTGATCGACTACATCAACCACGAGATCTAATCTAGTAACGCTTTTGGATCTACAAGGGTTAGTACAGATCTATCTCGTTGCACATGTCTAATAGATTAGATTTTGGCTTTTATCTAGATTAGATCTAGGTTTTGTTCGTTCTTGCGGTAGAAATTTTTTGTTTTCCATGCTACGAACCCATCACGCATCCCACAGTTCCTTGGCATCATGGATATGCAAATATGTATCTACCAACTTGTCTCCAAGCACACTGAGTACAGAGCTCACGAAAATTACAGTGACCTCCCTGAACGCTCTCTCTTCCTCGAGAGTAAGCGGACCTCTAGGAGTGCCATCTGTAACTTTTTCTATGCCCATAGCAGTGAGCCACAAGAGGGTTTTCCCTTGCCATCTTTTAAAATTAGCACCCGTAAAAGGGCTCGGTTTCAGCGAAGCAGCAAAGACAGATGACAAAAATTGCCTAAAAATAAGGTTTTTGGATTGTTGAAATATTAGGCAATTTCCCCATGAGATTAATTACCGAAATCATCATTTAAGCAGTAGCAGATCTAAACGCATGCAGCCAAACAACCACATCTAGTAGATCTGAAAATCTAGCAAGAACTAGTGCATACAAAGAGAAGAATAACACATACAGGTTGACCGGGAAGGTCGTCACCACAGCAGCACCTTGGTCATTGTTGTTGTCGCCCATGGTACTGATGAGGCCGTTGGTTGCCGAAGAAGAACACACGAACGAAGGAGAGCAGTCGCGCCGAGACGCTCCCCAAAAACCTTATCGTCCGTCTCCCGGTGCAGGATCTCAACGGACGGGGTTTCAGAGGCCTGCTCTCCCGGACAGCAGTGCACGCAGCCGCCGGGATGGGGAAGCCTAGAGAGCAGCGCAGCAAGAGGAACAAGAGAGACTGAGAAAAGAACTGAATTCGTCTAGATCTGTCTGTCTCTCGCTCTATAGCCTGCGAGGTGAGCCGGCCGAGTCACCACGAAACGCGAACACGATTCACGAAACGCGATGCGACGCGTCGCGCGTGCGGGCGAGGCGAGGCGGGCGGAGGAGGAGGAGTGCGTGTGGACTCCTTCTCTTCTCACTCACTTAGTGGTAGTGAAACATCTCACCTTATAAGCTGGTCCAACTCTCTCCCAACTAGCAATGTTAGACTCGCAAACTGGTCCAACTTTGTCTCCCACAGAGCTCTCAAACTGTCATAGTAAATGGGCCTTAAGATTTCGGGATTTATTAGACTGGATGAGCTGTCTACATGGGCCGCAGCCACGTTCTGTCGTTCCCACTACCTCTCCTTGAATGGTTAGGTCTGAATTCCACAATTATAGACATACGCGGGATGAAACAACATCTACTCGAATTTCATTCACAAAGCCATCAAGGCGGCGCTCAAGAGAGGTTGTTGTCTACGGGACGGGAAAGGGGTATAACTCAGCGGTAGAGTGTCACCTTGACGTGGTGGAAGTCATCAGTTCGAGCCTGATTATCCCTAAACCCAATGTGAGTTTCTACCCTCGCCTACTTCTCCGGGAGACCAGTCTAAAACCAACCAAAAGGCTTGACCGAATCAAGGTCAAGATAACTAGTGTGATTCCTACACTGGGAGAATCGTGGATATGTAGGGAATAGAGAAATGTTATATCCCCGCGTCCTTACACGGCTCGTTTTCTTCGAGCCCTGCTTCTCCCTTCCCCCTCTCCATGAATGTAATGAGCCCTATTTAGTAAGTGGGGCAAGTCAGGCAGTAGATAGCTAACGAATATGTATCCCAATCCATCTCGAGGTATTTGTATCAATACCTATTCGGTAGATCTTTTTTTTTCTCTGCCAGGAACCAGATTTGAACTAGTGACACGAGGATTTTCAGTCCGAACCTAATTTGCGCTGGGTTTTTTATTTTTAAGTAAATAGTACACAATGAAGCTCGAGATGATAGAATTTATTTTTTATCAAGGGAAAGGACGGGACTGGGGTGACGCGGCAAAGTAATAGCAGTATATCTAGGGAGAAAAGTCCGTGAGTGAGGAGTACCCGGAGGAACCTCCCTTCCGCCGCCTGCATCGTATTCCCAAACACGCACTGACAGCGGTACGACGAGCGCTGCGGCTGCTCCCCCTCCTGTCCGGATCAGCTCTAGCTCCCTCCCGGCCCTTGTGTAGTCTGCATGCATGCTACTGTGCGTGATGAGCCGAGCTTCAACCGGCCGGAAAGCAGCAGCCAGTGGACAAAACGATGAGCGGTCCAAGTACGTCACACCCGCGCCGTTGCGTTTGCCTTTACCGAAGAGGCAAAACTGTTGCGTGCATGCATGTGCCTGCTACAGAGACCTACGTTTATGTGGCATGTTGAACTTCAGCGGTTTGCATGCCATGCCAGCTAGGTTGTTCGCTCGGGGTGTCCGTGGCTTTCCCTCCACGGCTGTCGCTCACCATTCGTTGCTCGTTTTGGTGTGGCTGCTAGCTAAGACACTACAAGAATGGATCGGTACACCGTCAGCGTAGATCATATGCCGACGGCTGTCTTTGGCGTATCTCCTTCGACAAAGCATTCCCTCGGCGTAGCCATTGTGGCCGTCGGTGTATCAAAAAGTCGTCAGCGTAGGAGCTACGTCGAGGGCTGCTCTTGGAATAGCCTCACGGCCTGTCGCAAAAATAAATAGATTTAATTTTTTTAAATCTTTGAATTGTTTGACTCATTAATCTCTAACTTGGAATATTTTTAACAATTACACTTAATTTTTGTTCAAATTACAGTGTTGGTCAAACTTTTCGGTCGGTCACCCATCCTCACTACTTTAACCTCAGCACGCTTAACTTCTCTGTTCTTTCAGAATCAGTTTTCGCGAAGCAATTTGTACATTGTTATCAATACTATAATATCAACCCTATTAACTCTTATATCATCATGTAACACGTTTTCATTTTTTTTGAAATTACAAAGAATTATTTAAGTAAACAATAATGAATAAGTAATTTTTTTATTAAATTCAAATAAAAATATTTTTTTTGTAAATTTCTATTTAATATTGAATAATTAATATCTTTAAATCCGTAAATCAGAATTCGATAAATAATATGTCTAAATTGATTAGAAAAATGAGAGGAATGAAAATATGATATCCATATCAACTTATCACAAACTATGTCATGATTCTATCCATAACATTGGTCATTTTATCCGAAAGGCAGGAAACCTCGAATGAGATAGGTCATTTTTTGAAGGTTTTTTTGAGACATAATTAATATATTTTTCATTGCAACTATGTCACATAATATGACACGAGAGGAAGGTTTCACATTGTTTAGATTATTTTTGAATTTCTTATGCCTATTTTAAACTATCGTCAACCTTTGTCGAACGACGGGCATGAAGATTCTTAGCTCGGGGCTAAGCCTCGCTAAACTTGAAGTGGATCTCTGATAAAATAGCATATTGTGAACCTAAAAATGATTTTTTTCAAAAATCATGAGCATCAGATCATGTACCTGTAGTTCATATCTGACCCACTTCCTACCAATTCGGCAGAAATTTGTCTTTTTCACCAGGGATGGACGGAAAGGTTTGAGATCCCCCTGTTAGGACATTGTCTATGTAAGGTGGTCTAGTATTTTTTTTAAATGGGGTGGTAGAATTTTGAATTAGCCTTTAGTGGTTGCTTCACAAAACCCCCCGTTTTTTGCACTCAGAAAATAGAAAATGCCTTTTTGGTCCGACGAAAAGGAAAACTTCCTCCTGCAACATTGTTCGTCATCCCATGATGTACATTCATACGCAATATGGGCATATTATCACAAAATATGCCTTGATTCTAGCTATAGCATTGATCATTTGACCTGAAAGGCAAGAAACCTCGAATGAGATAGGTCATTTTGTGAAGGTTTTTTGAGACATAATCAATATACCAAATTTGATATTTTTCCTTACAACTATATCACATAATATGACACCACGTGAAGGTTTCATATTATTTGGATCTTTTTAATTTTTTATGCTCGTTTCAAACTATCGTCAAACTTTGTCGAACGACGGGCATGGAGATTCTTAGCTCGGGGCCGAGCCTCGCTAAACTTGAAGTGGATCTCTGATTGTAACATCCCAAAACTTCAATCCAAGCTTATCAAGATCAAATCAATCGAAATTTGGGGTTAACAAAAACTTTTTCAAAGTTAATATGAAAGCATTCATATATGTGTGCATTTAATTTAGGAGTTGTTTGCATTGCCATGATTGAGTGATCCAATGCTTGTAAAATGTTTATTAGGTGATTTAAACATCATCTACATCATTCCCAAACTTTTCCTAAAGAAAATCAAATCAAAAAGAATTAAAAGGAGGAATGGTCATTTTGGCAAATTTAACTCTCATGCCTACTTTGGCTATTCCTAGTACTCAAATTTTAACAGAAACAATTCTTGATCTTTCCACCCCTTGCTAGTACACATAATGAGGTACCAAGGCCCACCTTTTGATCTGCTAAAAACATTCTGTAAACTAATTTAAATGACAGTTTAAAATTGAATCTAATGCATATGCATAGATCACCCCTATTTCAAAACCCATCTTTTTGAGCTCCACTTTCAAAACCCTTGCAACCAGAGATTACCTATCATTAGTGGAGAACACCCAAAAAATTTGAACTCAAAATTTAAAAAGAATTTTCATGCTGCCATTTCATCAAACACATGGCAGGCAGAATAAAACACAAATAGCTAGCTCACCGTTTCTACAGGGTTTTGCCACCCAAATGACCACAAAACACTCCCTCTGTCTCCACTTGATCAAACCATGCCATTACCACCCCATCCCCTACACCCTAGTGGCAAGGCCAAGCCATGTCGAGCCATGCCGAGCCGGCCAACCTTGCTCTCACCCCAGCAGACCACCTCCCCCTCTCTCTCCATGTCTAGGAGGTAGCCAGGAGCTCACCGCCACCCCATGTCCCTTGCCCAAGCCTAGGAGTGCAGTGGACCACCGAGCACAAACCGCGCCCAGTGCCACCGCACCATGCCGAGCGCACGCCAGAGCGCCGCACCCGGCACACGTGCACAAGCCGCCGCTCGACCGCAACCCGCGCCTACCGCTCCGCCACGACACAGGAAACATGACGGACACGCCCGTTCGCCGCCCAACGCACCACAGCCACCGCTCGCCGTGGACACCGCCGCTTCTGCCGCGTAGAGCGCCACCTCGCCCCGACCGCGTGCCACCGCCCCTACGGCCGCATTTAAGCCCTAGAGCACCGCCAGGGAACCGCCCATCGATCGCCACCCCCAACCATGCCTCTACCTCGCCGTAGCCATGTCGCCACCGTCGACCGCCCATCCCGCTCGGTCTCACCGTCGAGCCTATAAAAGGAGCCCTCCCCAGCATTTCTCGGATTAGTGGGATATTACCACAAGTTCGTAGAAGGATTCTCGAGCATAGCCCGACCAATGATCCAATTGTTGAAGAAGGACAAGAAGTTTGAATGGACAGACAAATGTGAGGCTAGTTTCCAGGAGCTAAAGATGAGATTGATATCAGCCCCAATTTTGGTCATGCCAGACATCAAGAAGCCATTTGATGTGTATTGTGACGCATCCAAGATTGGTCTAGGATGTGTATTGATGCAAGAAGGCAAAGTCATCGCGTATCTGTCTCGACAACTGAAGCAGCATGAGCAGAACTATCCAACCCATGATCTTGAGCTAGCAGCTGTAGTTCTAGCACTGAAGACATGGCGTCATTATTTGATGGGTAATCACTGTGAGATTTACTCAGATCATAAGAGCTTGAAGTATATCTTCACTCAGAAAGAGCTGAATATGAGGCAAAGAAGATGGATAGAGTTAATCAAGGATTATGACCTTGACATTCACTATCACCCCGACAAAGCCAATGTGGTAGTGGATGCTCTTAGCAGATTGCCGTGTAGGCTTAACACCATGATCAAGGAGAAGCAACCAAATTTGTATGAAGAGTTGGAGCAATTCAGGACTGAATTAGTTAGCAAAGGATTCCTAGCTAGCATTGAACTTAAACCCACTTTGATTAGCCAAATCAAGGAAGCCCAGAAGGGGAATGAAAGTATCGATGGAATCAAATGTCGTATTGGTACAAGAAAGGTACCTGGATTCACCGAAGATGAAGAAGGATTATTGTGGTACAAAGGACGTATCTGTGTTCCAGCAGATTCGGAGCTGAAGGAAGTTATCATGAAGGAGGCTCATGATACTCTTTATTCTATCCACCCCGGAGGAACAAAGATGTATCAGGATTTGAAGGAGCAATTTTGGTGGCACAAGATGAAGAGGGAGATCAGAAGCTACATCGCCAAATGTGACATCTGCCAAAGAGTCAAGGCAGAACACCAGAGACCTGCAGGACTGTTGCAGCCATTGCAGATTCCGGAATGGAAATGGGATTCCGTCGGAATGGACTTTATCACCGGTTTACCTACTTCTAGTAGGGGAAATGACTCAATCTGGGTCATAGTTGATAGACTGTCCAAGGTAGCCCACTTTATACCTTTCAAAACAACTTACCAGAGTGCAAAGTTAGCAGAGATATACATTGCTAGGATTGTTAGTCTGCATGGAACCCCCAAGACCATCGTATCGGATCGAGGAACCCAGTTTACCTCAAGATTTTGGCAGAAAGTGCAGGAAGGACTAGGAACCAAGTTGAACTTCAGCACAGCATATCATCCGCAAACAGATGGACAGACTGAGAGAGTCAACCAAATCCTAGAAGATATGCTTAGAGCTTGTGTGTTGGAATATGGATCAAAATGGGAAGACTGCCTGCCTTTCGCAGAATTCTCATACAACAACAGTTATCAAGCTAGTTTACAGATGGCACCATTTGAATTCCTTTACGGAAGAAAGTGTCGTACCCCTTTGAATTGGTCGCAAGTAGGAGAGAGTCAGATCTTCGGACCCGACATTCTCCGAGAAGCAGAAGAGAAAGTTCACAAAGTCCGTGAGCATCTCAAGACCGCCCAATCCAGACAAAAGAGCTATGCTAACAAAAGAAGAAGAGACCTGACTTTCAATATCGGAGATTTTGTATACCTCAAGGTTTCACCCTTGAAAGGAACTCAACGCTTTAGTCTGAAAGAAAAGTTAGCCCCCAGATATATCGGACCTTTCAAGATTCTGAACTACCGAGGAGAAGTATCGTATCAGTTGGAACTGCCTGAAGAGATGTCAGCCATCCAAAATGTGTTCCATATCTCGTTACTTCGCAAATGCTTGGAAGTGCCCAACAAGACCGAAGTTTTCAAGAACATCGATCATAGAGCTGTGGAAATCAACAATGACCTGACCTATCGAGAAGTACCCATCCGTATCTTAGAAGAGGCCTACCGAACCACCAGGACCAGGAGTATCAAGTTTCTCAAGATTCAGTGGAGCAACCATACCGAGGAGGAAGTTACTTGGGAGTGAGAAGATTACATTAGGACAGAGTTCCCAGATCTCTTTAGTTCCTAGTTTTCTTTGTAAATCTCGGGACGAGATTTTGTTTAAGGAGGGAAGGTTTGTAACATCCTAAAACTTCAGTCCAAGCTTATCAAGATCAAATCAATCAAAATTTGGGGTTAACAAAAACGTTTTCAAAGTTAATATGAAAGCATTCATATATGTGTGCATTTAATTTAGGAGTTGTTTGCATTGCCATGATTGAGTGATCCAATGCTTGTAAAATGTTTCTTAGGTGATTTAAACATCATCTACATCATTCCCAAACTTTTCCTAAAGAAAATCAAATAAAAAAAATTAAAAAGGAGGAATGGTCATTTTGGCAAACTTAACTCTCATGCCTACTTTGGCTATTCCTAGCACTCAAATTTTAACAGAAAAAATTCTTGATCTTTGCACCCCTTGCTAGTACACATAATGAGGTACCAAGGCCCACCTTTTGATCTGCTAAAAACATTCTGTAAACTAATTTAAATGACAGTTTAAAACTGAATCTAATGCATATGCATAGATCACCCCTATTTCAAAACCCATCTTTTTGAGCTCCACTTTCAAAACCCTTGCAACCAGAGACTACCTATCATTAGTGGAGAACACCCAAAAATTTTGAACTCAAAATTCAAAAAGACTTTTCATGCGGCCATTTCATCAAACACATGGCAGCCAGAATAAAACACAAATAGCTAGCTCACTGTTTCTACAGGATTTTGCCACCCAATTGACCACAAAACACTCCCACTGTCTCCACTTGATCAAACCATGCCATTACCACCCCATCCCCTACACCCTAGTGGCAAGGCCAAGCCATGCCGAGCCATGCCGAGCCGGCCAACCTTGCTCTCACCCCAGCAGACCACCTCCCCCTCTCTCTCCATGTCTAGGAGGTAGCTAGGAGCTCACCGCCACCCCCTGTCCTTGCCCAAGCCCAGGAGTGTAGTGGACCACCGAGCACAAACCGCGCCCAGTGCCACCGCACCATGCCGAGCGCACACTAGAGCGCCGCACCCGGCACACGTGCACAAGCCGCCGCTCGACCGCAGCCCGCGCCTACCGCTCCGCCACGACACATGGAACACGACGGATACGCCCGTTCGCCGCCCAACGCACCCCAGCCACCGCTCGCCGTGGACACCATCGCTTCTGCCGCGCAGAGCGCCACCTCGCCCCGACCGCGTGCCACCGCCCCTACGGCCGCATTTAAGCCCTAGAGCACCGCCAGGGAACCGCCCATTGATCGCCACCCCCAGCCATGCCTCTACCTCACCGTAGCCATGTCGCCACCGTCGACCGCCCATCCCGCTCGGTCTCACCGTCGAGCCTATAAAAGGAGCCCTTCCTAGCCTCTCTTCTCCACACCATTCCACTCCCCTCACCTCTCTGAACCTCACCCACCTCTAGCCAGAGCAAGGCGAGCTCTGCCTCGCCGGAGCAGCCGCGGCAGGAGGAGAAGGGTGCCGTTGATTGCGACCGCCCCAAGCTCCGCCGTGATCACGCCTCGCCTCGCCGTCGTCTTCCACGTCGTTTGCCCGCCTCGCCGACCCCGCTGGAGCCCTGGTACGCCCCTAGCAGACCCCCACTGAGCCGCTAGGGTTCGCGCTCGACGGCGACCTATTCGTCGTCGACGACGACCCTCAGCTGTAGATCTAGCTTCTAATCGCACGGCCCACAGCGCGCGTACCGTTTCGCGTTTTAAGTGCCACTGACACGCGGGACCCCCCTGTCAGCTGAGCCCCGCGCCGCGGAGCGCCACTGGGCCGGACCATTCCTTTTCCCGCGCTAGCCCATCGATTCAAATCTGGATTTTTCTTTTTTTAGTTAAATCTAGTTTTTGTCCAGTATTTCAAAAATCAATTCTGGGAGTTTTACAAATCCAAATTGCATGAAACAAATTTTGACTGGAAGGTATTAAGATGATCTATCCAAGCCCGTTGGATCTAATTCAATTAGAGTTATAGATCGCACCTAATAAAAATAAGAAGACAGAAGCTTTTGCAACTTGCAACATTTTTATAAAATCAACCAAGTTAGCTTTTGAGTTGATTCCAACTCTCAAAAATCACATTTCACCACATCTATCCAAATATGTAGTAATATTAAGGTTTACATGCAGTGACTTTGGACTAGTACCAAAATAATGCTATATAGGCATTTCTAGTCACTTTAAATCATTAAATAATGAACTTAAACCAAAGTAATATTGATCCAACCCTTAAATCTCATTCCCACATGTTAGAATATGTGGTGAGGACATGTGTCCACATGAGCCCATATTTTGGTGGTGAATATTAAATTTTAGTTAATTTTTCAATGAGTAGAAACTACTTTTCTAAAATAAAAAGAAGGAAACTTTTGATTTAAACTTGTGATGCTTGTGATGATAATAGATCATCAAATGTGTGTCCTAGAATGCTACTTAGCCTAGTTAAGTATTTTTTGGTGATTGTGCACTCCCTATGTATTTATAGACGATAGTACCGACCAAGCTCTCGAGGAGGAGGAGTTCTACCAAGAAGAAGAAGAAGAAAACTTCAACCACTGCACCAACCAAGGCAAGCCACCATTAACAATGCCAGCTACTATTAGCAAGCTAGACTATCCAAGATTAACCCTTGCAAGTTAGCACTTGCAAGTGTAGTACTTAGCAAACTAGAATCAAACTAGATGGTTTCGCAAAGATGCCTTAAGCATGCTTTGATCACACCCCCCCTTATTTAACTAATAGTACCCCAATCCCTAGTTACAAGTTTTACCCTTCTTAGGTTATGCAAAGTTCTTTACTGGTTTTGAAGGTAGCATAAAAAGTATAAAACTTGACCTATTTAGAACCCTTTAGATGTCATTCTATGGCATGAGATTGAACCCGTCTTTTTCACCTTAGTGAACACTCTTAACCTAGTAGTTAGAGTAGATCAAAAACTCGAGTCACTTTAGATGGGAACACTTGGTGAAAATAAATTATGAAAACCTTGGAATGATGAGTCATTCTATTGAGATGTTTTGACATGTGTTGAGAAACACAAAGGATTGATGTTGATGAAAATGTTGAGGCATGAGCCTTAACCCTTTTATAAAACTGATGGTTGGATTCGGATGCGATACCACTCCAAATTTACCATACGACCACATTACCTGAATTGGGTAAGGCTTAGCTGGAAATTTATATGCATTAGTATTAGTTCCCTCACGGGAGAGGTTTGAGCTGAGGCTACCTCTCAATGTTGTCCACCTATGCAGTGCCCAAGATGACTAATGGTCATGGTTGGGAGGCCATGATCATAGGAGAGGTGCTTATACTAGGGTGTGTAAAGGGAAAGATATGTTTGATTATCTGCATACTAAGTATGATGATTCAGGATTATCCCTGATAGATGTATCAAATCTTGTGGTGAAAGTGTACCACCTCTACAGAGTGTCAAACTATTCGAATAGCCGCGTCCGCGGATATGGACAGTTGGAATGGCCATACTATTTCGTTGTCAGATGTTTTCTAAAGACTTTGAAAAGAATGATGAATATTGACTTGACCACAACAGGGTTGTGTTTATGAAAATAGTTTCCCCAACTTAAGTGATTTTGGAGTTTTATCTTATCTTTCTTTGCTTCAGAACTCAGCTTAGGTTTCAAACTTAACTTGATAGTTAAGCATAGAGTTAGCATTCTAACCTAGATTTATAATACTTGTTAGTGGTAGTTTGCGAGTACTTAAAGAGTACTCATGGCTTTTGTCCCTGGCTATTATCATGGCCAGACTATGAAGGAGATTATCAAGATGATGGTCAGCAGGATGGCTATGATAAGTAGGACTATCTGCCTTCGTCAGCATTGCCTGTGCCCCTGAAGATGGACCCCACCGCTACGCTATCTTTATTTCCGCTGCTTGTTGTATTAAGACTGGATCATGAGATCCTTATTTGTGTAAGAACCTTATGTATGGTTTGTAATGGATGATGTACTGTGATATCCAATCCGTTATGTCTCGCAAAAATGGTAATCCTGGGATTGCGAGGTATGACATAACGGGCATCTGGGATTAAAAATCCGGGTGTTGACACTGATGAAATAGATTATTGTGAACTTAAAAATGATTTTTGTAAAAAATCATGAGCATCAGATCATGTACCTGTAGTTCATATCTGACCCACTTCCTATCGATTCGGCAGAAATTTTTCTTTTTTACCAGGGATAGATGGAAAGGTTTGAGATCCCTAGTTAGCACATTGTCCTTGTAAGGTGGTCTAGTATTTTTGAAAAATGGAGTGGTAGCATTTTGAATTAGCCATTTGGTCGTTGCTTCACAAACCTCCTAGTTTTTGCACTCAAAAATGGAAAATGGCTTTTTGGTGCAACGAAATGGAAAAGTTCCTCCTGCAACATTGTTCGCCATCCCATAAGGCATATTCATGCACAATATGAGCACATCATCATACTATGCCTTGATTCTAGCCATAACATTGGTCATTTGACTCGAAAGCAGGAAACCTCGAATGAGATTGGTCATTTTGTGAAGGTTATGTTGAGACATAATCAATAAACCAAGTTTGATACTTTTTCTTGCAACTATATCACATAATATGACACCACGCGATGGTTTCACATTGTTTGGATCGTTTTTGAAATTTTTTATGCCCGTTTTAAACTATCGTCAAACTTTGTCGAACGACAGGCATAAAGATTCTTTGCTCGGGGCTGACCCTCACTAAACTTAAAGTAAATCTCTAATGAAATAGCATATTGTGAACCTAAAAATGATTTTTATAAAAAATCATGAGCATCAGATCATTTACCTACAGTTCATATCTAACCCACTTCCTACCGATTTGATAGAAATTTGTCTTTTTCATCAGGGATAGACAGAAATGAGATCCCCATGTTAGGACATTATCCATGTAAGGTGGTCTAGTATTTTTGAAAAATGGGGTGGTAGTATTTTGAATTATACGGCAGGTGGTTGCTTCACAAAACTCTTGTTTTTTGTAGTCGGAAAATGAAAAGTGGCTTTTTTGTGCGACGTAAAGGAAAACTTCCTCCTACAATATTGTTCATCATCCCATGATACACATGCATGCATAATATGGGTACATTATCACAAACTATGTTTTGATTCTATCCATAACATTGGTCATTTGACCCGAAAGCCAGGAAACCTCGAATGAGATAGGTCATTTTGTGAAGATTTTTTTGAGATATAATCAATATACCAACTTTTATATTTTCCTTGCAACTATGTCACATAATATGGCACCACGCGAAGGTTTCGTATTATTTGGATCGTTTTTGAATTTTTTATGCCCGTTTCAAATTATAGTAATGTTTTATGCTTCATTTAATTTTTATTTACAAATATGTAATATTTGAGTGTATATATATATATCTTATTTTTCTGCAAATTTTGATATATTATTTGTATTTTTATGAATTAGAATAATTTAGTTATGATTTTTCAAAGCTTAATGAGGTAAAAGGAAAAATAGTTATGCCGAGGGCAGCCGTCGGCGTAGCTATTTTATGCCAGGGAAATTCTACGCCAATGGCTGCTTGGAGGGTGGTTGGGGGCTGGCCTGGTCGCGGTCTACGCCAACGGTCCCAACGTTTGGCCGTCGGCGTAACTCCCGGCCGTCGGCGTAGACCGCTATTCCTGTTGTGAGAGTAACTAGGCCAAGAACACATTGTTGGATAAATAAGGAATATTTTAATGATTAATTTTAGAATATAAAGCATGACTTCAGCAACTAGTAAACTCTAACATACTATATATATTACAAATAATCAACATGAGTAGTAGGAGTACAAACACAGTAACATCCATAGTATGACAATAGATCGGATCACAATGTGTGTACAGTGTATGTATTGATCGGTTGCAGATGAAGCGGCCGTGGTTGCAGTAGCGAGTCGATGATGAAAGTGAAGCCTAGCCGTAGCCGCCCTGGGTAGACGAGCCTTGAAAATGACAATTTGTCGCGCGGAGCGCCTCCCAAAACCTTATTCTCTCTCTCCTATATATGATCTCAAAGCTGTGTGGTTTCGAAGATCTGCTCTTCCGTTCGCCGATGCTCGGGAATTCGGAATAAAGTAGGCTACGATGACGGCGCAAATAATAGAGCTAGCAAAATCTCGACGTTGGATTATATAGAACAACTCGTGGAAAACACTTACGGACCCAAAGATTGGCTCAAGGCTGATTCCGCAAAACATGGCGTGCATGTCATGACAAGACGAGGAGGAGTAAGGATGGGAGTTGGTTAACCATTTTCATTCCGGACTCAAACCTATTTAACCATTTTGCGTAAAAGGTAACAATTGTTTAACCATTAGGTTACTAGGTTAGAACGATTAACCATTGGTTATTTATGCGCGAACCTTTTTTCAAAATTATGCATCGGTAAGCTAGGATAACTAGTTAGAATATGAGCACATATTACAACATAATAGAAAATAGTCGCTTAGCTCGGCCGGTTTGGAGCTCCGTGAAAAAAAACTCCATGACATATGCTAAAAATTTAACAATTCACAAGTATATTCAAAATTTCACAAACATATGACAGAAAATATGCATGAATCGACAACAAAATAGTCCAAAAACTTTTAAAACACTCATGGCTTGTTGCCATTACAGTATTGACAAAGTGCATGCATTCGAAACAATAATAGCATTTGGCATTCACAGTACTGCAAGACATGCAATTAATTTCTCATTCTTAACGGACTACTGTTATAACCAATCTCATTCTCAACAGACTACTGTTATAACCAAATAAATAAACCGATAAAACCAATCAGCTTCTATGTAGCGTGACAACATTATTGAAGACTCTCCTTGCACTTACGATCCTCGACCCTACTGAAGTAAAACAAAAGCATCAATTAGTTCGCAAACGGAGTTTGTTCCTACATAGAATGTATATACTACTAACTCAAGCATATAATTCTAAACATATCTGATTAGATCTAGGAATTGGACATCGTGTAATAAATAGACCTAATCGAGTAATTTTAATTAATTTTCCATGTGAGACAACTCCATTTATATACATCTGGAGGCTAACTGAAACGTGAATAGCCATAGAAGATCAAAGTAATTAGTGAGATCTCAAATTATCTTGTCTATAGCAGATCAAAGTAATTAGTGGGATCTCAAATTATCATCCACAGATTAAAAAGGTGTTTTCTTGTCCATAACGTGTCAGTCACATAAGAAGGGATCACTAAGCTACTAACAGAAACATGGCTAACCTTTTAACATATTTCAGCTGATGAAATAGAGAGCCCTTCCTCACCAAGTATGTCATATACAGACGATGTGGTAAGACCAGTTGTGCCAAGACTTAGATCTAAACTTCCGTCCTCGAGCAACTGCAGCTGGCCCTTCACGGATGTCCTCCTCATCATCAAAATCCTCTTGTAGCTCATAATCCTCATCATTGTCTTCGTCTTCCTCACCTTCTTCAACTTGAATCTCTTCATAATCCCCATAATCCTCTTTTGTTCTCATCTCTGAGCTGCCAACATCTTCAGATCGTCTTGCCCCCATGTATCTTAACACTAACACTGCACCTTCATCCATCCCCCGTTCAATGTACACCTGCACATCATATAATTATATATATAAGCACTCTTGAACATAGGAGCATAGCGAATGAACTAAAAAATAACCTCTTTACATCTGAACAAGTATCTCAATCTAAACTTGGTAGCAGGTGATGGCTCAATGCACGGCGCCCAGAAAAATGCTTGATGACGGTGTTGATGTAGAGCTCGTTGGAAACCCCAAGAGGAAAGTATGATGAGCATAGCAGCAAGTTTCCCTCAGTTATGAAACCAAGGTTTAATCGAACTAGTAGGAGCAAGGAAACACCTCAAAGGTGTTACTAGCTGGGCTTTGGCAGGGCGCACTACCGGTGCTAGTAGCAACGTGGAGACCTGCACAACACAACCACAAAACTTTGTCCCCAACTTGCGATGAGGTTGTCAATCTCACCGTGTTTTGCTGAAAACAAAGGATTAAACGTATCGAATGGCAAGAAGTAAAAGTTTGCAGAAAGTAAACACAAAGCAGAAACAGTTTATAGATTGTATGTAAAGAAAAAGGACCGGGATCCATAGTTCACTAGAGGTGGCTCTCCTTAGATAAATAACATGCTGGGAGAACAAATTACAGCGGGGCAATTGACAAACACCGAGAAAGCAATACATGCATATACTAATCATCTTGACTCCTCTGAGACTTGATTGGACATTACAACATAATACATAGACCGCCATCCAACTGCATCTATGACTAATAATCCACCTTCAGGTTATCATCCAAACCCCCTCCAGTATTAAGTTGCAAGCAACAGATTATTGCTTTACGAACTGCGTGTAAATTAAACAATACAATTGTTCTATGAACAAAGGATCGTTGTTTTCTCCCTAGTAGCAACAGCACATCTAGTACCATAGAGATTTCTGTCACTTCCCCAGATTACCAGAGGCATGAACCCACTATCGAGCATAAATACTAACTCTTGGAGTTGCTAGCATCTATTTGGCCAAGATAGCTACTAACAACGGAAAGCATGCAAGATCTCAAATAACAAAGACATGATAGAATCAATAATCAATCTGAAATAGCATCTCAATATCCATCGGATCCCCGCAAACACAACATGTATGAATTACAAATAGATGATCTTGATCATGAACGGAGCTCACAAGATCTAAACATGAAAGTACAAAGGAGGAGAAACCAGCCATCTAGCTACTACATGGATCCGTAGTCAAAGGATGAACTACTCACGCATCACACCGGAGGCTTGCATGGTGATGAATAAGGCCTCCAGGGTGAATTCCCCTCTCTGGCAGGGTGCCGGGAAGAGCTTCAGACCCCCCCCCCCGATCTAGGGATGGCGATGACGGCGGCTACAAACTCTTTCGTGGATTTTTGATCGGGTACTTAGGGTTTTCGTCCCGAGGGCAACTTATAGACGGAAGGAGAGGCCGAGGGGGTGCTGGGGTCGGCCAGACCACCCCCTGGCGCGGGCCAGGCCTGGCCGCGGGGCCAGGTGGTGTGGCCGGCCCCTAGCCCTTCTCCGTCTCGTATTCTGGCACTTGATCCCTTCCGAAAAAATAGGCACTTTGGCTTTTGTCCCGTCCAATTTCGAAAATATTCATTTTCTGACTTTTCTGGAACCAAAAACAACAGAAAATAGGCAGCTGGCACTGTGGCTCTTGTTAATAGGTTAGTCCAAGAAATCATAATAAAAGTACTCCAAAGTTGGAACAAAACAAAAGAAAGTGGATAAAACCAAGCATGGAACATCAAAAATTATAGATACATTTGCAATGTATCAGTAGGCATATATAAGCAAACAGCTGAACACATATCTCGATTTACATGGTGCGACCACTATATATCATGTACTAACTGAAGGATTTCTGGTCAGATTCATCTAGAAATCAACCTTTACAGATTCATCTAGGAGTGACGACAGCTACACAAGAATCTAGTTTTCTCGTTGAAGGCACATTCCTGATGGGATGAATGACACTATTATTATCATAAAAATGGTTAATTTTTTTCTTAACCCATGATGTCGAGGAGATCCTAAAAATCCGGCTAAAAGGTTTCAACTTCCTAATGTACGGCTTCTGGCTTATGAAGAAAAAGGAATTTCAGCTGACAAAGTAAGATTTTCACTTATCGCTCCCCATTCTTTTCTTTGGTCAAGGCTAGCAGGTAATGGCTCAAACAGCCTGGCTGTTGAAACCAAAGGATGTTGCAGGCCGTCAAATGTCCTTCCAACTCGCTCCATCTATCATAGACTGTACTAACTGAAGGTGTACTAGCTGAAGGTGTACTAACTGAAGGAAATTCAGAAACGTCACCGCTCACCGGAGAAATTCAAAAGGTGTACTAACCTGAGGTTGCCATCGGCGTCGGAAGCCCCTGTAGCTTCACCGCTCACCGGAGAAGTCTGCAGCCGCCGGTGTGGTCCAAGATCCGGCAGGAAGCGGCGGCGCGTGGGGAGGCAGGAGACGGAGACGATGTTGTGCTTGGGAGGCAAGAGGCGGAGACGCGGCTACGCGGGGAGGTAGGAGGCGATGGCGCGGCACAACGCGGCGCTCATGATTCGTGAAGCAGGAGGCGACGATGCGGCATCGTGGGGAGGCAGGAGGAAGGAGTTGGCGACACAGGTCACAGGGCCTCAGGAACCCTTTTTTCTTTTTCACGAGCTGAGTGACGGGAACCATCGGGAAATCTGGATTGAACCTAAAGTACCAAGTGGATTCCAGGGGTTAACCATTTGGCCCATTGGGCTTTTTTTTAAGGTTTGGTTAACCTAACCAATGGTTAGGAGGGAACCAGGTCCCAATTTTAAGGAGGAGGAGGAGTACGTCTATTGTTACTCACTTATCAAATGGTGAAACACTCCACCTCATGAGATGATACAACTTTTCTCGAATTATTCATGTGGGACTAAACTTAGTTCTCACTGTTTTACCACTCATATGTGAGGTGTCACTAACATGAGCTGCCCCACACACACGTACATGCCCTTTGAGATTTAATGAAAATCTGAAACTTTCCCTTCTCCGATGGTTAGCCCCCAACCGCACCATTGAATTAACCCAATGAAGTGCGGCGTATATATGACTGATATCGCGCGATGGTTGCAGGTCGATCAACGCATGCATCAAGCGTGTGCGAGTCGACGTAGCAAGCGAGCTACTTGTGGTTTGTGCGCGTTTGCCATCGTATTCACATCAAAGCGTCGACGGCGACCGGTCGAACTGGTGTGTTGCAGGATCGGTTGGCCACTGACCAAAGCGCGGCGGGAGCGCACGTCGCCGTCGGCCACACTCGTGGTCGCGGCAGGTCCGGCTGCCCGGGACGTGAGGTGCAGGCCGGAACCGTACGAGCGCGCGCGTGAGGCATAGACTGCCGTGGTGCGCGGGGCGGTGTCTCCTGGGCGCGCGGACGGCGATTGGCGAGCGGTGGGCGCTGGAATTGGAATTATGATATGTGTGGCGCGAGAAGCCGACAAGTAGTTCATGCGAGACGCGCCGGTTTGGTTTTAGTTCCTTCTCCAGTTCTGGTGGAATATGTAGTGCTGTACGTGTGGCTGGCCTTGGTTAGTTTGTGTTGAATTGTTGATCGATGGGATTAACCAGACCGGTCGATCGATGCATGGGGCCTTGTCAAGTTATGGCCGTACGTTGTCGTACGAAATCTCTTCCGGGGGGCTGAAAACCATAAAAGCATATCTTATATATTGCCATCGATTTCTATAATGTCCGGTCATGAAACACGAGTTAGACAAGAGATTGATTTGGGGAATCTTTTGAAACTAGTAGTACATCCTCCTGGAAAACTAATTCCACACGCCTATAGACGTCTCGGTCTTATCACAGACCCTCTATTCAGCTCCGCTGCGTCAAGATTGGTGCTGCTATTTTGTAAAAACGCCCAGCAGCCTAATCCAATTCACATCAATAAGTCCCTTATATTTAGCCGAACAAGCCCCTCATTTTCTTTCATAACATAACTTCAGGTTTGGATCATGGACAACCATTGCATACAGAATAAAATTGTATATAGAGTTTTATATATTTGTTCCAGATCATGGACAGAAAAATATCACTGTCCGACCGAAATCATGCAACAAATCCACCATTTACTCCTTCGGATTAGCAAAAATAATTCCCTTCGTGTTATATTAACCAACAAATTAGCAAAAATATTTTCCCCTTGTTATATTCACCACCAGATTAGCAACACGTTTTTTTTTCATAATTACATTACATCCCATTTTAGAATCAACCGTTCAGGATTTCTATATTTTTCTCAGTAGATCTGGAGAAGAAACCGACAGGATCCAATAAAAATAATACACCAATTATAGAAGCTAAATTTATCTTCAAACTATCAAGGTGGAGCGGCTGGACAGTGGACACCGGATCCAAGGAAAAATAATCATACATAGAACCAGAAAAAATTCTATGGATTAGATCTGGGCACGGGAACGTGAGTACATGGACCATTTAACATCATAGTAGTAAAAACCAAATAAGAATCGGATCCACGCAACACGAATGGATCTCGAATAACGGGATAGGGAAAAAAGAAGCAACTCGGACTGGAAACAAATTGAATAACAAATCGGCCTCCAGCCGCCGCCTCACGTGCCACTGGCTGCCGGCTGCTACTCCTCTTCCGTGGCCGAGCACCGACTGCAGCTCATCCAGCTCCGGAGGAATCGCCGGGTCCGAAGAGCTCGGCTCCGGCTTTGGGCAGGATGGAGGGCGGTGGCATGCACGGGGCTCGGTTTTGTCACCGAAGACGGAGCTGCGTCGATGGGGCCACAGTCGGAAAGGAGAACGCAGTGGAAGGATAAGGAGGAGAGAGATCGGGGGAGCTGAGCCGCGCAAGGGAGACAAGTTGTGCCCGAACATCTTGTTTCCTATATGGAGTTGAAAGTGTACAAGTACAGGTTCTTTCGTGTAAAAGAGATAGCACGTATCTCAAACAGCTAGTGAAAGGTGGAGATAAGACGTAGACATCTAACACTATGTGGAATCGCCGCTCTCTACATCCTCCTTATAAAAATAAGTTACATAGATTTTTCTAGAGATTTACATGTATCTATGCACTAAAACATGTTTAGACACGCACGAATCTAAACAAGTCCAAGTCATTTATTTCTAGAGACTAAGGGAGTATCTAGTTTCTGCTTTGTGACATGGCAAACTTACCAGCCATCGATGCAGTAAGTCCTCCCCAATCACCGGGATGCATGCATGCTGCTGATGCTGCCGATGATGGTATCGTCTATCTTTCCAATATAGCACACACCATTTTCTCGTATGAGCTAGCATACAGCTCTGCATCTCCGAAGAGGATCGAGGCCGAGGACCACGCGTATGCACGTACCAGCACTGTATCATTAAAGACGGGCATGAATGCATGCATGCAGGGATAGATAGATCGACGGTGGTGGTTCTGATCTCATCTCTGGGCACTGAAACTGGCCAAGACATGTACATGCATGCAGGACGATGCAGCAGGGGACTACCTCATCTCTGGAGCCGGAGATGCATGGCATGGATCAGCTAGCGCGCCCCCCGTCCAGCCTAGCTACCTGCATGCGTCGTGCGTCGATCCCTACCCCCATTATTATGCAACATTGCACGCTGAGCGCCGCATGATGCCACCGGCGCCGCAGAGCAGAAGCTTAGCTTTAGCGTAGCTTACCTCAGAGATCATCAGCGGTATCACAGTCGATCCATGGCCCGGCCGGACCCCGGACTGGCGCCCCCTGCTGCCATGCCATGCATCTCGCTACGGGAGGTTCCCGGCGGCCGGGGACCATTCGAGTTCGTGGCTGCGTGTATATGCATGATCATCACGGTCACGTATGAACGCGACGAGATGTGCGAGGCGTTGGAGCGCGTGTGCATGCGCGTGGCAGGGCCGGACGACCGGGGATGGCATCGTGCGTGCGTGCGTCGATCTCTCTGACCGGCCGGACCACTCAAGCAGTCCGTGCGCCGGTATGGTTACAGTGCAGCTAGCCTAGCGCAGGGTAGCCAGCTAGCGTAGCTGCGCTGCTTACGTTACATGCGTGACACGGTACGTGCGGCGGTGCTGGCTACCGCGCCTAGGCCTCGTCAGCCTCCTGCCTCCTGCGACTGCCGTCCGCGACGTGTCGCCCCGCAGCGCGGCCCGGCCGCGGCGCATGGCGCGGGCGGGCAGGGCACGCCGGACGGCGCGGGTATACGACCGCGCGCGAAAACAGCCGGTCTGCCTGTACGGGCTCTTCAGTTTTTTCTTTCAGAACTCGTACGGCCTCGCTAGTTACCTCTGGGCCTTTTTATCCATTCTTTAGGAGGGCTCAGCTAACACGGGCCAGGCGATCAGATAGTTTGGCTTCGGCTCATTGTGACTTCTTGAGTGAGCTGCACAGATATCGGAAACAGATACAAGGTGGGCCTGCCTGCTTTCAGTTTCGACTTCTTGCCTGGGCCATTAACATAAGATATACTTCTCTTGGTTTTTTATTTGTTATACTCTTGGTGTTAAATTTGTGTATGATCATACAAGAGTTGAGGGGGCCAATTCGAAATATTTTGTCATATTTATCTCTAATCTCTATCTCTATCTCTATCTCACGAACCGTGAGTTCTCCAGGAGGCGGCAGCGGCAGCAAACCCATCTAGGGTTTTCCTTCCCTCCGCCGGCGACGCCACCGGTCTGTCCCGTCTCCGGCGGCCATAGGGTCTTGGAGGCGTGGCGGACCACGGTCTCTCGCCGCGGGAGGTTTTAGTGTTTTCTTTAGACTATTTTCAGTGTCTTCTTCAAGATGTTGAGGCGACGGCTACGTCCTGAGGTCAGCATAAGGTTCTTCCCGCCCTATCCTCGCTCTGATGGTGCGTCTAGCATCAGCGGAGGGCGCGTGAAGTCATGTGTCCGACATGTTCCTTGGGATCTGGTCGTTTTTTGTACGTGTGTTTTGAGGCCAGTCTCTTTTGATCTACGTTGTTTATCTTCAGCGATGGTTGCTGCTCTGGTGCGCTGGTCCTTTGGGCCTTAGCACGACGACTTCCCATCCGTCTACTACAACAAGCTCTACTACGACAAGCTTTGCCCGGCTCCGGTGATGGAGGGGTGAGGACGGCGGCGTGCCTTCGGCTTGTGCCAGTGTTTGTAGTCGTCGCTAGGTGGTCCAGTGACCTATTTGTAATTTTTATTACTTTTAGGACTCTCTGTACTGCTGTTGATGATTACTAATGGATCGGTGGAATTTCTCAAAAAAATAATCTCTATCTCTACTATCTCTATCTCTATCTCTACTACTTATAAAGGCACAAACTTCTGTTGGAAAAATGAATCTTGACCATCCATCTATATGCATCGCATGACCCAGACTCATTTGTTCTCCCTTCACCAAAATCACCTACCCTTCCATCCCGTCCGGATCACACGCACATGTCGATCGATCCCCAAAACACCGCTAATGACGGTTATCGTTCGCCTCTTCCACACCCTCGCTTCCTGCCGTTTCCGGAGATACTGCCTCCGCCTTCAACTACCCCGTCCACATTGCTCGGATCACCACCTCGCCTCCCTCCTGCCCGTACTCCCGGTCTCTCCCTCAGCACCTCGCTAGCCTCCACGCCTCGCCGGGGGGTCGGCCAACTACGCTTCTCTATCTATCTATACTTATAAAGGCACAAACTTCTGTTGGAAAAATGAATCTTGACCATCCATCTATATGCATCGCACGGCCCAGACTCATTTGTTCTCCCTTCACCAAAATCACCTACCCTTCCATCCCGTGCGGATCACACGCACATGTCGATCGATCTCCAAAACACCGCTAATGACGGTTATCGTTCGCCTCTTCCACACCCTCGCTTCCTGCCGTTTCCGGAGATACTGCCTCCGCCTTCAACTACCCCGTCCACACTGCTCGGATCACCGCCTCGCCTCCCTCCTGCCCGTACTCCCGGCCTCTCCCTCAGCACCTCGCTAGCCTCCACGCCTCGCCGGCGGGTCGGCCAACTACGCTTCTCTATCTATCTATACTTATAAAGGCACAAACTTCTGTTGGAAAAATGAATCTTGACCATCCATCTATATGCATCGCACGGCCCAGACTCATTTGTTCTCCCTTCACCAAAATCACCTACCCTTCCATCCTGTCCGGATCACACGCACATGTCAATTGATCCCCAAAACACTGCTAATGACGGTTATCGTTCGCCTCTTCCACACCCTCGCTTCCTGCCGTTTCCGGAGATACTGGCTCCGCCTTCAACTACCCCGTCCACACTGCTCGGATGACCCGCTCGCCTCCCTCTTGCCCGTACTCCCGGCCTCTCCCTCAGCACCTCGCTAGCCTCCACGCCTCGCCGGCCGGTCGGCCAACTACGCTTCTCTATCTATCTATACTTATAAAGGCACAAACTTCTGTTGGAAAAATGAATCTTGACCATCCATCTATATGCATCGCACAGCCCAGACTCATCTGTTCTCCCTTCACCAAAATCACCTACCCTTCCATCTCGTCCGGATGACACGCACATGTCGATCGATCCCCAAAACACCGCTAATGACGGTTATCGTTCGTCTCTTCCACACCCTCGCTTCCTGCCGTTTCCGGAGATACTGCCTCCGCCTTCAACTAACCCGTCCACACTGCTCGGATCGCCGCCTCGCCTCCCTCCTGCCCGTACTCCCGGCCTCTCCCTCAACACCTCGCTAGCCTCCACGCCTCGCCGGCGGGTCGGCCAACTGCACTTCTCTATCTATCTATACTTATAAAGGCACACACTTCTATTGGAAAAATGAATCTTGACCATCCATCTATATGCATCGCACGGCCCAGAATCATTTGTTCTCCCTTCACCAAAATCACCTACCCTTCCATCCCGTACGGATGACACGCACATGTCGATCGATCCCCAAAACACCGCTAATGACGGTTATCGTTCGCCTCTTCCACACCCTCGCTTCCTGCCGTTTCCGGAGATACTGCCTCCGCCTTCAACTACCCTGTCCACACTGCTCGGATCGCCGCCTCGCCTCCCTCCTGCCCGTACTCCCGGCCTCTCCCTCAGCACCTCGCTAGCCTCCACGCCTCGCCGACGGGTCGGCCAACTTCGCTTCTCTATCTATCTATACTTATAAAGGCACAAACTTTTGTTGGAAAAATGAATCTTGACCATCCATCTAAATGCATCGCACGGCCCAGACTCATTTGTTCTCCCTTCACCAAAATCACCTACCCTTCCATCCCGTATGGATGACACACACATGTCGATCGATCCCCAAAACACCGCTAATGACGGTTATCGTTCGCCTCTTCCACACCCTCGCTTCCTACCGTTTCCGGAGATACTGCCTCCGCCTTCAACTATCCCGTCCACACTGCTCGGATCACCGCCTCGCCTCCCTCCTTCCCGTACTCCCGGCCTCTCCCTCAGCACCTCGCTAGCCTCCACGCCTCGCCGGCGGGTCGGCCAACTACGCTTCTCTATCTATCTATACTTATAAAGGCACACACTTATGTTGGAAAAATGAATCTTGACCATCCATCTATATGCATCGCACGGCCCAGACTCAATATTTCTCCCTTCACCAAAATCACCTACCCTTCCATCCCGTCCGGATCACACACACAGGTCGATCGATCCCCAAAACACCGCTAATGACGGTTATCGTTCGCCTCTTCCACACCCTCGCTTCCTGCCGTTTCCGAAGATACTGCCTCCGCCTTCAACTACCCCGCCTTCAACTACCCCGTCCACACTGCTCGGATTGCCGCCTCGCCTCCCTCCTGCCCGTACTCCCGACCTCTCCCTCAGCACCTCGCTAGCCTCCACGCCTCGCTGACGGGTCGGCCAAGTACGCTTCTCTATCTATCTATACTTATAAAGGCACAAACTTCTGTTGGAAAAATGAATCTTGACCATCCATCTATATGCATCGCACGGCCCAGACTCATTTGTTCTCCCTTCACCAAAATCACCTACCCTCCATCCCGTACGGATGACACGCACATATCGATCGATCCCCAAAACACCGCTAATGACGGTTATCGTTCGCCTCTTCCACACCCTCGCTTCCTGCCGTTTCTGGAGATACTGCCTCCGCCTTCAACTACCCCGTCCAGACTGCTCGGATTGCCGCCTCGTCTCCCTCCTGCCCGTACTCCCGGCCACTCCCTCAGCACCTCGCTAGCCTCCACGCCTCGCCGGCGGGTCGGCCAACTGCGCTTCTCTATCTATCTATACTTATAAAGGCACAAACTTCTGTTGGAAAAATGAATCTTGACCATCCATCTATATTGCATCGCACGGCCCAGACTCATTTGTTCTCCCTTCACCAAAATCACCTATTGTTCTCCCTTCACCAAAATCACCTACCCTTCCATCCCGTCCGGATCACACGCACATGTCGATCGATCCCCAAAACACCGCTAATGACGGTTATCGTTCGCCTCTTCCACACCCTCGCTTCATGCCGTTTCCGGAGATACTGCCTCCGCCTTCAACTACCCTGTCCACACTGCTCAGATGGCCGCCTCGCCTCCCTCCTGCCCGTACTCCCGGCCTCTCCCTCAGCACCTCGCTAGCCTACACGCCTCGCCGGCGGGTCGGCCAACTGCGCTCCTCACCGGCACGCTGCGATCCCCACCATACCATGTTCAGTAAGATGCAGGCATGATCTGGCACGGCAGTTTCCTCCTCCCGTGGAGGCGTCGGCCTGGATGCTGCAGCAGCGCCGCTGCCCTACTCGCTCTGCTCTGTCTGTCTGCATGGATGCCTCCCGTTGACTCCCGAATCTAAGCCAGCCTGCAGGGGCAAGGTTAGTATCTCTTTTCAGTTTCTGTTCACGTGCATTTGTTGTTCGTCCTTAGCTGTGGATGGATGGTAGCACGAATTTGTAAGGGTAGTTTGTACGTAAAATATTAATGAATGGGGAGCTATTGTTTCTTGCATGTCATGCCACATTGATTTACTTTCCTCATTATTAGGGCTGGAGGTATATATTCATCCCGATCAGTCTGAATGGTTGGCTTAAGTATCTTGTACTCCAAACAGGTTATTGCATATCCAGACTTGTCCTCTCGACATCCCTCGAGCTGAAGTGTAAAAACGTTGTATGGTCAGCTCAAGAATGTTTCTGCTTAATAGGGGCTGGCAATTTTCGTTTAAACATCTAATTAGTGAAGGGTTAAGATAGTGGCGGAGCTTGAGTTTTATCATAGAAGGGATCAAAAGATATTATACAAGAGTTTACGGATCCAATTTGAAATATTTTGTCGTACATATGCTCAAAAAGTGCTAAGTATATTTTTACTATTAAGTGAGAGTTGGTGATCGTAGGTCGTAACTCGACACTCAGCATCCATCATCAGGCGCATCTGGACCGTACAATCTAATCTTAAAGCTACAATAACATCCCACGTCACGAAATTTGCAGCTTAGACCTCAAAAAGTGAGAAATGAACCCGCGGTGTACCCACGTACAACCAAAGTAGCCCGAAACGCCAACCCTTGGACACTTTCCCCAGACACGCACAGAGAGAAGAAAGAGAAGCGAGCGGCGACGCTGTTAGGGCAATAGATCTTGTATTACCAGAGGGTCAAAGGCCAGAATATATAGTACATGTACAGGTGCAAACATACAGTAAACCCCCTAACATATGGGGAAACTACAGTACACAAATATACTCTAACACCCCCCTCAAACTCATGGTGGATCCACAACACTGAGTTTGGAGAGTAAGAAATCATGCTGAGCGCGAGTTTGTGCCTTTGTAAAGAAATCTGCCAACTGCATGTCTGAAGGCACATAATGGAGCGCAACAACCTGATCCTGCACCTGAGCACGTGTATAAAAAGCATCAACACCAATATGCTTGGTCAGCTCATGCTTGACCGGATCACGTGCAATACTGATAGCACCTGTACTGTCTGACAAAAGTGGAGTGGTCATCGTAACAGAGACCCCAAAATCTGCGAGCAACCACCGTAACCAGGTCACCTCAGTAGTCACCGAAGCCATAGCCCGCAACTCAGCCTCAACACTCGAACGGGAAACCGCTACCTGTTTCTTCGTCTTCCAAGCAACAAGCGAACCACCAAGAAACACACAGTAAGCAGAAAGTGAACGACAATCCGTAGGATCATTCGCCCACGTAGCATCCGAGTAGCACTGGAGCTGGAGAGAGCTAGAATGAGGAAAGAAAAGGCGACGAGTAATCGTGCCACGAAGATAACGAAGGACACGGAGGAGATGACCGTAGTGAACAGTGGTAGGAGCTGAGACAAACTGGCTCAGAATATGAACAGGATAAGAGATATCAGGACGGGTGACAGCAAGATAAACGAGACTCCCAACAAGATAGCGATAATGAGTAGGATCGGGAAGAGGATCACCATCCGTAGGATGAAGCTTAACATGAAGCTCCATAGGAGTCTCAACGGTGCGCTCATCCGCAAGAGCAGCCCGAGCAAGAAGATTCTGAATATACTTTTCCTGAGAGATAGAAAACCCATCAGAAGTGGATGAAACCTCAATCCCAAGAAAATAGCGAAGAGGACCAGGATCAGTCATAAGAAACTGATCACGAAGACGAGCCTTGACAAAGGCAATATACTCAGGATCATCACCAGTAATGATCATATCATCAACATAAAGAAGAAGAAGAGTGCGTCCACGAGGAGAAGTGTGAACAAAAAGCGCTAGATCATGAGAACTAGGAGAGAAACCAGCAGCAGTCACCACAGAGGAAAAGCGCTCAAACCAGGCACGAGGGGCCTGTTTCAGGCCATAAAGAGAACGTCGAAGACGACAAACCATCCCATCGGGAACAGAAAACCTAGGAGGAGGTTGCATGTAAACCTCCTCACTCAACTTGCTATTAAGAAAAGCATTCTGAACATCAAGCTGGGACACAGACCAGCGTCGGACAGAAGCAACAGCAAGAAGAGTACGCACAGTGGTCATATGTGCCACAGGAGCAAAGGTCTCATCATAGTCACGACCATGTTCCTGCTGAAAACCACGAGCCACAAGACGCGCTTTATAGCGCTCAAGAGATCCATCAGAGCGGGTCTTAATTTTATAGACCCACTTACATGTGATAGGACGAACACCAGAAGGGGGAAAGACAAGGTCCCAGGTGCCTGTGCGCTCAAGCGCAGCAATCTCCTCAGCCATGGCAAGCTGCCATTCAGGATGACACGCAGCATCCCGATAAGAAGTCGGCTCGGAAACTACAGAGAGGCCATACTGACTAGGGGAGTAACGGTCTGGAGCACGACGCTGACGAACAGGTCGTGAGGAAGGAAGCTCATCCGCGGAAGATGACTCGTCAGAAGAGGAGGAAGAAGGAGGCGCGGAGGAAGGATCCAAAGCTGGAGACCGAGGAGAACTAGGGGAACTAGACGGAGGAGAGGATGGCGCCGAAGACAAAGGAGGCGCAGCAGAAGGAGGAGGTGGAGGAGAAGAGACAGCGGAAGGTGTATCAGGAAAAAGAAGAAAAGAGAGATCATCCGTTGGATAAGTACCAGAGGTGGGGCGAGGATAGAAAGGACGCGTTTCATCGAACGTGACATCACGAGAGATGCGCATACGACGACCAACAGGGTCCCAACAACGATAGCCCTTATGCTCATCACTGTAGCCAAGAAAAACACACTCAACAGACTGAGCGGTTAGTTTGGTGCGTTCACGAGGAGGGAGAAGGACATAGCAAACGCAGCCAAATAAACGAAGAGCCGAGTAGTCTAGACAGGATCCAGAGAGACGCTCGAGAGGAATGCCACCCTGAAGAGCAGCTGAAGGCTCTATATTAATGAGGTAAGTCGACGTAGCGACAGCCTCAGCCCAGAAATGCGACGGAAGAGAGGAAGCAATCATCATAGCGCGGGTAGTCTCAAGAATATGACGATGCTTACGCTCGGCGACACCATTTTGAGCATGGGCGCCGGGACACGAGAACTGAGCAAGGGTGCCCTGCTCAGCAAGGATACCACGCAGGTGCTGAGAGATATACTCTCCTGCAGAATCAGCACGAAAAACACGAATAGGCGTGGAATACTGGGTACGAACCATAGCCACAAAACGCTGATAAATAGCAAGCACCTCGCTGCGAGAGCGCATAAAAAATAACCAGGTGTACCGTAAAAAATCATCAATAAACAAAATATAGTATCGATGGCCCCCTCTTGAGGCAAAGGGAGCCGGACCCCACACATCTGAATGAACTAAATCAAAAGGTCGCTGAGATACAGACACACTAGTAGGATAGGGAAGCTGAATCTGTTTACCTAACCTACAACCCTGACACGAATGTAGCGACGACACATCTCCTGAGACAAGCCCCAGAAGATCACGACGAACTAAGGATGATAAACGAGAACCACAAAGATGGCCCAGCCGATGATGCCACTGCTGAAAAGAGCCAGTGACAGATGTAGCAACCGCAGGAGAAGTGATAGAAGAAGTGTCGGCAGAAGGAACGCGAAGCCAGTCTAACTCCCAGAGCCCCGGAGACTCAATGCTCCGAGGGCCAGCTCCAACCAGAGCCTGTGTACGACGGTCCTGAACAGCACAAGAATCAGCATCAAGAATGACCCTACAACCAGAATCAGTAAGCTGACTAGCAGAGAAAAGATTCATCTTAAGACTGGGAACATGAGAAACATCAGGAACAGAGAAGGAAGAAGTAGAGAGGGTGCCTCGACTGGAAACAGGAAGAGAGGTACCATCAGCCGTAATAACACGGACAGGAGAAATAAGAGAGCGAAGAGCAGAAAGAATAGAAGATGCAGAAGTCATATGAAAAGAAGCTCCAGAATCCAGATACCACGGGGATGACGTACCTGACTGTGTAGAAGATGATGGTCGCGCAGTGCCAGAAGAACTAGTCACAGAACCAGCAGAACCCGACGAGGAGGAGCCTATAGCAGCGAGTAGACTACGAAGACCACGAATAATGTCCTGATCAGACAGAGCACCAGCAGGAGGTCCAGAAGCACCAGTAGGAGGTCCAGAGGCAACAACAGAAGATCCTGAAGACCCAGACTGTCGACGAGCAAGATACTGCTGACGTAAGCGTGGATCCCTCGTCCAGCAACCAGAGATGTCGTGGCCAGGCTTGCCACAGTGGTCACAGGGAGTACGAGAACCACGAGGCTGCTGAGACTGACGCTGACCCTGGGCCGGTGGAGTAGAGAGTAGTGGCGGCGCGAGAGACCGCGACGAAGCCGGCGGCACAGGGGGACCATGAGCAGCAAGCACAGACGGAACCTCAAGAAGACCAGCACCACGAAGACGAGTCTCCTCAGCACGAAGCTCAGACAGTACCTCAGAGAGCGGAACACGACCATGGGCAAGCAGCTGGGCACGGCGCGGCTCAAACTCCTTGCGGAGCCGTGACAAGAACTCAAAGACGCGCTGAAACTCCAGATCCGCGCGCACAATCAGACAACAGGGACAGGTGTTACACACCGCTGTACGAAGAGAGTCAAGCTGACGCCAAATAGCAGCACTCTAAGTGTAGAAATCATCGATCGTAGAATC
Organism: Avena eriantha; assembly: GCA_910589775.1. Classification (NCBI taxonomy): domain Eukaryota; kingdom Viridiplantae; phylum Streptophyta; class Magnoliopsida; order Poales; family Poaceae; genus Avena; species Avena eriantha. The sequence continues at coordinate 67,601,013 of OU342743.1, read as the reverse complement.
ACCCTACTTAAGCTCATGCTCCTGACGAACCACAGACAGATAAAGAGCATCTCCAGATGGCTGATAGCGCTGACGAAGAAAAGCCCACTGAGCAGCAGCAGCAGCGGGAAGACCCATGAACTCAGCAGCATACTGAGACAGAACACTGGACGTGAGAACAACAGCAGCACGATCATCCTCATCTATCCACTGAGTGTAGTCGGCCAGATCCAGCCGGTAGACCGTAGTAGCAGCAGAATGCGCCTAAACCTGGCGCTCATAGTCAGCCCGAGCAGAATCATCAGCACTCTGGGCTGCATCCTTGACCGCCTGAGTAGCATCGGGGGCAAGGGCAACGGGCGTCGGGGCACGAGGCACTGGAGGCACAACGGGGCGCGGTGGACAGGAGACCTCACCGGAAAGCACACCCCAAAGGCGAAGACCGCGCATATGGACGCGCATAAAGGCAGCGAAATCAGGATAATTCGCGCCATCAAAAATCACCGGGCAGCGAGGGATCGCAACATAGCCCGAGGAGGAAGACATTTTTTTTTGCAAACCGACCTAGATCTGATCTGACCAGATCTGGCGGCGGCTGGGGGCGCGGCGGCGGACGCGGAAGTCGGAGCGGCCGGCGGGGCGAGGGCGGGGGCGACCGGCGGCGGCAGGAGCTGCCGGCGGGGGGCGGGGGCGGCCGGCGGCGGAAGGAGGAGGCGGCCGGCGGCGGGAGGAGGCGGCGACGGCGGCGGCGGCGAGGAGGTCGGCGGCGGCGGCGACGGGAAAAAAAGGCTTTACGGCTCTGATATCATGTTAGGGCAATAGATCTTGTATTACCAGAGAGCCAAAGGCCAGAATATATAGTACATGTACATGTGCAAACATACAATAAACCTCCTAACATATGCAGAAACTACAATACACGAATATACTCTAACAGACGCTAGGGTTTTCTGCTGCCGCCATTTCCCGTTTTCTTCCGCTGCGAGTTGGCGTGTGATTGATGTCGGTGCTCTCCCAGGGAAAGCTAGTGGGGTCGTTGATTTCAGCGGACAAGGTTGCTTCGGGCACTCATGTCGATGGCCGCAGCGCCGGCGTTGCTGCGCGTGACGACCGAGTCAAGTTTGGAACACCACACAACGGTTCCCTAGGAGACACATACGGTGGCGGAGACAGTGCAAGGCGCACAACGCCAAGGACGCCATGGCAATCCTTGAGAAGGTGGATTCTGAGTCGTCTGACCTCTCCGTGGGACTGCTTGGGCTGTTCGCGTGCTGCCTCGACACTGTTGTGGAGCTGCCATCCGCAACGTACGGATCGCTGCTGATGGAAGCGCTAGGGGCGTTGTCTATCCACGTTCTGCAGATCAGCGGCTTTGGGGGCCTTCTCGATCATCTCCCTTTGATCTAATCGTGCCAGTGGCAGCAAGTGCTCCATCATCACCAAATGGTACATTGTGGAAACATCCCTTGGTAAAATCTCGGACCCATCTATATTATTCAGTTCATCAGATTATTATGTGATGGTTGTCTTCCCATTACATGTTTGCCAAAATATATGTTTAACATTCGGGTTTTTCTGAAGGTTCTGATCACTATGTGAAGTTTGTTGTTAGCCTTCTTTCCGTAGTAAGCTCCTCCACCATCACTACTGATTAGTTTTTGCTTTATATGGTGTAGGTTCTGATCATGGTAGCTAAAATCCTTCTTCTACCATAGGTACACCTCCTAAGAACACAGAGTGGAACGAGGAGGGGCGCGGTATCCGCCGGAAGTAAGGGTCATGAAGTTAGGACCAATACATCGCTCGGATAGTCCTCGTCTCTTTTCAATATTTTCCGTGGTTGGTCTGGCATTGGTGATGGAGAGTAGCAATTAGTAAATAATGACAATGAATGAATTCTCACATTTATCTCTGACCATGTTCATTTCAGGCTTGGCTTTTATGAGCAAATCATGTCGTTTGTTTTGAAGAAAACAATCGGGAGTTAACCAATATAACTTGTCCTCGGCCTTTCCTTTCTTACCGATATTCTTGTATTGCAGTATGCATACTAAAGAATGTGCATTTTAGTGGCTTTTCGGTTCAGCACATTTTGAATTTTTGATTATTTTCACTTTCATATTCATATGTTGTTTTGGTTGTACACTGCAGTAGGTATCTGAGTTTTTAAATGTGGTGGATGTATGCAGAATTTAGTTGCGTGCTTCAGCCCTTGTTATAATTTATGTTTATGTTGGAAATCACAAAATATAACCAAATTAATGTATAGTAAGAGAGTATATATGGCTTGAACTGATTTAAAGACATGTCAAGTACAGAATCCTCTTTTGATCTTTAGATTTGTCGACAACTAATTGTTAGTTTGCTGATGCATCTACGCATTTCAGTCAGTTTTCAGCTTTCAACTATTGTCTGAAGTTAGATTATGCATGCACTATCAGTTGGCCAAAAGTGAACACATTACGTGTAAATTTCTAGATTTTTGTTTGTTTTGCTGTGGGTGTGATACATACTTGTGCATATGTTGTTGATACACTGTTGGGTGTTTACTTTTTTACTAAAGTAAATCCTTCATTTTTTTTTCTATATGCCTTTCATGTATAATAGCTAGTCTTTAAAAAACAAATTTCGTAAGCCTGATCCTTTTATTCTTTTCCTGGGGAGCTCCCTTTGATCGTAGTGGTCCTAGGTAGCTCCATGCTACTATTATCACTTAATGGTTGTAACTTTTAACCGTGAGAGCAAAACAATAATATTTGCATTGCCTTTTTTAGGAGAAGTTGTGTTGCCTTTCTGATGTACAACTACATAAGTAAATTAGACGGCACCATTTTCATGGTGATTTATGAAATCTTACATGATAATTGTATTCAGACCAAAGGAGATATGTCCATGATGAAGCTTGTTACTTTGTTAGGCATCCCAACAATGTCGTCGGGTTACACGAGGTACTATATCTACTTCCTTCTGATAGATGTTGGTATTGCTAATACTATTTCGTATTAGTTGTATTTTTCAGTATGAGTAGAATCATTAAAGGCCACTCTACTGTTTGCAAGTTTAGGCAAGCCGACCGTAGATAAATTATAACAATCCTGCACATGAACCACGCGCACCCGCCGGCCCATGGTATTCGGCCCGAGCAAGATGCCCAGCACGTCGCACCCTATAAATGAAAGATTGATCATATATGGCAAAATCACGAGATAGCTTGGCTGGGAATTAGGCTAATCCTTGACTGATAATCATCCACACCTATAACTATAATAAAGACGCCTTTGACTATGAGTTTAGGGGATTCTATGAGATGCCATTTTCTAGTCTCCGGTTTCAGTTCCACTTCCCCGGGCCCAGCCTTGAGTGTTTCTTCCACACGAAAGCTGTGGCAGATGAAGCGTGAGATGGTCATGGTGCCTAGCCGCCGGATGCTAACCTTAGCGCTTAGGTGGACTCTATGTCAGCGTCTAATTTTAACTTCCGCGGTTTCCCGTATGATGGTAGCTGGGTGACCAGAGCCTAATTAGTATCCCCGTGGCATTCGTCATGCGTTGACTTCGGGCTTGGTTTATTATTAGTGTTCTGCTCTTGCAAGTTAACGATTCTTGCAAGGCAAGGGATAAGGAACCATCCAGGCAAAAAGAAAAACATGGAAGAAACCAGTTAGTCCCTCTGTTTTAAAAATGATGTTGTAAATTTTGCCAAATTTGAATGAATCTACACACGTTTTAGTGTGTAGGTGCGTTCTTAACAAATCTAAGACATCTTTTTAGAACGGAGGAGTATTTCAGTACCACTCGCGGTCGCAGGCACCCTTTCTAGAACGCAGTTGCATACGCGTTCCATCATTTTGCCGGCGCACGAAACCGGCGAGGAGGAAATAAAAGGTCGCAACCCTGGATCTAGCGTGAACGCTGCATTCTCCGCTCTCAAAATGGGGAATGTCTTTCTAACGTGCACACTATTTACCGTGCACTGTTTCAACTCGTTTTGCTGAGTTTCAATTAGTCCAGATTTTACCAAATACTAGATAGACCCAGCGCGCTCTGCCGAGCCGTTCTCTGCTAATAACGTTTAAATTCTTGGTAGAGATGTTGTTTGCTGAAGTATTATGGTTTTTATTTTTGTTCACCTGGACATGTTCACAGTAAGCCTAAAATAATTACGCCGCCATGGCCCATAACCCTATTTCATTTCGCTCAAATTATCCTAAAAGTTTCATAAAACTTCCTCTTCTTGTGTTAAAAAATGTAAAATCCAATATTTTAATATATTTTCTCTTTCTGGAAAATCTGTTCAGCAAATATTTTGTAAAATAAAAGAACAAAACGTTCTAAATAAAAAAATGGATCAGCTAGGCTAAATTGGCCAAGCAGGCCACAACCTAGCCCAACACCCTACCAAATATGCATACCACGCACTCAAGTAATCCACCGCCCCGCCGCCAGCGCCCCACAAACCACGCACACGAGACCCCGCCGACAATGCCCCACACCACGCACACGAGACCCCGCCAACCCCACCAACTGGGCCGCCACTCCCCTCCCTCACCACTCTCTCTCAGCTCCTCCCCATGGCTGACGCGAGCTCCAGCTCGAGGCCCCGTTTCAGCGCGGCCATCTAGTCCGGTCGTTCCCACCTCCATCGACAGACGCGCGCCTTGACCCGGACGCGACCGCTCGACTCCGTCTCTGCCGCCCCATGCTCCCGGTGGTTCTAACTTGCCGCCGCCATGTCTCCAGCGCCGCACTTGGGCTACACGCCCCAGCTTCCTATGACCATGTCAATGTCCGTGAGCCTAGGGGCCACCGGCTCCCTCCGCCCGTTTTCCTCGCCTGCTCCTCTCGCTCAACCAAGACACGTCGGCTACACGCCATCCTCTTCCTAGTTGTCGACCATGTCCCTCTCGTCCCGGTCGCCGGCTCCTCCCTACTCCTTCCAAGTGCAGCACCATGAGGGCCACCTCTGCCCTGCCTATGCCCCACTGCTATTGGTCGCTAGAGGAGATTGACAAACAAGAGAGAGGAGGAGGGGGTCAGAGCAAGGATTGTATATGGCTTTTACTCTCTCTTGCCCCTCCCACACGTTGATGTGCCAGGTGGGCCTAACATACACCGGAGAAGGACACGTATAGAGCAAACCACGAGCTCTCAAAACCAGGGGCTTAGATCTCTTAGAATCTAAAAGCATGAGATTAACGGGAGAGACACGTACTGGATCTATATTCGCCGCCCTCAAAATGGGAAATGCCTTTATTGACCGTGCACTGTTTTAACTTGTTTTGCTGAGCTTCAATCAGTCCAGATTTTACATATAATGAAACTTTGATAATATATCATAACACGAATCTAAAAGCATGAGATTAAGGGAGAGACACGCACTGAATCTAGCGTGCACGCTATATTCGCCTCTCTCGCAGAAAAATACAGTAGAAACCGACGGCCCGACCGCCCGACCAAATTAAAAGCATAGCCTCAGGCAGGGCACGTGCCTGCGCGCGGCAGTCCCGTCGCCCATGGGTAGGTCGGAAACTGAAACCAAAGTCCCGCCCCAGCGGCGGGGAAGAACGACCTGCACCTTGACCTCGAGGGCTAGCTTCAACGGCGACGGCCGCGCTTCAAGCAGACCCCTGGACAGTGGATAGATACGTCGTACCGTAGGTACGTGCATGTTCTGAGCAACGGATGTGGTTCCTTGCTGGGCCTTCAACGGTAAATATGACCGCTTCGAGAAGCACTCAACGGTCATAATCGCCTAGCGTATGTGCCTCTCCTCCCTCACGGAAGACAGGAGGCCGGCGCAATTCCCTCCTGCTTCCCTCTCCCTCCGTTTGCTGCTCCGGCGGCACGAGCGAGGGAACCTCGTTTCTCCGTATAGTAGTCTGGGTTAAGGTCTTGTTTGCTGTGGGGCATCGTTGGGGTGGTGGGAGTGGCGCCCGGACAAGTAAATCTGTCTCAACTCTACTCCCATAACGGCAGCGGTCTTTATGACGATGTCTTGGAATTGACGACAATGGTTTAGATCGGCAGCTTGATCTTCTCTTCGTTCTTCAGATCTGACGAGATCAATTTCTTAGTGTCGCTGGCGTTTGTCGTTATCCACGACGGTCGCTGGCAGCCAGGGCAAGGTGGTTTCTTTGAGCGAGGATGTTGGTCCGGAGGTGGTGGATATATCGTTCTTCTTCGACTTCATCGATGAGAAGCTGCGGATCTTGGTCTAGAACAGCACGGGGATATCCCTCGATCGACATGGCACATCAACATGTGTCTCGCTGCATGTAGTAGGCTTGTTCATCGACTCACAAAGTTTCATTGGCCATGGTGCTTTTCTAGATATTGCAATGGTGGAGGTTCAGCGTCTCTTTCAGCGTGCATCTCGACGGCGCTGAAGTTGAACGGCGGCCGCTGGCTTCGATGGTTGCAAGAAACAATCGTTTATCCCGTTCTGTCTAACTCGATTTTAAGTATATGGTTGCTCTTTAAAAAACAGTCATAGTCGGCTGGATCCGTTTGGACTTTGTACGAGAAGGGTTTAATCTCTGGCCTCTGGGATGCACGACGATATGCCACCGGTTTCGTACATTGGTATCGGCTGCTTTAACTTATTAAATATAATTAGAGCTCGATGGGGACATGTGAACGAGTTAATCTTCTTCAAATAAGAGAAAATCTTCTTCCAAACAAGAACAGTGAAATTAAAACAGAAGATAACGACCCGAAACTCACACCATAATCTTCCTACAGTATATCTTTTTGTATGCGCATGCGGCCCGCAGAGGGAAGATTTGTACGCTTTTGATATGATTCGTAGTTGACCGAAACTCGTGGTAATCCCAGTACTATTCAACTCTTAATGCATTTATAAATAAGATCATGCCTACGACTAATTTAATCAGAAGCCCAACCAGGTAAGCAAAACAAAATGAAATACTCGCTCCGTTTTAAAATATAAGATATTTTAGCTTTGTGAAGCTAATGTATAACTACTTTTATAGTACTAGTAATCGTGCCCGTGCAATGTAATCTTAGAAATTCTCTATGCATCATTTTTTGTGGTAACCCACAAGAAAAGTTACAAGAGATCCATTTCTCAATCAGTTGTTATTTCCTCTAGCTATTTAACATGTAAACCAAGTAACATCAGATGAGTCGTCATCATCGACATCAAGACATATACAACGCGCAGTTTGGGCCACAGATCGAAGGAATTAAACATGATTTTAAGATGTAGCATATGAAGAATGCATCAATAACCCATGGTTCGAAAAAAAGCATTCATAATCATACATTATATATCATAGATCAAGGCCACAGAGCTACAGATATATATACAAGACTCTAGAAAATATGAAACCGAGAAGGTAAGTAACAGTTCCAAGGTAAGTATCAGTTCCGTTCCTAGGTATCTAGATGTAAGAAACTATATAGATCCCTTTAGAGGACCACATGTATCCTCATTTTTCTTCTCACAATCATTTTCAAGAGAATATACCCATGCCTATCTTTCTAGGTTTCAACTTGTGCTCTGCACTGTAGGAAGGCTTTGAGCAGATGTTCGGCAAGCATGTTTCCTTTTCTTGGAGCCTCGGAGGACACCTTGTCACTAATTAGGGGTCATTGTATAATTTAAATGTATTACCTATAAAAGCATTCTTCCACGGGAAATTGAAAATACAAGACAATGATAGTTATAGTATGATTTAACAAAGGAAGCGCCTAGCATATAATGCTTTGCTACTGAAAATGTTTGTGTCAACCATACTGCAGGGTAGATCATAAGGGAAATGGAAGTGACATCATCAATGATATTATCATCTAGTATGAACCCTAAAGCTAAATGGAGAAACTTCACTTGGATTTTCAAGAGTTACCTTTATAAAAGTTGAGAAGACATCATCATTAACTTCTAGTTTCGAAACAACTAACCAGAGTGCATCTTCATTGAACAATCTATTCTGCCTCTGTCACTGTACCAACATAGTGTCACGATAAAAGAACCTCGGCCAGATGGCGAACATTTCCTAACAAAAACTCTATTTATGTTTGATCATTCCCTGATGAGGTGAAAGTAGTAAGTTTTTTTCTTTTTAACATGGAAAGTAGTAAGTTAGTCAATACTTAATGCCAAAATCCTATTACCAAAAGCCAAATAATACAAAACAAAGTTGATCATGTGACCTTCAGCCTCAACATTAATTCCCACCAACTATTGCTACACATAGACTGGTATGAACATCAAATTCAGATGACAGATTGTACCTTTTTTCTTTTTTCCCCAATCAATCTTAATAGACAAGATGCTGAAATAGAGAGGCTCATCCATGCCCTCCCATACCTTTTAGGATCCCGATGTCGTTGCATCCTCCTTCACCCTTAGAGAGCCGTTGTACATCTGGGGCACCTCACTGTTGCTCTGACATGTGCCATGCTAGTGCAGTCCTGGTACTCCTTTTGCACACATATTTACAATTTAACCAGGTTAGATTTATAGACATCTACATCTAATAATATACAGTTATTATCTGACAAATTTGTTTTACTATAAGATGTTTATAAAATGCTGCCACTTCTGAAGTTCTACTGTCTACATGAGAAATAGCATCAGCCATAGAATAAAATTAACACCGAAACTTATTCCAGAACTTGGGGCAGCCAACAATAATCAACCGAGCTAGGCTGAAAATTTACGAAATATAGCATTTTTTGTAAGAATATACACGGATTATCTGTTCAAATTTGACATGGAGGCAACAACAATACAAGATAGAAAAGTCACCTCTAAATCACTTTCGTACCTTTCAGCCTTAGTTTTCACTCTGTCTGAAAACAGGCTTGTTGTAAGCAAATCATGCAATCAGGTAAACAATAACAAGGAAATGCGTTCAGTTAATAATTAGCCAATCAAGGAAGAAATTTGTTCATTTTGTAAATTTTCACACACCAACTTCTCTTTTCCGTTCATGTTTTTGGCTGTGGGTCTGAGGCCTGAAAGCGCACACAAGATTTTACATTCAATAAATAAAATACAGTGTTATATGCAGTATGTCAGAATGTAACATGTTTGTTGATTTATTATACACAACCGATGGTATGAAGAGGTACAATTCTTCTTTTTGCCTTTTCCATTTCGAAACGAAATAAGGCTGAACTACCAAATTCTGTATTTACTGTGATGAAGGCATTAATTGCTGATATGTTATACGCTGCAGCTGTATACTGGAAATTAAATCTTCAAAAATGAACAAAAGATTACATAAAAGACTTGTCCCAATGAAACTAATATGCAGAGTGATTTGTACCCTCTTGGAATAATAACCTAGGTACCTCACGATACAAGATATAAGGCTAAATTTTGGAAAAGGGATGAAGAGCAATTTCTCCTCTCCGTGAATCGATACTCGGGTCTCTCCACTGTCAGTCTGCCCCACATTGGCCAATTCAAATAAAGTTCAGACCAGAGTGTCAAAAGATTATAATTTCACTTTTAGAAAGACCGGCTGATAGACCATGTGTTGCAAGTTTCGTCAATATTTGGCATCCCTTTAGATGGTAGGAAATCAAATTATTCAGATCTGAATAATGTGATGTGACTGAGTAAATTACCGCTGAATATTACTTATGAATTGTTAGGCTTAATTACCTGATGCTGACCAATGTACTGACGTTGGGTTGTACACGAATTCAATAGAACAACTGGAAGAAAGTCGCTGAAATTAACTGATTAATTCCTGGAGCTGTTTGCCAAAAAAAGATAAAGCTATCACCCTATCATTGACAGTACATGTTCAGTTTAGTCATTTCAAAATTTTGCAGATTACTTGCACCTCATGTTGTAGTAGCAATGCATGCCCTTTTGCAGCTCACAACGGCACAAATCTCAACACACCGACGTCCGTCATCGCTTGCAGCCACAGCAACCGGGCACCGCCACATCTGGTGAAAAGGAAAAAGAACAACGAACTTAAACACATCTGCAGTCAGTGGTTCCATGACACAGCGTCGGAGGCGTTCTCCTATAGTGGATGGAAAAGCCAGCGGTAGAGGGCTCACCAGAGGAGTCGGCTGCGTGAGGGGAATAGATGCGATGCGAGGAATAACCTAGTGCGTGGTACGGCGGCAGCGCGTGAGGATGTGGCGTCCCATGAGGAGGAGGCGGCGCATAAAACACCGGCGTCAGATGGAGAGGAGGCATCGACACACCGTTGAAACAAAATGTACGGGCGATCTGATCATGGACGCGCTGCGCGGAGAGGACATGATAAGCATGGGCGGATTGTGCGGAGACGCAGTTCCGTGTTGGTGCTGAATTTTCTTCCACTGGCTGGCAAAGTATCGTCCGACGAAACTAAACGCTAAATGCACCCAATGACATCAGGTTAGATTGATCTAGCCCGCTAGATCTAATTAAGTGGGACAATCCTACGGTGCGGATCAAACAGGTACACTTAACGGGGTGGCCTTAAGAAAGAAAATATTTGCTCTTTTATAAGTAGTATAGATATAGATAGATTCAGAGAGGTTCGCAGTAAATCTACATATTAAAAAGAATCTAGATACATTTATTTTATAAAGCTAAAACATCTTATATTTTGAAACGGATGGGGTACAAGCTGTCCCAGACCTTTCAAGACGTCACTGCTGAAGTGCTAATCGCAGCAACCTCGTCGTCGAAATCCATTGTAAGTATAAACAAGGAAACTTTTCAAACCTTCCAAGCCACTGGAACTCTCCGGAGAGCCGACGACCATCCAATCTTCTTAAACCCCCTTGATCAACATCAACCGTTCATCAAACTTCAAACCCCTGATCCCACCTTAATTTCCCCCCGCACGACGCCACCACCATTTCCCTCCTCCACGCCACATACCCGTCCACCTCGCAGGCTCGCAGCCACAGTAGTAGCCATGGGCACGCTCGTCGGCCACGTCGCACCGGGCACTGGCTTCCTGCTCATCGGGCTATGGCAGCTGTTCAACCACACCCGGCTGTTCGCGCTGCGGCCCAGCGCCTACGCGGCGCCGGTCTGGTTCCCCGTGCGGGGCGTCCGCCACCTCGAGCTCATCCTCGTCATCGTCGGCACGGCGGCGTCCATCCTGATGGAGCTCGTCATCGGTCCCGCGAGGCACCACCCGTTCGACGACGACGGCACCATCCCCTCCGAGCACCTCCACAACTTCGAGCACGCGTCCATCTCGCTCGCGCTGCTGGCCTTCGCCGCGGTCGCCATCCACCTGGACAGGGTCCGGGCGCCCATGCGGGACGCCGTGTCGCAGCTGGTCGCCGCGGCCGCGTTCGCGCAGCAGCTGCTCGTCTTCCACCTCCACTCCGCGGACCACATGGGCGTGGAGGGGCAGTTCCACCGCCTGCTGCAGGCCGTCATCGCCGTCACGCTGGCCACCACGCTGCTCGGGATCCCCTGCCCGCGGAGCTTCGCGGTGAGCCTGGTCAGGTCGGCCAGCCTCGTGTTCCAGGGCGTCTGGTTCGTCGTCATGGGCGTCATGCTCTGGACGCCGGGACTGATCCCCAAGGGATGCTTCATTAACTTAGAGGAAGGCCACGAGGTGGTCCGGTGCCGCACCGACGAGGCGCTCCACCGCGCCAAGTCGCTGGTCAACCTGCAGTTCAGCTGGTACCTGACGGCCACCGTGGTGTTCGTTGTCGTGTTCTACATCCAGGTCAGCAGGATGTACCCCGAGGAGCCGCAGTACTTGCCGCTGGTTAAGGGAAGACACGCAGACGGCCAGAGGGATGGCCTGTTCAGCATCGGGGACGATCACGAGGACGATGACGACGAGGATGACCTCGAGGCCGCGAAGCGTAGTTACGGGCACGTGGTCAGCGGCACAAAGCCAATGGAGGTAGAAAGTTAAGTGGAGCCGTAATGCCGTAGGAAAGAAAGAGACGGTTAAGATGCACCGTCGTATATTCCAATGGATATACAGTAGGGTTTGTAAAGTGCAAATGGCACAGTTCTTTTACTTTTACGGATTGGTTTTCATTGGTGCGGCGAGTTGCCTGACCGTAAATGCGGGTAAAGTTTGACATTGATAGTTGACATACAAATTCAGCTTCAAATTATTTGATATTGATTGTTAACATACAAATTTAATACCAACACGCAAAGTTTCGACATCGCGGTACAGCCCGTGTACTCTGTACCCCAAAATCTCCTAAACCCGCTTTTGCTATAAAACCTCCGCTTTTGCTATAAAACCTCCACTTTTGCTATAAAATGTCCCATTTTTTACCATATGTATAAAAAACGGTTCGAACCGCTCCAGAAAAGAAAAAGACTGTCTCACCGGAGACTCCGTAGCAAAAAAGTTATTATAATGTAGCAGAACCAAAATCGCACTCGCCGGGGACTCTACTGGAAGACCTCGCTAGAGACCTGGTAGCAAATTTTTTGCGTGATTGTAGCAAAAACACCAAATGCATGTACTCCCTCCAATCCAAATTAATTCACTCAAGTTTTTCTAGATTCAGATGTATCTAGTACTAAAACATGTCTAGATACATCCAAATATAGACAAATCTGAGTTAATTAATTTGGATCGGAGGGAGTAACAAAAAAGAACTTATATTGTAGCAACCCTGCCTTCGCCGGACATCTCGTCGGACATCTTATAGCACCACCGCCGGTGGCATGTAGCAAAACCCGACGCCACTTGTAGCATCGTCGCCAACCTCATGTAGCAAACCTCGACACCGTAGGTAGCAGCGACGATGGTAGTAGGTAGAAGGCCTGGTCCGGTGGCGGCACGGGTGTGTTTCTCCAGGAGAGGCGGCGTATGGGGAATCGAGGAAGGAGAGGTGTACGTGGTGGGCCACACACGGGCACAACTACCCCGGAACGCGGAGCGCAACGACCCGGGGGTCTTTTCCTTCGATACCTTGGGTGATCTATATCGTTTTCCTTTCTTTAAATGGTTGATAGATGCATCGACTATGTGTGACTCATGATGTAATCTTTTATAATTACGCAACCAATTGATCACACTTAGCATTTTGTGATTTGCTTAGTCTGAACACTTGGTTCAATGAACGGATAAGTGAATTTTGATGTATAACCCTATTTCATCGGTCAATGTTATGGAATTAAAATTTGAGGCGGGAGCTTCCCATCTTGAAAAGAAAATTAATCAATGGATAAGCTCATCGGCATGAAAATTGCTTTTCCTCCACGCCTTGTCTGAAGATTCCCGTCGATTGACCAGCAAACCACCGGTGCCACTCTGCCCCGATTTCCCGTCAAGGATAAACCCTCGTCGATAGCGAGCACGAGAAAACAAAATTTAAAATGCGCAGTCATGTGATTAATCGCTAAGCATTGATCATGTGCGCGAAGATCAATCCGGCGGGAGTTTCCAATGGTCGAATCGATTTAGAGCAAGGACAATAATAGGGTTTAGGGTTTAGAGTTTAGGACTAAACAATAGTACAGCCAGCTGCTGGTTATAAGCCAGATGTCATGTCATCTATAGCCAACTTAGAGCTAGTATGTACAATAGTGAGTGAAAAATATACTATTTAGCACTACATGTGCCTAGGAGCTTGTGCTAGAGCTAGCTCTTGTATGAGAGCTCACTCTTCTTTTCTATCTTCCAACTAGACAAGAAAATATTATTTTAATCCCTATAGCCAGTTGATTAAGACTTATTGTACTTGCTTTTATTGCCTAAGCAAGGAGCACGAGGACGATAAACATTTGGGTTTTCCTCACCGGTAAGTACATATTGCCGATAAATATTTGGTTGTTTTGCCTTGTCTGCGCCAGCAACCGCTGCTGCTAACTTCTGTAGAGCTGAGACGTGCTAGCTAGGCTAATCAAGCACACCTGTCTCGTGTCTCCTTTTGTTTGGGCCAGCCGCCAGCGGCGCCGTCCGAGTCAATCCAGGTAGCTTAAGCAGGCTGCTGTCTGCTACACATAGCGAACGACGGCTAGGATAGATACATTTATAGGATGATTGCGTGAGGAGATTAAGCTTAAGCGAATGAGTAGACCGGCTTGCGGCTTGTACTAGTAAACAGTACGCAGGGTCCGCTAATGCCAGCCATATTTTGGGTTGTCGAAGATGACCACGTGTTCACATAGTCCTCTGCTAATTAATTCACGTTACGACTTACAAGTATTTTTTTTTCGAAATTCCACATATCTATTAATAATCACCAACAGCAGTACAAAGATTTCTAAAACTAATAAAGCTACAAATAGATCAATAGACCACCTAGCGACGACTACAAACACTGACACGAGTCGAAGGCGCGCCACCGCCCTCGTCCCTCCATCACCGGAGACGGGCAAAGCTTGTCGTAATAAAGATTGTCGTAGTATACAGACGGAAAGTCCTCGTGCTAAGCCCCAAAGGACCAGCACACCAGAGCGGCAACCATCGCTGAAGATGACCAACGTAGATCGGAAGAAACTGACCTCAAAATACACAAACGAATACGAAAAACAACCAAATCTCAAGAGACCTGTCGAACACGACTCCACGCGCCCTTCGTGGATGCTAGACGCACCACGAGGATAGAACAAGAAGGACCTTATTCTGACTACAGGACGTAGCCGCCGCCTCAACATCCTGAAAAAGACACTAAAAATAGTCAAAACAAAACACTGAGACCTCCTGCCGACGAGGGGCCATGGTCCGCCACATATCCAAGGCCCTAAGGCCACCGAAGACGGAATGGATCGGTGGCGTCGTCGGCGGAGGGAAGGAACCCTAGATGGGTTTTGCCGCCACCTCTTGAGGACAAGTGCTCCTTCTTCTTCAAATTAACTATAGTTCTAGGTATGTATCAACTCAAACTACTCTTTTTTTGTGAAATAACTCAAACTACTTTATATATTACTCCCTCTGATCCATGATAAGTGTCGCTCATCTGGTACAAAATTTATACTACCTTAATACAAAATGAGCGATACTTATTATGGATCGGAGGGAGTGCTAAGTTTAGAAGAATATACTAATATCTACGATACCAATTTAGTTTCTCTTCTTGTATTTGCATTGAATCACTCGTGGATTTGTTCTAATTTTTTGGCAATGGTTGATGAACTCCAATCTCTTGGTAACAAGCTTCGTCAACGAGCCCATGGTGATGCAATGCAAAGTACAGAGCATGATCTTCATCGTCATTCCATTTAGGTTCTCTCTTTTTATTTATCACAGAGCTACTAATCTCAAATGAAAATCTAGTAAACAACATATTTGTACATATTCTTCTACCTCAATCACAAGAAGAAAAGTGGATGGAAATTCACCTTGTTGGCATTGTGCCGAACACAATACATTTAGCCTTGGGGGTCGGAGAGGAAGACGCGGTGGCTTGCGCGGTTACGACCACGGCGATGGCGAGCTCCGATTCGGGAGGAGGACAACGGGGCCGAGCAGGTTCGGCATGGTGACAAATCTCCTCCGGGAATGAATTCTTGTCCTAGCACCATGTCATGGGTGTGGCCATGGCGAGGGCGAGCTCTAGTTCGGGAGGAGAGGAGCGGGACCGAGCAGGTTCGGCCGGGTGTCGGATCTCACCCCTGAAGGAATTGGTCTCTGAAGGGGATTCGCAGTAGAAAACAAAAAATTTCCTACGTTGGAACCCTAAAAACTGCCTAGGATCCGTCTATGTAGTAATGCGGTAACGGCCGATACGTATAGAATACATACCCTTGTAGACCGTACCCGGTTAACGTTCCACGGGGAACATGGTTGAATTAGTCGTACTCATAGCCGACCTCAAGGTCACGAAGTTCCTCGCAGATCACTCCTTGCTCCTTCTTCATCTTCATCGTGCAGCAGCTCGACTCACGATATTTAAGCGCCCCAAGTGTTGCGCCTCGTGTCTTCGTACACATCCGGTGCACGATGAGACCTCCGGCTCCCGATCCCGCTGAGAGTGCGGAAGTTGATATCCGGCTAGGAATCCCTACAGCGCAACGGCGTACTACATGTGTGCCTCGATCGCCCAGCCCAGACTTGGGGCCATGGTCACAAGGTATAGAGAGAGGGAGGGAGAAAGTCAACTAAAAGACTTCTCAAATTGTGTGTCTAATCCCACCCATGGGCACCCCTTTATATAGGTGGAGGGGGTGTGCCCTCCCCATTAGGTTAGCCATGTGGGAGTAAAAGACAAAGGAAAAACCAGGGGTTTTCGTCCCCAGCCGGATGGGCCGAATCTGGGCAGCCCAAACAGCAACATGGGTCAATCTTGGGTGGGCTTGGGTGGCTACTGGTAGCCCAGCTCGCGAGCAAGGGAGAGCCAGCCCGGGTGGGCCGAAAGTACCCAGCGGCCCACCAGCCGTCCGTCCCCTAGCCCCCAATCGGCCGCCCACGTGGCAGTGACCCGGCTAGGCCGGCCTGGCGCGCGCCGGCCCACCGGCTCAACGCCCCAGCTCCTACCGCGGGTGGGCCTGGTGCCGGCCTTTCCGGGTGGGCTGCTCGTCAGCCGCGACCCGCAGAGGCCTGGGTGACCTGGTTCGCCCGCTGCACCTATGCGGCGGTTAATAAAAACCGCCCACGTGGGCTGTTAGCTTTTTCCATTTTCTTTTTCTTTTTCTGCAGCTTTTCTTTTAGGCCTTTTCCCTCTGAGACTTGGCCTAATATAAAAGTTGCTTTTATAAATCTTAATCTAAATATTATTTCGTATATATTAATTTATAATTAACATATAATAAATATATATTTAAATTCCCATTTATCCGAAAACACTTTTCCGGTCTTTTCCTTTATTCTTTCTCCGAACAACTTCAGATCTCTCTGTGGAACGATTCCGGCTTTCTCTTTCTCTACTATGATTCCATCTTACCAATGATCGCTCTCATCGTACCCTTAAGTGTATCCTCTCACGGCTCGGGAATGCTCTAGACATGATCTGTATCAATGATAAATAGAGGGACCAGGGATATCCATATGACCCTTATGCATTCCTGATGACAATGTCGTTTGAACCGCTAAATGTAGCATCCTTGTCATTTTGTTTCTTGATACGATTTGTCCGAGATCCGATCATTGGTATCATATACCTTGTTCAATCTCGTTCACAACAAGTTCTTTTTTCTTGTTACCGTGATATTACATCCCCGTGACCGAGTCACATGTTGCAACATTTATGGATGTAATCTCACCAAGCCGTCCGTATATATCTTTACCCGTCATGTGGGTGAACAAATCCCGGTCTAGCTGTCACATGTCATCAACTGTTCCTTCGAAATACCCAACGTACACCTTTATGGCCACCGTATTACCAGATGACGGTTGATGCAGTCAAAGCAGTCTCGGGAAATAGTGAGTAATATGAGCGCACAGTCTAAGGAAAAGGAGTCTAGGTATAGTTGTTGCAACAATAAACTATATGACTTGATCGTGTTGCAATCCTTCGAGGAATGTCCAATCACATCATTCTCCAATGATATGATGCCGTTGTCAATTGACATAAATGCCCATGATCTTGATACCTAGATCATCCTCATGATCAACGAACTAGTATGAATAGAGGCTACTAGGGACTTGGTTGTTTCATACCACACATGTACCAATGTTTCTACTTGGCACAGTTATAGCACAATATGAAACAATTATAAACTAATTGAGATATGACAATAAAAACCTATTTATTATTTGCCTCTAGGGCATATCTCTTTCAGTCTCCCACTTGCACTAGAGTACAAATAATCCAGCTCGCATTTTACTCATATAAACCATATACCATATGCGTTTACAGATCATGCATGCTCATGGGAAACGTCGTGTCCATGTTCTATTTTACTAGATCATTATGTCTTTTGCAAATCGTTAATGTCTTCCTAATTTTGACATTCATATCATTATCATATAATGGGTCGAAGCATTTGTTTGACGACTGTCAACACCCGGATTTTTAATCCCAGATGCCTGTTATGCCATACATCGCAATCCCAGGATTACCATTTTTACGAGACATAACAAATTGGATATCATAGTACATCATCCATTACAAACCATAATAAGGTCTTACACAAATAAAGGATCTCATGATCCAGTCTTAATACAACAGGTAGCGGAATAAATAATAAGCGTAGCGGTGGGGTCCATCTTCAGTGTCACAGGCAAAGCTGACGATGGGAGATAATCCTAGTTATCATTGCCATCCTACTGTCCTTCATCTTGGTAGTCCTCTTCATAGTCTGGCCATGAGAATAGCCAGGGACAAAAGCCATGAGTACTCTTTAAGTACTCGCAAACTATCCCTAACAAGTAAGGTAGTTCTAGTAGGAATGCTAACTCTAAGTTTATTTGCAAAGTTAAGTTTGAAACCTAAGCTGAGTTTAGAAGTAAAAAAAGATAAAATATGAAGGGAATATGCCTGAGAGGTAATAATAAAGTGGTTATTATCTTATTCCATGTTTATGATAAATGTTTATTTTGCATGCTATAATTGTATTGATCGGAAACGTCAATACATGTGTGTTTAATAAACAAAAAGGGTTCCTAGTTATGCCTCTCTTATAGACTAGCTTGTTGATTAACAAGATGATCAAGGTTTCCTGATCATGGACATTGGATGTTGTTAATACAAAGGTCACAACATTTGTGAAATGATGTGATGAACATTCATCCGAAGTATAGCACTACGATCAAGTCATTATGTTTATATTGCTATAACATCATACGAGGTAATATTAGTCCTTAGACCATGAGATCATGTTAATTGCTAACACCGAAAGAGTATCTTGATAACATCAAACGTCACACCATAACAGGGTGACTATAAAGGTGGGTTCAGTACTACGAAGGTGTTATGTTGAGGCTCATGGATCAAGAGTGGATTTTGTCAATCCCGATGTCGGATAGATATACTCTGGGCCCTCTCGGTGATATCACATTAAGATAGCTTGCAAGCAAGTGATGTGATCACTAGAATGTTATATCACGGGAACGAGAAAAGAGTGCATGTCGGCAACGAGATTAAACTAGGTATGGAGATACCGATGATCGAATCTCGGACATATAATATATCGCGAGACAAAGGGATTTAGTTACTAGCATTAAAGGTTCTCACGATCACAGAAGTCATCGTTGAATGTGTAGGAGTCAGTATGGATCTCCAGGTCCCGCTTCTGATTATTGATCTGAGAGGAGTCTCAATCATGTCTGCATTATTCGTGAACCGTAGGGTGACACACTTAAGAGTTACCGGACACCATTTTGGAGCACATATGTTTCAGACAAAAGAATTGCAAAGCGCGGGAATTGTTTCGATAAAAACCGGAATTGTTTGAGGTGAAATTGCAGAAAGTGGTTCTGCATGTGATATTGAAATATTGCAAGGGGTTATATGTGAATGTTTGTTAATTAAAGTAATTATCAAAATTCTGAATAAATTTAATAAAAGAGTTTTATTAAATGATAGAGCATTAAACTTGGAGAATTTTAATACATTTAAAGTAGGGACTTTAAAGGGGAATGTGAAGAGGCATTTTAATGTGGAGGGGTTACCACCACATGAATGGGGGATGTGAGGAGTCACCCCCCATGCGCCGGCCATGAAGAGGAGGGGCACCCCCCTCCTCCTATAAAAGGCCCCCTCTTCCTCCTTCTTCCTCACACCTCCTTGTGAAGGATCTCTCTCCCCCTTTTCCCCCATGGTCTCGGATTAGCGAGATACATGTTCCCGGTGGCATTTCGTCTCGAAGGAGTTTCTGCTTGCGCTGGATCGCTCGAGCGAGGAGGTGGAGGTTGTCCGGTGTCTTGAACGTGTGTGCGAGTGCGGATGCATTGCTGAGTTGCGGCGCTCGGACTTCCTCACGATCTTGAGATCGACAAGTGTACGACTACATCAACCACGAGTTCCTACTCATTAACAAAACTCGTTGTCTTCGAGGGTAAGTTCTAGTTGGATGTAAGTCCACCCTTTGCTTTGTACCTAGTAGATAGATCTTGGCGTGTAGTTCACACCGTAGGAAATTTTTTGTTTTCTATGCTGCGGACCCAACAGTGGTCTATGCGTAGGTGCTTTGCAAGGGTAGTACACATATGTTTATATGTGGGCGATGATGATCATGTTATTGCATCTTCTATGTATTTTGGATATTGGTGGCATAGTGGGATGAAGCGGCCCGGACCAACCTTACATGTCATCGTGCATGAGACCGGTTCCACGACTGACATGCAACTTATTTTGCATAAGTGGCTGGCGGGTGTCTGTCTCTCCTACTATAGTCAATATCTGATTTACAACGAGTTGCTAATAACTTAGTTATCCTCGTTGCGGTTCATGTTCGTAGGTGAGAACGGTTCTATCTTCGAAAGTCCTAAGCCATGTAAAACTTGCAATTGATAAATTAGATGCGTCTAGTTTAGATCGTTGCTGGGCTAGTGTATTGATATGGTATTGTTGTAAGTAGATGTATGATAGATACTCTTACAACACACTCAACGTGTAAGTTCCATAGACCTTGGCCTTACACACAAAGGAATGATAGAGATCATACCACGATGCAAGTGATAGAGATCAAATGCATGGACCATATCATCTCACTTTACACATTAGATGTTAGCATCTTATACTGCTAGTTTGGCGCTTTTGGTAGCATTATAATATGATCCCTCATTTAGATATCAAGATAAAAATGTGTTCTTCCTTAAGTATGCACCGTTCTATGGATCGTGTTTCGAGATATCACGTGATGATCGGGTGTACTCGAATCTACGCTTTCATAGGAACGGGTGTAAGACAGTTTTACACACGCGAATACTAAGGTTCTTACTTGGCGAGCCTAGCATGTACAGACATGGCCTCGGAACACGGACCGAAAGGTTAAGCATGAGTCATATAGTTGATCTGATGCCCATATAGATGCCCGCCTTTGAAGCTACATCAACTCACGTGATGATCGGACTCGGTGTAGTGGATATGGTTCATGTAATCACCAAAAAGACACGAGGGATGTCGTTTTTGAGTGGGAGTTCATTAGTAATTTGGATTAGTTGAACTTAATCTATCATAAACTTAGTCCAAATAAACTTTACAAATTATGTTGTAGATGGCACCGCCTGCTTTTAATTTCAATGTGTTCATGGAGAAAGAGAAACTTTCTGCGAATGGTAGCAACTTCACCAACAAGGCTATGAATTTGAGGATTCTCCTCACTGCTGCACAAAAGCAATATGTGCTTCATGCGCCACTAGGCCCCCCACCAGATCCTGATGCCCCTGACGAGGAAAAGAATGTCTATGTGACTCGTCAGGAGGACCACAACTTAGTTCATTGCGGCATACTGTATGGGCTAGAGCCAGAACTTCGAAAGCGTTTTGAAAATGGCAATGCCTTGGATACCATGGGAGAATTGAAAATGATTTTCGATACCCATGCTGCCATAGAGAGTTATAATGCTACAGAAAAGTTCTTTAGCTGCATGATGGAGGAAAACAGCTCCGTTAGTGAGCATGTACTCAAAATGTCTGGGTACGCCGATAAGCTTGTGTCCTTGGGAATAACGATTCCCATTGACTTAGGCATACATCGTGTTCTCCAATCTCTGCCACCTAGCTACAAGAGCTTTGTGATGAACTATAATATGTAGGGCATGAAGAAGACTCTTCTCGAGCTTCTGTCAATGCTTAAGACTGTAGAAGTGGAGATTTGGAAAGAACATCAAGTGTTGATGATCAATAGGACCACCGGTTTCAAGAAAGACAAGAAAGGCAAGCACAAGGGAAAGAAGGGTGGCAAGTCTGTTGCCACGCCTGAAAAGAAACCCCGAGCTGGCCCTAAGTCTGACACCGAGTGCTACTATTGTAAGGGGACTGGCCATTGGAAGCGCAACTGCCCCAAGTATTTGGCGAACAAGAAGTCCGGCAAGGCAAACAAAGGTATATGTGATATACATGTTATTGATGTGTACTTGACTAATACTCGTAGTAGCACCTAGGTATTTGATACGTGATAGGTTGCTAATATATGTAACTCGGTTCAGGGGCTACGGAACAAGCGACAACTAGCAAGGGATGAGGTCAGTATGCGGGTCGGCAATGGATAAAAAGTTGATGTGATCGCCGTCGGGACGCTACCTCTCCATTTGCCATCGGGATTAGTTATAAACCTAAATAATGGTCATTTAGTGCCTGCACTGAGCATGAACATTGTATCTGGATCGTGTTTGATGCAAAGTGGTCATTCCTTTAAATCTGAAAACAATGGTTGTTTGATTTATAAGAATGATATCTTTTATGGTCATGCACATATGTTGAATGGTTTATTTATGTTGGATATCGATAGTAATATTACACACATTCATAATGTTAATGCTCAAAAGATTAAACTTGATGATGATATGTCTACATATATGTGGCACTGCCGTCTAGGTCATATTGGCGTTAAACGCATGAAGAAACTCCATTCTGATGGACTTTTGGAGTCACTTGATTTTGAATCATTTGATACATGTGAGCCATGCCTTATGGGTAAGATGACTAGAATGCCGTTTTCCGATTCAATGGAACGGGCGACAGATCTATTGGAAAACATACATACTGATGTGTGTGGACCAATGAGTATGTCGGCGCGAGGTGGATATCGTTATTTTGTTACTTTCACGGATGATTTGAGTAGATATGGGTATATCTATTTGATGAAACACAAGTCTGAAACTTTTGAAAAGTTCAAGGAATTTCAGAATGAAGTGGAAAATCATCGTAATAGAAAGATCAAATTTCTACGGTCTGACCGTGGAGGAGAGTATCTAGTTACGAGTTTAGCACACACATGAAAGAGTGTGGAATAGTTTCACAACTCACGCCTACCGGAACACCACAACGTAATGGTGTGTCGGAACGTCGTAATCAACCTTATTGGATATGGTTCGATCTATGATGTCTTTGACTGACTTGCCACTATCATTTTGTGGTTATGCACTGGAAACAGCTGCATTCACTTTAAATCGGGCACCATCTAAATCCGTTGAAACGACACCGTATGAATTATGGTTTGGAAACAAACCTAAGCTATCATTTTTTAAAGTTTGGGGATGCGATGTTTATGTGAAGAAACTTCAACCGGATAAACTCGAACCCAAAGCGGAAAAATGCGTCTTCATAGGATACCCTAAGGAAACAATTGGGTATACCTTCTATCACAGATCCGAGGGCAAGGTTTTTGTTGCCAAGAATGGATCCTTTCTTGAGAAGGAGTTTCTCGCGAAAGGTGTGAGTAGTCGGAAGGTAGAACTCGAAGAGGTTATTGAACTTTCTCTTCATGGAATGGTGAGTGGCGCAGCACTGGAAGTTGTTTCGGAGTTGACTTCACCTGATGAAGAGAGAGCTAATGATAATGATCATGAAACTCCGAAAGAGGACACTACCGAACCTCGCAGGTCAAGCAGGACACGTGCTGCTCCTGAACTGTACGGCAATCCTGTTGTGAATTTCATGGTTGATGAAATGGATGACCCTACAACGTATGAAGAAGCGATGATGAGCCCGGATTCCAACAAATGGCTAGAATCCATGAAATCTGAGATGGAATCCATGTACGAGAACCAGGTTTGGAACTTGGTGGACTTACCTCACGATCGAAAGGCCGTTGAGAATAAATGGATTTTCAAAAGAAAAACTGATGATGATGGTAATGTGACCATCTATAAGGCTCGACTTGTCACAAAGGGGTTTCGATAAATTCAAGGAGTTGACTACGATGAGACATTCTCTCCCGTAGCGATGCTTAAGTCGGTTAGGATTATGTTAGCAATTGTTGCATATTTCAATTATGAAATATGGCAGATGGATGTCAAAACTGCATTCCTCAATGGTAATATTGAAGAAGAGTTGTATATGATACAACCTAAGGGTTTTGTCGATCCTAAGGATGCTAATAAGGTATGCAAACTTCAGCGATCCATCTATGGACTGAAGCAAGCATCCCGGAGTTGGAATCTCCGCTTTGATGAGGTGATCAAAGAGTTTGGATTTGTCCAAACTTATGGAGAGGCTTGTATTTACAAGAAAGTGAGTGGGAGCAATGTGGCATTTCTGATATTATATGTGGATGACATATAATTGATTGGAAATGATATAGATCTTTTAAACAGTGTTAAAAGTTATCTAAACAACAAATTTTTGATGAAAGACCTTGGTGAAGCATCATATATATTAGGCATTAAAATCTATAGAGATAGATCAAGGCGCCTAATTGGGCTATCGCAGAGTACATACCTTGAGAAGATATTAAAGAAGTTTAATATGGACGAAAGTAAGAAGGGGTTCTTACCTATGTTGCAAGGTAAGACATTGAGTAAGACTCAAAGTCCGGCTACGGCGGAAGAAAGAGAGATGATGGATAAGATCCCCTATGCCTCGGCCATAGGCTCTATTATGTATGCCATGCTATGTACAAGACCGGATGTGGCACATGCTATTAGTTTGACTAGTAGGTACCAATCTGATCCAGGTTCGGAACACTGGATAGCGGTAAAGAACATCCCCAAGTACTTGAGAAGAACTAAGGATATGTTTCTTATATACGGAGGTGAAGAAGAGCTAGTCGCTAAGTGTTATGTCGATGCTAGCTTTGACACCGATCCGGATGACTCTAAGTCTCAATCCGGATACGTATTTCTCTTGAACGGAGCAACAATTAGTTGGAGGAGTTCCAAACAAACTATGGTGGCTGGATTAACGACGGAGGCGGAATATGTTGCTGCTTCAGAAGCGGCGCAGGAGGCGGTTTGGATGAAAGAGTTCATTACGGAACTAGGTGTGGTTCCCAGTGCGTTGGACCCAATGGTGATCTGTTGTGACAATAATGGAGCCATAGCCAACGCAAAGGAACCGAGGTCTCACAAGAATTCCAAGCATATTAAGCGTCGGTTTCACTCCATCCGATAGCATGTCAAGGATGGAGATATAAAGATTTGTAAAGTACACATGGACCTAAATGTAGCAGATCCGTTGACTAAAGTTCTCCCTAGGGCAAAACATGATCAACACCAGAACTCCATGGGTGTTAGATTTATCACTATGTGAACTAGTTTATTGTCTCTAGTGCAAGTGGGAGACTAAAGGAAATATGCCCTGAGAGGCAATAATAAAGTTGTTATTATATATTCCTTATATATGATAGATGTTTATTTTACATGCTAGAATTGTATTGATCGGAAACATCAATACATGTGTGTTTAATAAAAAAAAGGGTTCCTAGTTATGCCTCTCTTATAGACCAGCTTGTTGATTAACAAGATGATCAAGGTTTCCTGATCATGGACATTGGATGTTGTTAATAACAAGGTCACACCATTGGCGGAATGATGTGATGAACATTCATCCGAAGTATAGCATTACGATCAAGTCATTATGTTTATATTGCTATAACATCATACGATGTAATCTTTATCCTTAGACCATGAGATCATGTTAATTGCTAACACCGGAAGAGTATCTTGATAACATCAAATGTCACACCGTAACTGGGTGACTATAAAGATGGGTTCAGTACTACGAAGGTGTTATGTTGAGGCTCATGGATCAAGAGTGGAATTTTTCAATCCAGATGACGGATAGATATACTCTGGGCCCTCTCAGTGATATCACATTAAGATAGCTTGCAAGCAAGTGATGTGATCACTAGAATGTTATATCACGGGAAGAAGAAAAGAGTGCATGTCGGTAACAAGATCAAACTAGGTATGGAGATACCGATGATCGATTCTCGGACATGTAATATATCGAGAGACAAAAGGATTTAGTTACAAGCGTTAAAGGTTCTCACGATCACAGAAGTCATCGTTGAATGTGTAGGAGTCAGTACGGATCTCCAGGTCCCGCTGCTGATTATTGATCGGAGAAGTGTCTCGATCATGTCTGCATTATTCGCGAACCATAGGGTGGCACACTTAAGAGTTACCGGACACCATTTTGGAGGACATATGTTTCAGACGAAAGAATTGCAAAGCGCAGGAATTGTTTCAATAGAAACCGGAAATTGTTTCGGGTGAAATTGCAGAAAGTGGTTCTGCATGTGATATTGAAATATTGAAAGGGGCTATATGTGAATGTTTGTTAATTAAAGTAATTAACAAAATTCTGAATAAATTAAAAAAAAGTGTTTTATTAAATGAGAGAGCATTAAATTTGGAGAAATTTAATGCATTTAAAGTGGAGACTTTAAAAGGGAATGTGAAGAGGCATTTTAATGTGGAGGGGTTACCACCACATGAATGGGGGAGGTGAGGGGTCACCTCCCATGCGCCGGCCATGGAGAGAGGGGGCACCCCCCTCCTCCTATAATAGGCCACCCATTCCCTCCTTCATCCTTACACCTCCTTGTGAAGGATCTCTCTCCCCCTCTAGAATTATTCCCCCATGGTCTCTGATTAGCGAGATACATGTTCCCGGTAGCATTTCGTCTGGAAGGAGTTGCTGTTTCCCCTGGATCGCTAGAGCGAGGAGGTGGAGGTTGTCCGGTGGCTTGAACATGTGTGCGAGTGCGGATCCGCTGCTGAGTTGTGGCGCTCGGACTTCCTCACGATCTTGAGATCGGCAAGTGTACGACTACATCAACCACGAGTTCCTACTCGTTAACAAAACTCGTTGTCTTCGAGGGTAAGTTCTCGTTGGATGTAAGTCCACCGTTTGCTTTGTACCTAGTAGATAGATCTTGGTGTGTAGTTCACACCGTAGGAAATTTTTTGTTTTCTATGCTGTGGACCGAACTGAATCATCATACTTAGTATGCGGATAATCAAACATAAACTTTCAATTACACACCCTAGTATAAGCACCTCTCCTATGAGCTTGGCCTCCCAGCCATGGCCATTTGCCATCTTGGGCACTGCATAGGTGGACAACATTGAAACGTAGCCTCAGCTTAGCCTCTCCCGCGAGGGAACTCATACTAATGCATATAAACTTCTGGCTACGCCTTACCCAATTTAGCTAATGTGGTTGTACGGTAAATTTGGATGGTATCGCATCCGAACCCAACCATTAGTTTTTATAAAAGGGCTAAGGCTCATGCATCAACATTTTCATCATCATAAACTATTCGTGTTTCTCAACACATGTCAAAACATCTTAATAAAATGACTCGTCATTCCAAGGTTTTCATAAGTCATTTTCACCAAGTATTCCCATCTAAAGTGATCAAGTTTTTGGGTTTAGCTCTAACTACTAAGTTAAGAGTGTTCACTAATGTGGGAGGGTAATGTCAATCTCATGCCATAGAAGGACATCTAAGGCTAACTAGATAGGCCAAGTTTTATACTTTTTATGCTATCTATAAACAAAGTAAAGAACTTTGGTAAAGTAAAGGAAAGTAAAGCTTGTAAAAAGACTTGGGATGGTATATGTCAAAAAGTATAACCAAAGCATGCCTAAGGCATCTTGCTTGGGTTATATTGCATCTAGTGAGGGCTTGCAAGTTTTAGCTTGCCATTGATAGCTTGCATAGTTAGGAAACTTGCAAGTGTTATCTTGCCTTGGGTAGTGTAGTGGTTGAAATTCTCTTCTTCCTCCTCTTGGTAGAACTCCTCCTCCTCGTAAGCTTGGTCGGTACTATCGTCTAGAAATACATACGGAATACACAATCACCAAACAATACTTAACTAGTCTATTTAGTACTCTAAGGCACACATTAGATAATCTAGCATCATCACAAACATCACACGGTTTCATGAACTATTTTCATTTATTTTATTTGAGAAAAGTAATTTCTACTCATTGAAATTAATTAAGATTTAATATTCTCTAATTAAAATATGGGATCACGTGGACACATGTCATCACCATATATTCTAATACATGGGAATGTGATTTAAATGTTGGATCACATTTTAATAAGTTTAAGATTAATATTTAATGATTTAAACTGACTAGAAATGCCTATATAGCATTATTTTGGTACTAGTCCAAAGTCACTTCATGCAAACCTTAATATTATTACATATTCAGATTGGTATGGTTAAATGTGATTTTTGAGAATTGGAATCAACTCAAAAGCTCTTACGGTTGATTTTAGAAAAATGTTTGAATGTGAAAAAGATTATGTCTTGTTATTTTTGCTAGGAGAGATCTCTAACTCTAATTGATTTAAATCCAATAGGCTTGGATAGAGATTTAAATTATATTTCCAACAAAATTGGAATCATGTCATTTGGTTAAGTATAACTCTCTGAATTGATTTTCAAACTAAGGGACAGAAACTAGGTTTAGTTAAAAAGAAAAAAATCCTAATTTGAATCATAGGGCCAGCGCGGGAAATAAAATGGGCCGGCCCACTTTACTCCATACAGCGCCCGGGCTGGCTTTAAGTGCGGGCCCCATCTGTCAGTGGGACAGGGGCTGCTGAATCGGTATGGGAGGACGGTGGCCGTAGGATTAGATCCTGGATCAACGGCTCACAACCATCGTCCATGCCGGAACAGTACTCGAGGGGGATGAACCCTAGCACGATCGGTGAGGGTGCAGTGAGGGCGTACCAGGGCTCTGGCGAGTGCGGCGAGGTGGGCAAATGGACGAGTCGACGACGGCGGTTCTCCTGGTACCGGCAGCGTCCCGGGAGATGGCCTGGATCACTGACGCCCTTCTCCTCCTTCCGCAGCAGACTCTAGTGAAATTGGGGTGCTACAGGCTACGGCTGGCTCCGGTAGGGCTCTGGGAGTTCTCTAAGGGGGAAGTGGATGGGAATGGTGTGAGGAAACGGTGCTGGGAGGCGCTCTATTTATAGCGGGGAGAGAGAAGCAGAGAGGCATGGGCGGAGCTCGTCGGAGACGACGGCACAACGAGCTATTAACATGGGCAAGGTAGGCGGACGGTGGACGGTTCCCTGGCGGTCAGCTAGGGCTTAAAGGCGATGCGAGGGGCGGTGGCTAACGGTCAGGAGCGTCTCGCGCTCTGAGCGACAGAGGCGGTGCTCAAGGAGGTTTCCGACGGTTGTGGGTCGCGCGTCAGGGGTAGAGCGTGTCTAGCGGGGTGCCGTAGTCAAGGCGGAGCAGCGCGCACGGGCTATGGTCGAGGCACTGCGTGTGCTGCCTTGCCGGGGATGGCGCTCTGGCGTGCGCTGGTGCGGCGCAGAGGCTTAGTGCGGGGCTTGTCCTCGGTGGTCCAGGGCGTGGAAGTGGCCGTGGGGTGGACAGGGGACGGCGGTGTGATCACGCCCTCCTCCCTGGAGCGGAGGAGAGGGGCTGGTGGTCTCCTGTGGCTGGGGAACGGTCGGCCAGCGATCGTGGCCTCGGGGTGGCGTTGCACTGTGGCTAGGGACTAGGGAGTGGGCTGGTTATGACCTGGTTAGATCAAAGAGGGACAAAGGGAGTGAATTGGGGTCAATTGGGTTGCAAATTCCTGTAGAAACAGTGAGGCTATACTAGGGTGTGATTTGTGCATGCCAGGTGTTCGACCAAATGGCCGCATGACATGAAGATTTGAAATTTTCAGAGATTTTTGGTGGAGTGGTTTGTCTAATTCTTGGGCATCTCTGGTTGCTTGGGATTTTCAAATTGAGTTAATTTGAGTGGTTTTTGAAAAAGTGTGATCTAGGTACATACACCTGATTCAATTTTCAAGTGTCATTTAAATTTAGAGTTTGAATGTTTTTGGAAGAATTCAAAGTGGGCCTTGGTAGATCTTTACTTGTACTAGCAAGGGGTGCAAAGAGTGAGAATTGTTTCTATTTGAAATTGAGTCCTAGGAACACCCAAAGTGTCCTAGTTGATTAAAATGGCAAAAGTGACAATTTCCTTTATTAATTGTTTTTGACTTCTTTTTCTTTGGATTTTGCTTGGGAATGATCTAGATGATGTGTAATTCACCTTAGAGTCATTTTTCAACCAATAGAACACTCAATCATGGCAATTCAAAACAATTTCTATTTAATGCAACACACAAATGTATTTTTAAATCTTTTAATAATAAAACGTTTTTGTTAACCCCAAATTTAGTGATTTGGATCTTGATTAACCTTGATTAAAGATTTGGGATGTTACAAACCTTCCCCCCTTAAACAAAATCTCGTCCCGAGATTTAAGAAAGAAAACTAGGAACTAAAGAGATCTGGAAACTCTGTCCTAATATAATCTTCTCGCTCCCAAGTGGCTTCTTCTTCGGTATGGTTACTCCATTGAATTTTGAGAAACTTGATACTCTGGATCCTGGTGGTTCTATAAGCTTCTTCCAAGATACGAATGGGCACTTCACAATACGTCAGATCTTTGTTGATTTCAACCGCTTGGTGATCGATGTTTTTGAACACTTCGGTCTTCTCCGGCACTTCTAAGCATTTGCAAAGTAATGAGATATGGAACACATCATGGATGGCTGACATCTCTTCTAGAAGTTCTAGTTGATAGGATACTTCTCCTCGACGGTTCAGAATCTTGAATGGTCCAATGTATCTAGGGGCTAACTTTCCTTTCAAACTGAAACGTTGCGTTCCCTTCAATGGCGACACTTTGAGATACACAAAATCTCCGACATTGAAAGTCAGGTCTCTCCTTCTCTTGTCAGCATAACTCTTCTGTCTTGATTGGGCGGTCTTGAGGTGCTCACGGACTTTGTGAACCTTCTCTTTGGCTTCCCGTAGGATATCGAGTCCAAAAATCTGACTCTCTCCTACTTGCGACCAATTCAAGCGGGTACGACACTTCCTTCCGTATAAGAACTCAAATGGGGCCATTTGCAAACTGGCTTCATAACTGTTGTTGTAGGAGAATTCGGCGAAGGGCAGACAGTCTTCCCATTTTGATCCATACTCTAGCACACAAGCTCTCAACATATCTTCTAGGATTTGGTTGACTCTTTCAGTCTGTCCATCGGTCTGCGGGTGATAAGCTGTGCTGAATTTCAACTTGGTCCCTAATACTTCTTGGACTTGCTGCCAAAATCTTGAGGTAAATTGGGTTCCTCGATCCGACACTATGGTCTTGGGGGTTCCATGCAAACTGTGAAGGAAATATGCCCTCAGAGGCAAAAATAAAGTTGTTATTATATATCCCTTATATATGATAGATGTTTATTTTGCATGCTAGAATTGTATTGATCGGAAACATCAATACATGTGTGTTTAATAAACAAAAGGGGTTCCTAGTTATGCCTCTCTTATAGACTAGCTTGTTGATTAACAAGATGATCAAGGTTTCCTAATCATGGACATTGGATGTTGTTAATAACAAGGTCACACCATTGGTGGAATGATGTGATGAACATTCATCCGAAGTATAGCATTACGATCAAGTCATTATGTTTATATTGCTATAACATCATACGAAGTAATCTTTATCCTTAGACCATGAGATCATGTTATTTGCTAACACCGGAAGAGTATCTTGATAACATCAAACGTCACACCGTAACTGGGTGACTATAAAGATGGGTTCAGTACTACGAAGGTGTTATGTTGAGGCTCATGGATCAAGAGTGGAATTTGTCAATCCAGATGACGGATAGATATACTCTGGGCCCTCTCGGTGATAACACATTAAGATAGCTTGCAAGCAAGTGATGTGATCACTAGAATGTTATATCACGGGAAGAAGAAAAGAGTGCATGTCGGTAACAAGATCAAACTAGCTATGGAGATACCGATGATCGAATCTCAGACATGTAATATATCACGAGACAAAGGGATTTAGTTAGTAGCATTAAAGGTTCTCATGATCACAGAAGTCATCGTTGAATGTGTAGGAGTCAGTACGGATCTCCAGGTCCCGCTGCTGATTATTGATCGGAGAAGGGTCTCGATCATGTCTGCAATATTCGCGAACCATAGGGTGGCACACTTAAGAGTTACCGGACACCATTTTGGAGCACATATGTTTCAGACAAAAGAATTGCAAAGCACAGGAATTGTTTCGATAGAAACCGGAATTGTTTCGGATGAAATTGCAGAAAGTGGTTCTGCATGTGATATTGAAATATTGCAAGGGGTTATATGTGAATGTTTGTTAATTAAAGTAATTAACAAAATTCTGAATAAATTTAATAAAAGAGTTTTATTAAATGAGAGAGCATTAAACTTGGAGAATTTTAATGCATTTAAAGTAGGGACTTTAAAGGGGAATGTCAAGAGGCATTTTAATGTGGAGGGGTTACCACCACATGAATGGGGGAGGCGAGGAGTCAGCCCCCATGCGCCGGCCATGAAGAGGAGGGGCACCCCCCTCCTCCTATAAAAGGCCCCCCTCTTCCTCCTTCTTCCTCACACCTCCTTGTGAAGGATCTCTCTCCCCCAATAAAATTATTCCCCCATGGTCTCGGATTAGCGAGATACATGTTCCTGGTGGCATTTCGTCTGGAAGGAGTTGCTGCTTCTGCTGGATCACTGGAGCGAGGAGGTGGAGGTTGTCCGGTGGCTTGAACGTGTGTGCGAGTGCAGATGTCCATCTGAGTTGCGGCGCTCGGACTTCCTCACGATCATGAGATCGGCAAGTGTACGACTACATCAACCACGAGTTCCTACTCGTTAACAAAACTCGTTTTCTTCGAGGGTAAGTTCTCGCGTTTCTCTATACCTAGTAGATAGATCTTGGCGTGTAGTTCTCATCGTAGGAAATTTTTTGTTTACAATGCTGCGGAGCCAACAGTGGTATCAGAGCCTGATCTATGCGTATGTGCTTTGCATGGGTAGTACACATATGTTTATATGTGGGCGATGATGATCTTGTTATTGCATCTTCTATGTATTTTGGATATTGGTGGCATAGTGGAATGAAGCGGCCCGGACCAACCTTACATGTCATCGTACATGAGACCGGTTCCACGACCGACATGCAACTTGTTTTGCATAAGTGGCTGGCGGGTGTCTGTCTGTCCTACTATAGTCAATATCTGATTTACAACGAGTTGCTAATAACTTGGTTATCCTTGTTGTGGTTCATGTTCGTAGGTAAGAATGGTTCTATCTCCGAAATCCCTAAGCCACGTAAAACTTGCAATTGATAAATTAGAGGCGTCTAGTTTAGATTGTTGCTGGGCTAGTGTCTTGATATGGTATTGTTGTAAGTAGATGTATGATAGATACTCTTACAACACATTCAACGTGTAAGTTCCATAGACCTTGGCCTTACACACAAAGGAATGATAGAGATCATACCACGATGCAAATGATAGAGAACAAATGTATGGACCATATCATCTCACTTTATACATTAGATGTTAGCATCTTATACTGCTAGTTTGGTGCTTTCTGTAGCATTGTAAGATGATCCCTCATTTAGATATCAAGATAAAAATGTGTTCTTCCTTGAGTATGCACCGTTCCGTGGATCGTGTTTCGAGACATCACGTGATGATCGGGTGTACTCGAATCTAAGCTTTCATAGGAACGGGTGTAAGACAGTTTTACACACGCGAATACTAAGGTTCTTACTTGGAGAGCCTAGCATGTACAGACATGGCCTCGGAACACGGACCGAAAGGTTAAGCATGAGTCATATAGTTGATATGATGCCCATATAGATGCTCGCCTTTGAAGCTACATCAACTCATGTGATGATCGGACTTGGTGTAGTGGATTTGGTTCATTAGTAATTTGGATTAGTTGAACTCACTCTATCATAAACTTAGTCTAAATAAACTTTACAAATTCTGTTGTAGATGGCACCACCTGCTTTTAATTTCAATGTGTTCATGGAGAAAGAGAAACTTGCTGCGAATGGTAGCAACTTCACCAACTGGGCTATGAATTTTAGGATTCTCCTCACTGCTGCACAAAAGCAATATGTGCTAGATGCGCCGCTAGGCCCCCCACCAACTCCTGATGCCTCTGACGAGGAAAAGAATGTCTATGTGACTCGTCAGGAGGACCACAACTTAGTTCATTGCGGCATACTGTATGGGCTAGAGCCAGAACTTCGAAAGCGTTTCGAAAACGGCAATGCTTTTGATACAATGAGAGATTTGAAAATGATTTTTGATACCCATGCTGCCGTAGAGAGTTATAATGCTACTAAAAAGTTCTTTAGCTGCATGATGGAGGAGAACATCTCCGTTAGTGAGCATGTACTCAAAATGTCTGGGTACACCAATAGGCTTGTGTCCTTGGGAATAACGATTCCCATTGACTTAGGCATACATCGTGTTCTCCAATCTCTGCCACCTAGCTACAAGAGCTTCGTGATGAACTATAATATGCAGGGCATGTAAAAGTCTCTTCCCGAGCTTCTGTCATTACTTAAGACTACAGAAGTGGAGATTAGGAAAGAACATCAAGTGTTGATGATCAATAGGACCACCGGTTTCAAGAAGGACAAGAAAGGCAAGCACAAGGGAAAGAAGGGTGGCAAATATGTTGTCGCACCTAAAAAGAAACCCTGAGCTAGCCCTAAGTCTGACACCGAGTGTTACTATTGCAAGGTAACTGGCCATTGGAAGCGCAATTGGCCCAAGTATTTGGCAGACAAGAAGTCCGGCAAGGCAAACAAAGGTATATATGATATACATATTATTGATGTGTACTTGACTAGTACTCGCAGTAGCACCTGGGTATTTGATACGGGATCGGTTGCTAATATATATAAGGGCTGCGGAACAAGCGACAACTAGCAAGGGATGAGGTCATGATGCGGGTCGGCAATGGATCAAAAGTTGATGTGATCGCCATCGGGACGCTACCTCTCCATATGCCATCGGGATTAGTTATAAACCTAAATAATTGTTATTTGGTGCCTGCACTGAGCATGAACATTGTATCCGGATCGTGTTTGATGCAAAGTGGTTATTCCTTTAAATCTGAAAACAATGGTTGTTCGATTTATAAGAATGATATCTTTTATGGTCATGCTCCTGTGGTGAATGGTTTATTTCTATTGGATCTCGATAGTAGTATTATGCATATTCATAATGTTAATGCTAAAAAGATTTAACTTGATAATGATATATTTGCATATATGTGGCACTGCCATCTAGGTCATATTGGCATTAAACGCATGAAAAAACTCCATTCTGATGGACTTTTGGAATCACTTGATTTTGAATCAATTGATACATGTGAGCCATGCCTTATGGGCAAGATGACTAGAACGCCGTTTTCCGGTTTAATGGAACGGGCGACAAATTTATTGGAAATCATACATACTGATGTGTGTGGACCAATGAGTGTGTCGGCGCGAGGTGGATATCGATATTTTGTTACTTTCATGGATGATTTAAGTAGATACGGGTATATCTATTTGATAAAACACAAGTCCGAAACATTTTAAAAGTTCAAGGAATTTCAGAATGAAGTGGAAAATCATCGTAATAGAAAGATCAAATTTCTTCGGTCTGACAGTGGAGGTGAGTATCTAAGTTACAAGTTTAGCACACACATGAAAGAGTGTGGAATAGTTTCATAACTCACGCCTGCCGGAACACCACAATGTAATGGTGTGTTGGAATGTCGTAATCGTACTTTATTGGATATGGTTCGATCTATTATGTCTTTGACTGACTTGCCACTATCATTTTGGGGTTATGCACTGGAAATAGCTGCATTCACTTCAAATCGGGCACCATCTAAATCCGTTGAAACGACACCGTATGAATTATGGTTTGGAAACAAACCTAAGCTGTCATTTCTTAAAGTTTGGGGATACGATGAAACTTCAGCCGGATAAACTCGAACCCAAAGTGGAAAAATGCGTCTTCATAGGATACCCTAAGGAAACGATTGGGTATACCTTCTATCATAGATCCGAGGGCAAGGTTTTTGTTGCCAAGAATGGATCCTTTCATGAGAAGGAGTTTCTCGCGAAAGGTGTGAGTAGTCGGAAAGTAGAACTCGAAGAGGTTATTGAACCTTCTCTTCATGAAATGGTGAGTAGCGCAGCATCGGAATTTTTTTTGGAGTTGACTTCACCTAATGAAGAGAGAGCTAATGATATTGATCATGAAACTCCAAAAGAGGACACTACCGAACCTCGCAGGTCAAGGAGGACACGTGCAGCTCCTGAACTGTACGGCAATCCTGTTGTGAATTTCATGGTTGATGAAATCGATGACCCTGTGATGTATGAAGAAGCGCTGATGAGCACGGATTCCAACAAATGGCTAGAAGCCATGAAATCCGAGATGGAATCCATGTACGAGAACCAGGTTTGGACCTTGGTGGACTTACCTCATGATCGAAAGGCCGTTGAGAATAAATGGATTTTCAAAAGAAAAACTGATGCTGATGGTAATGTGACCATCTATAAGGCTCGACTTGTCGCAAAGGGGTTTCGACAAATTCAAGGAGTTAACTACGATGAGACATTCTCTCCCGTAGCGATGCTTAAGTCGGTTAGGATTATGTTAGCAATTGTTGCATATTTTGATTATGAAATATGGCAGATGGATGTCAAAATTGTGTTCCTCAATGGTAATATTGAATAAGAGTTGTATATGATACAACCTAAGGGTTTTGTCGATCCTAAGGATGCTAATAAGGTATGAAAACTTCAGCGATCAATGTATGGACTGAAGCAAGCATCCCGGAGTTGGAATCTCCACGTTGATGAGGTGATCAAAGAGTTTGGATTTGTCCAAACTTATGGAGAGGCTTGTATTTACAAGAAAGTGAGTGGGAGCAATGTGGCATTTCTGATATTATATGTGGATGACATATTATTGATTGGAAATGATATAGATCTTTTAAACAGTGTTAAAAGTTATCTAAACAGCAAATTTTCGATGAAAGTCCTTGGTGAAGCATCATATATATTAGGCATTAAAATCTATAGAGACAGATCAAGGCGCCTAATTGGGCTATCGCAGAGTACATACCTTGATAAGATATTAAAGAAGTTTAATATGGACGGAAGTAAGAAGGGGTTCTTACCAATTTTGCAAGGCAAGACATTGAGTAAGACTCAAAGTCCGGCTACAGTGGAAGAAAGAGAGATAATGGATAAGAACCCCTATGCCTCGGCCATAGGGTCTATAATGTATGCCATGCTATGTACAAGACCGGATGTGGCACATGCTATTAGTTTGACTAGTAGGTACCAATCTGATCTAGGTTCGGAACACTGGATAGCGGTCAAGAACATCCTCAAGCACTTGAGAAGAACTAGGGATATGTTTCTTATATACGGAGGTGAAGAAGAGCTAGTCGCTAAGTATTATGTCGATGCTAGTTTTGACACTGATCCGGATGACACTAAGTCTCAGTCCGAATACGTATTTCTCTTGAACGGAGCAGCAGTTAGTTGGAGGAGTTCCAAACAACCTGTGGTGGCTGGATCAACGACGGAGGCGGAATATGTTGCTACTTCAGAAGCGGCGCAGGAAGCGGTTTGGATGAAAGAGTTCATTACGGAACTAGGTGTTGGGTCCGCAGCATAGAAAACAAAAAATTTCCTACGGTGTGAACTACACGCCAAGATCTATCTACTAGGTACAAAGCAACGGGTGGACATACATCCAACGAGAGCTTACCCTCGAAGACAACGAGTTTTGTTATAGAGTAGGAACTCGTGGTTGATGTAGTCGTACACTTGCCGATGTTAAGATCGTGAGGAAGTCCGAGCGCCACAACTCAGCAGCGCATCCGCAATCGCACACACGTTCAAGCCACCGGACAACCTCCACCTCCTCGCTCCTGCGATCCAGCGGAAGCAGCAACTCCTTCTAGACGAAATGCCACCGGGAACATGTATCTCGCTAATCCGAGACCATGGGGGAATAATTCTAGAGGGGGAGAGAGATCCTTCACAAGGAGGTGTGAGGATGAAGGAGGGAATGGGTGGCCTTTTATAGGAGGAGGGGGGGTGCCCCTCTCTCCGTGGCCGGCGCATGGGGGGTGACCCCTCACCTCCCCCATTCATGTGGTGGTAACCCCTCCACATTAAAATGCCTCTTCACATTCCCTTTTAAAAAATTTAATGCTCTCTCATTTAATAAAACTCTTTTTATTAAATTTATTCAGAATTTTGTTAATTACTTTAATTAACAAACATTCACATATAGCCCCTTGCAATATTTCAATATCACATGCATAACCACTTTCTGCAATTTCACCCGAAACAATTTCCGGTTTCTATTGAAACAATTCCTGTGCTTTGCAATTCTTTCGTCTGAAACATATGTGCTCCAAAATGGTGTTCGGTAACTCTTAAGTGTCCCACCCTACGGTTCGCGAATAATGTAGACATGATCGAGACCCTTCTCCAATCAATAATCAGCAGCGGGACCTGGAGATCCGTACTGACTCCTACACATTCAACAATGACTTCTGTGATCGTGAGAACCTTTAACGCTTGTAACTAAATCCCTTTGTCTCTCGATATATTACATGTCCGAGATTCGATCATCGGTATCTCCATACCTAGTTTGATCTCGTTACCGACATGCACTCTTTTCTCGTTCCCGTGATATAACATTCTAGTGATCACATCACTTGCTTGCAAGCTATCTTAATGTGATATCACCGAGAGGGCCCAGAGTATATCTATCCGTTATCTGGATTGACAAATTCCACTCTTGATCCATGAGCCTCAACATAACACCTTCGTAGCACTGAACACATCTTTATAGTCACCCTGTTACGGTGTGACGTTTGATGCTATCAAGATACTCTTCCGGTGTTAACAATTAACATGATCTCATGGTCTAAGGATAAAGATTACTTCATATGAATATAAACATAATGACTTGATCGTAATGCTATACTTCGGATGAATGTTCATCACATCATTCCACCAATGGTGTGACCTTGTTATTAACAACATCCAATGTCCATGATCAGGAAACCTTGATCATCTTGTTAATCAATAAGCTAGTCTATAAGAGAGGCATAACTAGGAACCGTTTTTGTTTATCAAACACACATGTGTTGATGTTTCCAATCAATACAATTCTAGCATGTAAAATAAACATCTATCATATATAAGGAATATATAATAACAACTTTATTATTGCCTCTCAAGGCATATTTCCTTCAGTCTCCCACTTGCACTAGAGACAATAATCTAGTTCACATAGTGATAAATCTAACACCCATGGAGTTCTGGTGTTGATCATGTTTTTCCCTAGGGAGAACTTTAGTCAAAGGATCTGCTACATTTAGATCCGTGTGTACTTTACAAATCTTTATATCTCCATCCTTGACATGATCGCGGATGGAGTGAAACCGGCGCTCAATATGCTTGGAACTCTTGTGAGACCTTGGTTCCTTTGCGTTGGCTATGGCTCCATTATTGTCACAATAGATCACCATTGGGTCCAACGCACTGGGAACCACACCTAGTTCCGTAATGAACTCTTTCATCCAAACCGCCTCCTGCGCCGCTTCTGAAGCAGCAACATATTCTGCCTCCGTCGTTGATCCAGCCACCACAGGCTTTTTGGAACTCCTCCAACTAACTGGTGCTCCGTTCAAGAGAAATACGTATCCGGATTGAGACTTAGAGTCATCCGGATCGGTGTCAAAGCTAGCATCGACATAACACTTAGAGACTAGCTCTTCTTCACCTCCGTATATAAGAAACATATCCTTAGTTCTTCTCAAGTACTTGAGGATGTTCTTTACCGCTATCCAGTGTTCCGAACCTAGATCAGATTGGTACCTACTAGTCAAACTAATAACATGTGCCACATCCGATCTTGTACATAGCATACATAATAGAGCCTATGGCCGAGGCATAGGGGATCTTATCCATCATCTCTCTTTCTTCCGCCGTAGCCGGACTTTGAGTCTTACTCAATGTTTTGCCTTGCAACATAGGTAAGAACCCCTTCTTACTTTCATCCATATTAAACTTCTTTAAAATCTTATCAAGGTATGTACTCTACGATCGCCCAATTAGGCGCCTTGATCTATCTCTATAGATTTTAATGCCTAATATATATGATGCTTCACCAAGGTCTTTCATTGAAAATTTGATGTTTAGATAACTTTTAACACTGTTTAAAAGATCTATATCATTTCCAATCAATAATATGTCATCCACATATAATATCAGAAATGCCACATTGCTCCCACTCACTTTCTTGTAAATACAAGCCTCTCCATAAGTTTGGATAAATCCAAACTCTTTGATCACCTCATCAAAGCGGAGATTCCAACTCCGGGATGCTTGCTTCAGTCCATAGATGGATCGCTGAAGTTTGCATACCTTATTAGCATCCTTAGGATCGACAAAACCCTTAGGTTGTATCATATACAACTCTTCTTCAATATTACCATTGAGGAACGCATTTTTGACATCCATCTGCCATATTTCATAATTGAAATATGCAGCAATTGCTAACATAATCCTAACCGACTTAAGCATCTCTACGGGAGAGAATGTCTCATCGTGGTCAACTCCTTGAATTTGTCGAAACCCCTTTGCGACAAGTCGAGCCTTATAGATGGTCACATTACCATCAGCATTAGTTTTTCTTTTGAAAATCCATTTATTCTCAACGGCCTTTCGGTCGTGAGGTAAGTCCACCAAGTTCCAAACTTGGTTTTCGTACATGGATTCCATCTCGGATTTCATGGCTTCTAGCCATTTGTTGGAATCTGGGCTCATCATCGCTTCTTCATACGTCGCAGGGTCATCCATTTCATCAACCATGAAATTCACAACAGGATTGCCGTACAGTTCAGGAGCTGCACGTGTCCTGCTTGACCTATGAGGTTCGGTAGTGTCCTCTTTCGGAGTTTCATGATCATTATCATTAGCTCTCTCTTCATCAGGTGAGTCAACTCCAAAACAACTTCCGGTGCTGCGCCACTCACCATTCCATGAAGAGAAGGTTCAATAACCTCTTCGAGTTCTACCTTCCGACTACTCACACCTTTCGCGAGAAACTCCTTCTCAAGAAAGGATCCATACTTGGCAACAAAAACCTTGCCCTCGGATCTGTGATAGAAGGTATACCCAATTGTTTCCTTAGGGTATCCTATGAAGATGCATTTTTCCGCTTTGGGTTCGAGTTTATCCGGTCGAAGTTTCTTCACATAAACATCGCATCCCCAAACTTTAAGAAATGACAGCTTAGGTTTGTTTCCAAACCATAATTCATACGGGGTCGTTTCAATGGATTTAGATGGTGCCTGATTTAAAGTGAATGCAGCTGTTTCTAGTGTATAACCCCAAAATGACAGTGGCAAGTCAGTCAGAGACATCATAGATCGAACCATATCCAATAAGGTACGATTACGACGTTCCGACACACCATTACGTTGTGGTGTTCCGGTAGGCGTGAGTTGTGAAACTATTCCACACTCTTTCATGTGTATGCTAAACTCGTAACTTAGATACTCTCCTCCACGGACAGACCGTAGAAATTTGATCTTTCTATTACGATGATTTTCCACTTCATTCTGAAATTCCTTGAACTTTTCCAAAGTTTCAGACTTGTGTTTCATCGAATAGATATACCCATATCTACTCAAATCATCCGTGAAAGTAAAAAAATAACGATATCCACCTCGCGCCAACACACTCATTGGTCCACACACATCAGTATGTATGATTTCCAATAGATCTTTCGCCCGTTCCATTGAACCGGAAAACGGCGTTCTAGTCATCTTGCCCATAAGGCATGGCTCACATGTATCAAATGATTCAAAATCAAGTGATTCCAAAAGTCCATCAGAATGGAGTTTCTTCATTCGTTTAACGCCAATATAACCTAGACGGCAGTGCCACATATATGTAGACATATCATCATCAAGTTTAATCTTTTTAGCATTAACATTATGAATGTGTGTAATATTACTATCGAGATCCAACAGAAATAAACCATTCAACATAGGTGCATGACCATAAAAGATATAATTCTTATAAATCGAACAACCTTTGTTTTCAGATTTAAAGGAATGACCACTTTGCATCAAACACGATCCAGATACAATGTTCATGCTCAGTGCAGGCACTAAATAACAATTATTTAGGTTTATAACTAATACCGATGGCAAATGAAGAGGTAGCGTCCCGACGGCGATCACATCAACTTTTGATCCATTGCCGACCCGCATTCTGACCTCATCACTTGCTAGTTGTCGCTTGTTCTGTAGCCCCTGAACCGAGTAACATATATTTGCAACCTATCCCGTATCAAATACCCAGGTGCTACTGCGAGTACTAGTCAAGTACACATCAATAAAATGTATATCACATATACCTTTGTTTTCCTTGTCGGACATATTGTCCGCCAAATACTTGGGGCAGTTGCGCTTCCAATGGCCAGTCCCCTTACAATAGTAGCACTCGGTATCAGACTTAGGGCCAGCTCGGGGTTTCTTTTCAGGCGTGGCAATAGACTTGCCACCCTTCTTTCCCTTGTGCTTGCCTTTCTTGTCTTTCTTGAAACCGGTGGTCCTATTGATCATCAACATTTGATGTTCTTTCCTAATCTCCACTTCTGTAGTCTTAAGCATTGACAGAAGCTCGGGAAGAGACTTCTTCATGCCCTACATATTATAGTTCATCACGAAGCTCTTGTAGCTAGGTGGCAGAGATTGGAGAACATGATGTATGCCTAAGCCAATGGGAATCGTTATTCCCAAGGACACAAGCTTATCGGCGTACCCAGACATTTTGAGCTCGTGCTCACTAACGGAGTTGTTTTCCTCCATCATGCAGCTAAAGAACTTTTCTGTAGCATTATAACTCTCTACGGCAGCATGGTTATCGAAAATCATTTTCAATTCTCCCATGGTATCAAAGGCATTGCCATTTTCGAAGTTCTGGCTCTAGCCCATACAGTATGTCGCAATGAACTAAGTTGTGGTCCTCTTGACGATTCACATAGACATTCTTTTCCTCGTCAGGGGCATCAGGAGCTGGTGGGGGGCCTAGCGGCGCATCTAGCACATATTGCTTTTGTGCAGCAGTGAGGAGAATCCTCAAATTCATAGCCCAGTTGGTGAAGTTGCTACCATTCGCAGCAAGTTTCTCTTTCTCCATGAACACATTGAAATTAAAAGCAGGTGGTGCCATCTACAACAGAATTTGTAAAGTTTATTTAGACTAAGTTTATGATAGATTGAGTTCAACTAATCCAAATTACTCGTGTAGTGAAATCCCACTCAAAAACGACATCCCTCGTGTCTTTTTGGTGATTACATGAACCAAATCCACTACACCAAGTCCAATCATCACGTGAGTTGATGTAGCTTCAAAGGCGAGCATCTATATGGGCATCATATCAACTATATGACTCATGCTTAACCTTTCGGTCCGTGTTCTGAGGCCTTGTCTGTACATGCTAGGCTCGCCAAGTAAGAACCTTAGTATTCGCGTGTGTAAGACTGTATTACACCCGTTCCTATGAAAGCGTAGATTCGAGTACACCTGATCATCACATGATGTCTCGAAATACGATCCACAGAACGGTGCATACTTAAGGCAGAACACATTTTCATCTTGATATCTAAATGAGGGATCATCTTATAATGCTACCAAAAGCGCCAAAATAGCAGTATAAGATGCTAACATCTAATGTGTAAAGTGAGATGATATGGTCCATGCATTTGATCTCTATCACTTGCATCGTGTATGATCTGTATCATTGCTTTGTGTGTAAGGCCAAGGTCTATGGAACTTACACGTTGAGTGTGTTGTAAGAGTATCTATCATACATCTACTTACAACAATACCATATCAATACACTAGCCCAGCAACGATCTAAACTAGACGCCTCTAATTTATCAATTGCAAGTTTTACGTGGCTTAGGGCTTTCGGAGATAGAACCGTTCTCACCTACGAACATGAACCACAACAAGGATAACTAAGTTATTAGGAACTCGTTGTAAATCAGATATTGACTATAGTAGGAGAGACAGACACCCGCGAGCCACTTATGCAAAACAAGTTGCATGTTAGTCGTGGAACCGGTCTCATGTACGATGACATGTAAGGTTGGTCCGGGCCGCTTCATCCCACTATGTCACCAATATCCAAAATACATAGAAGATGCAATAACATGATCATCATCGCCCACATATAAACATATGTGTACTACCCGTGCAGAGCACCTACGCATAGATCAGGCTCTGATACCACTGTTGGGTCCGCAGCATAGAAAACAAAAAATTTCCTACGGTGTGAACTACACGCCAAGATCTATCTACTAGGTACAAAGGAACGGGTGGACATACATCCAACGAGAACTTACCCTCGAAGACAACGAGTTTTGTTAACGAGTAGGAACTCGTGGTTGATGTAGTCGTACACTTGCGGATCTCAAGATCGTGAGGAAGTCCGAGCGCTGCAACTCAGCAGCGCATCCGCACTCGCACACACGTTCAAGCCACCGGACAACCTCCACCTCCTCGTTCCAGCGATCCATCGGAAGCAGCAACTCCTTCCAGACGAAATGCCACCGGGAACATGTATCTCGCTAATCCGAGACCATGGGGGAATAATTCTAGAGGGGGAGAGAGATCCTTCACAAGGATGTGTGAGGATGAAGGAGGGAATGGGTGGCCTTTTATAGGAGGAGGGGGGTGCCCCCTCTCTCCATGGCCGGCGCATGGGGGGTGACCCCTCACCTCCCCCATTCATGTGGTGGTAACCCCTCCACATTAAAATGCCTCTTCACATTCCCTTTTAAAGTCTCCACTTTAAATGCATTAAATTTCTCCAAATTTAATGCTCTTTCATTTAATAAAACTCTTTTTATTAAATTTATTCAGAATTTTGTTAATTACTTTAATTAACAAACATTCACATATAGCCCCTTGCAATATTTCAATATCACATGCAGAACCACTTTCTGCAATTTCACCCGAAACAATTTCCGGTTTCTATTGAAACAATTCCTGCGCTTTGCAATTCTTTCGTCTGAAACATATGTGCTCCAAAATGGTGTCCGGTAACTCTTAAGTGTGCCACCCTACGGTTCGCGAATAATGCAG
Source organism: Avena eriantha (assembly GCA_910589775.1). Lineage (NCBI taxonomy): Eukaryota > Viridiplantae > Streptophyta > Magnoliopsida > Poales > Poaceae > Avena > Avena eriantha. The sequence continues at coordinate 67,556,259 of OU342743.1, read as the reverse complement.
ACATGATCGAGACCCTTCTCCGATCAATAATCAGCAGCGGGACCTGGAGGTCCGTACTGACTCCTACACATTCAACGATGACTTCTGTGATCGTGAGAACCTCACTACTAGGAAACAGCTCTTCTGTGGCGCACCTTTTTTCAACATCTGTGGCGCATTTCCTAGTCGCCACTGATACCTCGCCACTGATAACTAACTTCAGTGGCGCATTTCAAAATGCGCCACAGAAGTCTCAAACTTCAGTGGCGCATATGGCCAATATGCGCCACAGAAGTTTTTTTCAAATTTCAAAAAAAGACGGGCTAGATCTCAAACTTCAGTGGCGCGTATGGCCAATATGTGCCACAGAAGTTTTTTTCAAATTTCAAAAAAAACCGGGCCAGATCTAGATCTAGCCGGAATTGGTGTTGTTGTTGGTGGTGGTGGCTGGAGGAGGGCTAGGAGGAGGTTGCCGGAATTGGTGGTGGAGGAGGAGGAGGAGGTTGCCGGAGTTGGTGGTGGTGGAGGAGGAGGAGGAGGTCACTGGAGTTGGTGGTGGAAGAGGAGGAGAAGGAGGTCGCCGAAGTGGTGGTGGAGGAGGAGGAGGAGGTCGCCGGAGTTGGTGGTGGAGGAGGAGGAGGAGGAGTGGGGAGGGGAGAAGTGTGGAGGGGAGGAGAAGTGGGGAGGAGAGAAGTAGTGGGGAGGGGGATAAAAAGGAAAAAGGGAGGGAGAAGGGCGCTGGAGGGATTCAAATTTCGAATCCTGTCTAAGACTTCTGTGGTGCATTTGGGGAAATGCGCCACAGAAGTTTCTCCCCCGTTTTTATTTTTTTGCAGGAAAAAATCTTCGGTCTGCCATAACTTTTTACTGTTTTGGAATTTGGGGAATCTACAAAATCTTGATAGGTTAAAGATTTTTTGTTTAAATCGAGTAGAAAATTTCGAGACGAACATTTTGATAGGTTAAAGATTTTTTTCCGACATCGTATGCAAAAGTTAGAGCCGTTTTACCGTGCCATGACCTATTTTTGCAAAATACATCGAAATTATGTTTTTCAATTTTGTCTAGATCTATACCCTAAAATCTAACTACAACTCAAAGGAATTATTTTTTTGAAGTTTCTATCATTTTTGTTTATTTTTTACAAAACTGAAAAGGCGATCCACGGGGGGGGGGGGGGGGGGGGGGAGGAGGGGGGGTGATCTGTTTTCCCCCCTATATGCTTGTTGTGTGGCGCATATAGCACAGAAACATCACTTTTTGTGGCGCATATGGACACATGCGCCACAGAAGTTTCTCCCGCTTTTTTTGCTGCTTGGTCCCAGCAACCTTCTGTGGCGCATATGTCTATATGTGCCACAGAAGTTTGGCACTTCAGTGGCGCACACAAAAATATGCGCAACAGAAATATGGACTTCTGTGGTGCATATTGGTTTCGTGTGCCACTGAAGTGCCAAACTTCTGTGGCGCATTTTTTCTAGTGCGCCACTGATATATATCTGTGGCGCATAATTTTACATATGTGCCACTGAATATCTTGTCTATCTATAAGCTGTTTCCTAGTAGTGCCTTTAACGCTTGTAACTAAATCCCTTTGTGTCTCGATATATTACATGTCCGAGATTCGATCATCGGTATCTCCATACCTAGTTTGATCTCGTTACCGACATGCACTCTTTTCTCGTTCCCGTGATATAACATTCTAGTGATCACATCACTTGCTTACAAGCAATCTTAATGTGATATCACCGAGAGGGCCCAGAGTATATCTATCCGTCATATGGATTGACAAATTCCACTCTTGATCCATGAGCCTCAACATAATGGTGATCTATTGTGACAACAATGGAGCCATAGTGCATTGGACACAATGGTGATATCACCGAGAGGGCCCAGAGTATATCTATTCCTTCACAAGGTGTGGTTCCTAGTGCATTGGACCCAATGGTGATCTATTGTGACAACAATGGAGCCATAGCCAACGCCAAGGAACCGATGTCTCACAAGAATTCCAAGAATATTAAGCGCCGGTTTCACTCCATCCGCGAACATGTCAAGGATGGAGACATAAAGATTTGTAAAGTACACACTGAGCTAAATGTAGCAGATCCATTGACTAAACCTCTCCCTAGGGCAAAACATGATCAACACCAGAACTCCATGGGTGTTAGCTTTATTACTATGTGAACTAGATTATTGCCTCTAGTGCAAGTGGGAGACTGAAGGAAATATGCCCTGAGAGGCAATAATAAAGTTGTTATTATGTATTCCTTATATATGATAGATGTTTATTTTGCATGCTAGAATTGTATTGATCAGAAACATCAATACATGTGTGTTTAATAAACAAAAAGGGTTCCTAGTTATGCCTCTCTTATAGACTAGCTTGTTGATTAACAAGATGATCAAGGTTTCCTGATCATGGACATTGGATGTCGTTAATAACAAGGTCACAGCATTTGTGAAATGATGTGATGAACATTCATCAGAAGTATAACATTACGATCAAGTCATTATTTTTACATTGCTATAACATCATACGAAGTAATCTTTATCCTTAGACCATGAGATCATGTTAATTGCTAACACCGAAAGAGTATCTTGATAACATCAAACGTCACACCGTAACTGGGTGACTATAAAGATGGGGTCAGTGCTACGAAGGTGTTATGTTGAGGCTCATGGATCAAGAGTGGAATTTTTCAATCCCGATGACGGATAGATATACTCTGGGCCCTCTCGGTGATATCACATTAAGGTAGCTTGCAAGCAAGTGATGTGATCACTAGAATGTTATATCACGGGAACGAGAAAAGAGTGCATGTCGGTAATGAGATCAAGCTAGGTATTTGGATACCGATGATCGAATCTCGGACATGTATTATATCAAGATACAAAGGGATTAAATTACAAGCGTTAAAGGTTCTCACGATCACAGAAGTCATCGTTGAATATGCAGGAGTCAGTATGGACCTCCAGGTCCCTCTTCTAATTATTGATCTGAGAGGAGTCTCAATCATGTCTGCATTATTCGCAAATCGTAGGGTGACACACTTAAGAGTTACCGGACACCATTTTGGAGCACATATGTTTCAGACAAAAGAATTGCAAAGCATAGGAATTGTTTCGATAGAAACCGGAAATTGTTTCGGGTGAAATTACAGAAAGTGGTTCTGCATGTGATATTGAAATATTGCAAGGGGTTATATGTGAATGTTTGTTAATTAAAGTAATTAACAAAATTCTGAATAAATTTAATAAAAGAGTTTTATTAAATGAGAGTGCATTAAACTTGGAGAATTTTAATGCATTTAAAGTAGGGACTTTAAAGGGGAATGTGAAGAGGCATTTTAATGTGGAGGGGTTACCACCACACAAATGGGGGAGGTGAGGAGTCACCCCCCATGCGCCGGCCATGAAGAGGATGGGCACCCCCCCTCCTCCTATAAAAGGCCCCCCTCTTCCTCCTTCTTCCTCACACCTCCTTGTGAAGGATCTCTCTCCCCCTCTAGAATTATTCCCCCATGGTCTCGGATTAGCGAGATACATGTTCCCGGTGGCATTTTGTCTGGAAGGAGTTACTGCTTCCACTAGATCGCTGGAGCGAGGAGGTGGAGGTTGTCCGGTGGCTTGAACGTGTGTGCGAGTGCGGATGCGCTGCTGAGTTGCGGCGCTCGGACTTCCTCACGATCTGGAGATCAGCAAGTGTATGACTACATCAACCACGAGTTCCTAATCGTTAACAAAACTCGTTGTCTTCGAGGGTAAGTTCTCGTTGGACGTATGTCCACCCGTTGCTCTATACCTAGAAGATAGATCTTGGCGTGTAGTTCTCATCGTAGGAAATTTTTTGTTTTCTATGCTGCGGACCCAACAAACTGACAATTCTAGCAATGTACAACTCTGCTAGCTTTGAACTCTGGTAGGTTTTCTTGACAGGTATAAAATGGGCTACCTTGGACAGTCTATCAACTATGACCCATATTGAGTCATTTCCCCTACTAGAAGTAGGCAAACTGGTGATAAAGTCCATTCCGACGGAATCCCATTTCCATTCCAGAATCTGCAATGGTTGCAACAGTCCTGCGGGTCTTTGATGTTCCGCTTTGACTCTCTGACAAATATCACACTTGGCGATGTAGCTTCCGATTTGTCTTTTCATCTTGTGCCACCAAAATTTCTCCTTCAAATCCTGATACATCTTTGTTCCTCCGGGGTGCATAGAATAAAGAGTATCATGAGATTCTTGCATGATAACTTGCTTCAGCTCCAAATCTGCTGGCACATAGATACGTCCTTTGTACCACAAAACTCCTTCGTCTTTGGTGAATCCAGGTACTTTCCTGTACCAATACGACGCTTGATTCCGTCGATACTTTCATTTCCCTTCTGGGCTTCCTTGATCTGACTAATCAAAGTGGGTTGAAGTTCAATGCTAGCTAAGAATCCTTTGCTAACTAGCTCAGTTCTAAACTGCTCCAATCCTCATACAAACTTGGTTGCTTCTCCTTGATCATGGTGTTTAACCTACATGGTAATCTGCTAAGAGCATCCGCTACCACATTGGCTTTGCCGGGGTGATAGTGAATGTCAAGGTCATAATCCTTGATTAACTCTATCCATCTCCTTTGTCTCATATTCAGCTCCTTCTGGGTGAAAATATACTTCAAGCTCTTGTGATCTGAATAAATCTCACAGCGATTACCCATAAGATAATGATGCCAGGTCTTCAATGCTAGAACTACAACTGCTAGTTCTAGATCATGGGTAGGATAGTTCTGCTCATGCTGCTTTAGTTGTCTTGACAAATATGCTATGACTTTGCCTTGTTGCATCAATACACATCCGAGACCAATCTTGGATGCATCACAATACACGTCAACGGCTTCTTGATATCTGGCATAATCAATATTGGGGCTGAAATCAATCTCTTCTTGAGCTCTTGGAAACCGGCTTCACATTTGTCGGTCCATTCAAACTTCTTGTCCTTCTTCAACAATTGTGTCATGGGTCTTGCAATGCTCGAAAATCCTTCAACGAAGTTGCGGTAATATCCTGCTAATCCGAGAAATGCACGGACTTGGGTTTGGGTGGTTGGGGGTTCCCATTCTTTGACATCTCTGATCTTTGCGGGGTCAACAGCGACTCCTCCTGCCGACACAATATGTCATAGGAATCCTACTTCCTTCAGCCAAAAGTCACATTTGCTAAACTCTGCATACAACCGGTGCTCCCTTAAGGTTTCAAGGATGATTCTCAGATGTTGCTCATGGTCTTCGTGTGACTTGGAGTAGATAAGAATATCGGCGATAAACACAACAACAAACTTATCCAGGAAGTTCATAAAAATCTTATTCATGAGATTCATGAAATAAGCGATGGCATTGGTTAATCCAAAAGACATGACCGTATACTCATATAGTCCATATCTGGTGGTAAAGGCGGTCTTTGGAATATCCGTTGCACGAATCTTAAGTTGGTGATAACCAGTTCTAAGATCAATCTTAGAGAACACGCTGGCACCAGTCAACTGATCAAATAGATCCTTGATGTTTGGAAGTGGGTACTTGTTCTTGATGGTGACATCATTCAGCTTCATGTAATCTGTGCACAAACGGTTACCTCCATCCTTCTTGTCGACGAACAGAACCGGTGATCTCCACGGTGATGCGCTTGGTTGAATCAAACCTATTGCTAACATAGCATCCAATTGCTTATTCAGCTCCACTAACTCTAAGGGGTTCATACTATAGGGTCTCTGAGCTATGAGTCCAGTTCTAGGGATTAGTTCGATAATGAACTAAATATCCTGATCCGGGGGCATACCGGGCAATTCATCTGGGAATACGTGGGGGTATTCACAGACTACTCTGACTTGGTCTATGGTTGGTAGGGCTAGACTCTTATTACACTTGAATTGACGAGGTAAGGTTTCATATATATGCTCTACTGTTACTCCAGAGCTACTGGTCATGGTGATGGCTTTCTTGGCACAATCGATCAATCCTTTATGTCTCGACATCCAATCCATTCCTAGTACTACTTCCAAACCTTTGGTTCCAAGTACTATTAGATTGGCATAAAAATCTATCCCATGAATTCTGATAGGTACAACTTTGCAAATTTTTCTAGATTTGGTGGTTGAACCAGGAATTTGAACTATCATAACATGCTTCAAGTTGGTTGGGTGAATCTTACTAGTGCATGCAAATTCTTCTGTAACAAACGATTGCGATGCTCCAGAATCAAACAACACTCTTGCTAAAACTGAGTTCACAGAAAACATACCCAGCACGACGTATGGCGCTTCCTAGGCTTCTTCGGCGTTCATGTGGAAGAGACGGCCGTTGCGCGGTTGTGAGGGTTCCCTGGGGCGAATCTCCTTTTAGACTAAACATGATGCTGCTGCTGAGCTGGGGCATTCACATTGGTAGTGGCGGCAAGCTTCTTGGGACACTCATTGGAGTAGTGACCCTTCACTCCATACTCAAAACAAGTAATCTGAGACTTGTCTTTGGCTACAATAGGCACAACATTGCTTCCAGTTCTGGGTTCAGTATTGTTGTTGTTGTTGTTATTGTTGGACTTGGGCGGTGCACGGTTGAAGTGGTTGGAGTTGCCGGGGTTGTTGTTGTTGTGATTTCGATCAAACTTCATATTACCTCCGCTACGGTTGGGGTCGATTGTTCCTCGGGGCATATCCTGCAGACGGGTTGGGGCGATACTTCTGAACATGGTTGGATCCACTCTGGTGCATCATTCTACGCTTGCGGTTGTCATTGGCTTGGTTGATTTTTCCTTCCATCTGGATGGCAGACTTGACTAGCTCTTCAAGATCATCAAAACGGATGTTGATTAACACCGTTTGCATCTCATCATGTAGTCCATTCAGGAACCTCTCCTTATTCTTGGCTTCTGTGTTGATCTCATTCGGTGCATACCTAGCAAGCGACAGGAATCTGTCACGGTACTCTACTACAGTCATTCTGCCATGCTTCAATTCTCTGAATTCATCTCTCATCCGAGTGACCAAACCTTGCGGCATATGGGTGCGGCTGAACTTGGTCTTGAAATATTCCCACGTCATCACTTGACCGTGGTTCATAGTACGGGTGTTGTTCCACCATGCTCTTGCATCTCCTGCTAGGTAATGAGTGGCAAACAGAACTTGCTCATTGGGGTCCACTCTTGTGACTTCTAGGTTATTCTCCATGGTATGTAACCAATCATCTACATCTAGTGGGTTTTCTGAATGGCTGAAGATAGGGGGACTGGTATTCTGGAAGTTTTTAAGCTTGGATCCCGGATGATCATGATTTCCATGGCCTTGATTGTTGTGGGCCATCTGGGCAATCTGATGCAGAGTAGCTAGGTTAGCTTGGCGCTCTGCCCTACTAGCTTCACGATCGGTAACTAGCATCTGCATAATCTGCAGCATCGGGTCCTACGATGAGCTGCTCCCTCCAGGGTTTCCACGAGTCATTTGAAGATTGAGATAGATAAAGGGGTAAGAGGGAAAGTTCTAACGTTCATGGTTTTGTTTTCACAAGCTAAAGCTTTTGAGCTTGACTCAGGTTTTGTAACTAACTTCTTTTCATTCATTCAAGCAAAGCACACGATACAAACACACACACCACAACAAAAGGAAAACATATGGTTTTAAGAACCATTCGGTGAGCTACGATACAATGGGACCGATACTTCTCATTCCTACGATATTGCTCTAGTGCATCTACTCATTATCGATGAAGTCGGAGTCATCATCGTCGGTGTAGAAGTCCATGGCATCATCTTCTAGGTAGTCATCATCATTGCTGAGGTAGGAGTCAATATCCCCTTGGATGTCTTCACCTTCCTCCTCTTCTTCTTTGGCTGCAAGCTGAGCTTCTTGCTCCTTGATGATCTTCTTGAGGTCGGCCACCTTCTTGCAAAGATGGTCGATTGTGCGATCCTTCTTTGCGCGATGACGACGAAGTGATTGATGATCCTTGACTAGCAGCGATAAAGTCTGGGCTTTCTGGGCGGCAATGGTGAGGTTGTGGTTGGCGTACTCTCTAGCATTGTCCGACTCCTTCTGTCTATCGTACAACAGGAAGTCAAGGTTCTCCACTTGACGCTTCAACTCCGGGTGACTTGGCATCTCCAGAGGCATTCCCATACAATCACACCTTGCATAGTGAGCAAAGCGGGTTCCCTGGATCAAGTTGACATTCTGTGCGCAAAGGCGAGCAAGAGCTTCATGCATTGCCCTGGCTAATCCATCTAGCCAGTTGTTCTCTCTCACGGAGAACTGAATCCTCTCAGACATTGGTGCCTCTAACTTGCCTTGAAGATCAGGAATTACTAGCCATTGTAAATCTCCTCCTAGGGGACCATTGAGTTGAGCTCCAAGGAATTCCGGATGCGGACGCTCCAAGTACTCAGATAGTGCATCTAGATCCCTCTCGAAGATCAGTTGGCCTCCATTGCCCAACTGGTAGAACTTGTTGTACTGAACTTCCATCTATAAGAATTTAGGATGAGTAAGTTAGTGAAGTGATCAAGTGTGTCAAATTTTATGTAGTAATGTAAGAATCTTGAGGAACATGTATTTTTTTGAGAGAAGGAGTCCCAAGGATAACAGAGGAAATATGTTTTCATAAATACTCACTTCTTTGGTTTTGAAACTAAGTTTTTGTTTGGACGTCCATTCTAACTAGGGTCTCCTATGGTCAGGATGGCTCTGATACCAACTTGTCAACACCTAGATTTTTAATCCCAGATGTCTGTTATGCCATACATCGCAATCCCAGGATAACCATTTTTGCGAGACATAACAGATTGGATATCATAGTACATCATCCATTACAAATCATAATAAGGTCTTACATGAATAAAGGATCTCATGATCCAGTCTTAATACAACAGGTAGCGGAATAAATAATAAGTGTAGCGGTGGGGTCCATCTTCAGTGTCACAGGCAAAGCTGACGATGGGAGATAATCCTAGTTATCATAGCCATCCTGCTGTCCTTCATCTTGGTAGTCCTCTTCATAGTCTGGCCATGAGAATAGCCAGGGACAAAAGCCATGAGTACTCTTTAAGTACTCGCAAACTATCACTAACAAGTAAGGTAGTTCTAGTAGGAATGCTAACTCTAAGTTTATTTGCAAAGTTAAGTTTGAAACCTAAGCTGAGTTCAGAAGTAAAGAAAGATAAAATAAAGTTCTAGAATCACTTAAGTTGGGAAACTAGTTTCATAGTGACAACTCTGTTGTGGTCAAGTCAAAATCATCATTCATTTCATAAGTCATTTTGAAAACATCTGACAACGGAACAATATGGCCACTCCAACTGTCCATAACGGCGGACGCGGCTATTCGAATAGTTTGACACTCTGTAGAGGTGGTACACTTTCACCACAAGATTCGATACATCCGCCAGGGATAACCCTGAATCATCATACTTAGTGTGCGAATAATCAAACATAACCTTTCAATTACACACCCTAGTATAAGGACCTCTCCTATGAGCTTGGCCTCCTAGCCATGGCCATTTGCCATCCTGGGCACTGCATAGGTGGACAACATTGAAAGGTAGCCTCGGCTCAGACCTCTCCCGTGAGGGAACTCATACTAATACATATAAACTTCCGGCTAGGCCTTACCCAATTTAGGTAATGTGGTTGTATGGTAAATTTGGAATGGCATCGCATCCGAACCCAACCATTAGTTTTTATAAAAGGGCTAAGGTTCATGCTCTTTTCATCATCATAAACCATTCGTGTTTCTCAACACATGTCAAAACATCTTAATAAAATGACTCGTCATTCCAAGGTTTTCATAAGTCATTTTCACCAAGTATTCCCATCTAAAGTGATCAAGTTTTTGGGTTTAGCTCTAACTACTAAGTTAAGAGTGTTCACTAATGTGGGAGGCTAATGTCAATCTCATGCCATAGAATGACATCTAAGGCTAACTAGATAGGCCAAGTTTTATACTTTTTATGCTATCTATAAACAAAGTAAAGAACTTTGGTAAAGTAAAGGAAAGTAAAGCTTGTAAAAAGACTTGGGATGGTATAAGTCAAAAAGTATAAGCAAAGCATGCCTAAGGCATTTTGCTTGGGTTATATTGCATGTAGTGAGGGCTTGCAAGTTTTAGCTTGCCAATAATAGCTTGCATAGTTAGGAAACTTACAAGTATTAGCTTGTCTTGGGTAGTGTAGTGGTTGAAATTCTCTTCTTCCTCCTCTTGGTAGAACTCCTCCTCCTCGTAAGCTTGGTCGGTACTATCGTCTAGAAATACATACGGAATACACAATCACCAAACAATACGTAACTAGTCTATTTAGTACTCTAAGGCACACATTGGATGATATAGAATCATCACAAACATCACAAAGGTTCATGAACTAGTTTCATTTATTTTATTTGAGAAAAGTAATTTCTACTCATTGAAATTAATTAAGATTTAATATTCTCCAATTAAAATATGGGATAATGTGGACACATGTCATCACCACATATTCTAATACATGGGAATGTGATTTAAATGTTGGATCACATTTTAATAAGTTTAAGATTAATATTTAATGATTTAAACTGACTAGAAATGCCTATATAGCATTATTTTGGTACTAGTCCAAAGTCACTGCATGCAAACCTTAATATTATTACATATTCAGATTGGTATGGTTAAATGTGATTTTTGAGAATTGGAATCAACTCAAAAGCTCTTACGGTTGATTTTAGAAAAATGTTTGAATGTGAAAAAGATTATGTCTTGTTATTTTTGCTAGGAGAGATCTCTAACTCTAATTGATTTAAATCCAACAGGCTTGGATAGAGATTTAAATTATATTTCCAACAAAATTGGAATCATGTCATTTGGTTAAGTATAACTCTCTGAATTGATTTTCAAACTAAGGGACAGAAACTAGGTTTAGTTAAAAAGGAAAAAATCCTAATTTGAATCACAGGGCCAGCGCGGGAAATAAAATGGGCTGGCCCACTTTACTCCATGCAGCGCCCGGGCTGGCTTTAAGTGCGGGCCCCATCTGTCAGTGGGACAGGGGCTGCCGAATCGGTATGGGAGGACGGTGGCCGTAGGATTAGATCCTGGATCAACGGCTCACAACCATCGTCCATGCCGGAACAGTTCTCGACGGGGATGAACCCTAGCACGGCCGGTGAGGGTGCAGTGAGGGCGTATCAGGGCTCCAGTGAGTGCGGCGAGGCGGGTAAATGGACGAGTTGACGATGGCGGTTCTCCTGGTACCTGCGGCATCTCGGGAGATGGCCTGGATCACTGGCACCCTTCTCCTCCTTCTGCGGTAGACTCTGGTGAATTTGGGGCGCTACGGGGTACCCTGGCTCCGGTGGGGCTCTGGGAGTTCTCTGGGGGGAGTGGATGGGAATGGTGTGAGGAAACGGTGCTGGGAGGCGCTCTATTTATAGAAGGGCGAGGGGAGCAGAGAGGCATGGGCGGAGCTCGTCGGAGACGATGGCACATCGAGCTATCGGCATGGGAAAGGTAGGCGGATGGTGGGCGGTTCCCTGGCGGTCAGTTAGGGCTTAAAGGTGATGCGAGGGGCAGTGGCTAACGGTCGGGAGCATTTCGCGCTCTGAGCGACAGAGGCGGTGCTCGACGTGGTTCCCGGCGGTTGTGGGTCACGCGGCAGGGGAAGAGCGTGTCTGGCAGGGTGATGTGGTCAAGGCGGAGCTGCACGCACGGGCTGTGGTCGAGGCGCGGCATGTGCTGCCTTGCCGGGGATGGCGCTCTGGTGTGTGCTGGCGGGGCGCAGAGGCTTAGTGCGGGGCTTGTCCTCGGTGGTCCAGGGCGTGGTAGTGGCCATGGGGTGGACAGGGGATGGTGGTGTGATCACGCCTTCCTCCCTTGAGCGGCGGAGAGGGGCTGGTGGTCTCCTGTGGCTTGGGCACGATCGGCCGTCAATCATGGCCTTGGGGTGGCGCTGCACTATGGCTAGGGACTAGGGAATGGGCTGGTTATGACCTGGTTAGATCAAAGAGGGACAGAGGGAGTGAATTGGGGTCAATGGGGTTGCAAATTCCGGAACAAACAGTGAGGCTTTACTAGGGTGTGATCTGTGCATGCCAGGTGTTCGACCAAATGGCCGCATGACACAAAGATTTGAATTTTTCAGAGATTTTTGGTGGAGTGGTTTGTCTAATGCTTGGACATCTCTGGTTGCTTGGGATTTTCAAATTGAGCTCATTTGAGTGATTTTTGAAAAAGTGTGATCTAGGTACATACACCTGATTCAATTTTCAATTGTCATTTAAATTTAGAGTTTGAATGTTTTTGGAAGAATTCAAAGTGGGCCTTGGTAGATCTTTACTTGTACTAGCAAGGGGTGCAAAGAGTGAGAATTGTTTCTGTTTGAAATTGAGTCCTAGGAACACCCAAAGTGTCCTAGTTGATTAAAATGGCAAAAGTGACCATTTCCTTTATTAATTCTTTTTGACTTATTTTTCTTTGGATTTTTCTTGGGAGTGATCTAGATGATGTGTAATTCACCTTAGAGTCATTTTACAACCAATAGAACACTCAATCATGGCAATTCAAAACAATTTCTATTTAATGCAACACACAAATGTATTCTTAAATCTTTTAATAATAAAAAGTTTTTGTTAAGCCCAAATTTAGTGATTTGGATCTTGATTAACCTTGATTAAAGATTCGGGATCTTACAACGACAAAGTGAGACTTTGTTTCTAGTGTTTATGATGACGGTCATTTTCACCGTTGTCATCCAAACTTCGTAACACACTTTGCTATCCTTTTTGTATATACTATAGTCATGGCAGCAGAATGAGGCCGGATTTCAGGAGCTTATAGTGACTTTAGATCAACCTCGAGGGCTTTCTCATGGGCACTGGGCCCTGGGACACATCATTCTATGTTAAAAGCGAACTAGCCCCGCCATAACATTATACATCACATCAGATGGAGCCTTTATACTTCTATATCTATATAGATCCTAGTGCATGAAATGCATCTATGCCACTTACATTGCTTCTTGCCATTTAAGTACAAACTTAATTCTGGTTCAGTGATCAACTCAGGAATCACTTAGAGACATGTTCTTACAGTTAAGACTTTGTCCTACCAACCAGAACTTCGGGTCACTTTATGTCGAGTATACAACATGGTTATATGGAAGAACCTATGACTGAGGCATAGGAGATGCAACGCATCTCTTTCTTTCAACCATAGTTGCAATACTATCTCAATCCTTCGTATAGCAAGAACTCAAGAAAAAGGAATCGGTAATTCAAATGATAAACAAAGAGGGGTAGGGATCTATTCTTCATTTTTGAAAATTGGCCAAGTTACCCATTGCATATTGGCACTTATCGAGTATAGAATAGATCTGCTTCTCTTTCTTCTTATGAACAGAATTGGCTTCTTATTTTTAATGAAATGAAAAAAATATTAACACTTTCTGACACATAATCCCCTAGAAGGGTTAGGTACATAGGATATGGATAGTCTTTTCCAAATGATCTTTCGAATTGGTGAAGACTCTCCAGTTTATGGCCCCTTCTATATGGTACAAGTTGTTGTTTCATTGAATGTGCTTCATTAATAGGCTCATGATTCGACTAACTATGAATGCTCACACTCAGGATAGACGCCCAACTTTATTAAGAAAGCCAAAGTTCATACAAGAAAAAAGGAAATAAGGAAAGCAGGGGACACCTACGTTACAATGAGGTAATCTAACAGATACCGGAAAGGTCAAGATTGATACTCGCTTTACTGCCTATAATCTCATGAACCTTTATACATCCCCGTCAGACCCTGATGATTGCTTGCTAACTGCTGATATAGATTTTTCCCTAGAACCCCTAAAGCTAGCTCTCTCTAGACCTATCATCTGCTAGATTGACCTTGCCAACTAAAGGAGGGATTCCCAGAGCCTTCCACTGAAGAAGAATACAACTTTAGACTAAAAGAATACTCGACCTGTATAACATTTCAAGAAGATCACAATCTTTACATTTTTTGGTTAGTTGCATCTAAAACAAGATTGGGGCGCTCTTTCCATTTCCTCCTCTGGCATCTAAACTCTCTGGTCAAAGTGTTCTCAATTTCTGAGTGCACTGCTGCCCTCCTCCATTTTAGGCATTACCATGGTCTGAAGAAAGAAGGCTCTAATAGCAAGAAGGCACTTGATTTTTATCCGTGGCCCAAACTATTTTCAAAGCATATCCACAGGGCGGGAAACATGAAAATAAACATGGCCCTCTGGTTCTAGCTTCACTACTATGGAGAGTATGCATAGCAACCAAAGATAAGGGCCCTTAGAAAAGCTTGTTTGGCCGTCCGAAAGCAGATATAGATATTGGGGAGCTATATATCTCTTTAGATGGTCGATCTCGGTTATTTGAATTGATCCTGGCCTATCTCCATAGCGCTCACCTAGAGGGAATTCACTCAACTCTGGGCTGCATCCATCTAGTTGGCATGTTGAATAATCAAATTCCTTTCTTGGGTCAGATCTCCGTTCCGGGATTCCAGATCAAAATGATCCCAAACGACCTTCCCTATTCGTTGCGGGTTAGTTATTTGTCTGTACGGGTTTAGCTTATGATGTGTTTGGAAGTCCTCAGCCAAACGAGTATTTCACGGAAAGCCTCTTGGAGGAATTCTCTGCTAGCACCGAGGGTCAAGAGGGGGAGAATGAAGGGAATGCTGATGCTAATGGGGAGATTGCTCAGCAGAGGCTTATAGAAGAATAAAAGAACCAGTCGTGATAGGGACTATTCCTTGCCCTACCTAGTGTGGCTTGGAGATGTCAGCCTGTTTCTTACCTTGTTCCATTCTGAGCTTCTTCAGAATCTTGTCTTGGGACATTCTGAACATCTTTCAGAATCAAGTCCAGAAAGCATTCGACATTTAGTGTTTATTAAACTCACCAATCTATCTCGATAGATCTTATTGTTTAATAACTTCAACTTCATCCTAACTTAAATATTATTAACACCAATCACATCATTCACATATGTCGTCCACATATCCCAGAATGATTTCACTCTCCCACTCAAATATGACATTCATGTTTGAGATCCAGGGATTTCACTTAGCTCCCACTCAAAATATGTCAGCTACACATTATGAATTAGCCAGGCTGATTTGCTCCCACTCAAATCTAGGTCCTCTCGATAATCTTGGACATTCCAAAATTCTTTGATCACCATCAAATTGAGAATTCCACTAACGAGATTTCAATGACCATTCATTTCTCGCACTTAGGTCCATCACGCTTCTTTGTAATTCGTAGGTATGTCTTGTTCAAAACATGACAAGTGAATCAACAATATAATTCTACAAACTTGTAGAATGTATAGTTGAATCCTACTTTCTTTAGTAAAAGTATTCACTGAAACTTTATGATCATTATCCATAGTTTCTCCTCTATTTGTAGAGTTTTGGTTCACGGAACAAATTCCGCTGTGCCACTCTACAATTCGGAGGTAAGGTCAAATACCTTGTTTTGATCTTTTACTTTCTTCCACCTTTATCTTCATCAAGACACATCAACTTAGGAAAACAGCAGGTTTGCCCCTTGTGGAAGATGCATTCATAGTTTCCTAAGAATGCTTTACAAAGACTTGTTTATTCGCCATGACTTCGTCTTATTGAAATCTCCATAAACTCAAACTTGCCATAACACTTATGGTGTTGTTTCCACGAATCTTTAGATGTTCCTTTGTATTTCAAATGAGTGTTTGCTTATTTTGATCTTTAACTCTAAACGATAACTATAACCCCTATAAGAGATGATATTATACCATATGTATCTTAATACATAATGATAATGATGTTCAGATATTTCAACACAGTTTGAATTCATCTAGTTATCATAATTTATGAAACATCTTTCACAAGTTCCTTTTATGCTAACCTTAACTTGAATACTTTAGTCATGTCGATCAAATCGAAGAGACTTGTTAATTCAATTAATTCAATATCCCATTTTGTTATGAACTCATTTGAACAATTCAAATCATTTCAAACTTCATGTTTCATTAAGTAAATACACTTATTCACTTAAGTCCACAATTACCTAATGATTTCCACTACTTGTTGAAAATACGATACATCACTATGTATAAGATTCAACATTTCTTCGCATATCACCATTTTACCAGAATGCAAAGTTTTAGTCATTCTGCCCAAGAGGCATGGTTTTGGAAAGTCTCTAGATTAAGCATCTAGGACCCTGATCTTCATAAAGAACATGCAATAACCAAAATGACTTAAACTATAGTGTCATTTCATTATTAAACTTTGGATATCTTTTTAGCATTCTAATCCTTTTATAAATGCTTAAACTATTATAACATAGTGATGAGAATAACTTATTGATAATCGTAATGTGACCATAATGGTATTGTTCATAAGAATATTACAAACTAGCTTGTAACTTTTTCATATGAATAATCGTCTCGCCAAAAGCAAGACACACAAACAGGGATTACAAATTTATATTCAAGTCCACTAATCCAAATGACAAACTTTGAGGGAAGAGGTGATGTCGGCCATCAACTGTTTTTCTTGCCGTCATCAAGTTACATTGCCTCAAAACCAACAATTCTCAAGCAGATCCTCCTGTTTTCACAAAACGGGACAAGTATCAAATACTTTGCAAACTACAACGAGTTTTGCAAGAACCACATTTATAATTTGTATATCTTACATATACCTTTTTCATACATGACCTCCATTTGTAATCAAGACCTTCCAAGAGTTCTCAACTCTAATGCAAGATCGCTAAGTATTTTCCAAACATTCCGGAGTCATCGAATTATCTCCTAATGGTTATTGTATCAAGAAGAGAAGATCACCTTTTACCAGGATATCCCTCAGGCGTGGGTATTAATCTATGAAGTTGGACCCTCTTGCTAAGTTCAAAATTAAGCAATATATTCCCATGGTCGCAAAGGACCTCAATGGGATAGGTCACGATCTACTAAGATATTTGCAAACAGACATCTAGACTAAGTTTATAGTAAGAGATCAATTTATAATTGGTCTCCACTAAAGTTGTCATCCCGTGGACGATTTTAGTGATCACATGATCCCTATCCTCTGCACCTCCCCCGATAAACACGGCAATCGGTGCATTATCAAAGGTAGACATTCACTAATGTCAATCAAATCATCCATGTGACTCATGCTCGATCTTTCGATCTCTTCTGTTTCGAGGCCACGTCTCTGTAACGTGCTAGGCTCGCCAAATCTAACTTCTGTGTATTCGTTGTGCAACATGGCTTACACCCACTGTATGCGGACGTAGATATGTCTGACCCCTACTCACCGCAGGGCGCCTCATACCAAAGAACTTTCTTGGTGGTGCACACACAAGGGGAACACGGAACATTGGAATTCAATAGGGATTATCTTCTTTGCTACCGTTGAGTATCTAAATACTAGCACATAATAAGATATAAAACAGGTATCAACATCATATGTATAAAGTGATATGATATGGTGTTTCTTGCGCCTTGATCTCCATCGAGCACTACGGCATGATCTCCATCTTGCCCTTGGTTTGACGCCAAGTCCACGACGCCTCCACCAGGTCATCCATCGGAACGATGGCTATTACTATACTACTTAGTAACAGAAAAGTAAAGTACTTTACCTTCGTAATGACCAATGCCATATCATAATCACATGCCCCCTGCAAAATAAAGTTAGATGCATCTACTTTATCTATTGTAAGTTTTACGTAGTTGTCAGGGCTTTCACAATAGAACCGTTTCTAATCTACGAACTTTCCAACCACAACATGGATCCAATAGTTGTCGATACTACACCCCTTTCAGGGCCCTCCGTTGTAAATTCTATATCAACTATTGAATGAGAGACAAACACCCGCTAGCCACTTATATGGTACAAGCCGTATGTTGAGCGTGGAACTAGTCTCGCGTACGAATACGCGTAAGGTTGGTCTGGGCCGCTTCATCAAACAATACCGCGATATAAACAAGTACATGTTAGAGGGTAACAACTAAGGCATCAATGCCCGCACAATACATGTGCGTACTGGCTGTACAACACTCCTACGCATAGATCGGCTCTGATACCACTGAAGGGGATCCGCAACAGAAAACAAAAAAAACCTACGTGGGAACCCCAAAAACTGCCTAGGATCTATCTATATAGTAATGCGGTAACAACCGATGCGTATAGAATACATACCCTTGTAGACCGTACGCGGTTAACATTCCGCGGGGAACATGGTTGAAGTAGTCGTACTCGTAGTCGACCTCAAGGTCGCGAAGCTCCTCGCAGATCACCCGTGCTCCTTCTTCATCTTTATCGTGCAGCAGCTCC
Organism: Avena eriantha; assembly: GCA_910589775.1. Taxonomy (NCBI): domain Eukaryota; kingdom Viridiplantae; phylum Streptophyta; class Magnoliopsida; order Poales; family Poaceae; genus Avena; species Avena eriantha. The sequence goes on along the minus strand of OU342743.1, from coordinate 67,537,930 downwards.
TGCTCACGACATTTAAGCACCCCAAGTGTTGCGCCTCGTGTCTTCATACACATCTGGTGCACGATGAGACCTCCGGCTCCCTGATACCGCCAGGAGTGTAGAAGTTGATATCCGGCTAGGAATCCTTGCAGCGCAACGGCGTACTGCAGGTGTGCCTCGATCGCACAGCCCAGACTTGGGGCCATGGTCACAAGGTATAGAGAGAGGGAGGGAGAAAGTCAACTAAAAGACTTCTCAAATTGTGTGGCAGGGTGTTCCCTCCCCATTAGATTAGTCATGTGGGACTAAAAGACAAAGGAAAAACCAGGGATTTTCGTCCCTAGCCGGATGGGCCGAATCTGGGCAGCCCAAACAGCAACAGGGGTCAATCCCGGGTGGGCCTGGGTGGCTACTGGTGGCCCAGCTCGCGGGGAAGGGAGAGCCAGCCCGGGTGGGCCGAAAGTACCCGGCGGCCCACCAGCCGTTCTCCCCCTAGCCCCCAATCGGCCGCCCATCTGGCAGCGACCCGGCTGGGCTGGCCTGGCGTGCGTCGACCCACCCGCTCAACGCCCCAGCTCCCACCGTGGGTGGGCCTGGTGCAGGCCTACCCGGGTGGGCTGCTCGTCGGCCGTGACATGCAGGGGCCTGGGCGACCTGGTCCGCCCGCTGCACCTATGCGGCGGTAAATAAAAACCGCCCATGTGGGCTGTTAGCTTTTTTCCATTTTCTTTTTCTTTTTCTGTAGCTTTTCTTCTAGGCCTTTTCTCTCTGGGATTTGGCCTAATATAAAAGTTGCTTTTATAAATCTTAATCTGAATATTATTTAGTATATATTAATTCATAATTAACATATAATAAATGTATATTTAAATTCTCATTTATCCGAAACACTTTTCCGGTCTTTTCTTTTATTCTTTCTCCGAACAACTTCGGATCTCTCTGCGGAACAATTCCGGCTTTCTCTTTCTCTACTGTGATTCCATCTTACGAATGGTCGCTCTCATCATACCCTTAAGTGTATCCTCTCATGGATCGGGAATGCTATAGATATGATCTGTATCAATGATCAACAGAGGGACCAGGGATATCTATGTGACCCCTATGCATTACTGATGACAATGTCGGTTGAACCGCTAAATGTAGCATCCTTGTCCTTTTGTTTCTTGATACGAATTGTCCGAGATCCGATCATTGGTATCACATACCTTGTTCAATCTCGTTCACAACAAGTTCTGTTTTCTTGTTACCATGATATTACATCCCCGTGACCGAGTCACATGTTGCAACATTTATGGATGTAATCTCACCGAGCCGGCCGTATGTATCTTTACCTGTCATGTGGGTGAACAAATCCCGGTCTAGCAGTCACATGTCATCAACTATTCCTTCGGAATACCCAACGTACACCTTTATGACCACCGTATTACCAGATGACAGTTGATGCAGTCAAAGCAGTCTCGGGAAATAGTGAGTAATATGAGCGCACGGTCTAAGGAAAAGGAGTCTAGGTATAGCTATTGCAACAATGAACTATATGACTTGATCGTGTTGCAATCTTTCGAGGAATGTCCAATCATATCATTCTCCAATGATATGATCCCATTGTCAATTGGCATAAATGTCCATGATCTTGATACCCAGATCATCCTCATGACCAACAAAATAGTATGAATAGAGGCTACTAGGGACTTGGTTGTTTCATACCATACCTGTACCAATGTTTCTACTTGGCACAGTTATAGCACAATATGAAACTATTATAAACTAATTGAGATATGACAATAAAAATCTATTTATTATTTGCCTCTAGGGCATATCTCCTTCAGTCTCCCAGCTCCGCGCCATGGCTGTGACCATAGATCGCCGCTCCAGGGAAGAAGAAGGCAGTGTCAAGAAGAACGGGGAATGGATGAGGGTGCAAACGCTGCAAGTCTACATGGCAGCCACGATGGCAGCAACATAACGATCAAAACTGACGGGAGGGGCTCAATTTGACGGGCGTTAGCATGATTTTTCGTGTTCAAACATTATGTTAAATTTGTACCAAAAAAGACCCTCTAGGCAATTGGCATACCAACTATGGGTACGTCGATCCAATGTATTGAATTGCATGTACTAGCCAACGCAACCAAAAGTCTGAACTTATAAAAAAGACTGGACAATTTATTTCAACACTCAACATTTGTCTTTGCCCTTTGACCTGTTGTAACGTATCTTTGGGGAGCCATAATTTTTTTTAATTCTTGCGTTGGTTAGGATTTGATCATGACCTCGTGCTCTGATACCATGTTAAATTGCATGCACTAGCCAACGTAACCAACAATTCGAACTGATAGAAAGAGCTAGGTAATTTATTTCAACACTCACCCTACGTCTTTCGCCCTTTAGCCTATTGTGACGCATGTTTGGAGAGAGGCAATATTTTTTAAATTCTTGCATTGGTCAAGATTTATCCTAGGACCTCTTGCTCTGATACCACATTGAATTATATGCATTAGCCAACACAACCAAAAATCTGAACTGATGGAAAGGGCTAGAAAATTATTGCAACACTCATCCTACGTCTTTGTCCTTGGGCCTATTGTGACGCATGTTTGGGAAGCCGCAATATTTTTTATTCTTGCGTTGGCCAGGATTTGATCCTAGGACCTCCTGCTCGGATACCATATTGAATTGTATGTACTAGCCAACGCACAAAAAAGTCTGAGCTTATGGAAATGGCTGGCAAATTTATTTTAACACAATGGAAAGCAACTCGGACCCCGCTACGCCTTGGTGTCTAAACTTTCGGGCCGCAAATTAAAAAACTCGCGTGCGTGCGTGATTTTTTCTTCGAATTCTCATGCTACAAGAATGTATATGTGTGTGATTTTTTTCCTCTACCGTCAATATACTATTAAACAAGTCAAATGGGCCTATTGGACTTTCATATTTATTGATTTTTTAAATGGATTATGGCCCATAATTTAAATATGCCATAAACCTTAAATTAACCATTTTAGTATGCTAAGTAAGAATGACACCCTAAGCACCTCCAATCCAAACGGGGACTAAAAACTAAGTCTACAGGTCAGGCAACCAACCAAGACATGATACTGAGCCAAACCACATGGAAGCGGGCAAGGGATGGTCTAGGAGACACACGGTCTATCTTGATCATGTTTTCATCGGAACAATCTATTGAGATATTTTGGTCTACTATCAGATGCCTATGTATTTTTCATTTAGGACTATTCAACAACCTTCATTAAAATTGTATGTAACCATTTGGTAGAGCGTGGTCAATAACGGAATATAATGGTATACTAGGGACATCAAGTCATTTTTAATATACCCATGTGATGGAGACAAGAGGGAGTCATGTAACTAGAATTTTAACTAAATGCATCAAATTTTAATTTAAAATATGCTTCAACGGTGTCTGTTTATTTGCTTATTGGAACCATATATCAGAATTTAAATAATAAATTCAAATATGTGACACATACCATGACCAAACTCAAAAAACACACACATAAACATATGGGTAACATGTGCGTTTTAATTTAAATTATACACATATAATGCAACTCTAGTGGTGTGAAAGTAGATTAAATTGTGAAATGGTAGCCATTGTATCCATCAAAATAAGCATAGATGAGTTAATCCCACATCAATGTCATCAATAGTAGTCGCTTATAAAATGATGAAAACCCTTGCCCAAGTTTTTTTCTACTATATTTACTAGTGGAAATAATAATTTGTTGTCATGAAAAGTTCCATATATAAGAGTACTTATCATACACACCTATCTTTTTGGCGTAACCACACAAAAATATTATATAATTATCCAAATATAATTTAGCACTATTGTACAACATCTACCACGCCATAAAACTTCAGTTTCAATTTCAAACTCTACCCACAACTCGAGAATCAAGAAAAACATGTCATGCTATGAATAGTACTTATTTAATGTTTGAATGTCAATGCCATGAGAGCTAAAAGTTATAATTGTCTTTGTTTCTCATGAAATGTTCTAAATTTTGATCCTAAAACTTTGTGGTACAAAGAATATACATCATACCTATGCGACCGATCTTTATTATATTTTTTACAATGTTGTTCGTGTCTTTTTCACCTTGAGTGCACCGTTTGCACTACAAAGTGGGTGCATGGATATGTTCTCGAGTGTGTAACCCTCACCTTCAAAGAGCGCACCAATCCATGCACTACGTGATAAGATGGTCCGGTCCAAGAAATGGCCCATGATAGAAAGAAAAAGTAGTATTTTCTCATTATAGATTTTAAAATAAGAAATACCAATGTAAAGTCACTTTTAATAAACCTTTAAAGTGTTATAATGTGAATTTAATGTCTGTATCATAAAAATGGAATATTTAGATTATGTTACACAAACTTTGAAAAGCAGGTATATGCGTCAAAGGAAAGGCCCATATATGTCAAACAAATGATCATGCAAATTACAAAATTGTTTCAATAGGAAAAATCTTTCCGCATGTAGATGGGTTGTTCTAAAAAAGTATTCCTTATACAAAAACACATTCATGTGTGTAAAAACAAATTACGAAAGATTTTTCTAAAAAGTTTTATCTTCTACAAAATATTTCTTACCATATTATTAAAATGTTAATAATGTCAGAAATATTGCTCCTGTTACTTTAAAAAAATTATATACACCCAAAAAATGTTGGGTTCACAACATAGAAAACAAAAAATTTCCTACGATGAGAACTATACGCCAAGATCTATCTACTAGGTACAAAGCAACGGGTGGATATACATCCATGGAGAACTTACCCTCGAAGACAACGAGTTTTGTTAACGAGTAGGAACTCATGGATGATGTAGTCATACGCTTGCTGATCTCAAAATCGTGATGAAGTCCAGCAGGTCCGGCTCCAGCACGTCCATTAGATCCTGCTCCAGCACCACCAAGTCCAGCACCGCAAAGCAGCGGTGCATCTGTGATCGTACACACGTCCGGTACCCCGACAACCTCCGTCCCTCGCTCCAGCAAAGCAGCGGAAGCAGCAACTCCGTTCCAGATAAAGCCACCGGGAACATGTATCTCGCTAATCCGAGACCATGGGGAATAACTAGAGGGGGAGAGAGATCATTCACGAGGAGGTGTGGGGAAGAAGGGGTGTGAGGGGGGCCATTTATAGGAGGAGGGGGTACCCCTCCCCATGGCCGATGCCCCATGGGGGGTGACTCCTCACCTCCCCCATTGATGTGGTGGTAACCCCTCCACATTAAAATGCCCCTTCACATTCTCTTTTAAAGTCTCCACTTGAAATGCATTAAATTTCTCCAAATTTAATGCTCTCTCATTTAATAAAACTCTTTTATTATTTTTATTCAGAATTTTGTTGATTACTTTAATTAACAAACATTCATAAAAAACCGCTGCAACATTTTAATATTACATGCAGAACCAATTTCAGCAATTTCATCGAAACAGTTTCGATGTCTATTGAAATAATTCCAGCGCTTTCTTAAATCTTTATCTGAAACATATTTGCTCCAAATGGTGTCGGTATCCCTTAAGTGTGTCACCCTACGGTTCGCGAATAATGCAGACATGATCGAGACCCCTCTCAGATCAATAATCAGAAGCGGGTTCTGGAGATCCATACTAACTCCTACACATTCAACGATGACTTCTGTGATCGTGAGAACCTTTAATGCTACTAACTAAATCCCTTTGTCTCGTGATATATTACATGTCTGAGATTCGATCATCGGTATCTCCATACCTAGTTTGATCTCGTTGCCGACATGCACTCTTTTCTTGTTCCCGTGATGTAACATTCTAGTGATCTCATCACTTGCTTGCAAGCTAACCAATGTGATATCACCGAGAGGGCCCAGAGTATATCTATCCGTCATCGGGATGGACAAATCCCACTCTTGATCCATGAGCCTCAACATAACATTTTTGTAGCACTGAACTCATCTTTATAGTCACCCTATTACGGTGTGACGTTTGATGTTATCAAGATACTCTTCCGGTATTAGCAATTAACATGATCTCATGGTATAAGGACTAATATTACTTCGTATGATGTTATAGCAATATAAACATAATGACTTTGATCGTAATGTTATACTTAGGATGAATGTTCATCACATCATTCCACCAATGTTGTGACCTCATTATTAACAACATCCAATGTCCATGATCAGGAAACCTTGATCATCTTGTTAATCAACGAGATAGTTTATATGAGAGGCATTACTAGAAACTTTGTATTTTGTTTATTAAACACACATGTATTAACATTTCTAGTTAATACAATTATAGCATGCAAAATAAGCATTTATCATAAACATGGAATAAGATAATAACCACTTTATTATTGCCTCTCGGGCATATTCCCTTCAGTCTCCCACTTGCACTAGAGTCAATAATCTAGTTTGAGAAACTTTGCGTATTGAACACCTATGGCTTTCTGGTGTTGCATATACGCGATTCCTAGTGGTTAACATAATCTCCAGATCTGACAGTTTTAGGTCTGTGTGTATTTGCATGTCTTTGCGTCTCTACGCATCACTCATTCTCAAATGAGATGACATTGTATAAATTTGGTCCTTTGGTGAGACCTTTAGTCCGTTCGGGTTAAAATATGTTGATATTATTGTCATACAATATATCTTCATAGTATTAGCCCACTTTGAACCACACCTAGTTTGATAACAAACTACTTAACACAAATGCCCTCCTATGCTGCTACTATAGCAGTCATATACTTAGCCTTTTGTTGTAGTATCCGTCTCAATGTCTCAACTTTAGAACTCATCCAAATCCATCATGGAACAGCCTTTCAATTACATTGTACCACCCATAGTCTAATTTGAGATAAATTTAATTTGTATCATGTGACAAAACTAGTATCAATGTAACACTTTACAATGAACTACCTTTAACTATTTGTCACTTATACATGATATATTCTTAGTTCTTCCAAAGCTCATAAGAATATCTTTACTATTGTCCAATGATCATCTTATGAATCATTCTGGTATGTGCTCATAACATTTAGAGCATAGGACATACCTGGATATATACATATCACGGTATAATCGATCAAAATCTTCATGTGATTTTACTCACCAAGTGTTGATGCACTTGAATCTTGATACAATCCTTTCCATGCAGCAAGAACCTTTCTTGTTGTTTCCATATTGAACCCTTCCAATATCTCATATATGTACATCTGGCATAACCATATTAATGCATCAATCTATCCATATATACATTAATGCCAAATATTCCGGTTTTGCCCAAGTCTTTCATCGAAATCCTATTTTAATGAAATTCTTAACTTGTGTCAATACAAGATACATCATTTCCAATCAACAATATGTCCTCTACATAATGTATTAGAAATATGTCTCAGCGCTCCCACTTAATTTCTTGCAAATGTAAGCATCTTCATCATCTCCGATGAAATTAAACTCCTTTAACATTTTTCATCATGGTGAAGATTCCAACTCCGCTATGCTCACTTCAACTATTGAAGTTTGCATTCCCTTTTAGCATCCTTTGAATTAACAAAACCCTTCGGACCGTGTCTTGTACACGTCCTAGGTAACCATTCTATTAGAAGAACATTGTTTTGTTTATTCAACTACCATACATCAAATTATATGTAGTGGTTGCTACATTAATCCGTCAAGCCTAAATATCGCTATGAAAGATCAAATCTTGTCATAGTCAACTCCTTAAACATTGTCGTAAACTTCTTTCTGACATGTCGACTATTTCATAGATGTTAAACATCCATGTCTATTTCTTTATAGATCCAAACACGACCGATAGGCTTCATGCCTTTCGAGAGGGTCTTCCAAGTTCAGAAACTTGATTTCTCGTGTATGGATACTATCATGGATTCTATGACTTCTAGTCATTTTATGGAGTTAGGGCCCATCATCGCTTCTTTGCATGTAGTCGGTTCATCATTGTCAAAACAATAACGACTTGCTTATCAAATGACACTATTTGATTCTTATCGACCCACACGGTTCAATAGGAACTCTAATCTCCGAGATCACACCCTTTGTAATCATGGGAGCCATGAGAATTGTGGCCGCCGCCGGGACACTTTCCGGCGCTGTGCTACTTAGTACATATAGCTAAGGTTCAACAACCTTATCAAAGTTCTATTGTCCTCCCACTTAACTTTTCACGAAAAAATTCCTTCTCAAGAAACTTGACGTTCCAAGTAACAAACTCTTTTGTCCTCGGTGTTATGGAGAAATTCCCAACAAATTCTTTTGGGATAACCTACAAAGACGTGCTTATCCGACTTTGGTTGTAAATATTTTACTTATGCATAGCATACCAAATTTTAAGAAAAGACAATTCAGGTTTTATCCCAAACCATAACTTATATGGTTTCATTTCAACAGATCACGATGGTGCTCTTTTCAGTGTAAAAGCGGTAGTCTCTAAAGCTTCAATCCTTAAAACATAATGGTAGTTTTATAAATGACTCCTTTGATCTTACCATGTCAAACATGGTTTGATTTCATCTCTCGAATATGCCATACTCCTATGGTTTATCAGGAAACACAAATCATGGAATAATTCCTCAAATCTTAGGTGTTTTTGCTAAACATGTAACTCAAATATCTTCCTTTATGATCGAATCATAAACTCTTTATTTTCTTGTTACAATGATTTTCCACTTCATCTTGAAAGTCTTTGAACAATTTTCAAATGTTTCATACTTCTTCCTTATTAAGTAAATATATATATATTCACTCAAATTTTTAGAGAAAGCATATGAAGCAAAAAGATCCATCGCATATGGCTACACACAATGGACTATGCACATCAACATGCACAATTTCCAATAAGTTAGTCATCCGTTCCTCTTTGGCCTATGGACGGAGTTTCAATTATCTCGAGGAAAGTCTGACAAGCATCAATGATCAAAATCAAAGACTCCAAAAATCCATCAACATTGATTTTCTTCATGATTTCTTTCCAATATAATTTAAACAGCGATGTCACTTCATAAGTGATCTTTCAATCATTTGTCTTGCTACATTTTAGCAATAGTGTTTATGGATGTGATTTCTCCACTAGACCTGTAAAAGTTCATCCATCCTTTATGGAATACGGTAATTATTTGAACAACCATTGTTCTCATAATACCGGAACAAAATAACAATTATTAAAACAAATCTTGAAGGCTATATTTGACGACAACGAGAAACACAATAACACTTTATTTGTTTTCGATGAACATCATCACTTATTCTCTTGCTAGTTACTTAGGCTATTGCAGTTCATGAATTGCGTTGTCCTGTATGACACTTCATACCAACCAATTCGGTATCCAATACCTCAGAACCACATTGTTTAACAAGCAAGGAATATAGCCATAACATGTATATCTTCTATATACCTAAGTTGGACATCTCCAACCTTTTCTTTTCTGCCAAATATTTTATAGATTCTCTTTCAACAATTCCTTTTCTTTTAAAAGAATCTATCAACATCAATAGTGGTGTCATTTACATGACACATAGTACAAAGCGTATATAGTCAAATACTAATACCTTTGGACTTGCACTTTGAAGTGGATCACCATCATCAAATGTTTGGTGTTCTTTCAAAATCCATTCTTTAGTAATCTATTAGTGTAGTAAACATTTTACTTACATCTTCTATTCATCCTTATCGTGACAACTTTCATGATCAAGCTACTATAGCCCGTAAGGAAGAATCACGAGTATAATGTTAGTTCCCAAAAACTTTTTGGTAGATTAGGACGCCTAGCATCTCCAACCTTCACAAATTCTCATTCAATATGAGAACGTGTATTTTGTTAAATTATACTCTATCATATGGCAACCATAAACATTGTTTTAGATATCATAATATCTTCCACACATGATGGTTTCTAAAACAATTATTTCAGCTTCTAGATAACCTCGATATTAAAACAACTTTTGAATATCAAGAATCATGGAGGCAAACATGATAATTTAGATACTAACATTGGAATTCTTACTCTTCATTTAATACTACTTATTAAACTTCATGGAGTAAATAGAGTTTTCTAAAAGTTTGCAATAGGACTTCTAAACTTTAAATTGACATTCAAAACAATACGATACCAGTTCGTAAAGTAAATATCCAGAATTATATAGTTCTATTATCTCAATTAAAACTAAGCGTAAGGTAGAAAGTGAATGCCAATGACTACAACAAACTATGCAATTCACTTGATTTAGTTTATGATAAATTTGGTTCGACTAATCCAAATTAGAAATGAACTCCCACTCAAAAACGACATCCCTCGTGCCTTTTTGGTGATTACATGGACCAAATCCACTACACCAAGTCCGATCATCACGTGAGTTGGTGTAGCTTCAAAGGCGAGCATCAATATGAGCATCACATCAACTATATGACTCATGCTTAATCTTTCGGTCCGTGTTCCGAGGCCATGTCTGTACATTCTAGGCTCGCTAAGTAAGAACCTTAGTATTCGCGTGTGTAAAACTGTCTTACACCCGTTGTATGAAAGTGTAGAGTCAAGTACACCTGATCATCACGTGATGTCTCGAAACACGATCCATAGAACGGTGCATACTTAAGAAAGAACACATTTTATCTTGATATTTAAATGAGGGATCATCTTACAATGCTACTAAAAGCGCCAAACTAGCAATATAAGATGCAAACATCTAATGTGTAAAGTGGGATGATATGGTCCATGCATTTGATCTCTATCATATGCATCATGGTATGATCTCTATCATTCCTTTGTGTGTAAGGCCAAGGTCTATGGAACTTACACGTTAGGTGTGTTGTAAGAGTATCTATCATACATCTACTTACAACATTACCATATCATGACGCGCCCAGCAACGATTTAAACTAGACGCCTCTAATTTATCCATTGCAAGTTTTACGTGGCTTAGGGCTTTCAGAGATAGAACCATCCTTACCTACGAACATGGAACCACAACGAGGATAACCAAGTTATTAGCAACTCGTTGTAAATTAGATATTGACTATAGTAGGAGAGACAGACTCCCGCCAGCCACTTATGCAAAACAAGTTGCATGTCAGTCGTGGAACCGGTCTCATGTACGATAACATGTAAGGTTGGTCCGGGCCGCTTCATCCCACTATGCCACCAATATCCAAAATACATGAAAGATGCAATAACATGATCATCATCGCCCACATATAAACATATGTGTACTACCCGTGCAAAGCACCTACGCATAGATCAGGCTCTGATACCACTGTTGGGTTCGTAGCATAGAAAACAAAAAATTTCCTACGATGAGAACTATATGCCAAGATCTATCTACTAGGTACAAAGCAACGGGTGGATATACATCCATGGAGAACTTACCCTCGAAGACAACGAGTTTTGTTAACGAGTAGGAACTCGTGGATGATGTAGTCATACGCTTGCCGATCTCAAGATCGTGATGAAGTCCAGCAGGTCCGGCTCCAGCACGTCCATCAGATCCAGCTCCAGCACCACCAAGTCCAGCACCGCAAAGCAGCGGTGCATCCGTGATCGTACACACGCCCGGTACCCCGACAACCTCCGTCCCTCGCCCCAGCAAAGCAGCGGAAGCAGCAACTCCTTTCCAGATAAAGCCACCGGGAACATGTATCTCGCTAATCCGAGACCATGGGGAATAACTAGAGGGGGAGAGAGATCATTCACGAGGAGGTGTGGGGAAGAAGGGGTGTGAGGGGGGCCTTTTATAGGAGGAGGGGGTACCCCTCCCCATGGCCGGCGCCCCATGGGGGTGACTCCTCACCTCCCCCATTCATGTGGTGGTAACCCCTCCACATTAAAATGCACCTTCACATTCTCTTTTAAAGTCTCCACTTGAAATGCATTAAATTTCTCCAAATTTAATGCTCTCTCATTTAATAAAACTCTTTTATTATTTTTATTCAGAATTTTGTTAATTACTTTAATTAACAAACATTCATAAAAAACCGCTGCAACATTTTAATATTACATACAGAACCAATTTCAGCAATTTCACCCGAAACAGTTTCGGTGTCTATTGAAATAATTCCAGCGCTTTCTTAAATCTTTATCTGAAACATATTTGCTCCAAATGGTGTCGGTTCCCTTAAGTGTGTCACCCTACGATTCGCGAATAATACAGACATGATCGAGACCCCTCTCAGATCAATAATCAGAAGCGGGACATGGAGATCCATACTGACTCCTACACATTCAACGATGACTTCTGTGATCGTGAGAACCTTTAACGCTAGTAACTAAATCCCTTTGTCTCGTGATATATTACATGTCCGAGATTCGATCATCGGTATCTCCATACCTAGTTTGATCTCGTTGCCGACATGCACTCTTTTCTCGTTCTCGTGATGTAACATTCTAGTGATCTCATCACTTGCTTGCAAGCTAACCAATGTGATATCATCGAGAGGGCCCAGAGTATATCTATCCGTCATCGGGATGGACAAATCCCACTCTTGATCCATGATCCTCAACATAACACCTTTGTAGCACTGAACCCATCTTTATAGTCACCCCGTTATGGTGTGACGTTTGATGTTATCAAGATACTCTTCCGGTGTTAGCAATTAATATGATCTTATGGTCTAAGGACTAAGATTACTTCGTATGATGTTATAGCAATATAAATATAATGACTTTGATCGTAATGCTATACTTCAGATGAATGTTCATCACATCATTCAACCAATGTTGTGACCTTGTTATTAAGAACATCCAATGTCCATGATCAGGAAACCTTGATCATCTTGTTAATCAACGAGCTAGTTTATATGAGAGGCATTACTAGGAACTTTGTATTTTGTTTATTAAACACACATGTATTAACATTTCCAGTTAATACAATTATAGCATGCAAAATAAACATTTATCATAAACATGGAATAAGATAATAACCACTTTATTATTGCCTCTCGGGCATATTCCCTTCAAAAAATACATGCAAATTAGGATAATAAATAACTCTACTACATTAAATTATGATGTTTTCTCTAAAACAATGGTACCAAAAAATAGACCCCCTATATGGATATCCTTTTTAAATTGAGATAATAAGCTATTTATTAAAACTTAAAATATAAGGCTTATTAAAGTAAAAATTGACAACGGAAAGTATAAATATATTAAAATAAAAAATGAAAATAAGCCCTCAAAAAAGAAAGAAAATAATAATACTAGAGACACAAAAGAAGGGAAAATGGGTTATCAACACATGGGGAAGGTCTTGTGTGTGGAGCGCCCATGCCTCTAGCTTGTGGCGGGTATTAGTAAAGTGTCAAGAGGGATCTGACCAAAATCCCGCTTCTTGTTCATTTGGACAATTTTATTTTAGATTTCGAGACCAAAATTTTAAGTAGAAATCTTCAACTTAGTAGATGTCGGATACTGGCGGGATCCCGCTTGTATCTATCCCTTGGTACTAGAAATCCTACCTTATGAGAGGCTACATATTACATGTTATACGAATTTAATTATGATTGCTTAGGGTCATTAAGTTCTAACTCAATTGTGATTGGCACACTATATGTTCACATGTTCTTCTGATAACACATTGGTGCTCAATTTGTACTTCTAATTAGAACATGTTATGTCACTAACTGGGATGTAGTCCGTGCTAATAAGACATCTATAGGTACCTTAGCAAAAAGCAATTAGAAATGTAGAGGGTTTTTAGAGGGCTAACAGTTTTACATTTTAAAACACGTTACCGTCGCCATGGCCCATGGGCCTTCGTGTAACCGAGGGTGTTGTCTAGGCCCGCTATCAGTTTTTTCTTAATGAAGCCCATTAACTGATGTAACTTTGAGATAGTGAGAGCAGTAGTAGGTTGTCCCCTAAAAAAAATCGTTGCTTGACATGTGGTGCCGCTCTAAGCTCTAGCTATAAAGCAAAAAATAATATCAGAACAGGGTGTAAAAGGATACGTTGAATGCTGAACCCGTCGTGGTAAAACATATTCGGCTAAAGTAGCCATAATTCGCTTCAAATAAAGGAAAGGAAAGCTTCCGCGAAAGAGACGACGCAATGCAAAAGCTCCCTAGCTGGGTAAAGAAGAAAGTTTGCACTCTGCAGTCTGCACGCTCAGAAAAGTAATGTTTTTGGAGACTCAAAATCGAATCCTCGGCCATGCATGTGTTGTGTAGAGAATACTAGACGCACGTAGATGCCGAACCGGATGCACGCAGGAAAATTCCTTTGAAGTAAAGTACCGTGTGTTTTCCCAAAGAAAGATGGCACAAAAGGCAGAGAGACAAAACAAAGGTGTCCTACGTCTTGTATTCTAGCTACAAGGCTGGAACCTATCGCTATTAAAGAAAGCATCCAAGGTTTATCTGAGATTCATTAACTATATATTCTGCATTATATTACCTGTGTTTCTAAACTTAAGACTTTCTAACAGCTCAAATTGAACTACTAAAAAAATTACATTTCAGAACAGAGGGGGTAGTTACCAAGATCGATGCATTTCAGATTGTCTCGCACTCCTAGGTACTCCAACCCTCGGCGTATGAAGTGTACTTCTATCTTTTATAAGTTGTTTTAAAAAAAATTAACTAACTTTATAGAAAAATGGCAATATTTATTGCATTAAATTAGTATTATCATATCCGTTTTAAAATTTAGTTTTATAATATACCAATTTGACATGTGTGTGTATTTAAATTTTGACCAAGTTTTAGAAAGTTTGACTTACGAAAAGCTAGAAGTGCGCACTTGTTTAGGACAGGAGTATACCTTAACTTCTTTTCCAATAGGATATGTGGATTTTATGATAAACATCAGTGTCAAAAGTAAACAAACACATAAATGATTACGAGATTACAACATTTTTTTACGGAGTGTATCGCGCAGATTTTAATGATCCTGTGGAGAGCGTGGCACATTCGAAACGAGGTAGTCCATGATAAAACTCCACCACCACTTGATGTTTCTAAGGGATTTTTGTTGAGCTATGTGTAGTCGTTAATTTAGATCAAGCACCATTCACCAGAAGATATCTTGAAGGGAAATTTATTCTGAATTTTGAGGATAGTGTTTTCCATGCGCCTGCGGTGGCTGCTCCGAGTCATCCACAGTGGACTCCTCCTCCCCTCAGCTGGATCAAGTTGAATACGGATGGTTCCTTTGGCGCATCAGGTGACGCCGGTGCGGGAATTGTTGTGCGTGATCATGTGGGTGCTATATTATTATCGTCTTGCCGCATGCTATCTAATTGCAGAGACGCTTTGGAATCGGAATTATTGGCTTTAAGAGAGGGTCTATCCTTGGCGCTCCACTGGTGCAATCAGCCTATTATGATTGAGGTCGACTGCTTGGAGATGGTGAAGATGGTTGGAAATGTTCAGATGGATAGGTCAGTGTATATGACTGTCATAGAGGAGATTAAATCCCTGCTTAAGGTCCGCCAAACTTGTATTACTCATATTAGTAGATTTCAGAATACTGGCAGCCACTTCATGGCTAACTATGCTAGGACTGATGAACCTACGGCAGTGTGGTTGTCTTCAGACCCGGAGGGTTTAGCTGACATCTGCCAAAACTTTGTAATTCCTGAGATTTGAGTAATACTATCTATTCGCAAAAAAAAAAGATTTTGGTTTTACATTTTTTTCTAGAGAGAGACAGAGAGAGTTATCCAGGTAAAATTTATGTTCATTGAGATGGCATATCAAGAAGGTGCTGTTCGATTTCCGGCCCATGTTGGTAAAGAGAGAAAGGTAGGCCGCACGCAGTTCCATGCGCGGGAAAGGCCCGTCCCGCAATGATGGGTTTTCGTTTTGGCATCTATTCCCATATTCCCTCCCAGACAAAAGGCGCCGGGCCCCGAACACTCCGTCAGCTCGCCTCAGCAGCTCAGCTACAAAAAGACAGTTAGGGCCTTTAGTCCCAGCCTTTGGTGAAAACCTAAACTAATCTGCCATGGCTGCTTTGGCGAAAGATGGGGAATAGCATGTGCTTAACAAACCTGACCTTTGTCTTTTGTTTGGACGGTAGAATCCTATGATGCTTCGTGTAAGTTTTTTTTCCCTCTATGGGAACGGATGCTTCGTGTGAGATTGATTCCCATGTGACATCCACACGCAGAAAGTGATTGCAACTGCAGGTCATCTCCAGTTCTCCGCAGTTCTACTACTCAAGTGTAGTCTACTGGAACTCTGAACTGTGGACATGGTAACATTGTATGCATGCTGGACTGCATTTGCCTCATTCAGTGCAGATAAATTTGGCAGAGATCATGCGTGAATTACACTGGCAAGTAGTAATACTTTGTGGCCTAGTCGTGTTCAGATAGACACCAGAGTAGCCAGTACCAGACTATCAGTGACACTGGTTCACTGAGCAGGAACAACCAGTCGTGCGGTGTCAGCGCTGGAAGAGAACGTTCTATGCGGTCTCGTCCCGGCCGGCCTCCTCCGTGCGCCCCTACAACGCCTTTTTTCCAGAGCAGCACGGCTGGCTGGTCCGGCACTGGCAGCGCCACCATGCCGTACGTGCTTCCCGGTTCCCGAGACACCCACCACCACCCTTCTCTCTAAAGATGACAAAGGAGGAAAAGAACGTGTAGAAAAGAGGAGCGGCACCTTACCCGGCCTCGTCTCTCTCCTCACGCTTTCTAAATTAGATAGAACGTCCTTTCTCACGAGCCACGGCCCAAATATCCTTCCATTCTTTTTTTAGATAGATCGTGTCACTCTCTTCTCTGGTCGTGTTGATAAAACCACTCTGTTCTCCGCTAGGTCGTATTACTCTATTCTTGGCTGGAGACCACTGAACTATGTATTGTTTGCATAATGCCTGGATAAGGTACATGGGAGTAAGCATAGTCACGTAAATTCTTCTGAAAACAAAGTAATGCTCGTATTCTTCTCATCAACTTTACAACTAAATCGAGTTGTTCGAATGACATCAATGTGTCTGTGTTGCTCCTATGGACGGCTTGCGCAAACCCTACTGTGGCCTCCGCCTCCCCCAAACTCCTCCTTACCCCCTCGTCGTCGTTGGGCTACGCCACCAGGGAAATCCCAGACGGTGGTGACCCCCTTCTCCCGCGTGGCAAGGGTGTTCGGACAACGGACGTGGTGCATGTAGACACTTATTCCCCAAAATCTTGCGGCGGTGGCCTAGGTAACTGCACGGACAACACGGCGTCGAAGGTGGAGGCATGATAGACTATCGCCTGGTGGCACCGAGTATTGGATGTCTACGATGTGTGCGTTCATTGGATAGCAGAATATTTTTGACAGCCAAAAGGAATAAATGAGTTGGTTCGGCACATGTTATTAATAAACATTTCAAAACAAGTATCAAAACTAGAAAGTAGGTTCATGGTCGCATGCATGTTCTTAACAAACATCTTAAATCAAGTATCACTCAGAGTACGATGACTCCGAATCTTACCCGAGGAACATTGACTTATATCAATGACGATCATCATCTGAAGATTCCTGCATGAAGTGTTCCTAACAGTCAGGAGTATGGCTTATCCAACTTTTAGATTTGCGGCTTGAAAGAAGTTCTTCCACCCCTCCTTATTGAAAGCGATGTGGCCATTCGTCTTGTACGCAACGGTGATGACGCCAACTCCAACTCCAACCTATACTCCGACTGAGTCTTAGATAAGAAACCATCCTCAATGGTAGTTTCTAATATGCAAAAGTTAGATATCTTGATGTTAGATAAAGCACCATCACACGATACGAATTGTAACACCCCAATTTCTCTACACTTGATTTCGTGTTCAAAGTACAAAAATTAGGGGGAACAGAAACTTTTTATTAGTAAGTGGTGAACTAGTTTGCTTGCTTGATTGTCTTACTCTCTTGCTTTATCTTTTTTTGTGATCAAGAAAACCCTAATTTTCCCAAAGTACTAAAACTATTTCCCTAAAGCATCATCTTTGTTTCACTTCTACTCCTTGTTTTGGCATTTCAAAAGAAATGAGCCAAGGTGACTTTATAAAAGAGCTTTTGTTTTCATATGAAACTTCTTTATAAAACCTAGGAAACCTATATTACAAGTATTTTGTCAACAAACCTTTCTAAAACATTTTTGAAAAGCTATTTATCTATTTCCTTAGAGAGGTACCAAAGAACTCCCTCATCAAAACCAAAAACCTTGTCTATAAAGTTTCTTTTCCAAAAACCTCTGTGAGGTGCTTGTGTGTGCTTGTGCACCTTTCTTTTATTGATTATATGAATTGCCTTAATCTACATTAGCTAAGATGATTTGGCTTGCTATGCTTGAGATTTAAGAGATGTGGTGTTTGTGGTTGTTTGTTTGATCAAATGAATCATCTTGATCTGCTGCAAAACACCATCCACTTGTCATCAATATTAAACTCTAAAGCAACCATCAAAACCCTAATTTTCCTACTCTATATCTATTCTTATTCTATTTATTAGATTTAATCTTGGAAGGCTTATCTAAAACCCTTCTTGTGTGATTTGAGCCAATGCACATAGCATATCATAAACCTTGATATGTGTACTTGCCAATCATGCACACGCCTTGATCAGATCCATCATCTACCCACTTATCCTTGATGGTTTTGTAACTTAATCTATGTTATGACTATGGCAAGGTTAAAAGTATCAACCTTTGGCTCTTAACTCCATAACCTATTCAACTAGTAATGTATCATCCTAGTGTAGGCCTCACATCTATGAAACCTACTCTTCAACCTTAGCATCATGTTTGTGCCATGGTAGCATTGGAACCTACTAAAACATATTGGTTTCGTTGGTTAATCAATGTTCTGCATCTAGATCACTCTTGCTAAGAGAAAATTCAAAATTGATCTTTTGAATTCGAACCAAGGCCACCACAGCACCATACTCCCCTCACATGGTGTTGTACGGCAATCCTAGCCCCACTCAAAGCCATAGACCCAAAATCCTAGACCAAAATCCTAGGAATTCAACTCTAGAGCTATCTTCTAATCTGTTAACAGATTCCATTTTTGGAGCCTTATCTAACACCCTTGCATATGTTATCAAGGCAATGTACGTAGTCATATCTCAACCTTATGATGTGCTATTGCATACCACATCATTGTTCAGGTTTTAAATACCATCTACCAACTAATCCATCCATGGTTTGAACCCTACTCATTAACGTGACCATTTGTTCTTAACAAGACTCAATTTTGAGCCCTTCTTTTATAGTTGTTCTCAAATCAGTAGAGACCAACTTAAGGCATTATACTCCTATACTCAACCTACTCTTCAACTCTATTCACTAGCTAAGGTGTTGGGAACCTTGCAACCCATCTCTACAACTTGATCTCATACCCTAGTCATTAAATCTAGAACTCATTATCCTTTTTCCTTCTTACCTCTTGTTTTCTTCTAGCAAATATTTGATTTATCAAAACCCAAGGTTGGGAATGAGAGTAATATTATGTGGCGTCATATACCCTGGAAATTAAAATGCATTAAAAGCTTTTCCGTATTTATTTCTACCCAAAAACTATTATATTATTTCCTTTTCCAAAAAAAATCAAAACCTCTCTTGTTAAAGGAGGTTTGTTTTTATACAAAACACTATCTTATCTTAGGGTACAATTGAGGCCTATATTATCTTCCCTACCCTTATACTTCAAAAATAAATATTTTTGAAGTGATATACTATTTTTTTGTTGCATATTTCCTTTTATGGTAGAAATGAGAAAAATGAGGTTTTACTTACTTTTCTTATTCAATAAATCTTGGAAAAATTCCCCAGTGTGTGATATGGTGCTTGGGACCATATCACACCTAAATCTCACTATGTTAAGTTCAAAAATATCATGATTCCATAAAAGCATATTCAACACTTTTGGAATATTTGATAATAAATAGATCTAAAGTCATCAGAAAAATGCCAAATAAATCCAAGGGGTGTGCCTTGACCATACCCATCCAATAGTGTCTTTATCTAACCTTGCCAAGTTCAAATTTTTGGAAATTGGACATGATATCTAATTCTGGTCTTTTTGAACTTCTGGCAAAACTAACCATCCCAATCTTCCAAACTTGACCAAAACCCCTGCTAGGTGTGTGCTTCAACCACTACATCGACAACATCTTTAATCTTCTTCTACCTAGCCACTTGGCATTGCTGATAAAAAATCAAATAAAAGGGGAAATAAACATGCATGCAAACACGATTATCTCCATCTCTTCAAAATCATTTGGAGGACCACCAAACCTTGGCAAATACTACTCCATAACCCCACCTCTCTCTAGTCAAAATAGCATCGTAGCACTATTCCCTTTTTGTCCTCTAGTTCTGTGAGGAAGGAAGAGGGAGAGATATGCCACTTATTGCATATATTTGTAATTTAATATCTTGCAGCCCTCCATCCTCTTCAACCAGTGCCAGGGATTGCTCCCTCCCCCACACAAGACCTCCCCACTTCCCACGTGGACAATCCCTAGACTCGGCCCCTCCCAAGCTCCTCCTATGGAAGGCCAGAGGCCGGTACCACCCTCCCCTCCACCCTCATTTCACTCCTGATGGGATTCGTAGCATGGAAAACAAAAAAATCCTACGTGGGAACCACTATCTAGCCAAGATCATCTACGAGATTGTAGCAATGAGTAAATCACCCTCGAAGACCGTAAGTAGGATTATGTTACCACACAAATGTTGTCGATGAAGGTGTACACGCAATGCTCTCAAGATCGGGTAGTCACGGTGCCACAACCGGCGACACCTCCGTACTCGGTCACACGTTCGGCCCATTGATGTCCTACACACCCTCGGTCCAGCAGGGCAACAGAAGAAAGGATCCGCCAGAACTCCTCATGATCCTCTAGTTCTCCGAGTGTTGGTGGTGAATTATTTTGGGAGTGCTTTGCTTCAAGCACTCGCCAAACGGTGGAGCAGCAAGAAAGGGAAATGGAGGGGGATTCAAGAGTGTAAAGGAAGAGAGGAGAGATGGCCACCTTTTATATGGGAGTAGGGGGCATCCCCTACGGGTGGTTCGCCAACCCCTATAGGGGGGTTGTTCGTCTGCGGTACCAAAGTTGGCAGGCCAGCGCATGGCGGTACCTAAGTTGCCTAAAATTACCGCGTTTCGAAAAGTTGGGCCGCCAACTACTGAGAGGGGCCATTTCGAGGCAAACTCATCTCACCCCGCCAAATACAAACATTCTGTTAAACCGCCCCGTGAAGTAGATGGTCGGGACCCACATGTCGGTTATCTGTCCGTGACGCGGGCGCCAACACGGCAACCTCTTAGGCAAATCGAGCAGCTAAGTGGATTGGATGCGTTGACCAATTTCACAAATCCATTCCCAGCTTTCCCCTAGCACCGGCGGCGTCGGAATCCACCCTCCAGGCAGGACGATCCCTTCGGACATTTGAATTCCAGGGCCAAGTTGCTGCGCCCAGTCGCTGATACTGAGCTCCAATGGCGCATGTCGTAGCCGCCGTTGTGAGGCTCTAGCCCGCCTCTGCCGCCGACGAGCCGAGCAGCTCGGAGGATGGCAGATCCTACTATCAAGAAAGAAGAAGTTCTGTCTACAAGTGGGTGATCTACCCTTCTCTTTGCTATTCGCACTAGTTACAACTGCTAGCTAGCTACTGAACCTCAAATTGTTTGTTAGCCCAACGCTGACAAACATATTTTGTCCACAGTTTTCTGTCAAGTGGGATCTGCGCGGACCCCCCTTACCTGGTTACGGTAGTCCTCTATAGGTACGACTCTAAGGGCAAGAGGTATGGACACCATTGTTTCATGATGGAAGAAGCGCCTGTGCAGATCTGCACTATATCTGGTATGGTTGCTGCTCTGCGTAATCATGTTGAATTATGGTTGAAGCAGACTGCAAAGTTTAGCTTCATGGATGAACGTGGCATAATGGTTCCTATAACGTGTGACAGTCAGCTAATTGGGTTGATGGAAAGGTATGCTTCGGCTGCCATGTTTGAGCTGAAATGTGATGTACTGGATGTGGAAGCTGTTGTAACTGGGAGTCGCCCTTCTATTCTTGAACAGGGTGGTTGCTCGAACCCAATTAGCACCTGGTAAGCAAAGGTCTCTTAGGGTTCGCATGTTTGTGCTGAATTGTAATTTTTGTTTTATTTACTCTATAGATATTGGGCAGTTATGCAACAGTCTTGTTTCTTTGACAGGAAGCGCCGCAAGGTTAGAAACATGACTGCCGGGTCAGTCATTTTGCTGCCCGAAGAAATTAAAAATGAGTGGAAAGATGTCATTTTGCTGCCCGAAGAAATTAAAAACGAGTGGAAAGATGATCCTGGACACGATTCTGGTGCCCATTGTCCCGGCGATGCAAAGTACGTGAAGCTAGGAAAATTGGCACCGAGGAAGAGGAAGAAGGCAGGAAATGAAGAAGACATTGGACGAGAAGGCTTGGCACCCAGGCTGCAGAAGAAGGCTGCTAGCAATGAAGATGCATAGTAATGTGTTGAACTTGAACCTATATATGTAATTCTATTAAATTCTGATCGCTCTATGTGTGGCACGTTGCTGGACGAAACAATCTACCCATGTTCTCTGAGTAAAATGTACCGCGACTTAGGGTTTGGAAACGCCCGAGTCTGTAGTTGAATTCGAAATTGTGATTGTGCCACTGCTATCTGAAAACAAGGATCCACCGGTTCCACGATTGCTGAGGGACAGGAGGTCTCCAAATACGACGGAATGTAAGTGGCACATAAATAAATTATTTAAGCTGCCACACTCCACGAAGCAGCAACTTATTTCAGATGCTGCACAACGACGTGGCAACATAAACATCAATGTTCTCACCGATAATGCCCAGATGAGGAGGTAATGGGTACCACTTTCTAGCCTAATCTTGAGCCCGTCTATCTCACCGCCTCTCTACTCCAGCATCCCCTGCATCTGACGAAGCTCCCGGATCTCCAGTAACCGGGTGTACGTGCTTCCACTTTATAAATTGTGGTTGTGCCATTTGCATGCGGCACAATCCACGTAGATTACATTTAAACAAACCACCAGTGTCAGAATACACTAGTAGAAAAGGTGTCTTTGGTCTACGGTTACGTTCCCAATCCAGGACAGAGATCTAAATCAAGGCAGAAATATATCTAGACCAAAAATTCTTCCACAAATTAATGCGGGGTCAGAGCAATTTTTTCCTCCCCGGAATCCGGGACCAATAGTTTAGACCGCTAGGTCAACAAGTACAAATATTACAACTTAAAAAGGCACGGAGCTTAAGCTAAATAGAACTAGTTATCACACATCTCCTTGATCTTCCTAATCATAGCCCGATGCGCATCTTCCTGCGAGAGCAAGGATCGAATTGTCTGCTCCTTCCTTTTAGCATCTTCCTTGCACAGCTTCAATTGTTTCTCTGCATTTTTCCTCATGCACTTGTCAATACTCGTAGTTGTGTACTGCAGGACTTTGGCCTGGTGGAGATCGTTCCTTCCTTGAGTCAGTTCTTGCTCTGCTTTAGCCTTCAGGACCAACGCCGCGTCCCTCTCCTTCTCGACTTTGATAACCTTGTCTTGCACCCACTTGAGATCTCGCTTATGCTTGGTCGTGTCAACTGGTTCCCATAGCTTCATCTCAACACTGTCAAGAAGTGAGCTGAATACGGATTCTTTCAACTCGACAGTCATTTCCCATAGTTTGTCTAGCGTTTTCTGCATCGATTTGGGCTACTCTGGATCTATCCATTTGACAACACCGCAACTTCCACCTTGCATCATTGCATGATGTCCTTGACACCGTAGAAACCTCCTTCCTGCGTTTCGTCCTTTGAAGGCTACAAATTTAGCAGGCACATATCCATGTTTACATACCAGAGGACTGTCTTCATCCTCTAAACCGTGATAGTCGGAGTCATACATCCTCTGGTTGGCCTAACACATCATACGCGCATGAGTAAACAGATTAGATCTAGCTCAAATAATAGATAACTGGCCACAGATGATAGAAATAGAGATGAGACGACTCACATCAAAATCACCGTCCCTGTCGTCATGACGCATTTCCTGGCTGTCTACCCTTGAACCCATGGCGAGAGGGGTGGGGGGTGGCTGCCGGAGAGGGGATTGGGATGGAGGCGTCGTCGGCTTGCGGCTACGGCAAGATGGGAGTGAGGTCGGGAAAGTGGCTTTGAGGGTAAGGAAGAGAAGTACGGGGAGGAAGAGAAGTAATGGGGACGTGACATTGGGATGTGGCCCACTGAACTCGTGAGACGTGACACTCGCAACAGGGGAGTGCCCGGTGTTGCCAGTTTGTCCAAAGCAAGCGTGGCCAATCATGCCGCAGAACAGCCTACTCGCGGATCGCTCTCACGAAGACCATCCCAATCGTCCAAGCGCCCCAATCGAACGGTATGTAACAATCGTCAAGCAGAACAACTGTGTTAGGGTGTGCCTTCTAGAAGACTCGGTCTAACGACTACCCATGCAATGACACTAGGTGTGGTTCATGAAAAGAACAGACATGCAATGACATCGGTGGATCCATGCATGGTTTATGGAAGTAACATACATGCAATGACTCTAGCTATGGTTAATCAAAAGAACATGCATGCAATGACACTGGGTGTGGTTCATGAAAAGAACATACATGCAATGACACTGGTGGATCCTTATGTGGTTTGTTTAGAAAACCAGACATGCAATGACACCGGTGGATCCACGTGTGGTTCATGAGAACAACACACATCCAATGACACTGGGTGGATCCTTATGTGGTTCATGATAAGAACTGACATGCAGTGACACTAGGTGTGGGTCATGAAAAGAACAGGCATGGAATGACATCGGTGGATCCATGTGTGGTTTACGGAAGTAACAGACATGCAATGACTCTAGCTATGGTTAATGAAAAGAACACGCAAGCAATGACAGGTGTGGTTCATGAGAAGAACAAACACGCAATGACACTGGTGGATCCTTATGTAGTTTGATTAGAGGAACAGACATGCAATCACATGAGGTGGATCCATATGTGGTTTATGGAAGTAAAATACATGCAATGACTCTAGCTGTGATTCATGAAAAGAACACACATGCAATGACACTGGTGGATCCTTATGTGGTTCACGAAAAGAACAAACATGCAATGACACTGGTGGATCCTTATGTGGTTTGTTTAGAAGAACACACATGCAATGACACTAGGTGTGGTTCATGAGAAGAACACACATCCAATGACACTGGTGGATCCTTATGTGGTTTGTTTAGAGGAAAAGACATGCAATGACACTAGGTGGATCCACATGTGGTTTATGGAAGTAAAAGACATGCAATGACACTGGTAGATCCTTATGTGGTTCATGAAAAGAACAAACATGCAGTGAAACTGGGTGTGGTTCATGAATAGAATAGACATGCACTGACACTGGGTGTGGTTCATGAAAAGAACATACATGCAATGACACTGGTGGGCCATCCTTATGTGGTTCATGAAAAGAACAGACATGCAATGACACTGGTGGATCCTTATGTCGTTTGTTTAGAAGAACACACATGCAATGACACTGGGCGTGGTTCATGAGAAGAACACACATCCAATGACACTGGTGGATCCTTATGTGGTTTGTTTAGAGGAACAGACATGTAATGACACTAGGTAGATCCACATGTGGTTTATGGAAGTAAAAGACATTCAATGACACTGGTAGCTCCTTATGTGTTTCATGAAAAGAACAGACATGCAGTGAAACTGGGTGTGGTTCATGAATAGAACAAACATGCACTGACACTGGGTGTGGTTCAAGAAAAGAACAGACATGCAATGACACTGGTGGGCCCATCCTTATGTGGTTCATGAAAAGAACAGACATGCAATGACACTGGTGGATCCTTATGTGGTTTGTTTAGAAGAACACACATGGAATGACACTGGTGTGGTTCATGAGAAGAACACACATCCAATGACACTGGTGGATCCTTATGTGGTTTGTTCAGAGGAACACGCATGCAATGACACCGGTGGATCCACGTGTGGTTCTTGAGAAGAACACACATCCAATGTAGATCCTTATGTGGTTCATGAAAAGAACAGACATGCAGTGAAACTGGGTGTGGTTCATGAAAAGAACATACATGCACTGACACTAGGAGTGGTTCATGAGAAGAACAGATAGGCAATGTCACTCGTGGATCCTTATGTGGTTTATGGAAGGAACAAACATGCAATCACACTAGGTGGATCCATATGTGGTTTATGGAAGTAACACACATGCAATGACACTGGGTGTGGTTCATGAAAAGAACAGACATGCAATGACACTGGTAGATCCTTATGTGGTTCATGAAAAGAACAGACATGCAATGACACTGGTGGATCCTTATGTGGTTTGTTTAGAGGAACAGACATGCAATGACTCTAGCGGTCGTTCATGAAAAGAACAGACATGCAATGACACCGGGTGTGGTTCATGAAAAGAACAGACATGCAATGACTTCTGTGGTTTGTTTAGAAGAACACACATGCAATGACACTGGGTGTGGTTCATGAAAAGAACAGACATGCAATGACACTGGTGGATCCTTATGTGGTTTTTTAATGAAAAGAACACGCATGCAATGACACTAGGTGTGGTTCATGAGAAGAACACACACGCCATGACACTGGTGGATCCTTATGTGGTTTGTTTAGAGGAACAGACATGCAATGACACTAGGTGGATTCATATGTGGATTATGGAAGTAAAAGACATACACTGACACTGGGTGTGGTTCATGAAAAGAACATACATGCAATGACACTGGTGGGCCCATCCTTATGTGGTTCATGAAAAGAACAGACATGCGATGACACTGGTGGATCCTTATGTGGTTTGTTAATGAAAAGAACACGGATGCAATGACACTAGGTGTGGTTCATGAGAAGAACACACACGCCATGACACTGGTGGATCCTTATGTGGTTTGTTTAGAGGAACATACATGCAATCACACTAGGTGGATTCATATGTGGTTTATGGAAGTAAAAGACATACACTGACACTGGGTGTGGTTCATGAAAAGAACAGACA
The DNA here is from genome assembly GCA_910589775.1 of Avena eriantha. Classification (NCBI taxonomy): domain Eukaryota; kingdom Viridiplantae; phylum Streptophyta; class Magnoliopsida; order Poales; family Poaceae; genus Avena; species Avena eriantha. The sequence continues at coordinate 67,510,929 of OU342743.1, read as the reverse complement.
TGCAATGACACTGGTGGGCCCATCCTTATGTTGTTCATGAAAAGAACAGACATGCGATGACACTGGTGGATCCGTATGTGGTTTGTTTAGAACAACACACATGCAATGACACTGGGTGTGGTTCATGAGAAGAACACACATCCAATGACACTGGTGTATCCTTATGTGGTTTGTTTAGAGGAACAGACATTCAATGACACTAGGTGGATCCACATGTGGTTTATGGAAGTAAAAGACATGCAATGACACTGGTAGATCCTTATGTGGTTCATGAAAAGAACAGACATCTAGTGAAACTGGGTGTGGTTCATGAATAGAACAGACATGCACTAACACTGGTGGATCCTTATGTGGTTTGTTTAGAGGAGCAGACATGCAATGACACCGGTGGATCCACATGTGGTTCATGAGAAGAACACACATCCAATGACACTGGGTGGATCCTTATGTGGTTCATGAAAACAACTGACATGCAGTGACACTGGGTGTGGTTCATGAAAATAACAGGCATTCAATGACATCGGTGGATCCATGTGTGGTTTATGGAAGTAACAGACATGCAATGACTCTAGCTATGGTTAATGAAAAGAACACGCATGCAATGACACTGGGTGTGGATCATGAGAAGAACACACACGGAGTGACACTGGTGGATCCTTATGTGGTTTGTTTAGAGGAACAGACATGCAATCACACTAGGTGGATCCATATGTGGTTTATGGAAGTAAAAGACATCCAATGACTCTAGCTGTGATTCATGAAAATAATAGACATGCAATGACACTGTGGGCCTATCTTTATGTGGTTCATAAAAAGAACAGACATGAATCACACTGGTGGATCCTTATGTGGTTTGTTTAGAAGAACACACATGCAATGACACTGGGTGTGGTTCATGAGAATAACACACATCCAATGACACTGGTGGATCCTTATGTGGTTTGTTTAGAGGAACAGACATGCAATGACACTAGGTGGATCCACATGTGGTTTATGGAAGTAAAAGACATGCAATGACACTGGTAGATCCTTATGTGGTTCATGAAAAGAACATACATGCAGTGAAACTAGGTGTGGTTCATGAATAGAACAGACATGCACTGACACTTGGTGTGGTTCATGAAAAGAACAGACATGCAATGACACTGGTGGGCCCATCCTTATGTGGTTCATGAAAAGAACAGACATGCAATGACACTGGTGGATCCTTATGTGGTTTGTTTAGAAGAACAGACATGCAATGACACTTGGTGTGGTTCATGACAAGAACACACATCCAATGACACTGGTGGATCCTTATGTGGTTTGTTTAGAGGAACAGACATGTAATGACACTAGGTGGATCCACATGTGGTTTATGGAAGTAAAAGACATGCAATGACACTGGTCGATCCTTATGTGGTTCATGAAAAGAACAGACATGCAGTGTGGTTCATGAATAGAACAGACATGCACTGACACTGGGTGTGGTTCATGAAAAGAACATACATGCAATGACAGTAGGTGTGGTTCATGAGAAGAACACACACGCAATGACACTAGTGGATCCTTATGTGGTTTGTTTAGAGGAACAAACATGCAATCACACTAGGTGGATTCATATGTGTTTTATGGAAGTAAAACACATGCACTGACACTGGGTGTGGTTCGTGAAAAGAACAGACATGCAATGACACTGGTGGGCCCATACTTATGTGGTTCATGAAAAGAATAGACATGCAATGACACTGGTGGATCCTTATGTGGTTTGTTTACAAGAACACACATGCAATGACACTGGGTGTGGTTCATGAGAAGAATACACATCCAATGACACTGGTGGATCCTTATGTGGGTTGTTTAGAGGAACACGCATGCAATGACACCGGTGGATCCACGTTTGGTTCATGAAAAGAAAACACATCCAATGACTCTGGTAGATCCTTATGTTGTTCATGAAAAGAATAGACATGCAGTGAAACTGGGTGTGGTTCATGAAAAGAACAGACATGCACTAACACTAGGAGTGGTTCATGGGAAGAACAGACAGGCAATGTCACTCGTGGATCCTTATGTGGTTCATGGAAGGAACAAACATGCAATCACACTAGGTGGATCCATATGTGGTTTATGGAAGTAACACACATGCAATGACACTGGGTGTGGTTCATGAAAAGAACAGGCATGCAATGACACTGGTAGATCCTTATGTGGTTCATGAAAAGAACAGACATGCAATGACACTGGTGGATCCTTATGTGGTTTGTTTAGAGGAACAGACATGCAATGACTCTAGCCGTGGTTCATGAAAAGAACAAACATGCAATGACACCGGGTGTGGTTCATGAAAAGAACACACATGCAATGACTTATGTGGTTTGTTTAGAAGAACACACATGCAATGACACTGGGTGTGGTTCATGAAAAGAACAGACATGCAATGACACTGGTGGATCCTTATGTGGTTTGTTAATGAAAAGAACACGCATGGAATAACACTAGGTGTGGTTCATGAGAAGAACACACACGCAATGACACTGGTGGATCCTTATGTGGTTTGTTTAGAGGAACAGACATGCAATCACACTAGGTGGATCCATATCTGGTTTATGGAAGTAAAATACATGCACTAACACTGGGTGTGGTTAATGAAAAGAACGGACATGCGATGACACTGGTGGGCCCATCCTTATGTGGTTCATGAAAAGAACAGACATGCAATGACACTGGTGCATCCTTATGTGGTTTGTTTAGAAGAACACACATGCAATGACACTGGGTGTGATTCATGAGAAGAACACACATCCAATGACAATGGTGGATCCTTATGTGGTTTGTTTAGAGGAACAAACATGAATTGACACTAGGTGGATCCACATGTGGTTTATGGAAGTAAAAGACATGCAATGACACTAGTAGATCCTTATGTGGTTCATGAAAAGAACAGACATGCAGTGAAACTGGGTGTGGTTCATGAATAGAACAGACATGCACTGCCACTGGTGGATCCTAATGTGGTTTGTTTAGAGGACCATACATGCAATGACACCAGTGGATCTACGTGTGGTTCATGAGAAGAACACACATCCAATGACACTAGGTGGATCCTGATGTGGTTCATGAAAAGAACTGACATGTAGTGACACTGCGTGTGGTTCATGAAAAGAACATGCATGAAATGGCATCGGTGGATCCATGTGTGGTTTATGGAAGTAACAGACATGCAATGACTCTAGCTATGGTTAATGAAAAGAACACGCATGCAATGACACTGGGTGTGGTTCATGAGAAGAACACACATGCAATGACACTGGTGGATCCTTATGTGGTTTGTTTAGAGGAACAAACATACAATCACACTAGGTGGATCCATATGTGGTTTATGGAAGTAAAATACATGCAATGAGTCTAGCTATGATTCATGAAAATAATAAACATGCAATGACACTAGTGGGCCCATCCTTATGTGGTTCATGAAAAGAACAGACATGCAATGACACTAGGCATGGTTCATGAGAAGAACACACATCCAATGACACTGGTGGATCCTTATGTGGTTTCTTTAGAGGAACAGACATGTAATGACACTAGGTGGATCCACATGTGGTTTGTGGAAGTAAAAGACATTCAATGACACTGGTAGATCCTTATGTGGTTCATGAAAAGAACAAATATGCAGTGAAACTGGGTGTGGTTCATGAATAGAACAGACATGCACTGACACTGGGTGTGGTTCATGAAAAGAATAGACATGCAATGACACTGGTGGGCCCATCCTTATGTGGTTCATGAAAAGAACAGACATGCAACGAAACTGGTGGATCCTTATGTTGTTTGTTTAGAAGAACACACATGTAATGACACTGGGTGTGGTTCATGAAAAGAACACACATCCAATGACACTGGTGGATCCTTGTGTGGTTTGTTTAGAGGAACATACATGCTGACACTAGGTGGATCCACATGTGGTTTATGGAAGTAAAAGACATGCAATGCCACTGGTAGATCCTTATGTGGTTCATGAAAAGAACAGACATGCAGTGAAACTAGGTGTGGTTCATGAATAGAACAGACATGCACTGACACTGGGTGTGGTTCATGAAAATAACAGACATGCACTGACACTGGTGGGCCCATCCTTATGTGGCTCATGAAAAGAACAGACATGCAATGACACTGGTGGATCCTTATGTGGTTTGTTTAGAAGAACACACATGCAATGACACAGTGTGTGGTTCATGAGAAGAACACACATGCAATGACACTGGTGGATCCTTATGTGGTTTGTTAATGAAAAGAACATGCATGCAATGATACTAGGTGTGGTTCATGAGAAGAACACACACGCAATGACACTGGTGGATCCTTATGTGGTTTGTTTAGAGCAACATACATGCAATCACACTAGGTGGATCCATATGTGGTTTATGGAAGTAAAAGACATGCACTGACACTGGGTGTGGTTCATGAAAAGAACAGACATGCAATGACAATGGTGGGCCCATCCTTATGTGGTTCATGAAAAGAACACACATGCAATGACACTGGTGGATCCTTATGTGGTTTGTTTAGAAGAATATACATGCAATGACACTGGTGGATCCTTATGTGGTTTGTTTAGAAGAACACACATGCAATGACACTGGGTGTGGTTCATGAGAAGAACACACATCCAATGACACTGGTTGATCCTTATGTGGTTTGTTTAGAGGAACAGACATGCAATGACACTAGGTGGATCCACATGTGGTTTATGGAAGCAAAAGACATGCAATGACACTGGTAGATCCTTATGTGGTTCATGAAAAGAACAGACATGTAGTGAAAATGGGTGTGGTTCATGAATAGAACAGACATGCATTGACACTGGTGGATCCTTATGTGCTTTGTTTAGAGGAGCAGACATGCAATGACACCGGTGGATCCACGTGTGGTTCATGAGAAGAACACACATCCAATGACACTAGGTGGATCCTTATGTTGTTCATGAAAAGAACTTACTTCTAGTGACACTATGTCTGGTTCATGAAAAGAGCAGGCATGCAATGACATCGGTGGATCCATGTGTGGTTTATGGAAATAACAGACATGCAATGACTCTAGCTATGGTTAATGAAAAGAACACGCATGCAATGACACTGGTTGTGTGGTTCATGAGAAGAAAACACACGCAATGACACTGGTGGATCCTTATGTGGTTTGTTTAGAGGAACAGACATGCAATCACACTAGGTGGATCCATATGTGGTTTATGGAAGTAAAAGACATGCAATGACTCTAGTTGTGATTCATGAAAACAACAAACATGAATGACACTGGTGGGCATATCCTTATGTGGTTCATGAAAAGAACAGACATGCAATGACACTGGTGGATCCTTATGTGGTTTGTTTACAAGAACACACATGCAATGACACTAGGTGTTGTTCATCAAAAGAACACACATCCAATGACACTGGTGGATCCTTATGTGGTTTGTTTAGAGGAACAGACATGCCATTATACTAGGTGGGTCCACATGTATTTTATGGAAGTAAAATACATGCAATGACACTGGTAGATCCTTATGTGGTTCATGAAAAGAACAGACATGCAGTAAAACTGGGTGTGGTTCATGAATAGAATAGACATGCGCTGACACTGGGTGTGGTTCATGAAAAGAACAGACATGCAATGACACTGGTGGGCCCATCCTTATATGGTTCATGAAAAGAACAGACATGCAATGACACTGGTGGATCCTTATGTGGTTTGTTTAGAAGAACACACATGTAATGACACTAGGTGTGGTTCATGAAAAGAACACACATCCAATGACACTGGTGGATCCTTATGTGGTTTGTTTAGAGAAACACGCATGCAATGACACCGGTGGATCCACATGTGGTTTATGGAAGTAAAAGACATGCAATAACACTGGTAGATCCTTATGTGGTTCATGAAAAGAATAGACATGCAGTGAAACTGGGTGTGGTTCATGAATAGAACAGACATGCACTAACACTGAGTGTGGTTCATGAAAAGAATAGACATGCAATGACACTGGTGGGCCCATCCTTATGTGGTTCATGAAAAGAATAGACATGCAATGACACTGGTGGATCCTTATGTGGTTTGTTTAGAAGAACACACATGCAATGACACTGGGTGTGGTTCATGAGAAGAATAGACATCCAATGACACTGGTGGATCCTTATGTGGTTTGTTTACTGCTTTGTGTTTACTTTCTGCAAACTTTTACTTCTTTCCATTCGATACGTTTAATCCTTTGTTTTCCGCAAAACATGATGAGATTGACAACCTCATCGCAAGTTGGGGACAAAGTTCTGTGGTTGTGTTGTGCAGGTCTCCACGTTGCTACTAGCACCAGTAGTGCACCCTGCCAAAGCTCAGTTAGTAACACCTTTGGGGTGTTTCCTTGATCCTACTGGTTCGATTAAACCTTGGTTTCATAATTGAGGGAAAACTTTCGGTTGTGCTCATCATAACTTCCTCTTGGGATTACCAACGAGCTCTACGTCGATCGTCGAGTGCATCAGGATTTTTCTGGCGCCGTTGCCGGGGAGTCTAGGACATCTTCACAAGGGGAGTCCCTCATAACCAATCTCTTTACTTTGTTGTTTTTGTTTTGCTTAGTTTCTTTTTGCTTTGTTTGTTTGTTTTGTTATTCAAAAAAACACAAAAAAAATTAGTTTTACAAGTTTGCTTTCTTATTTCAAAAACACAAAAAAAATAGTTCCTATCCTAAGTTGCCATTATGTATAGCCTTGCTCTAATCACTATATCACCCGAGGAAATGATTTTTACTTTCAAACAAGGAATTGAGGAAAGTTTTAAGGAAGCTTGGTCTAGAATTTCTGATCTTCATGAAAAAACTAAGCCTAAAATGACTCAAGGCTTGTTCCTTAGCAGTTTTTACGTTGGGATTGATCTTAGCTATAGATATGCTTTAGATGCTATTGTGGGAGGAGATTTACTCCAATGTAATGAGGATGATGCTATTAATGCTATAAAGAAATTGATCCTTACTTACAACACGCCTAGCCAAACCGATACTTCTTTCGCAATAATATTTGCTAGGTTGGATACTCTTGAAGCTAGCACTACTAGATTAGAAGGGTGCTATAATATGCTTAGGGAGCAGCATGATTATGTTCCAATAAACTCTGAACCATCAAAGTGGTTCCCTACAGTAAAGATTGAGATAAACACTGAAACTTTTCAAGCCCGCTGCGATATCATGTCTGAATTTTGTCTTATGCCCAAAGCTATTTATGAATCTCTGAATCATTGGGGGCTCATTGAGGGAGGAAAAGAAATATCTCTTACTAATAATACTACCATATTACCTCTTGGAATAGCTGAAGGAGTGTTTACAAAGATCCTTGGGAAAATGATTTCTATTGATTATCTTGTTATTGAATGTGCAGGAAAAGGACAAATTACACTTGGAAGGTCCCTATTAGAACTCCTTGGAGCAATAATAGATGTGGGAAAGGGGAACATGCACCTTTATTCTCCACCAAAAAATCATATTTTCCCCAAGGTTAAGAATAAAAATAAGAGAGGTAAGGGCAAGATAGTTGGTCTTAATGCTTCTTCATTTGAGAACACTTGATTCTTTCTTTGGTTCTTATGCCTAACTTAAAGGCGTTAAAGAAAAGTACTTGTTGGGAGATAACCCAAGAGTTTTAGTTGAGTCTTGGAAGTTATTACCTCTGTAATAACCTCTCATTATCCTTTTTATTTGCTTTTTGTGCCAAGAGTAACCTCTAATGAGAGTGAAGTAATGATTGGAAAAGTTGCTGTCCCGAAACAGATTTTTGTGCTTCACCGTAAAAATTCCTGAGAGAGCTCTGTACGTCGGATTGAGCTGTAATTGTTTGTGCTTCTGCCCCAGGTTGTTATCTAACTTTCGTTAGTTCAGCACTTTTTGATTTGAGCAACAGAAGGTCTTCTAAAAAATTCGTCTTTACCTGCTGGTCTGTTTTGATAGATTTCTGCCATTTTTTGCATTTGCTTCTTGTTAGTTTCTTTTGAGTTCCTTTGGGGAATTGAGATTTTTGAGGGAAGTGCTACAGTAGCTACTGTTCTAATGGAAGTTTTTTTGGTGTTAGAACTGAACCTTGAGACTTATTTATCTTAAGTGCACTAATGTTGCTAATGAGATTGTGTGAAGTTTTGTATGAAGGAAAAATTTCAGGTGTATGGAAGGAATGAGTAATGAGATGAAGGATGGACTAAAGCTCAAGCTTGGGGATGCCACGCGTGTCACCCCTAGAAATATCCAAGAAGTACAAGCGGCAAAGCTTTGGGATGCCCAAGGCATCCCCTTCTTCATCAATAAAAATCCCAGATTTCTTCCAAACGCTTCATTTTTATTGTTTCATGCAGAGTTGTGTTTTTCTTGGAGCGTCTTCTTTTTTGTTTTCGTTTTGGTTTTTAGTTTGCTTGGTTTCCTTAGTTTTCTGAATAAGTTGGTTGGACCCCCTCTTTCACACTTTGGTTTGCAAATAGTTTGGTTTGGTTTGGAAAAGAGTAGGAAAGTTCATGCTTATGTGGTAAAAAGAGCTCGTTTTTGACTGTGGCCTATGCTATGTCATGCCATGCTTGATATTGTTTTGGCTTTATGCTTAGTATTCTTTGCTGTAGCATGACTTGTTATAAACAATTGAGATTGCTTAATGTGCCTTGGATGAATCATGCGTTGTTTTAGCATATTAAAGCATAGTATAGTGGTATTCTCCTTTGATGCTTTATTTGGGTTGACTTGGCACATGCTCACACCATGTTATGACTATCTCAAGTCACCATAGCTTTATGATCCTTTAGTTTTCAACTTGTAGTATCACTTTATGCTTTGATCAATGATGTTTTGTCGCTCTGCATGATTATGACCATTATTGCTCTCTTAGTTTGTCGCTCCTAGTCTTTTGCTAGCCTCCACAACAAAGTATGAGTTCCACTCATGCATCCAACTCCCTAAACCAAGTTATTCCAAAGAGTCCACCATACCTACCTATTAGCTTATGCTATTCCAAGTATATTCATGCTTTTGTTTACCTTCCACTTGTTATGAGAAAACTAGTGATTAAAGCTCTCACGAACTTGATGGCACACTTTACTTTATTGCCTCTATAAACTTGAACCATTGGGTCCTTCTTTGTTGCGTATATGCTTGCGCTTTATAAGTTGAAATTAGCAGAACCATGTTTCATGGGGAACGCTTTCAACATTGCACTTGTACTTTGTACCCCGTTGATATTATGTTATTTTGCTTACGGATCCCGGCGGTGTGAAATAAAAGTGGAACTAGTAAGATCATGGAGTTTGTATGTGTGTTAGAGAAACGCCTGGGCCGCTAGCCTAAGCCATGCCTAATCATGGTGGAAACTTGCAGCATCACCATAATGAGCACTCTATGAAGCATCCTCAATAAAAACCTATGCAAATAGCAAATAAAAAGATCGCTGAGATGCTCATTGTCTGCTTGCCTTGTCATTTTGATTATGGGAAAGCTCCCGTATCATGTGCAAGGGGTACCCCGTTGGTGGTTCTTAATGATACACATATACTTACAATGACAAGAGCTTACTCGTGACTAAAGTTGAGTAGCATGAGGATCGGTCTTCGTAAGTAAGGGGCATGAGATTTCGGTTTATAACTTGTCAAGCATATCCTCTTAGTTGTGTCACTTTAACCTTAATCACCTTCAAGATGCTTATGATGGGGGCAATGAGAGCTAAAAACTAGAAGTACTATAATTTTTGGAAGCTCTTTATGAGACTTGAATCCCTACTTCCTTTTACAAAAGGCTTTTCTTCCACCATTATATTGAGTCTCCACCTTCTATCTTTATGCACCTGCTTTGAGAGCATAGTGGCCATTCTTAGTTCTATGTGCATTGTCCCAAGACTAGTTGATTGATGCATAACTTGTTATTGTTTGTTTGAAACTATTGTATCTAGTCACTCTTATGAACTTTGAAGGTGTCCTATGCATTTATATTTGCTATTCTATTGAGGGACAAGCTGAATACTTTTATGCTATGTTTTCTTTATGTGAAACAAACAAACGTCTTGCAAAGCATTGTTATTCATGAATCTTTTGTTTGTGTCATTTCATGTTGCATCATAGTTTCTTTGCTTATTGCTAGAACTTTGTCTTTGATGTTATGATTGAAGTACTATGATCCCAGCTTTGAGTGTTTTGCAAATACTTTGATCAAGTCTTTAATGATGCATGTCACCTCAAAAATTCTTTCTTTTTATCACTTACCTACTCGAGGACAAGCAGGAGTTAAGCTTGGGGATGTTGATACATTGCAAATGTATCTATAATTTTTGATGTTCCATGCTTAGTTTTATCCACTTTCTTGTGTTTTGTTCCAACTTTTGAGTTCTTTTATTATGATTTCTTGGACTAACCTATTAACAAGAGCCACAGTGCCAGCTGCCTGTTTTCTGCTGTTTTTGGTTCCAGGAAAATCAAAAAATGAATATTCTCGGAATTGGACGGGACAAAAGCCAAAGTGCCTATTTTTCCGGAACGGATCAAGTGCCAGAATATGAGACTGAGAGGGGCCAGGGGCCGGCCATGTTGGAGATATGCCCAAGAGGCAATAATAAAAGTGATTATTATTATATCTTTGTGTTTATGATGAATGTTTACATCACATGCTATAATTGTATTATTAGGAAACACTAATACTTGTGTGTTTTGTAAACATAAGAGAGTCCCTAGTAAGCCTCTTGTTAAACTAGCTTGTTGATTAATTGATGATCATGGTTTCCTGATCATGGACATTAGGATGTGATTAATAACAAGGTTATGTCATTAGGAGAATGATGTGATGGACACACACCCATAGTAAGCGTGGCATAAGATTAAGTCATTAAGTTCGTATTGCTGTAAGCTTTCAAATACATAGTAACCTATTCCTTCGACCATGAGGTTATGTTAATCACCATCACCGGATGGATACTTTGATGACATCAAACGCCGCTTCGTAACTGGGTGGTTATAAAAGTGTCATTGGGTATTCTGAAAGTATGTGTTGAAGCGCATGAACCAAGATTGGGATTTGTCCATCCATATGACGGATAGATATGCTCTGGGCCCTCTCGGTGGAATGTCATCTAGTTAGCTTGCAAGCATGTGACTGGGTCACAAGGGATGACATATCACGGAACGAGTAAAGAGTACTTATCAGTAACGAGGTAGAACTAGGTATGGAGATACCGACGATCAAACCTTGGATAAGTATAGTGTCGCGAGACAAAGGGAATTAGTTTCATATGTAAGTGGTTCAATCGATCGCAAAGTCATCGTTGAGTATGTGGGAGCCATTATGGATCTCCAGGTCCCGCTGATGGTTATTGATAGGAGATGTGTCTCTATCATGTCTACATATTCACGAACCGTAGGGTGACACACTTAAGGTTCGAAGTTGTTTAAGTAGATATGGAATGTGCGTTGGAGACCGAATGTTGTTCGGAGTCTCGGATTGGATTCGGGACATCACGAGGAGATCCGGAATGGTCCGGAGAATAAGATTCATATATAGGGGATCATTTTCTAAGTTAGGAAATGTTCCGGAGTGTTTGTATGAGGATTCTAGAAGGTTTCGGCATGTTCCGGAAGGTTCTAGAAGATATCTTGGAGTTTGCTTGAAAATCAAGATAGGGATCAAGGAGTCCTGGTGGGTCAAGATACGGAGTCGTGGGGGAGGAGGACTCCTCCCCCCACCTCCAATCCGCCGGCCTACAAGGGAGGGGAGTCCTACAAGGACTCCCCCTCCCTAGGCGCCTCCCTTCTTTAAATAGAGGGGCAGGGGCGCCCCCTCCTCCCCTGCTCCCATAACACCCAATCTCTGCCGCCTCTCTCCTCCACCATATTCTGCACAGGCATAGGCGAAGCCCTGCAGAATTCTCTACTCCACCACCACCACCACCACGCCGTCGTGCTGCTGGGATTCCGTGGAGAAGATCTACTACCTCCGCTGCTCGCTAGAACGGGGAGAGGAAGGTCTGCTTCGACTCCGCACGTGTGACCGACTGCGGAAGAGCTGCCGAATCGCGGCGCCGGAAGGATCGTCCACTTGACCGACGGCGGAAGCGCTGCTGGAACGCGACGCCGGAAGGATCGTCCACACGATCTTGAGATCGGCAAGTGATCGACTACATCAACCACGAGATCTAATCTCGTTAACGCTTTCGGATCTACGAGGGTTAGTTCCTATCTATCTCGTTGCTCATGTCTAGTAGATTAGATCTTGGCTTTTATCTAGATTGGATCTAGGTTTTGTTCGTTCTTGCGGTAGAATTTTTTTGTTTCCCATGCTACGAACCCATCAGTGGTATCAGAGCCGTATCTATGCGTAGATCTGTTGCACGAGTAGAACACAATGTTTTTGTGGGCGTTGATGTTTTTGTTGTCGGTGTCTTAGCGTGTACTTTGCATCTTGCGGCATGGTGGGATGAAGCGGCTCGGGCTAACATTACATGTCATCGCACATGAGACTTGGTCCACGCTTGACGTGCAACTTGCTTTGCACAAGTGGCTTTGCGGGTGTCTGTCTCTCCCACCATAGTTAAGATTCAATTTACAATAAGCATCTTGACAACACTTGTATCAACGTTGTGGTTCTTCTTCGTAGGTAAGATCGGTCTTATGCAAAAGCCCCAAACCACGTAAAACTTGCAAAGAAAATTAGAGGCGTCTAACTTGTTTTTGCAGGGGTTTTGTGATGTGATATGGCCAACATGTGATTGTGATTGTATTTGATGTATGCAATGATCCTTGTTGTAATATGGCAACCGGCAGGAGCCTAATGGTTGTCTTTAATTCTGTTAAGACCTGCGTGTCTATTCATCTTGTAATAGCTTTATTCCAAGTAGTTGTAATAGTTGCTGGTGAAGATGGACAACCATGAAGCGGCGCCACTGACCTTGACGCAATGCTGGTGATGATGGAGATCATGTTCGTGCTTTGGAGATGGAGATCAAAGGCGCAAGAAGAAAAGGCCATATCATATCACACTAATTATGAATTGCCTGTGATGTTAATCCTTTATGCATCTTGTATTGCTTAGATCGCGACGGTAGCATTATAAGATGATCCCTCTCACTAAATATCAAGTAATAAAGTGTTCACCCTTAGTTGGCACCGTTGCTAAGACTCGTCGTTTCGAAGCATCTCGTGATGATCGGATGTGATAGATTCTACGTGTGCATACAACGGGTGCAAGCCAGATTTGCACATGCAGAAACTAAGGTTGTCTTGACGAGCCTAGCATGTACAGACATGGTCTCGGAACACGGAATACCGAAAGGTAGAGCATGAGTCATATAATTGATATGATGAACATGAAGATTGTTCGCCGATGAAACTACATCTTCTCTCGTGAAGATCGGACTTGGTGTAGTGGACTTGGTTCATGTAATCACTAAGACAATGTGAGGGATGTTGTTTTGAGTGGGAGTTCACCTAGTTAGTTTAATAATTAAATTTGAACTCAATTTGTCATAAACTTAGTCTAAACTACTTGCAAATTGTTGTAGATTATGGCGACCCCCTCCATCAATTTCAATGCGTTCCTAGAGAAAGAAAACTTAAGAACAATGGAAGAAATTTCACGGACTGGTTCCGTGGACTGAAGATCGTCCTCAGGGCTGGTCAGTTGACCTATGTGCTCGATGCACCGCTAGGTGACCCACCTGCAGATAATGCCACCGATGACGAAAAGAATGTTTTCGCCACTCGGAAGAATCATTACTCCACAGTTCAGTGTGCCATCCTGTACGGTTTAGAAGCGGAGCTCCAACAGCGTTTTGAGCACCACGACCCGTTCGAGATCATTAAGGAGCTCAGGCTAATTTTTGAGACTCGCGCGGCCATGGAGAGCTATGAGGCCTCCGAGAAATTCTTTAACTGTAAGATGGAAGAGGGAAGCTCCGTTAGCGAGCACGTGCTCACCATGTCTGGGTATGCTAAGAAGCTCCAAGAGTTGGGAATATCGATTCCTAATGAATTGGGGATTCACCGTCTCCTTCAATCACTGCCACCAAGTTACAAGAACTTTGTGATGAACTACAACATGCACTGCATGAACAAGACGTTGCCTGAACTGTCGTCCATGCTGAAAACTGCTGAAGTGGAGATCAAGAAGGAGCAACAAGTGTTGATGGTCAATAAGACCACCAATTTCAAGAAACGGGGCAAGCCTAAGAACAAGGGCAACTTCAAGAAGGACGGCAAGAAAGCTGCCGCACCTGCTAAGAAGCCCAAGGCTGGTCCTAATCCTGAAACTGAGTGCTTCTACTGCATGGGTGCTGGTCACTGGAAGCGTAACTGCCCCAAGTACCTGGCAGATCTGAAGAACGGCAACATCAAGAAGAAAGGTATATTTGATATATGTGTTATATATGTGTATCTTACTAGTAATCGTAGTAGTGCCTGGGTATTTGATACTGGTTCGGTTGCTCATATTTGTAACTCGAAACAGGAGCTACGGAATAAACGAAGACTGGCAAGAGACGAGGTGACGATGCGCGTTGGAAATGGCTCCAAGGTTGATGTGATCGCCGTCGGCACGCTCCCTCTACATCTACCTTCGGGATTAGTTTTAAATTTAAATAATTGTTATTTGGTGCCTGCGTTAAGCATGAACATTATATCTGGATCCTGTTTATTGCGAGACGGTTACTCTTTTAAGTCCGAGAATAAAGGTTGTTCGATTTATATGAGTAATATCTTTTATGGTAATGCACCTAAGATGAATGGTTTATTCTTAATGAATCTCGATAGTAGTGATACACATGTTCACAACATAGATGCTAAACGAATAAAATTGAATGATAATTCTACATACATGTGGCACTGTCGTCTTGGTCACATTGGAGTGAAGCGTATGAAGAAACTCCATTCAGATGGACTTCTTGAATCACTTGATTTTGAATCACTTGAAAGATGCAAAGCATGTCTAATGGGAAAAATGACTAAGACTCCATTCTCTGGTACAATGGAGCGAGCTACAGACTTATTGGAAATAATACATACCGATGTATGCGGTCCAATGAGTGTAGCATCGCGTGGTGGATATCGTTATGTTCTCACTTTCACGGATGACTTGAGTAGATATGGGTATGTCTACTTTATGAAACATAAGTCCGAAACTTTCGAGAAGTTTAAGGAATTTCAAAGTGAAGTGGAAAATCATCGTAACAAGAAGATTAAGTTTCTGCGTTCTGATCGTGGAGGTGAATATCTGAGTTATGAGTTTGGCATGCATTTAAAGAAATGTGGAATACTTTCACAGTTGACACCGCCAGGAACACCACAGCGTAATGGTGTGTCCGAACATCGTAATCGAACTCTCTTAGATATGGTTCGGTCTATGATGTCTCTTACAGATTTACCGTTATCATTTTGGGGCTATGCATTAGAGACAGCTGCATTCACTTTAAATAGGGCACCATCTAAATCCGTTGAAACGACACCGTACGAATTGTGGTTTGGTAAGAAACCTAAGTTGTCGTTCCTTAAAGTTTGGGGCTGCGAAGCATATGTAAAGAAGTTACAACCTGATAAGCTAGAACCCAAAGCGGAGAAATGCGTCTTCATAGGATACCCTAAAGAAACGATTGGGTATACCTTCTATCATAGATCTGAAGGCAAAGTTTTCGTTGCCAAGAATGGATCCTTTCTTGAGAAGGAGTTTCTCTCGAAAGAGGTGACTGGAAGGAAAGTAGAACTCGATGAAGTTATTGAACCTTCTCCCGGATTTGAGAGTAGCGCAGCACCAGAAGATGTTTTTGTGCCGCCTGCACCAATTGGAGAGGAAGCTAATGATAATGATCATGAAACTTCAAATGAAGTTACTACTAAACCTCGCAGGTCAATGAGGGTTCGTACCACTCCTGATTGGTATGACTCTGCCTTGAACGTCATGTTAGTGGACAACGCTGATGACCCTGCGACGTATGAAGAAGCTATGGTGAGCCCAGATTCCGACAAATGGCTAGAAGCCATGAAATCCGAAATGGGATCCATGTACGAAAACCAAGTGTGGACTTTGGTGGACTTACCGGATGGCCGTAAGGCTGTCGAGAACAAATGGATTTTCAAGAGAAAAACAGATGCTGATGGTAATGTTACCGTATATAAAGCTCGACTTGTCACGAAAGGGTTCCGACAAATTCAAGGAGTTGACTATGATGAGACTTTCTCACCAGTAGCGAAGCTAAAGTCTGTGAGGATTTTGTTAGCAATTGCTGCATATTTCGATTATGAGATTTGGCAGATGGATGTCAAAACGGCGTCCCTTAATGGTGACATTGAGGAAGAGTTGTATATGGTACAACCCAAGGGTTTTGTCGATCCTAAAGATGCTGACAAGGTATGCAAGCTTCAGCACTCCATTTATGGACTGAAGCAAGCATCCCGGAGTTGGAATCAACGTTTTGATAAAGTAATCAAAAACTTTGGATTTATACAAACTTATGGAGAAGCTTCTATTTACAAGAAAGTGAGTGGGAGCTCTGTAGCATTCCTAGTACTGTATGTAGATGACATATTGTTGATTGGGAATGATATAGAACTCCTTAATAGCGTCAAAACCTATTTGAATAATAGTTTTTCAATGAAGGATCTTGGCGAAGCGGCATACATTCTAGGCATCAAGATTTATAGAGATAGATCAAGACGCCTAATAGCGCTTTCACAAAGTACATACTTGGAAAAAGTTCTAAAGAAGTTTAGAATGGAAGATAGCAAGAAAGGGTTCGTGCCCATGTTGTCAGGTAAGACCTTGAGTAAATCTCAAAGTCCAGCTACGGCAGAAGATAGAGAGAAAATGAATAATATTCCCTATGCCTCGGCCATAGGTTCTATCATGTATGCCATGCTGTGTACAAGACCGGATATAGCACATGCTGTTAGTTTGACTAGTAGATATCAAAGTGATCCTGGAATGGAGCACTGGACAGCGGTCAAGAATATCCTAAAGTACCTAAATAGGACTAAGGATATGGTTCTTTCTTATGGAGGTGATGAACAGCTTGTTGTAAATGGTTACACCGATGCTAGTTGGAACACCGATCCGGATGACTCAAAGTCACAGTCGGGATACGTATTTATTTTGAATGGTGCTGCAGTGAGCTGGAGGAGTGCAAAGCAAAGCGTTGTGGCGAAATCTTCAACTGAATCGGAATACATAGCTACTTCGGAGGCTGCACAAGAAGCCGTTTGGATGAAGGAATTCATTACTGAACTCGGCATGGTTCCCAGTGCGTTGGACCCGATGGCCATCTACTGTGACAACACAGGTGCTATAGCTAATGCGCAGGAGCCAAGGTCACATAGCAAGCTGAAGCACATCAAGCTACGTTTCCATGCTAGTCGCGAGTATGTCCGAGATGGTGACATAAAGATTTGCAAAGTACACACTAATCTGAATGTGGCAGATCCGTTGACTAAACCTCTCCCTAGGGCAAAGCATGACCAACACCAAAACGCCATGGGTGTTCGGTATATTACCATGTAATCTAGATTATTGACTCTAGTGCAAGTGCGAGACTGTTGGAGATATTCCCAAGAGGCAATAATAAAAGTGATTATTATTATATCTTTGTGTTTATGATGAATGTTTACATCACATGCTATAATTGTATTATTAGGAAACACTAATACTTGTGTATTTTGTAAACATAAGAGAGTCCCTAGTAAGCCTCTTATTAAACTAGCTTGTTGATTAATTGATGATCATGGTTTCCTGATCATGGACATTAGGATGTGATTAATAACAAGGTTATGTCATTAGGAGAAGATGTAATGGACACACACCCATAGTAAGCGTAGCATAAGATCAAGTCATTAAGTTCGTATTGCTGTAAGCTTTCAAATACATAGTAACCTATTCCTTCGACCATGAGGTTATGTTAATCACCATCACCGGATGGATACTTTGATGACATCAAACGCCGCTTCGTAACTGGGTGGTTATAAAAGTGTCATTGGGTATTCTGAAAGTATGTGTTGAAGCGCATGAACCAAGATTGGGATTTGTCCATCCATATGACGGATAGATATGCTCTGGGCGCTCTCGGTGGAATGTCATCTAGTTAGCTTGCAAGCATGTGACTGGGTCACAAGGGATGACATATCACAGAACGAGTAAAGAGTACTTATCAGTAACGAGGTAGAACTAGGTATGGAGATACCGACGATCAAACCTCGGATAAGTATAGTGTCGCGAGACAAAGGGAATTAGTTTCATATGTAAGTGGTTCAATCGATCGCAAAGTCATCGTTGAGTATGTGGGAGCCATTATGGATCTCCAGGTCCCGCTGATGGTTATTGATAGGAGATGTGTCTCTATCATGTCTACATATTCACGAACCGTAGGGTGACACACTTAAGGTTCGAAGTTGTTTTAAGTAGATATGGAATGTGCGTTGGAGACCGAATGTTGTTCGGAGTCTCGGATTGGATTCGGGACATCATTAGGAGATCCGGAATGGTCCGGAGAATAAGATTCATATATAGGGGA
Source organism: Avena eriantha (assembly GCA_910589775.1). Taxonomy (NCBI): domain Eukaryota; kingdom Viridiplantae; phylum Streptophyta; class Magnoliopsida; order Poales; family Poaceae; genus Avena; species Avena eriantha. The sequence continues at coordinate 67,492,399 of OU342743.1, read as the reverse complement.
TCATTTTCTAAGTTAGGAAATGTTCTGGAGTGTTTGTATGAGGATTCTAGAAGGTTTCGGAATGTTCCGGAAGGTTCTAGAAGATATCTTGGAGTTTGCTTGAAAATCAAGATAGGGATCAAGGAGTCCTGATGGGTCAAGATACGGAGTCGTGGGGGAGGACTCCTCCCCCCACCTCCAATCCGCCGGCCTACAAGGGAGGGGAGTCCTACAAGGACTCCCCCTCCCTAGGCGCCTCCCTTCTTTAAATAGAGGGGCAGGGGCGCCCCCTCCTCCCCTGCTCCCATAACACCCAATCTCTGCCGCCTCTCTCCTCCACCATCTTCTGCACAGGCATAGGAGAAGCCCTGCAGAATTCTCTACTCCACCACCACCACCACGCCGTCGTGCTGCTGGGATTCCGTGGAGAAGATCTACTACCTCCGCTGCTCGCTGGAATGGGGAGAGGAAGGTCTGCTTCGACTCCGCACGTGTGACCGACTGCGGAAGCGCTACCGAATCGCGGCGCCGGAAGGATCGTCCACTTGATCAACGGTGGAAGCACTGCTGGAACACGACGCCGGAAGGATCGTCCACACGATCTTGAGATCGGCAAGTGATCGACTACATCAACCACGAGATCTAATCTCGTTAACGCTTTCCGATCTACGAGGGTTAGTTCCTATCTATCTCGTTGCTCATGTCTAGTAGATTAGATCTTGGCTTTTATCTAGATTGGATCTAGGTTTTGTTCGTTCTTGCGGTAGAAATTTTTTGTTTTCCATGCTACGAACCCATCAGGCCACACCACCTGGCCGCGCGGCTAGGCTTGGCCCGCGCCAGGGGGTGGTCTGGCCGACCCCAGCACCCCCTCGGCCTCTCCTTCCGCCTATAAGTTGCCCTCGGGACGAAAACCCTAAGGACCCGATCAAAAATCCACGAAAGAGTCTGTAGCCACCGTCGTCTCTGTCCCTAGATCGGGGGGATCTTAAGCTCTTCCCGGCACCCTGCCCGAGAGGGGAATTCACCCTGGAGGCCTTCTTCATCACCATGCAAGCCTCCGGTGTGATGCGTGAGTAGTTCATCCTTGGACTACATATCCATGTAGTAGCTAGATGGCTGGTTTCTCCTCCTTTGTGCTTTCATATTTAGATCTTGTGAGCTCCGTTCATGATCAAGATCATCTATTTGTAATCCATACATGTTGTGTTTGCGGGGATCCGATGGATATTGAGATGCTATTTCAGATTTATTATTGATTCTATCATGTCTTTGTTATTTGAGATCTTGCATGCTTTCCGTTGTTAGTAGCTATCTTGGCCAAGTAGATGCTAGCAACTCCAAGAGTTAGTATTTATGCTCGATAGTGGGTTCATGCCTCTGGTAATCTGGGGAAGTGACAGAAATATCTAAGGTACTAGATGTGTTGTTGCTACTAGGGAGAAAACAACGATCCTTTGTTCATAGAACAATTGTATTGTTTACTTTACACGCAGTTCGTAAAGCAATAATCTGTTGCTTGCAACTTAATACTGGAGGGGGTTCGGATGATAACCTGAAGGTGGATTATTAGTCATAGATGCAATTGGATGGCGGTCTATGTATTATGTTGTAATGCCCAATCAAGTCTCAAAGGAGTCAAGATGATTAGTATATGCATGTATTGCTTTCTCGGTGTTTGTCAATTGCCCCGCTGTAATTTGTTCACCCAGCATGTTATCTATCTAAGGAGAGCCACCTCTAGTGAACTATGGATCTCGGTCTTTTTTCTTTACATACAATCTGCAACTGTTTACTGCTTTGTGTTTACTTTCTGCAAACTTTTACTTCTTTCCATTCGATACGTTTAATCCTTTGTTTTCCGCAAAACACGGTGAGATTGACAACCTCATCGCAAGTTGGGGACAAAGTTCTGTCGTTGTGTTGTGCAGGTCTCCACGTTGCTACTAGCACCGGTAGTGCGCCCTGCCAAAGCTCAGTTAGTAACACCTTTGGGGTGTTTCCTTGCTCCTACTAGTTCGATTAAACCTTGGTTTCATAATTGAGGGAAAACTTTCTGTTGTGCTCATCATACCTTCCTCTTGGGGTTCCCAACGAGCTCTACGTCAATCGTCGAGTGCATCAGTCATCGAGTGCACGGTTGTCAACGGGACGCTGCAATTTAATGCCACTTGATTTTAATCAGACATATCCCATTTATACGCAGTGCTCTCAATCTCACTTCCAACTGGGCCCTAACGCTAGTAAATTCCATGAGTCAAGGGCCCCCCTCGAGTAGATCTAACGTTCCTAGAAATTAGTTCCGCACCACTTGCATGCAGTGGAATCGAGGTCTGCCATGAGCGTGTTTTCAATGCAGCACTAAAGTGGAGATCATGGCTATTTCAAAAAAAGGGAACCGAAATAAGGGTGGAGATCGTGGTAGCCCCCCCGCCCCCGCCCACCACACGTGTCCACTTGAGGACTACGAATGGTCCGGTGTTTATAACCCCCCTCAACCTTCTTCTTCCATGAGCTCGTGTCATTTCCCCCTAGTCTGTCTAGTCCCAAGACCCCAATCTACACCTGCCGCGCACGGCGAATCTCCCTCGTTTGCACTACCTCCTTACCTTGGTGCGCCATGAAGCGTACGCATGGAGAAGATCCGGAGGTGAAGCCAATTGAAGGCGAAGCAGCAGATGGCTCGGTCGTCGCCAAGCAGACGGAGGCGTCTTCTCCGGGCACGAACGCCGCTCGTCGTCACGTCGTCGAGGGTGCCAACTCATCCATCCATCCAGTAGCCGTCACCGCCGAGTAGCAGGTGGTAGCCATCGCCACCGAGCAGCAGTTGGTAGCCGTCACCGCCGAGCAGCAGGTGGTAGCCATCGCCGCCGAGCAGCCGGTAGTAGCCGTCGCCGCCGAGCAGCAGGTGACCGACAACGTCGTGGCCGACAATGTCGTGGTGCCAGCGGCAGATCTGGATGGGGGGCAGGCGGCAGGCGGAGGCAATTCGGTGATCTACATCGATGACCCCATCGCCGTTCAAGAAATCTTCGACGCAATCGCGGAGAATGATGAGTTCGAGGAGGAGGTCCCTGATGAGGAGTCCGAGATACTACATTGCTAGCGTCTCTAGTCGCAGCCGCAGTTTTCACTGTTCATACATAGGATTTGCTCAATCTTGTACAGATTCTTTTGCTCTTGAAGTAGGGTAGTATATTTATGATTCGATCGGCTGATTGATGCATCAGCCATCTAGTCACAAAACCCCAATCCATCTAGTCACAAAACCCCAATCTGCTCATCTGCCATCTAGTTGAGTTTGCTAGTTGAGTGTTGATTTGTATTGTTTCTAATCTATGAATGCGTTGTATGATGCATTTGTATATCCCTGAATATTGTTTGGTACGATTACATTTCAATTTCTTATTGTGGCCAATGATTCAAATTTGCCCCAAAGAGAGGTAGACACATTGGTGTCAATTTTTTACAGGGATGAGTGAGCGAACCTGGGGCCATGTACAAGATCAATATAAGCTGTGCAATTGTTACTTGGTTCGCTTACGCCATCTCTGTAGAAACTTATGAGGCTGCAATCTTTATTCTACATTCATAGAACTATGATATTTGAATTATATATTCCATGCATTCATAGTGTATAAGAATTACATTTTAGTTTGTCACCGAGGCCGATGATTGAAATTTGCCCCAAAAGAGTTCAAGGGGAGACACGTATGACGGTGTCATGTTTTAGGGATGGGTTGGTGAACCTGAGGCAGCAATGCACACAAACAATATAGGTTGTGTTGTTGCCTGTTGGTACTTTGGTTCCCCAACTCCATCTTTGAAACAAATTATGAGGCCCTTGATTTATTCTCATATGGAACTACATATATGATCCTTGAATTGTTTCTGATCTTTTAATGATTGGTATGATGCATATGTATATGAATGGTTTTGATCATAAGTATTTTTAACATGTACCTGAAGATTAATTGTTTGGTTTTTTATTTATAATTACAATATTTAGGCTTGTTTTTGTACCTGACTATGTATATCCCTGAATAATGTTTTGTACGATTACATTTCAATTTCTTATTGTGGCCAATGATTCAAATTTGCCCCAAAAGAGAGGCAGACACATCGGTGTCACATTTTTTCAGGGACGAGTTAGTGAACCTGGGGCAATGTACAAGAACAATATAGGCTGTGCAACTGTTACTTGATTCACTTACGCCGTCCCTGTAGAAACTTATGAGGCCTTAATCTTTATTCTACATTCATAGAACTATGATATTCGAATTACATATTCAATGCATTCGGTGTATAAGAATTACATTTTAGTTTGTCACCGAGGCCGATGATTGAAATTTGCCCCAAAAGAGTTCAAGGGGAGACACGTATGACGGTGTCGTGTTTTAGGGATGGGTTGGTGAACCTGAGGCAGCAATGCACACAAACAATATAGGTTGTGCTCTTGGTACTTTGGTTCTCCAACTCCATCTCTGAAACAAATTTTGAGGCCCTAGATTTATTCTCATATGGAACTACATATATGATCCTTGAATTGTTTTTGATCTTTTAATGATTGGTATGATGCATATGTATATGAATGGTTTTGATCATAAGTATTTTTAACATGCACCTGAAGATTAATTGTTAGGTTTTTTTATTTATAATTACAATATTTAGGCTTGTTTTTTACCTGACTATGTATATCCCTGAATAATGTTTTGTACGATTACATTTCAATTTCTTATTGTGGCCAATGATTCAAATTTGCCCCAAAAGAGAGGCAGACACATCGGTGTCATATTTTTTCAGGGACGAGTTAGTGAACCTGGGGCGATGTACAACAACAATATAGGCTGTGCAATTGTTACTTGGTTCACTCACGCCGTCCCTGAATAAACTTATGAGGCCGCAATCTTTATTCTACATTCATAGAACTATGATATTCGAATTATCTATTCCATGCATTCATAGTGTATAAGAATTACATTTTAGTTTGTCACCGAGGCCGATGATTGAAATTAGCCCCAAAAGAGTTCAAGGGGAGACACGTATGATGGTGTCGTGTTTTAGAGATGGGTTGGTGAACCTAAGGCAGCAATGCACACAAACAATATAGGTTGTGCTGTTGGTACTTTGGTTCGCCAACTCCATCTCTGAAACAAATTATGAGGTCCTAGATTTATTCTCATATGGAACTGCATATATGATCCTTGAATTGTTTCTAATATTTTAATGATTGGTATGATGCATATGTATATTAATGGTTTTGATCATAAGTATTTTTAACATGCACCTGAAGATTAATTATTTGGTTTTTATTTATAATTACAATATTGAGGCTTGTTTTTGTAGCTGACTATGTATATCCCTGAATAATGTTTTGTACGATTACATTTCAATTTCTTATTGTGGCCAATGATTCAAATTTGCCCCAAAAGAGAGGCAGACACATCGGTGTCAGATTTTTTCAGGGATGAGTTAGTGAACCTGGGGCGATGTACAACAACATTACAAGTTGTGCAATTGTTACTTGGTTCGCTGACTCCATCCCTAAAGAAACTTATGAGGCCACAATCTTTATCCTACATTCACTCTGATGCAACTATTTGTCATTGTGTTGAGATGAAATGATATATGAACCGATCAAACTATTGCTGAGATACTTTATCTTTGATATCCATGGATATATTGTCTTACATATACATGTTGTCAATTCTTGAGTTGTAATACAATTCAATCATATGTATGAGTTCTAAGTTATGTTCTTAAAAATCAACATGAGGATGATGATGATCTGGACGATAGCAAGGTATCCAGGGACAACAAGTGCCGCTACGTGCTAAGGCGGTTACGGTGTGGGCAAATCCATTTCCACCATAGGGGGAGACTGTTTTGCCCATTCTGTGGCAGAGCAATCAACGTGGACCTCAACAGCATGATGCAGCACGCGGAGGGCGTTGGCAGAGGCGGAGGCAGGCATAGGCCGATTACCTTGGCGCGGCACGTAGCCTACGGCAAATTCCTCCAGGAGTATGTCAGGACTGGTCTGTATCTCATCGACTAGGCTGCCGCTGCCTCCTATTGATAAACCCATGTCCTGCTAGGCGTCTCCGTGTCCCGGCGTCCTGCTGCAGCCCCTGCTTTTATTTTGTTCTAGTTAATTATTACTTGTGTGTGGCATGTAACACAATATATCCATGGTGTCTCTGGTGGACCTTCTATATTAATCTACTCCTTTATATGGAGTGCCTTAAAGTTTCTAGTGTTCAATTATATTTACTGATCATGCTCGTGCACACTACAAAATATTTCTAGTGCTCGATTATATTATAATTGTCAAGAAATACATCAACAAGTTAAATTGGTTGAAATTTTGTATTGAAGTAACTAAATGTATCACACACATAATAAACTAGAAACTAAAATCTAGTTCAAACACATAATGTATCACCACCACTTGTTGTCGTCCTTGACTTGCTTCCCCTTTAGCCGCTTGATGTCGCCACCGTCCCAAGATCCCTGCTCGTCCTGAAACCGCTTTCTGTCCTCCTCGCGCTTCTTCTCCTGGGCTAGCTTGCAACCAGGGAATAGCTCTCTCGCGAAAAACCCCGCCTTAACCATCCCATCTTTCATGGTAATGAGCTTACTATACAACTCGTACGCCATGTAGGCATCTCTGGCTGCATACTCGAGGCGCACCTGGCTCATCGGCTTCCACTCCCAGTAGTCGTGATCGAGTCGCTTCAATTTCTTCAGTTTTTCATAGGATTTATCGATGATTTCCACTGCCAGATCACCCATGCCATCCTTCGCTGGGTATGATTTGATCTTGTATAGATTTTGGATGTCGATGTGGTGCCCCTCTGGGATTTTTGTCAACGCACGAGAAACCATAATTGTGTCATTTGTGATATCCACGCTAGTGAAAGTTATCCCTTTCCTACACAAGAACTCGACCAGAGCCAGACAACGCATCTCAATTGGTTTACTCCTGCACTTAGATGGTTCTAGGGATGTAAGGGAACAAGGGATGCAGAAGTGGTGATCTCAAATTTAAATTTCACATACCTGCAGAAGTGGTAAACGAGGATCTCCTCATGTATGGCGATTTGCACGACAGCGATCTCTTGTGGAGGATTTTTTCGCTTATTTGCACGGGTGTACTCCAAGTCTAGCCCCACAAACTTGTGCTTCTCTTTCTCAAGCAATTTCTCAAACCTGGCGAGAGTTGTCTCCACAGTCGCTTCATCATTTGTGTACACCACTATCAATGTCGTGGTGCCATGGGAAGGGACCAAGTGGGTCTCTGTTGTGCGTTTTCCATCATCCATGCCTGCAAGGAAATGGGTGAAAGGAACTGCCTGCAAGAGGAAGAAGAAGATGAACCGACGGTTCCAGAACAGAGGAAGAAGAAGCGCCTAGGAAAAACTGCAGAGGAATGACTGAGGAAGAGGAATGACTGCAGAAGACACGTGGTAACTGCAACTTTCAGTTCGAGAACTCACCGTGGTTACGTGGAGATCGTGGGAGTGCCGCCGATTCAACAAGTGGGGCCAGTTCCTGCGAGAATATGAAATTAGCTGTGCATTTCTCTATGCGAGAAATTGAGAGAAGTCATTTATATTTTGTCTTTCATAATTAAACACAATGAAGTTGGTATAGCCCAAGAGATTTGAACAAAAGATATTTGTTAGTTTAACATACAACAACACTTACAGGCCCAACATGGCAGAACTTGGAGAGCCCCAGAACTTGAGCTACCATAGAGACCTCGGCAGAGGTGGCAGAATTGGTGCGGGTGCAACCACGGCGACGGCGAGCTCGGATTCTAGAGGAGGAAAACAGAACCGAGCATGGTCGACAAGGTGATAGATCTCACTGGGAACCAATTCTCGTCCCCGACCGTGCCATGGGTGCGTCCACGGTGAGGGCGAGCTCCGACTTGGGATCGGGAGGAGAGCGGGGCCGAGCAGCTTCGTCACTTCCCAGCTCTGCGCCATGGCCGTGACCATAGATTGCCGCTCCGGGGAAGAAGACGAGTAATGGAGGCACCAACGCTGCAAGCCTACAGGGAGGAGAGCTGGGCCGAGCAGGTTCGTCCACGTCCGAGCTCCGCGCCATGGCTGCGACGCCCCACATATTGCCGCTCCGGGGAAGAAAAAGACGCGTAATGGATGCAGGCGCCAACGCTGCAAGCCTAATTGACAGCTAATCGACGGGAGCGACAGGAGCGACATAACGGCGAGAACTGACGGGGGGCCCCAACTTGACAGCCGTTAGCCTGATTTTTTGTATTGAAAAATAAAGTTGAATTTGTGCCGAAAAAGACCCTCTGAGTATTTGGCACGCCAACTATAGTCATCGCGGATGATATCAGGGAACTCGGGTACCGCGTTGCCTGGACACCCCAACATTCGGGCCACAAAATGATATTCTCCCCTATAGGTGCCACCTCTCCCTCTTCATGGTGGTAACCCCCTCTTCATGGTGGTAACCTCCTCCATCAAGTAGGTAACCCCCTCTCTTATTATATTTTAATTGCATGACATTCATAAAAATTAAACCACACTTATGGAATCAATAAAACATTTACATTTATTTAGTACTTGTTAATTCATTCAATTAACAAACATTAACAAGTACCCCCTTGTGTTATTTCAATATTCGGAAATAGTTTCGATGCTTCTCCGAAACAACCCATGTGTTATCCAATAATTCAGTCAGAGTTCCAAATCCACTCAAAACGTGTTAGTGAACCTTAAGTGTGTAACCCCACGGTTCGTGAATAATATGGACATGACCGAGACACCTCTCCAATCAATAATCATCAGCAGGATCTGGAAATCCGTAATGACTCTCATTTATTCAACGATGAATCTAGTGATCATGCGAACCTTTTTCTTAGTAACCAATTCCTTTTGTCTCGCGATATTTTACTTGTATGAGATCTGATCATTTGGTATCATCCATACCTAGTTTGATCTCGTTATCAACAAGTACTCTTTTACTCATTTCGTGAGATAACATTTCTTGTGATCAAATCACCTGCTTGTAAGCTATTATCAATGTGATATCACCGAGAGGGCCCAGAGTATATTTCTCCGTCATCGGGATGGACAAATCCCACTCTTGATCCACGAACCTAAACTAACACTTTCTAAGTACCCAATGACATCTTTATAATCACCCTATGATAGTGTGGTGTGTGATGGAATCAAAGTACTCTTCCAGTGTTAGTGATTGACGTGATCTCATGGTCTAAGGATTAGTGTCACTTCGAGTGAGATAGCAATATAAACTTTGAAGACATGATCGTATGGCTAAACCTACTATGGATGAATATTCATCACATAATTCTCTAATTACATGACCTTGTTATTAACAACATCCAATGTTCATGATCAGGAAACCTTGATTATATGTTAATCAACATGCTAGTGTAATGAGAGGCATTACTAGGAACCTTTTCTTTGTTTATTAAGCACACATGTATTAACGTTTCCGGTTAACTCAATTATAGCATGAGAAATAAACATTTATCATAAACATGGAATAATATAATAACCACTTTATTATTATCTATTGTGCATATTCCTTTTAGTCTCCCACTTGCACTAGAGTCAATAATCTAGTTGAAATGTGCATATATAAACAACTATGGCTGGTGTTGTACGTACGCATTTCTAGTGGTAAACCTAATCTCCAGATCTGACACTTTTAGATATATGTGTATTTTCATATCTTTGAGCCTATATGCATCACTCATTCTCAAATGAGATGGTATTGTATACATTTTGGTCTGTTGGTGAGACCTTAGTTCTTTGGGGTTTAAAACATGTTTATACTATTGTCGTACAATAGATCTTCATAGTATTATCCCTCTTGGAACTACACCTTGTTTGATTAACAAAGTTCTTGACACAAATGCCCTCTTTAGCTGCTACTAGAGCAGTCACATACTCAGCCTTTGTTGTAGTATCCATCACAATACTTAACCTTTTGGAACTCATCCAAATCTATCATGGAACTTTCTTCCATCAAATTTTGCAACCTTAAGCCATAACATAAATTGAGATAAACTTATTTTGTATCTTGTGACAAAACTAGTGTCAATGTAATATTTTATAGTGGACTATCTATCACATCTACATACGGTACATATTCTTAGTTCTTCCAAAGATCATAAGAATATCTTTACTATCGTCCAATGATCATCTTATGAGTCATCCTGGTATATGCTTATAACATTTAGAGCATAGGACATATCTGGATATGTACATCTCATGGTGTGATTGATCAAAATATTCATGTGATTTCACTCACCAAGTGTCAAAACACTTGAATCTCGTTTCACTCACTAAGTTTCAATTCACTTGAATCTTGATTCTTTTATTTCCATATGGCAAGAACCTTTCTGTCGTTTCCATATTGAACTCATTAAATATTTCATCTATGTACATTTTGCATAACCATATTAGCGTCTCAATCTATCCATATGGACTTTGATGTCTAATATTCTGGTTTTCCTAAATCTTTCATTGAAATCTAATTTTAATGAAATCCTTAACGCGTGTCAATAAAAGATACATCATTTCCATTCAATAATATGTCTTATACACAATGTGTTAGAAATATGTCTTAGTTATCCCACTTAATTTCTTGCAAATGTAAGCATCTTCATCATCTCCAATGAAATTAAACCTTTCAACATTTCATCATGGTGAAGTTTCCAACTCCGTGATGCTTACTTCAACCATTTAAGTTTGGATGCCTTTTTAGCATCCTTTGATTTAACAAAACCCTTCAGACCATGTCATGTACATGTCCTAGGTAACCATTCTATTAGAAGAACGTTGTTTTGTTTATTTAACTACCATATACACAAATTGATATATGTAGTGGCTGCTACACTAATCCGTCAAGACTAAATATCGCTATAAAAGATCAAATATTGTCATAGTCAACTCCTTGAACATAACAGTAAAACTCTTTTAACGATATGTTGACCATTTCATAGATGTGAAACATCCATGTCTATTTCTTTATAGATCCAAACACGACTGATAGGATTCACGCCTTCCAGAGGGTCTTCTAAGTTCAGAAACTTGATTTCCCATGTATGGAAAACTGTCATGGATTTTATGACTTCTAGTCATTTGATGGAGTCAAGGCCCATCATCGCTTCTTTGCATGTAGTCGGTTTCAGCATTCTCAAACAATAATGATTCAATCTCAAATCTTACTATTTGATTGTTTTACCCGACCAATGGTAGTTCAATAGGAACTTAGATCTCTGTGACCACAATCTTCGAGGTATGGAAGCCATGAGCATTGTGGATGCCTCTGGGACACTTTTCAGCGTTGCGCAACCTAGCACATATAGATAAGCTTCAATAACCTTATCAAAGTTCTATTGTCCTCTCACTTAACTTTTTGCGAAAAGTTCCTTCTCAAGAAATTTGACGTTTCTAAGCAACAAACATTTTTGTCTTCGGTGTTATGGAGGAATAACATATAAATACATGCTCATCCGACTTTGGCTGTAAACATTTTACTTATGGCTAGCATACCAAAATTTAAGAAAATACAACTTGGGTTTTATCCCAACTAATAACTCATATGGTGTCATTTCAACGGATCATGATGGATCTCTTTTTAGTGTAAAAGCAGTAGTCACTAAAGCTTAATCTTTAAAATATTATGGCACTTTTATAAATAATACCATTGATCCTATCATGTCAAACAAGGTTTGATTACATTTCATGAACACTCCATACTCCTATGGTGTTTCGAGAACTGCAAGTCTACAGAACGGTTCCTTAATTCTTAGGTGTTTGCTAAACTTGTAACTCAAATATCTTCCTTTATGATCTAATCATAAATTCTTTATTTTCTTGTTACAATGATTTTCTAGTTCATCTTGAAAATCTTTGAACATTTTTCAAATGTTTCATACTTCTTCTTTATTAAGTAAATATACACATATATTCACTCAATTTTTTGAAGAAAGTATATGAAGTTAAAATCGCTCATGACCTACTTAATGGGCTACATACATCAGCATGTACAATTTCCAATATGTTAGTCGTTAGTTATTCCTTTGGCATATGAATGAAATTTAAATCATTTCCAGGAAATTCTCACAAGCGTCAATTTGATTCAAAAATCAAAAATACTCCAAAATTCCATCAACGTGGAGTTTCTTCATGTTTTATTTTCCAGTATAATTTAAACAGTGATGTCGCTTTGCAAGTGATATTTTAATCATTTGTCTTGCGACATTTTAGCATTAGTTTTACGAATGTGATTTATCCAACTAGACTTGCGAGAGTCCATCCATCTTCTATGGAATACGGTAATTATTTGAACAACAATTGTTCTCACAATACCGGAACAATTAAAACAAATCTTGAAGGCTAGGTTTGATGTCAATGAGAAATACAACAACACTTGAAGGCTAGGTTTTCTACATGAACTCCCACTACATGAACTCCCACTCAAAAATACATCCCTTTAATCATTTTTAGTGATTACATGAACCAAATTCACTACACCATGACCGATCATCTTGTGAGGTGGTGCAACTGCAATGGCGAGCATCATATGGACATCATATCATTCATATGACTCGTGCTTTACCTTTCGGTTCATATTCTGAGGACATGTTTGTACATGCTAGGCTCTCCAAGTAAGAACCTTAGTTGACATGGGTATACCTAACAGGTACTTGAGATTAGCCTATACGGTCCAGCCCAAGAAGGAGACCATGGTGCGAACATAGCCCAACAAGGATTCGGGTGGCCCACGGGAGTTCGACTTCTTGAAGGACATGGCAAGGTGTAGATAGAAAATTAAAGGGAAAACCCTAATCTGTAACTGACTCGACCTGCTATCCCAAGACCTAGCCTCCCTATATAAAGGCTAGGAGGGGGCGGCAAGGAGGACAAAAAGACACCCCCCTGCATACACCTTGCCAGATTGCATCTTTGTGCACCCTTGTAACTTTTGACTCCCTCGTAATCAAGAGCAGACAGGCAGGAGTAGGGTCCTCTACGAGGCCTGAACCTGGGTAAAACATCGCGTCACATGTGTTCTTGTTTTCTATCCGATCAATGCCTCCAGTGCTCCCCACTTCCTCAAACCTAAGTCCATCAAGGATGGGATGATTTAACCCCTCGTCAATTGGCGTCGTCTGTGGGAAATGGGAGTGCTGATTTTGCGGCTTCCTCGGCCCCATCAACCGCGATCTATGGCTCTGCTACAACAGAGACTCGCCTCCTCTTCGAAGCCTTCAACTTCTCTGTCCACGCACCGGTGACTCGCCTGGATTTCGAGTCTGTGGGCGATGGCATCGACCTGATGATCGGAAGCTTACGCTTCCAGGTCGGTTGGATTGGCACACTTCGCCCCCCTGATCAACCGTAGGCTCCCTCAATTGCTCATGCGTCGTGGTTCCCATTGCCGATCGGTACCCTGAGGAAACTCAACGCCTCGGCATCCGCCGAGAACACATTGAGCAACAGCAGCTGCGAGTCCGATCTAGGTGATCTGGCATTAGAGGATGGAGCCTACGGTTCCAAATCTGAGAGTTGAGGGAGCAACAACTTTCCCAGCCACTACATGTGCACCGTCATCAACACGGGTGATGGAGGCACTCAAAGGGACAACGCCAACAGCGGACCCACCAACAACGGGCTGACCAATCGACCCCCTGTCATCGGTCCCGTCAAGGACGATCAACAGCCGCCCAACCCTGAGGGCGAATGTGTCAACGAGTTGGAGGAGATCCAACTCAACGACGTCGAATGGGCACGATGCAGGGAGGCCCTATAGGCTAATCCCCTACCGCCAAACTCATCACAACAAATGTTGATGGGTTATCATTGGCTACTCATCCAGGAGTTCAAGCGCCAGCAGGCGATGAGCGCTCGACTCGATGAGCGCAGGAGGGCTGTGGATGAGTCGAGCCTTTGGCGAGCAGCGCTCTCTTCCATCGGGGGATCCTCCTATGATTGCTGGCCTAGGACTGGTCGAAGCTGCGCTCACCAAAGATCCAACACCGGAGTCGAAGAAAAGCAAGGCTCCAGCCAGGTACTACTCGCTATCCTCCAGCCATGATGAGCATGACCTATCATCGCAACGCCGCTCACGTCGACACGATCGCAACTACGATGCACGTGATGACATCACACAGCGCAAAGTCGATAAGATGCGTGCAAATCGTGCCTGCTCAATGGAGTCGGAAGACGAAGGAGCGGAGCTCTACGGTGTTGGCTGCTTCAGCAGAGCTATACGTCAAACACGAATGCCGAAAGGGTTTAAACTCCCATCGGAGAACCCAAAGTTCGACGGCCTCCAAGATCCGAAGATCTGGCTAGAGGACCACATATCCTCCGTCAAGTTGCATGGTGGAAACAAGAGCACGGCCATGCAATGCCTCCGGCTATAGCTGCAGGGTGTCGCCCATGCATGGCTCAACAATATCCCCCGCGGGTCGATCCGCAACTAGGAAGAGCTGGTCTATAGCTTCGTGTGAAACTTCAAGGGCACCTACAACTGGCCTGCATCAATTGAAGAGCTAAAGGCCTACTATCAGAAGCCCAGCGAATCACTACGCTCCTACATCTAGAGGTGGTCCATCATTAAAAACTCCGCAGAGGACATCTTCGAGGATCGTGCAATCGACGTGTTCAACGGTGGCGTATGTTGTAGAGAGCTTAGGGAGGAGCTTGGTCGTACAAAGCCCAAAACAATTTTAGGTGGAAATCACAAATAGGTGGGCAGATGGAGAGGACTTGGTGAAAAATAATTGTGTCCACTCAGACGATGATGAAGACCTTGGCCGTAGACACGGCCATCAAGGAAAACATCGAATGTGAGGCTACGAAGACCACGAAGAAGTCGACATGGTCACGGCTAGCTACGCCGACAAACGCAACGACGACAACCGCAACAGTGGGTACCATAGCGGTGGCTATCGCGATAGCGGGAAAACCACGCAAGTATGGAAACACCGTACCCGTGACAAAGCTCCTGGAACGTCGATCTAGGACAAATTATCTGGACCTTGCAACATCCACCTTTATATTGACAAACACAATGACAAGAAGAAGTCCAGCCACCTCCTAAAGGACTATCGTGAGTTCCTCAAGCTCCACGAAGGCCTCGCCCAGATGAATCACGACGCGATAAATCAGGGTTACGGAGCTTCCCCAGGTGTCGTAGCTCATGGAGCACAACCACCACCACCCGGAACACCACCACCTATGGCTGCACCAGCCCAGAACAACGGAGGTGAGCAGTACCCACTACCGCTGGGGAATATGGGCATGACCCAAAAAGGACGCCCCTCCAATAGAGTAAAAAAGTCAATCACTCGCCAAATAAATTTGGTGGTCAACTCTCCACCCTCAACCACTGAATACCTCAGCAGGTGCGGATCCTTCATCACCTTTGACAAGCGCGATCATCCCCGTCAGGTACCTCGCCCAGGCCATTCTCCCCTGGTGATCGAGGCGTAAATCGATGGCTTCGAGATGAGTCACGTATTCATGGACGGTGGCAGCGGCATCAACCTCATGTTCGCCAGCACCCTACGCGCCATGCGGATCCCCCTCTCGTGCCTAGAAACCTCCGACACAACGTTCCACGGCATCGTCCTAGGGAAAGGTGTATACCCCTTGGGAAAAATCAACCTGGACATCATCTTCGGCATGATGGCAAACTTCCGGCGAGAGCGCCTTTAGTTCGAAGTGGTCGACTGGCCCTCACAGTACCACACAATCCTCGGATGTGTCGCATTCACGAGGTTCATGGAGGTGCCGCACTACGCCTACCTACAGATGAAGATGCCAGGACCTAACGGCATTATTACTACCAGCAGAAGCTTCGAGAAGTCAGACAACTGTGATAGGGAATTCAACAAAATCTCCCGGTCGACATGCAGGAGTAGCTGGCAAGGCCGGAGGAGTCGATAGACAACAGTCTTCCTCCTCCTAGTAAGCCAAACGCACCTGACCAGTCCTTCGACTCGTCGGTGCACACCAAGGCGGTCCAGGTCCACCCGACGGACCCAACCAAGACGGACCTCATCGCCAACAATTTGAGTTCCGCATAGGAACTCACACTCATCGAATTCCTCCGTGAGCACTGGGAGATCTTAGCCTGGTGTCCAGCGGACATGCCAAGAGTTCCTAGGGAATTCACCGAGCGCTCACTCAGCATGAATCTTGAGGCCTGGCCAGTGAAGCAGTCGATACATCGACTATCAGAACCAAGGGCAAAGGTCGTCGGTATGGAAGTCAATAGACTCCTCGACACCAACTTCATACGAGAAATCAAGGAAAGCAAATGGGTAGCAAATCCCATGCTTGTCCCTAAAAAGGACACGAATATCCTGCGGATGTGCATGGACTTCACCTGCCTCAACAAGAATTACCCGAAGGACCACTTCCCATTACCACGGATCGACCAAATAATCGACTCCACCGTGGGATGCGAGCATCTCTACTTCCTCGATGCCTACTCAGGCTACCATCAGATTCGAATGAAGGAAGAGGACCAGGAGAAAACGGCCTTCATCATGCCCTTCGGCGTCTATTGCTACACAACAATGCCCTTTGGGCTGAAGAACGTAGGAGACACCTATCAATGGTGCATGCAGGCTTGCCTCAAAAACCAACTTGGTTGGAACATCGAGGTCTATGTCGACAACATCATCGTCAAAACCAAGGAGGAAGCCTCACTACTCGATGATCTCCGTGATACCTTCGACAACCTCGACCGTTACTGGATCAAGCTGAATCCGGAGGAATGCGCCTTTGGCGTACCATTTGGGCAACTGCTCAGGTACCTCATATCCTCTAGAGGAATCGAGGCCAACCCGAAAAAGATAAAAGCCATACTGTCCATGGAGAAGCCAAAGAACGTCAAAGGAGTCCAGCAGCTAGCTGGATGAATCGTGACGCTCAGTCGATTCATCAGTCGAATGGGCGAGAAGGCACTACCGTTCTATCAACTCCTCCACAAAGCTGAGAAGTTCGAGTGGACGGACGAGGCACATAATGCATTCGACAATCTCAAGCGCATACTCTCCACCTCTCCAGTGTTGGTGACCCGCAGAGAAAAGGAGCCACTGTTACTATACATCTCCGCCACCAACTAGGTGGTCAGTACCGTACTGGTGGTAGAACAAGCCGAAGACAACAAAGTTCATGGAGTGCAACGTCTAGTCTACTACCTCTGCGAGGTACTCACGCCAACAAAACAGCGGTACCCGCACTACCAGAAGTTGGCTTACAGTGTCTTCATGATAGCACGGCGACTGTGCCACTACTTTCAGGAGCACCCCCATCATCGTGGTAAACGATGCTCCACTGGGTTACATCCGCAACAACCCCGATGCCACGGGACTAAGCGCGCTTTGGGGAATAGAGTTGTCTCCACGAGACATTACAGGCGAGAAGCGAGTGGCGATCAAGTTGCAAGTTCTCCCGGACTTCCTTGTTCACTGGATGGAGAACCATCTCCCAGACACACCAGATATGTCCTGCCTATGGACAATGCACTTTGACGGGTCCAAACATCGAGAAGGAGGTGGCGTCAGTGTCATGATGTTGCTACAGGGTGACAAGATGAGATATGTTCCACGAATGTAGTTCCGCGCCTCCAACAACGAAGCAGAATACGAGGCCTTGCTCCATGAGATGTGGATGGCCAAAGCCTGCGGTGCCACGTGACTCATCATCTACGGTGACTCCAATCTCGTGGTGGACCAAACCATGAACCAGTGCGATGCTCTGAGCAAACAACAGGATCGCCTACCGCAACCTCTACGACACACTCGAAGGAGACTTCGACGGCTACGAACTGCAACACGTGGGCCACGAAAGCAATGAGGAGGCTGACATGCTCACCAACATAGGATCCACCTATGCTCCGGTGCCGCTCGGTGTATTCCTGGAGCAGATCTGCGAGCGCTCCATCAAGCCAAAGGCTCCTAAAGGACCGTTTAGCACATCAAAGGACTCGGGGGTTGCGCCACCCGAAGAACTCGAAGGTCCCAACAGTGCGGAATAGGGACCCTAATTCGAAGGTTCCATGGAGGTCATGCTCATCGAGCCATCCTGGACACAGCCGTACATCACATACCTGCTCAACAAAAGGCTACCAGATGACCCGATAGACGCGCGACACATAGCACGACGCTCAAAAGCTTTCACCATCATTAACGGAGAGTTGTACAAACACAATATTACAGGACTCCTTCAATGATGCGTCTCCAATGGAGACGGGAGGGCCATCCTCCTCGATATACACGAAGGCACCTGCGGTCATCACGCCAGGAGTCGCGCCCTCGTCGCCAAGGCTCTACGAGCTGGTTTCTACTGGCCAACGGCGATGCGCGATGCCAATGACATCGTCCAGAGGTGTAGTGCTTTCCAAAGATTTGCAGATAAGCCGCACGCACCAGGCATAGAACTTAGGCCAATACCTGTGGGTTGGCCCTTCGTGCAATGGGGACTCGACATGGTCGGCAAGCTACAAAAGTCATCACCTAGAGAGTATGTCTACCTCCTTGTCGAAGTTGACAAATTCACCAAGTGGATCGAGGCCAAGCCAGTGACTAACCAGTCAGGAGCCACCACCGTCAAGTTCTTCAAGCCCATCGTCTTCAGGTTCGGGGTGCCACACAACATCATCACCGACAACGGGACGAACTTCACCTCGAACGAGTTCCAGGACTTCTGCAAAAACTTTGGAATCAACATCAGCTACGCTTCGGTAGCGCATCCCTAGACCAATGGTCAAGTCGAAAAGGCCAATAGCCTTGTCTGCAGTGGCATCAAGAAAAGACTCATCCGACCACTCGAGCGAGCAGCTGCGTGTTGGGCTGAGGAACTGCCATCTGTATTATGGAGCCTGCGCACAACTCCAAATAGCACCACAGGCTACACCCCGTTCTTCATGGTACATGGTGCCGAGGCAGTGCTACCTGCAGAAGTGCGCTACAAGGCCCCAAGGTTCGTCGCATACAGCAAAGCTGAATCTACGGCCGTACTTGAAGACTCTGTCGACCTCCTCGACGAAGCACTTGAAATCGCGACAGAATGATCAACGATCTACCAACAGAGCCTTTGCAACTACCACAGCTGATGGCTGTGCCCAAGATCCTTTGTCGAAGGAGACCACGTCCTGTGACTAAAGCAGAAAGGACACCTCAAGATCGAGTCCCCCTAGGAGGGACCCTATGTGATTACTGAAGTAATCCTAGGTGGCGCCTATCGCCTGAAGGAAGTAGAAAGTGGAGTCCATACTCCAACCCATGGAACGTCGTGCAGCTACGACGATTCTACCCCTAGATTATTTTTACTTTACAATAAGGCTACTCAGCTAGGCTACTTAGCCAAACATTGTACCTCCCGATATTCTACAAATAAATAAAGCTAAGTGCCTTCAACCATGTGTCTTGTTACATTTATTTTCATTATTGCTTTCTGCACTCGGGGGCTGCACCTCCCTGACGACCTCGTCCTCACAAAGTAATGACCTGAGTAGCTGACAAAACAGCCAGTCGAACATGATCCCTGTTAGTCCAAAAGAATCCACTAGCTTCCAGCTGGTCCTGAGCCAAGCAGCTCAGTCGAATGCTGATGCGGTCCCTCTCTTCATGTGGAATGAGATTGACAACTACAAATAACAAACATGTTAGTCAACACACCGGCTACACGGAAAAACAAGAGCAAAACAGTCAAGCAAACACCCACACTACAACTGATCGTTGATTTGGGCCACCTCGCGAAGAAGATAAGCTTACCACTCCAAAACTTTTTCTGCCTTCGACTTCTAGACGTCGGCAATACCACGGATGACCGGTGCTTCTCTCTCTAAGTGCTTCAAACAGTCGCGCAGTTGAGACAAAAGTGATAGATCTTCCACCTTCGAACGTGGTTGTGCCACAAGTTCACCAGCGGAGGGTTCACCAGGCGCATCGGCGGAAGGCACATCTTGCGAACCGCTCGAAGGGCCCTAACCAAGAATATTGGAAAAATAAGAGACACTACACACAGATTTCGCACAGCGCAAGCACGAAGATAATTTATACATTCATAATAGCACCAAGTTTTCACAAGGGCACCCCCACATAAATAGTTCAAAGACAAAGCCAAAATTCTTCACGTGACTACAAAGGGAAGCAACGAGGATGGCTACGCCTACGCTTCAGCACCCGCGGGCTTCGACGACTCCATGGTAGCCTCTGACACCGTGTCCTTTGTTGTGGTGGCCTCCGATGCCATGGCCTTCACTGTGGTGGCCCCTGATGCGGTGGCCCCTGACATCGTGGCCTTGCTAACGTCAAGATTACCACCGCGGGCCTGTGCCATTGCTAACCCCATGGATGCACTGACCCCCTTTTGTGTGTTCTTGAAGTCCACGGGTACGCCACCCGCAAAGCTCTCGACCAGGCCATCAAGATCCTCAATTAGCTTGGCCTTGGGGAGCATCTCTTTGTGAAGGAGCCCCAGGATGCTTTTGGCTTTCTTGAGGGCGTCTTGGACGGAGGCACCGCGATCTTCGACCGCAGCCACAACATCCATCAAGACATCCCCACGGGACAAAGCTTGGCGGTCGAAGCCAACACTGGCAACATCTAGAACAACATTCCAACAAGTCAGCTGACATGAACAAAAGAGGAATATACAAAGCATAATGAAAAACACCAGATATACACTTACCCGAGAGCGCTTGTGCGATAGAGAGAAGTTGTTCTACGAACCCCTTTTCTCTGTCGGCTGTGGTGGCTATAAGGTTGTCATCACGCTTATTTGCTTCCTGCTTGAGGTGCTCGAGGGCTTCGATGCCTCATCTCATTTGGTATATGCCACGCACAAGCTCTTCTCAAGGGAAGTTACCTAACGAAGCAGGTCATTGTTTTCCTCTGAAGAACAAGGGAAACATGTAACCATCAAATAAAAAAAAGATGCAGCGGTACAACACATGTTGACTACCTTACCTTGCAACTTCTGGTTGTCAGTGTCCAGTCGCACATGCTTCCGACCCAGGGTCATGATCTGATCGCCTAAACGAATAGCCTCCTGCAAGATGGGTTGTAGAAGATATCATATATCACCGCAAAGTTCGATTCCAAACATAAACTTCAAGCGCAAAGCTCATAAACACTTACATGGTCAATCGAAGACTCCGAAAGTGCTTTCTTGGTGGGTGTCCATGCAAGAACTCTATGTTGCCCCGGGTGGGGCAAGCTTGAGGAGCTCTCGCCGGAGTTGGCCGCTATCTTCGGGGACGGTACTGACCCCTCCGCATTCACACCTTTGGAGTCTACGACTCCGGTGTCCCCTAGGAACTGATAGTCATCAGACGATGGCAATGATGCGGTCCTACTACAACAGGTTCATAAACAGCGTTCGACACAAAAGACTACACAAATCAAAAAAGCATCAATACTCCAGCAAGATACTTACCCATGAAAATTGCCGAGGTCAAAGTCCTTGTCCAGCGGGTCTTTCAACTTCTCCGTCTTCTTCATTGGTGGTGGATCCACGCTGCGGATAGGAACCGCTGGAATAGGGTTGGCAGTGCCTACCTCGGGTGAAGTATACTTCGGCGCCTCTGGCGTAGATGCGTCAGATTCCTCGGTTCAGAGACGCTTGCGAGTGCTGCACTCGCTAGAATCAGGGACTTCCTGTGCAGGCACATGTGACACTAGAATCAGGGACAAAAGACGACGACAAAGTTACCTCAGGAGGAGAGTTATTCGCGTAGAAGGGCAGGACGGTCAAGTCGCCAGGAAGTTTATCCTTAGCAATGTTCTTCGTCAGCAACCTGACCCTCGTGTCAACCTCGACTGAAGACATGTCCTCCTTGGAGATGCGAGTGATGTCGACGCTACCGGTCCAGAGGTACATCGGGTGTGCTCTGGCCTATAGAGGCCACACCCGACGCTGCAAGAACATGTGAATGAGGTTGATGCCATCGACTTCTTGGCCTGGGATAAGCTAGAGGTCATAGACGCACTTGTACAAGACTTCGACTTCATCCTCCTCGCCCAGCATCACAACATTCTTCCAAGACCTCTTCTTCTTCAGCTTAGCGTTGGGGTCGAAAGGAGCAAGTCCATACGGTTCGCCATTAGCATGTTTATCGCGAATGTAGAACCACTTCTCCCTCCACTCTTGGACAGAGTCAGAAATGTTGAGGCTAAAGTATTGGACATTATGGTCCATGTGGATCCCGCAGCCACCAACGTCATATATAATTGAGCCAGAACCCGACTGCCACTTTAGCTTGAATAGCTTCTTGAAGAGGCCGAAGTGTGGCTCGATCCTGATCCAGCACTCGTAGAGGGTGATGTAGCACGCAATGTGCAAAATGGAGTTTGGGGTCAGCTGATGCAGCTGGAGCCCATAGAAACAAAGCAACCCTCGCACAAATTTGTGGAGGGGGAGAGGAAGACTGTGAATAATGAAGGCCAAACACATCACCCGAAATCCAACAGGAGGATTGGGGATTACCTCTGGCCCTGGCATCTTGCAATCTGCTGCGTCAGCGGGCAGCAGGCCATCCGGGCGATGAGTGTGGAGCTCATGCTCCTTCAATGAGGTGCGCCGCCATGACCCGTTGGTCACTGTTGCGACGAAGAAGAAGGGCGCTGGTGTCGCCAGGTTCGGCACCGCCACTGCCGCCAAGAAGAAGGGTTCGGGGACCCGCGTGATAGCAACAGATCCAGCGGTAGCGCCTCCCTTCTTCTTCCCCATACTGTAGCGGCGGAGAGATGGGAGAAAGTAGCTGGGATATGCCTTGAGTACGTCTAGTGCAATGAGAGCAACGGGCGCAAGATAGTAAAGGGAGAATGGCAATGGCAATGGTGCGCACAAGAGGAAGAAGAACAAGTGTGGAATTTACCACACCCAAAAACCCTACTTAAGCACCGAAGGATATCATCCAATGGCTCACAGAACCTTACCTCTACACGTGGTGCACATCAATGAAGACACATGCCGATGGTAATACCGAACCGTCGCTGCACGTTCCCCACTATGCGCGAGAATCAAGGAGACGCAATTAAATCAAAGATTGCGCATGACTGGTCAAATCCCAGTCAGACCTCGGGGCCCACCTCTGTCACGTCCCATCAACACCGCTTATGCAGGCAACTGACCTCATCCGATCGTCAGCATTGACGTCATCAAAATACCCACTCTAACGGAGATTTTTCTTTAACTGCTTTAGTCCTTGCTTGACTCTGCAAGTCGACCAAGCACTCGGGGGCTACTCCTAACAGGAGCGCTAGCCGCGCACCCGAACATTACAAAATGGCATAGAACTGCAAGATATTTTCATATCACCCCCTATCGAATTAACGATTTGATTATGGACTCGGGGGATCCTCCCATAGGGAGCACTGCAAGCATAATCGACAAAGAAAAACTAATGATAGCAGTCGACAATTGTTTAAAGTTCCCACTCGAGTCTGTGACTCGAGTAGGCACTCGGGGGCTACTCCCATAGGGAGCACTGGTCGCGCACCCTATGAAGCCAAAAATAATTATACATGGCAAAAAGCGTTGACCACATCTGCACCATGAGCATTCGAAGCATTCGGCGACTCCGCCTCACAATCTTTGAACATACCTTACAAAGAGACAACGTCTCTTGGGTTACCCGAATCACCTCCTTGGTGAATAAACTTTCGGATTCCGCATTGACAATGTGAAGGTAAGACCTACAAAAGGCCTAGCAACGCACCTGAGGCGCTCTACCAGAAAATAATCTATACCTACAGGAATGATGAAAAGGCCTTGATGGACGCGTCGAGTGCCCACACCTAAACACTGGAATTCTACTATGTAAGGCCTCTGCGGGATGAGTCGAATTATGCTAGCATTATTCCGAATTCGAGTCTAGGGACTCAAATTTGAGTAGATAGCGTTGTTTTCCCTATGACAGTTAACTGGTCTTGATTCGTCGGATGAATCAGGCACGCATATTGACAATCCCTATGACACAAACTACGGCACCCGAAAGAACTTTGGATGGCCTTATATCCCATGCACTCGAAAGACTTATAGTCTCCACCTGAATCTACGATTCGGCTGGACACTTGGGGGCTACTAACATGGGTATACCTTATAGGTACTTGAGATTAGCCTATACGGTTCAACCCAAGAAGGAGTCCATGGTGCGAACGTAGCCCAGCAAGGATTCAGGTGACCCACAGGAGTTTAACTTCTTGAAGGACATGACAAGGTGTAGTTAGAAAATCAAAGGGAAAACCCTAATCTGTAACCGACTCGACCTGCTATACCGAGACCTAGCCTCCCTATATAAAGGCTAGGAAGGGCAGCGAGGAGGACAAAAAGACACACACCCCGCATACACCTCGCCAGATTGCATGATGCAGCTCGTCATGTGGATGCTACTACATCTACAATGCCAAGCCCCCAAGCTCGTCCCCAAGTCACCCAAGAAAATGGACAAGGAGCAGCCAGCTCCAGAACCGGAGTCTCCGCCGTCATCGCCCGGAGTTTCCGCTGTCGTCAACCCAAAGTCTCTGGCCTCTCCACACCGGAGTCTCCGGTCTGCAACCTCGGAGTCTCCACCCCAAGACTCAGGCCGGACTCCGGCCGCCTGCCTGGAAGTCTCTACATGCCACCCTGGAGTCTGCCCTGGAGACCACGCTTCACCCGAGAGTCTCCGGCCTAAGTGGAATGGGCATACGCACCTTGAGTTGGGCCTTGGCCCATGTATCCCTCTAGTCCACCCCAAACCCTAGTATTATTGCCTACACTACCCCTGAACTTGTGGCTGCCCTATATATAGTGTCCCCACCCCCACATGTATCCCTTAGGCATAGATGATAGACTAATGACAATCCCCTTTGTGGAATCTGTAGTTTTGGCTCATCCCCTTTACCGAAAGGGGACCGACTATCGTCACCACCTTGTTGGAGTTTGCATCACACCTCCCTCGTTGTACAAGGCCTTGGGATCGGTGTCTCTTTGCCAAGTTTTGAAGACCCTCTCCAAGGTGTTCTTCCCTCTCCGATTGGGATTGACAGGAGCATGTTGACTGATCTTTCCTTGCGAGGATTCTATCGGACTGGTGGCCGCCGGCGGGAGCAATTGGCCTCATATCGTGTGAGTTTTGAGTGTGTTCATCGTGTTCTTCGCGAGTTGTGCATCTGCTTCTGCCACCTTCTCCCTTCCCCCTCGCTTTCCCATCGATTTGACCATGAGATCCGTGAAGATTGGGCCATCCTTGAGGTCACCCCTTAATATTGCGTACCAGCAGCTTTTGGTTGCCATGGATTTCTCATCTATTTGGTCTTTTTCCCATAAATTCGAAAATTCCACCAAAAATAGCCCCAATTCGTGTTTTGGATCGATCTACGATTTGAGTGAGTTTTGTTAGGTTTTGATCCGTTGATTACTTGCTAAACTTGTTGATCTACCTTCCCCTGCATTTCCATAGCCTAATTCCTTGATTTCCCCCATCAATTTGAGGTTTTGTTTCGAGTTTTTCCGCCAAAACACGTCGTGTTCGAGTTCTAGACGTGCCTCAGACCCCGACACCGGAGTCTCCAGCCTCGGACCCTGGAGTCTCCGCCCCCTACAAACATCAACTTTGTTTCACGGTTTTGAGCATAACTTTTGCATTCAAACTCGGATTTTGGTGTTCTTTAGCTCGTTTCGAAGAGGAGAAGGAGCTCTACATCATGATTCAGGTCGTTCATGCTATCTATTCCATCCAAATTCCATGAGAAATGCGGAATCCACCAAAAAAGGGTGAAGATCGGCAAGGAAAGGTATAAAAATTCCGCGACCACTCCCCACTTGCTTTCCTTTGTGAGCTATACTATCTTTGCGGTCCACAAACACCTATTGAGACTAGTTCCTCCTATGATTGCTTGAGATATGCACATTTGATACTTGTAGAATTCTGAGCAAAAGTTGTGAGCACGCTATTTCATATAGTTATATTGTATAGTTGTTGGCACAAGGAAGAGGCAAGTGAAAATAAAAGAAAAAAGAGAAAAAAATAGAAAAAAAGAAAGAAACAAGTGCCTCATAGAATAGGAAGCGCAAGCTCGATGAACATCAAATAGGTGGTACTTATTATGCATATCTTATAGCCCACCAATTTATTGCAATCGAACTATTGTCTCTCGTTGCACTTGTGCGACACGAGCTTATAGTCTTCGCTAGGTAATCATTTGGTTCTTAGCTCACTTTCTCCATCGCACAAGTCTCATTTATCCTGCCGTGTGTGTTTCCTTATACATAATTCCTATCTTGTGGATTGACTTGTTTTGCTTTGTGATCATCGTGGTTCTTTACTTGCCATTACAACATCTTGAGTTCGGATTGTTCTTGGACATTCCACATTCCATACCCATCCACCATAAGCTTTGTGTGTTTTTTAGTGGTTAGTTGGTTTTGGTGTTCCACGTGAACTTCACTTTACTTGGTTTTTATTGCTCTCAAGTGTGGCCACTTGCACGATACTATCTTCCAAGGTAAAGTAAGTTTTGGTGTTGCATCCCTAACCCCCTACCACTTTCATATACACCACTTGATCTTGTGAATCATGTCTAGGGACTTCGGAGCCAAGGATGATTTCTATAAAGAATCCACGATGAACCACGGTGCATATGCCTTCACAAGCATGGATGACATGATGGAGCACTACACCAACAATGGCTCCACATGCTTGGGTGATATGGAGTTCTACAACAACAATAACTCCCCAAGCATGGACGAATTCAAGGACAACAACGACAAGCTCCTCAAGTCGAGTCGACCAAGTCGGAGCCTCCTACTCGAGACCACCAAGGTCCACCATCAAATGGACAACTTCAATCGTGACATGGACAACGACTTTGCCAAAACTATGAGCATGATGGCCAAGACTAATGATGCTTTGCGCTCATTACAATGCCTCACTAAGAAGAGTGCCAAGGACAAGGATCATCGTAGAGAGCGTCATGTGGATGACCAAGTACGCCATCTAGATCAACCTTTGGCAAGGCACACCAATGACCTCCGTCGACACCATCAAAGGGCACCTTCCACTACTCGTGCCACCACCAAAATGGCACCAAGAGCAAGCCTTCCTCCACGCCATCAAGCTTCAACACCAAGACTTGATGTCCTAGATGACGCGTGCAACTTCATGGATGAGGAAGATGAAGACCTCTACTTCACCAAGTTGGACGAGTACATCAAGAGGATGTCTACACAAGCCAAGGTGGCCACGGCGAAGGATGAGAAAGCTCCAAGTAAAGAGCCTACACTACAAGATGGCGACGACAAGGTCGAGAATGGTGGGCATGGGACTTTCCCTTCACAACAGGAGGCGCATGGAGTTGAGCACAACGAGCCCATCCCTATATGCTTGAGTGACGATGTGGTACCAATTTCATGTGAGTATGAGAGCCACTTAGCCCACTTGAGTGAGAGCAAGAGTGAGATGAGTGACTCCAACATATGTGATATTGAGTGCTTCCACTTTGAGGGCATGAGTGATACACCGAGTGAGTTGAGAGTGGTAGTTGATAGGTCATGTGATCCCACTTTGATTTCTAATGACTTACCCTCTACCTCTAGTGTGTTTTCTCATGATGTGCTAGGTTCCATGGATCAAGAAGCGCCAAGCTTGGAGATGACGATGCCTCCAACCAAGAAGATGTACATGGTGGATCAAGATGATGCCATCCCCATACATAATGAAGAAGTCGCCCACATGGAGGCCACTACTACCACAACACCCACATCAAATGAGGTATGAAAAAGGTAAAATTAATGGTGTTGATGTTGCCATGATCCCACTAGTGGACATGATGACTTGTGATGATTGGCATGCTATGGATGATGTTTGTGATATCACATATGATTCATTCATGTTTCCATGCAATATTTTACCTTTGCATAATGTTGAGCATGTGAAATTACTTGATTGTGATGATGTTGCCATAAGCATGCCATGCTATAAATGTTTCATCTTTCCCATTGTTGCTTGAAATTTGTTGACAATTGCTCTTTCCAATGTTTTGCTTGCAATGATGTTAAGAATGATCCTCATGTTGCGACAAACTTGATGAATAATTTCTCTTTCCATATGTTTGTCGATAACCATGCTATTGCTTGGGACATGCTTTGTCATGATAGTTATTCAATTTCTCCCATTGCTTGCAATAAGATGAATAATTGCTCTTTCACCTGCTTTGCTTGCAACAATAATTCTCATATGGTTTCTATTGACATGGCCCCCATAGCTTTCTCAAATTTTGGAGATGTTGATGATTGCCATGATAAGCATGTTCCCCACTTGCATACTCACCATGCATCTAGTTTACACTTGATTGAAATTAATGGTGATGTGCACAAGAAGAGATACGTCATGATGGATGATGTGTTTCTCTACCGTGCACACACGTTCTTCCTTATATCTATGATGTGTGTAGGTACCCGCACGATCATGTCAACCTCGGTTGAGCACGAGTTGACAAAAAGAGCTCTAGAGAGCATCCCCCAAGTGAGTTCAAGATCAAACCCAGCTCTCATACTGATGAACGATCTGATGCCATTACATGAACGATCTCATCCAATACCTACCATCCCCATAGCCTATAGCGGGGGATTACTCACTCATATATGGGGGAAACATGGATGGTCGATGGAGAAGCGATGGTGATGATGATGGCGATGATCTCCTCCAATTCCCTATCCCGGCAGGGTGCCAGAACAGAGTTTCTGGTTCTGAATCGCGGAATCTGGTGGTGGCGGCGTAGCGGAAGTCTTTCTGGAAAAACATCGAACCCCCCTTGGTTTTTAGGTCAAGAGGCAACTTATAGGCGAAGAGGGAGGCCGAGGGGGTGACCGAGGTGGCCACACCACCCCTTGGCGTGGACAGGTGGTGTGGGCCCCGCGTGGCCCTCCTCCGTCTCGTCTTCTAGCTCCGTGAGTCTTCTGGTGAAATAGGATTTTTGGCATATTTTCCGGGATTTTTCCTGATAGTTGATTTTCTGCACAAAAACTAGACACGAAGGTGATTCTGCTGAAAACAGCGTCAGTCCA
This sequence comes from Avena eriantha, assembly GCA_910589775.1. Classification (NCBI taxonomy): domain Eukaryota; kingdom Viridiplantae; phylum Streptophyta; class Magnoliopsida; order Poales; family Poaceae; genus Avena; species Avena eriantha. The sequence continues at coordinate 67,463,330 of OU342743.1, read as the reverse complement.
TGTTAGTTCTATCCAAATCACACAAGTTTAGAGGAGAAACAATAGCAAACGTGTTCGAGAAAGTAGATACGTTTTGGACGTATCAACTCCCCCCAAGCTTAGCTTATTGCTTGTCCTCAAGCAATTCAATTGAAAACTGAGTGTGATAAAAGAAACTTTCACGAACACATTTTCTTCATAAGATGTATATATTCTCAACGTATGATCAACTACTTAGGCAATTCATAATAAAGAGTATGCAACTAAGTTTACTTAATAATCATTGCAAGCTATGAAGAGATTCTAACTCAAAAATAGTAAGTAGCATGAAGCATAAACATAAGCAACATTGCAATGCTCATAAAAAGTTATGATAGAGTGGTATCTCGCTTGCCTTTGATTGTAGAGCAAACATAAATTCCAAGGCACCTCTAAAGTTCAAGTGAAGACTAGAAGTAAAGATATCAAAGATACAAGCATCAAAGTCATGACACAATCAATCCAAATTTTGGGACAAGCATATTACACTAAGAATGACAACTATGCTCTCAAGGAAGTGCTCATAGAATAGGTGGTGACTCAATAAGGGAATGAAAAGGTTTTGAAAAGTTTTAAAGGCTTCCAAATGGTGAAAGTATGGTACTCATTAGCTTTGAGCTCTCATTGCACCTATCATAAGCATCTTTAAATGGTTAAGGTGAAAGTGAGGTCCAATCTGAGTTATATGCTTGATAGACCATAAACTGGAAATCTCATGTACCTTGAGTACGAGGGCCGCTCTTCATGCTACTCAACTTTAGTTACCGGTAAGTTCTTGTCATCGTAAATACATGTGTATCATAGAGAACCACCAACGGGGTACCCCTTGCCCGATGATATGGAAGAATCCCCATATCAAAATGACAAGGCAAGCAGACAACGAGCATCTTAGCAATCTTCTTATTTACCATGGGAAAATGCTGCTTTTTTCTCTCTTTCCTCTTTTCTCATCATCTCTTTTTTTTCTCAACAACTATCTCTCTTTTTTTATAAGAAGAATGCTTCATAGACAACTCATTATGGTTACGCTGCAGGTTTCCACCATGATTAGGCATGGATTAGACCGGTGGCCTAGGCGTTTCTCTAACACACAAACATAACTCCATGGACTTACAAGCTCCCCTTTTATTTCACACCGACAACATCCGTAAACAAAAGAGCATGATATCAACGGGGTATATATTTACAGGTGTTGAAAGCGTTCCCCGTGACAACACGGTTCTACTAATCCCCAGCCTATAATTTGCAAGCATATAACTTTCATGGTTCAGGTTTATTAAGTGCAAGAAATAAAGTGTGCCATCAAGTTCGTGAGAGCTTTACTAACTAACTTTCTCATAACAAGCAAACATTTTATTCGGAAGAAAACAAGGCATACTGAATATGCACGGAAAAGCAAATGATGCTAATAGGTAGGTATGGTAGACACTTTTTGCAATATTGGTTTTGGGGAATTGGAAACACGAGTAGAGCTCATACTCAGTGCAAGCGAAGTCTAGCAATAGTAAGGGAGCAACAAACGAGAGAGCAATAACTATCATAACCATGCTTGCAACAAAACAAGACTAATCATGGCATGAAAGTGATTCAATACCCCTGAGGCAAAATAATTCTTCGAGGCTTAACTGATTATTGTTTCAGTCATATGCATGCGTGAGCATGTGCCAAGTCAATTCAAGTGAAACATTCAGAGGAGGATACGACAGTGTCATACCAAGTTATGAATAGAGCAATGCAAGCAAACATTCATATGACATGCTACAAACTATTAGCAAGCTGGAGCTAATCATAAGAAAGCAAGGACTACTAAGCATCCATAAATAACATACACCCTACATGAACAGACTAAGCATGCCCACAATGATGAGTATATGTACAAAAATGAAAACAAATAGAGTTTGTTACCAGCCTCTTACCACACCTCAAGTTGTCATTAATCTTCATTATTTCCCTTCACTTGTGTGGCTTGAATAATAACATGAAACCAAATTCCACTGAGGACTGCTAACCCTACAACAAACTTCACAAAACCAAAGAAGAACAACAAATATTTTTGGTGTTTTTGATTTTTAAAGGCAAGAACAAAAAGGAAGAACAAGCAAAGCAAAATCTTTTTAGGTTTTTCGAATAATTAAGACAAAGCCAAAAGGAAGAAGCAAACCAAGGCAAAAAGAAAAAGAAGCAAACAAAGAGAAACAAAAAAAATATTTTGGTCTTTTTGTGTTTTAGAAAGCAAAAGTAAAGAAAGAACGAAAACTAAAAAGAGAACGAAGCATGGATATACAGAGTACCGACTAAACATGATATGTAGATGAGTGTGATGTCGGTGTACCTCCCCCCAAGCTTAGGATTTTTGCCTAAGTGGGTATCAACCCCAACACGGGTAAGGGTTCCAAGCCGGCGGGCCATCGTAAGAATGATCATAGTTAGGCCCTTGGGAAGAAGAAGAAGCTCCCCAATCATAGGTAGGCTGCCGGTACGAAGACTCCCCCTCATTTGAGGGTTGGACCGAATCATCTGTAGCCTCCCTTCCAGTCCCCTGCTCCTGCTGGGAGAGCTCCCCCAGATACGTATTGAGCTCTTCCTCAGTGAGTGACCATCCTACCCTGGTTTCAAGGTTAAACAAAACAGGTGCAGGAAAAAGAACAACATGCTTGGACTTACTCCTTCTCCAACCAGCCTTGAGAAAGGTTATTTCATAAGACAAATCACTCAAATTAGCCCAAGAAGAAACAAATGTATGTTGTATCATGGAATTAAGGTCAAGCCTCTCTATGGGAAACTGTAGGTCTAGATTATGAGGAACTACACCATGCAAAGCTAATAAACAAGAGGCAATGAGGCCTCCACAAATTCCACCTTTCTCGTGGTTAGCAGCATGACGGAAAGCTATCAAGGCACCCAAATTGTAAGTCCTATCTCATTTCAAAGCAGCTGAGATGAATGCTAGATCATATGAGGATAACTTATTAGAAGTTTTCCTAGCGAGAACACACTTGGCAATAAAGTAAGCAAAGTAGCGAATAGACGGGAGATGAATGTTATGAATTTTCCCACTCTCCTTTGAGAAGCTGCTCCCTTGGCAAATCTCCGCATACAAGTCCATGAGTGGTGCATGTCGCTCTTTAATCCTCTCACACGATCCCCACTAGGGTACTTTAATAGTTGCACAAAAGTCATCAAAAGGAAGGTTGACAGCTATATTGTAAATTTTGTAATGAACCACGGGGTTAGGAAAAGAGCAACTAAATCGGAAGTCCTGCAACACAGACATAGTTAGTTTCACAAATTGGTAAGGTTCATCTCCCACAAAATGCTCCAATCCTGCATTAGCAATTAAAGTATGGAAGTCCTGAGAAATCCCTGCAGCCCTCATGAATTCGGGGCATGGATAGATGGAAGGAACAACTTCCTCCTCTCGGTGAACCTTCATAACCTCAGGCACCTTAGTTCTTGTTGGTTGAGTTGGTGTTCATTCATCTTCTTTTCTGAAATTTAGGACAACCATCATACAAGTGATTGCAAAGTGAATACATAATGAAGGGAACTACTCATAGGGACTTGTAAGAGGCCTAAATATGCATTAAAACAATATCTCTAAGCATTGAACAATCTTACAAGCTCACAAAACCTGTCACCTATAGCAATACTCAAGATATAAACCACTAAACACAAATCTACTTGGACAAGCGGAGGAGTCACATACCGAAGAACAAATGCTCCAAATTTCAGCAGCAAAGATGGGCTGAGCAAGGAGATCGAAAAATCCTGGACAAGAACAGCAAGAACACAATTTCGAGCAATGAACTAGTGTTTTCTCGGGAGAGAGAATGAGGTGGCAAGTGAGAGAGTGAGTGGAGGGCCAGGGGTGGCCCACACCATGGCCAGGCGGGCCCATGGGGTAGCCGCGCCACCAGGTGGTGTGCCTGCCAAGTGGGCCCCCCTGGGTCACTCTAGGCACTCTGCCCCTTTTTTCACGTAAAAATTTAATATGAATTTTCTAGAATTTTTCGAGACACTTTATTTTTTAGCAATTTTCAGGTATTGATGAATGATTTTGTGACAGAAAGATGTTTTTGGAATGATGCAATGAAAAAACAAAACTAAAACTTCAGAAGTTCTAAGACACTCTAATATGCAAGCAACTAACAGCGGAAAAGTAAACTAAGCGAAAGCAAAAACTAAAATGGATAAACTAAAAGCAAGCAAAGATAATCATGGTGAAAACATTGTTTTGTTCATTAAAATCCCTTTGTTAACAAGGTTGATCAGGTCTTGTTACCAAAACAATTTTATATGAAACAAAACTTTGTACTCCACTAATGATTATGTTACCTCAACCTTGATAGCAATGGTCCCAATCATAATAGTTTCATATTTTTCTCATGGTATGGGATAATATATTTCTCCAACTTGAATACCCTCAACATGTTCAATTGAGTTTAAACCATAAGTCCTATCAATCTTCTTTGGGAAATAGACAATATGCTCCTTCTCATTAACATTAAAAGTCACCTTTCCTTGATTACAATTGATAACAATTCCTGCAGTATTAAGAAAAGGTCTCCCAAGAATAATAGACATATTGTCATCTTCAGGCATTTCAAGCACAACAAAATCAGTTAATATCAAGCAATTATGAGCCACTTGAATAGGTACATCCTCACATATACCAACAGGAATAGTAGTAGATTTATTAGCCATTTGCAAAGATATATCAGTTGGTATTAGTTTTTCCAATTGAAGTCTCTTATAGAGAGAAAAAGGCATAACACTAACTCCTACTCCCAAATCACACAAAGCAATTCTAACATAACTATTTTTAATAGAGCAAGGAATAGTTGGAATCCCTAGGTCTCCAAGTTTCTTTGGAACCTTAACATGAAAGGAATAATTAGCAAGCAAAGTAAAATTTCTTCATTAGGGATCTTCCTTTTATTCGAGACAATATCCTTCATATACTTTGAATAAGGAGGCAATTTAATAGCATCAGTCAAAGGAATTTGCAAGAATAAAGGTTTCATCCACTCACAAAACTTGTTATAGTGTTCATCTTCCTTTGACTTGAGTTTCTTATCAGGGAAAGGCATAGGTTTTTGTACCCAAAGCTCTCTTTCACTACCATGTTTCTTAGCAACAAAATCTTATTTAGTGTATTTAGTATTCTTAGTGTGCCTTCTAGGTTCTTCTTCAACTTTTCTTTATCAGGGGCATCATTTTCCTCATTACCACTTTCAGTTTCAGCATCAGAGACAGATATACTATTAGGATCTTTAGCAGGTTCAGAGGATTCTACAATAGTTTTATGTTTCTTTTTTCTTTTATTAGGAGTAGTACCACTATTTTCAGCTTGTTGAGAATCCTGCTCAATTCTTCTAGGATGCCCCTTAGGATATAGAGGATCCTGGGTGGCAGCTCTACTTCTAGTTCTAATTTCATAAGCATGTTTTTCTTTAGCAGCATTAACTAGCAAGTCTTGTTGTACTTTAATAAGCTGATCAATTTGAGTTTGAACCATTTGAAAATGTTTAACAAGCATTTTCACATCATTAGAGGTTGTTTCCACAATTTCCTTCAACTCAACAATAGCTCTAGAGTTTTCCATTACATGATTTTGCACCCTTTTATTAAAATTATATTTCTTAACAATAAAAACATCAAATTCTTCTAAGCATTGATCAGGAGGTTTAGAGTAAGGAATACCACCTTCATCAAAATGTTGGAGAGAGTGTACCTCAATAGTGGATGAGTGGGGGATTGGCTTACATAGTTCTTCTATAGGAGGTAAATTCTTGACATCCGTAGCTTTAATTCCCTTCTCCTTAAGAAATTTCTTGGCTTCCTTCATCACTTCATCATTGAGTTCAATAACTCCCCTCTTCTTTGATGTTGGTGTAGGCGCAGGAATAGTTAACTCAAGTGTAGTTGTCTCAGGTATAGTTGGTTCCGGCGGAGTCCAATCTTCATAATTCTTCCTTATTTTAGCCATTAATTCCTCGGCTTCCTTGGGAGTCCTATTCCTGAAAACACAATCAGCACAACTATCTAAGTATGTCCTAGATTCTTCAGTTAGTCCATTATAAAATATATCAAGAAGCTCATTCTTTGGTAATGGACATCCAGCATGTGCATGAATCAAAGCACAAAACCTTGCCCATGATTCAGGCAATATCTCTTTTTCTCCATGTTTAAAATCAAAAGGTTCCTGCAAAATAGCATATCTAGCACTAGGTGGGAAATATTTCTGAAGGAAGGTACTAATCAAGCAATCATGGCTATCAATAGATCCATGAGGTAAATTATTAAACCAAGTTTTAGCTTCTCCTTTCAGTGAAAAAGGGAAAAATTTAGCAACAAAGTAGGTGCGCATCTTAATATCATCAGAAAATAAGCCACTCATGGTAGAAATCTCACTCATATGTGCTACAACACTTTCATTCTTAGTCCCACAAAAAGGTTCTTTCTCGACAATAGTCATGTAAGATAAATCAAGAGAGAAATCATAATCCGTATCTTTAATGTTTATGGGAGATGCAGCAAACTTAGCATTAGGAGATAATTTGGGTTTTATAGTACGCCTCTCAAGGAGACTCTTAATAGCACTCCTATCATGGGTGTTTTGACATTCTTTAATAAATTCATCGGTCATTTCTATATAACCGTCTTCAATATCATAGCTCTCTCTAGACTCAGGTGAACTGACAAGTGTAGTAGTGTCTTCATTAGGAGTTTCAGTATTTCTAGCTATAGTTCTAGCAATCGTAGCATCTAGGAAAGGACCTAATGAACCACTTTTGTCAAGCACAGTAGAAGCAGCATCATAAGTATCCGAAATTTCAGATTCAGTAGTAGTAGCAGTGTGTGTAGCATGTCTATGTGGTGGTGTAAGGAACTTACTCATAACAGACGATGAATCAAGAGCAACAGAGGTGTTCAGAATCGTACCTCTCCTTGTAATGGATGGTAAAATAGGGACCTTGCCATCACGAGATTTACCCATGATGGATGGATGGCAGTGAACAATAGTGATTCCAAGTGAACTATATAAATAGAGCTATGCTCCCCGGCAACGGCGCCAGAAAATAGTCTTGATGACCCACAAGTATAGGGGGTGTATCGCAGTATTTTCGAGGGAAGTGAAACCTAATTTATTGATTCGACACAAGGGGAGCCAAATAATATTTATAAGCCTTAACAACTGAGCTGTCAATTCAGCTGTACCTGGAAACAATCTTGCTCACATCAGTTTATCAGTAGCAACAATTTTGTAATAGCAATAGCAAAGTAATAGCAGTAGTAAAAGTAAAGGCAGTTGTAACAATTGCAGTAAACAGTAGGATTAAAGCGTGGTAGGCATAGGGATGGTTGGACGGGTGTTGCATGGACAAGACAATTCATATGACAATCAATAAATAGGGCATTTGCAGATAAATAAGATAAAGCATCTAAGTACTAGATAATCATAGGCATGTGTTCCATATATAGTCATACGTGCTTGCAATGAGAACTTGCACAACATCTTTTGTCCCGCCAGCCCGTTTGCAGTGGGTCCTCAAGGGAACTACTGGCAATTAAGGTGCTCCTTTTAATAGAGCACCAAAGCAAAGCATTAACACTCCGTGAACACATGTGATCCTCACATCAAAGCCATCCCCTCCGGTTATCCTGATTGTTGTCACTTCGGGGCCTTTGGTTCTAGACAACAATATGTGTATACAACTTGCAGGTAAGACCATAAACAATACTAACATAATGAATTAATAACATGTCTAGATCTGAAATCATGGCACTCGGGCCCTAGTGACAAGCATTAAGCATAACAAGTTGCAACAAAGTCAAAAAGCACTAATAATAGATACTAGGCACCATGCCCTAACAATCTGATGCCATTACATGAAAGATCTCATCCAATCCCTACCATCCCCATAGCCTACAACGGGGGATTACTCACTCATGGATGGGGGAAACATGGATGGTCGATGGAGAAGCGATGGTGATGATGATGGCGATGATCTCCTCAATTCCCCGCCCCGGCAGGGTGCTAGAATGGAGTTTCTAGTTCTGAATCGTGGAATATGGTGGTGGTAGCGTAGCGGAAGTCTTTCTGGAAAAACATCGAACCCCCCTTGGTTTTTTAGGTCAAGAGGCAACTTATAGGCGAAGAGGGAGGCCGAGGGGGTGACCGAGGCGGCCACACCACCCCTTGGCGCAGTCAGGCCTGGCCCGCGTGGCCAGGTGGTGTGGGACCCTCGTGGCCCTCCTCCGTCTTGTCTTCTGGCTCTGTGAGTCTTCTGGTGAAATAGGATTTTTGGCATATTTTCTGGGATTTTTCCTGATAGTTGATTTTCTGCACAAAACTAGACACCAAGGTAATTCTGCTAAAAACAGCGTCAGTTTGTGTTAGTTCTATCCAAATCACACAAGTTTAGAGGATAAATAATAGCAAAAGTTTTCGAGAAAGTATATACGTTTTGGACGTATCAGATACCTTTTGCATGCTTTGCATCTTTCATGTTGACAAATTGCTCTTTTCCATGGTTTGCTTGCAAGAATGTTAAGGGCATTATTTCACCTTGTGACTATCATGTTTTGTTGCTATTGGATATTGATGCTTTGTGTGTTGCAACAAAAATGTTGAACAATTTCTCTTTCCGATGTTTTGTGTGCAACCATAACGCCATTATGATCATGTATTGTCATGACAGCTTCCAAGTCCTTCGTATAGTTATTGCAACAAACATAAGGACCACTTGCTCTTTCATATGGTTTGTTTGTGAACATGTTGTTTTTGCTTCCGCTTGCAATACTCCTATGCCCATGATCCTTGTTTTTGATGATTTGTGTGTGGCATCCAACATATCGAACAATTTCTCTTTCAGATGGTTGGTTTGCACACATAATGATGTTGTTTTGGATATTCTTCCTCTTGTGTTTTTGCCAAATTCTCCTAGCTTTGCATCAAAGATGTTGATCAATACTTTAGTCAATTGCTTTGAGTGCCACACTAAGATGTTTTATGGAGTTTTTGAGTTCCCACATTTGGATAATGTTCAAACGATTTACATGCACTTTGACCTTGCATATGCATCTCGTTTGGTATACTTGAGTTGTGCTAATAGTGTTGTGAACAAGAATGGACATGCCACAAATGACATGCTCCTCTATCGCACACAAACATATGTTGTTTGATCTTTGTTGTGTGAAGGTACAATTGCTTACGTGTTAATCTCTATGGACCATAAGTTGACAAGATGAATCGAAGAGAGTTACCTATGGATGCCCTTCAACAAGCTATCTCTACATCATAATGTGACTTCCTTCTACTTGAGGACTCATGCTATAATTTTCATGAATTGGCTACGTTTTGAGTGTTGCTTCGATTTTGTGGTTAGCTTTGTGGGCTTCACGAAAGGTGAAGGAACATTGAAGTGTTGTGATGAGCATGAAGAGTCGAGGACGACTCTTTTTGAAGGGGGGAGCTGATGCAGCCCGTCCTATGGATGCTACTACATCTACAATGCCAAGGCCCCAAGCTCGTCCCCAAGTCACCCAAGAAGATGGACAAGGAGTAACAAGCTCCAGAACCGGAGTCTCCACCGTCAACGCCCGGAGTCTTCGACGTCATCAACCCGGAGTATACGGCCACCCCGGAGTATACGACATCTCCACCCCGGAGTCTCTGGCCTACAACCCCGGAGTCTCCGCCCTAGGACTCCGGCCCGGACTCCAGCCGCCTTCCTAGAAGTCTCTGCATGCAACCTCGGAGTCAGCCCTGGAGACCATGCTTCACCCCGGAGTCTTTGGCCCCTACACCCCATAGTCTCCGGCCTAAGTGGAATGGGCGTGTGTGCCTTGAGCTAGGCCTTAGCCCATGTATCCCTCTAGTCCGCCCCAAACCCTGGTATTATTGCCTAAACTACCCCTGAACTTGTGGCTAGCCTATATATAGTGCCACCACCCCCTCATGTATCCCTTAGGCATAGATGATAGACTAAAGACAACCCCCTTTGTGGAATCTCTAGTTTTGCCTCATCCCCTTTACCAAAAGGGGACCGACTATCGTCACCACCTCGTTGGAGTTTGCATCACGCCTCCCTCGTTGTACAAGGCCTTGACATCGGTGTCCCTTTGCCAAGTTGTCAAGACCCTCTCCAAGGTGTTCTTCCCTCTCCGCTTGGGATTAACAGGATCACGTTGACTGATCTTTCCTTGTGAGGATTCTATTGGACCGGTGGCCGCTAGCGGGAGCAATTGGCCTTGTATCGTGTGAGTTTTCCGTATATTCATCGTGTTCTTCGTGAGGTGTGCGTCCGCTTCCGCTACCTTCTACCTTTCCCCTCGCTCTCCCATCGTTTTGACCACGAGATCCGTGAAGATCGGGCCACCCTTGAGGTCACCCTTGGGGCCATTGCATGATGAATTATTGCCTTTTTTGTTGTCTATTGCCTCGATTTCACTAGTTATGAGTGTGAGATAGAGCTAGGTTTCAGTTGTATAGCTATCAGACCATGAATGTATTGTTCACGATTGTGCATTTAAGTTTTTTGTTTAGCCTACAATCGAAGATTACCACATGTAGTAATTGTCACAGATCTCTTTTTTTCGGCCTAGGATTGAAACATGCCACATGCAGTAAAATTTAGACATGTGTTTCTGTGTGTACCTATGAAGTATGCCGCATGCCAATGATTCAAATGTCTCCAAATAAAGTACAAGGGATAAAACTTTGCATCGTGTGTGATTTTTTCATAGATGGGTTAGTGAACCTGGTGCAATGCACAAAAACATAGGTTGTGCTTGCTCCTTGGTTCACTAGATCCATCCCTAAAAAACTCATGAGGCCCCAAACTGATTCAAGACTTGTCATATGCATTTGACTAATGATTTTATCAGTGCACTCTCAACCTAGATGTGATAATCTGCATATAGAATGCGTTTGTATAACCACATAGGTTGTGCATTGAACTAGTTATATGTTGGATTATATCACTGATGAGTTGTGTGTCCTCTATCCATATAAGGTCTCCCATCTAATTGCAATATTTCTTTTGTTGATGTCAATGATTACAATGTGCCATTATGACTGTTAACGAGGTGATCTGCATCTACCTATAGTGTTTACAACCTCATTGGTTATATATGCTCGTTGGTAGATACGGATTCTCATCTCTCTAACTAATGTGTGGCAATAAAACCTACGAGGTAGAGTATGTGTTACTTCTTATGAGACATTTTCTAGATTTTGTGTGTTTCTTTTTCTTTAACTCATATCTTGCATTGCTTTTTTGCAGCATCTTCACCTAAGCGTCCATATGGAAGTTCTGGAAGAGCATCCCAACAAGAAGGTGAAACGAAGGCCCCCCACAATTGGGAATTACAATGAAAATGTGTCCCCAACATAATTCATGAAGGTGCTGGTGGCACCAGGGACAGGGTATCTTCCTATTTATAAGGCCTTCATGCTATATCTAGGGCTGGTGCCTACAAAGATTACCATCAGGACCTTCATTGGACGCCAAAGGGACGTTAACTTGAAGGCTGTGAATGGCAAAGCAGTCATCAAGGTGGGCTGTCCATAGTTCACCATTGCGCATGGCTTGTGGCTTGGCTACTTCCTCTTCTTCAAGAAGCTGAACACGAAGGAGTAAAAAGTTGGCATCTATGACCACTCTTGCTATGAGGTGGTCAAGTACTGCCCTAAGCATCCTGATGACATGGCGAAGGTCATCGAACTAGATGAGGATTGACTGGTTGGTTCTTAAGGTGTAGCATTTCAAGAACATCCTGTTATCATGGTACTATGTGCCGTTGTTAAACTATGTGTTGTACTCCTATTAGATTTAGTACTCTATATATGTGTTTAGTGTTGTGCAGGTACTGATTGTGTTGTTTTCTATATTCATGTTCTAATTGTGTTGTTTGTTCATATTCATGTTCTGATTGTGCTTGTGTTGATGTTCATGTTTCTCCTTTTCTGTTATGTATTTTCATGTTCTTCTGTGCCTAGTAACCTCATCACATTGGAGAAGAGGTTACCTCAACAACTATCTGTGGACAACAAAACAGACTAAGCTTTGCACGTTGTTGGCTAATATGTGCAATCAAACACCCGTACACCCTATGTGACAATAGCTAACCACTTGTGTTCGCATACAACAAAATAAACTAAAAAAATATAGTTTTCGCCTATTTTTGTGTGACCATGCCCCCATGTGCCCAGGAGAGCTCCAAATTTGGGCCATACAATAAAACGCCCTAAGAGCCTATCTAACGGAAGGACACAAATTTAGAGGACTAAACGAAGGACTATCTTATATGAGAAAAAATTCTCCTCTAAATGGTGGCCGTCGGAATCGATCCCCAATATTTAGTAGATTAAAACTTTAATTTGGCTCAAACATAAGATCAAGCACTTGGTATGCGCCTAGTTTATACAACAATTTAGCCATATTAAATAAGATTGGAGTATATTCTCGCCCGCCAACGTCAGTAGTGAGTGGATACACGACGAGTTCGAGTTCGTCTCAAGCAGCTGGTGGGAGGGGCAATCAGTGAACGAACATGAAGGATTTGATCTCCTCTAGGAGTTTGACGGCATCAGGAGGTCAAGGAAGCAGTAGAAGGTGTGGATGGCGTGGGGGAACTCCACCAGGCGCGCCTTCTTCCCCTTTCGCAGCAGCATGGCGGCGTACCGCCTCTGCCAGTCCTACAACGGGTCCAGCCCGCAGACGACCACCATCGCCGGCGGGAACGCCTCCTACAGCTCGGGCTCCGGGCCCGCATCGCCCGTCACGTGCGTCACCAAGTGGTTCCGGTCGGCGCCCTCCGGCAGGAACACCCTCCAACGCCCGAGCACCGGGAGAGGTCGACCGGGACATAAATGTCTGTGGGGAGGCCGGTGGAGCTTAGGTGGTGGAGCACATCCTTGCCGTCGTCGTAGACGGCCAGGTAGCGGTGCTCGGACGCGAGGCGGCAGTTCACGGACGCGACCACTCGCCCACCAGCGCCGCCCCGCACGCACTTCTCATCATCGCGACACTCGAGCAGCCCCAAGCTCGTGCTCCTCCATCACGACGCGATTCAAGGCAGGGGAGGCAGGGAGAGTGTCAACTATGGGCCTGGAGTAGCGGTGCTGGTGTTGGCCGCTGGGGGAGGGGAGCCGGTGGAGGGGAGGACGCGAGGGACTGTTTTGGGGCACTCCGACGGCAGCGGATCGGCGCAGCTAGAGTGGCAAAATTATAGTCATCAACCTCATGGCTGAGCAAATACGAGAGAGGGGGTCGATTTTAGGGGCTAGTATCTCAAATTTAGTCCTCTAACCCTTTTTTAGGTTTCAGATCGAGGTGTCTCCGGCCGTTAGCGGCCGAAACTTTATCCTCTAAGGTTCTTTTCTTGTTCGTTAGAGTCTTAGAGATGCCCTATGCGAGGTCCCAATCTCGAATTCATCAGAGACATCAGCTTGAGAATGATGGACCGTATTTGATTCCAGAAGCATCGGTTCAACTGACACTATCTGAATTCGCAAAAAAAATAAAAGAACTGACACTATCTGCAGTTGAACTTGATTTCTTCTCCGCAGGCTCAGATTTGGCGGTAGCAACATCTTCTGCCACATCATTCCTCTCTTCAGAAGTTCAGAAACCAAGCTACGAATTCCTAAATCAGGCTCTGGAAAATCTTTGTGCACCTTCAAAATCATACTTTGAACCTGACACTAACAGCTCTGACACTATAGAATGTGAGTGGTAATTCGCGTTTGCTCTACAAAATTGTCCCCAGAGAGCATATTTGAACGTGATTATGATGATAGAAGATTAGGAGTACAATTTTAGTGAAAAGTGTTAATGAGTGACACTGATATGATTGTCAAATACTGTACGTAGTTTTTTTATCTTTTCTACTTATCTACCTTTTGGTGCATGAATACGTGCTGTCATTCAGGCTGAAAAAACAGTTTTTATAACAGTGCACACCTTCTTTTGATCTTTTCCGCCTCCTCTCCTCTGAGTCAGTCTGATCCTCTCTTTATATCTGACTGACGCTCCCCTCACCTGGCTTCATACAAACTGAAGACAAGCCAAACCCCAGGTTCCACTACACTGTTAACCCAAAACCCAAAGGTCTGTTAACCCAAAACCCAAGGTCGCAGCAAGAAGCAGAGCAGGAGCAAAGCTGAGCCGAAAGCTCCATCACCAGAGCAATGGAGTTCTTGTCGCAGATGTGGTCGCTCCTCGGCCTCCTCACCATCCTGCAGAACGTCCTCCCCACGCAGCTCCTCTCCCTCCTCCACTCGCTCTGGCAGTCGCTCCAGGACTCGCTCACGCCCTACTCCTACTTCGACGTCCCCGAGTTCCTCGGCTCCGCCGCCGTCGAGCCCAACGCGCTCTACCGCCACGTCCAGCTCTACCTCCACCGCTCCCTGCTCCTCTCCTCCCCCTCGCCTCCCCGCCTCACGCTGTCGCTGCCGCGCTCCGTCACCGGCAGCAGCGTCGGCGCGTCTGCCGCGCCACCACCGTCCGTGTCGCTCTCCCCGAACCACTCGGTGCCCGACGCCTTCAACGGCCACCGCGCCGTCTGGACGCACCACGCCGACACGCTCCAGGACTCGCTCGAGGAGCGCCGCTCCTTCTCGCTGCGCCTCCCCAAGCGGCACGCCGCGGCGGTGCTCCCGGCGTACCTGGCGCACCTCGCGGCCGCGGCGGACAACCTGGAGCGCTCGTCGCGGGCGCGGAGGCTGCACACCAACGCCGCGTCCCCGCGCGGCTCGGCGTCGTGGTCGTCGGTGCCCTTCTGCCACCCGTCCACGTTCGACACGCTCGCGCTGGAGCCGGACCTCAAGGCGCGCCTGCTCGCGGACCTCACGTCGTTCGCCGAGGGGAGGGAGTTCTACCGTCGGACTGGACGGCCGTGGAAGCGCGGGTACCTCCTCCACGGCCCGCCCGGGTCCGGCAAGTCCTCGCTCATCGCCGCCATGGCGAACCACCTCCGGTACGACGTGTTCGACCTCGAGCTCACCCGCGTCACCACCAACGCCGACCTCCGCGCGCTCCTCATCCAGACCACCAACCGCTCGCTCATCGTCATCGAGGACATCGACTGCTCGCTCCACCTCACCGGCGACCGCGGCCTCTCCTCCAATAATATGAGACGGCACAACAAGAGACGCCGCGCCGCCTCCTCGGATGATTCGTCCGACTCGGACGACGACGTCATCGGTGGCGCCGACAGCCACCGTGGAAAGGTGACGCTCTCCGGGCTCCTCAACTTCACGGACGGCCTGTGGTCGTGCTGCGGGGAGGAGCGCGTGATCGTGTTCACCACGAACCACGTGGACGGCATCGACCCGGCGCTGCTACGGCCGGGGAGGATGGACGTGCACGTGCGCCTGGGCCCGTGCGGCGCGCACGCCATGCGAGAGCTGGTGCAGCGGTACGTGGGCGCCGTCGGTGACCAGGAGGAGATGATGCTGGACGCGGCGGAGGGCTGCATACGGGACGGCGCGGAGATGACGCCGGCCGAGGTGGGAGAGGTGCTGCTGAGGAACAGAGACGAGCCGGAGACGGCGGTGACAGAGCTGGCATCGGAGCTGAAGGCGAGGGTGAGCGCTGCCGACGAGCTCCAGTGGGAGGACTCGGCCGCGGAGCTCTCGGACGAGTCGCCGACGAAGAAAGGGAGGAAGGGGTTCGCCGGGTGGGAGGGCAAGGTGAGGATCTTGGGGAGGCTTCGGAGCCTCACCAAGTCCGAGTCCGGCCGGCGAGGCGTGTAGCTTGACTTGCGGCGAGGGGTTCGCCGGGTAGTAGTAGGACAGGTCTTGGTCAGATGATTAGTTGAAAATGGAGCGAATCTTCACAAGTTTGTTGTACGGTAGTGTTGCTGTTTCCTTGTAATCCATAGCAATGAACATGATTGTTTTGGTTTTGCTGCTCGGTTGACGGCATCGCATCGTGTCCGAATAGTATTCCGAATAAGAACTCCAGCGTGGTTCGTTACTTCCGAATCCTATGGATTTTCGTCCAACTATCAATAGCAATACTGGTGTTCTTCAGGAACCTGTCGTTTCGATTGGCAGCACAGCTGCAGCGGATGCTTCCCTCTGCTGACGCCCCGGGCACAAAGACCATGACGGCCTCGCGAGTTGCTGACATCATCTCCATAATCGACGAGCACACCATCGCTACGACAATGATCGGCGATCATGCCACCGCATTCTGCGGTATGATCAACGCTCACTGCCACGACGGCACAGAAATACTCCACGAGGGCGTCGGCAGCACCCGCAGCGACAAGCTGATGCGCAGGCTGGGCAGCGGCGTCGTCATGGTGCAGCGCTGTAACACCAGCCCGACCGTCGCCGTCAAGACCATCCACGCGCGCCATGGCCAGGTCATGCGGCAGCTGCTGACAGGCACCAGGGCGATGCATGAGCACGTCATCATTCACAGGGACATCATGCCTACGAACCCAAACGAACTCGTCGTCGACGACGACGGCAACGTCATGAAGCTCTGCGAATATGGGTCTGCAATGCCCATTGCCAGGGTGGTGTCCCCGTACGGGCTGATGGTGCCCGCCTCCCGACTACGATGGGGCATCGACTTGGGTTTGTCATGGCAGAGCTGCTCTCTGGCGAGGAGTTGTTCGAGGGTGTTCATGCCCAACTGACGCTCTCCAGAGGATAATCGACGCGCTCGGTGTGCCGGGCAAGAAAACATGGCAGAAAATCTACGATCCCAGCTGACAAGGTGCAGCAATGGTGAGCACAAAAACAAGTGAAGCGAGCTGTTCCCGGCGGAGTTGCCATCCTCGGAAGAATTTCATGTCCTCAAGGGCTCCTGACTTGCAACCCCGCCAAGAGGGGCTGACGGTGGCCGCGGCGCAGCAGTGTTCCTGGTTCAGAGTCCAGGCTCCTGAAACTGACGATGCTTCCGGTTTCAGATGCGGTAGCACCGCGTTGGCCAGGCAGACAGCATTATCGCTAGTTGGGAGCTAACTTCTGATCAGCGCTTGGGCAAGGTTCTTCAGGCAGGCAGTGCTGCCATTATTTCCCTTGCCCATTGCATTGCCCAAGCACATTGTCTCGTACAAATTGGTGATCATTGTGCAGCATATAGTACATGTCCTGAAAATGTAATTGTGGCCAGGTGGCAATCAATCAACATAAAGAGGAAAACAATGGTTACATGAATTTGCCACACAAGAACAACACAGAACTGTGAAGAACTGGTGCGAGAACGAAAAGGAATGCACGGCTTGATTATTAGGATAGCAAATGTACAACTACCCTGATTCTACTGGAGTGAATCTGGTACAATATCTAGGCGATCGTTTCAACTGAAGCGTGTCAAAGGAACCAGGCAATGGTTCCACTCTTTTGCAGACAGTCTCACAAATCAGTTCACATCAAACAACCAATTTGAAAAATATCATTTGTCGTTTCTGCAACAACATAGAAATTCTCACAGCTTTATTAATAATAAAGAGTGGTTCTATGCTCCAACATAGGAATTCTGACACATTTAGTTGGTGTAAATCCAACTTATTAGGAAGAAACCCGATCCGTCACATGACTCAGTTCCAGACCAACTAACTGTTTCATTCTGTAACAGTTATCAGCTATCCACTTCCATACAGAGTCACTGATTATCAATGTTACCTTAGCTCACATACTTGCAAGCTAATAACAACATATAGGAATTCTTAGCTGTTACTACCAAGTGATATCTAGATTCCCCATCCACCCTCTCAATCTGCGGTTGAACAACTGCAGTTCCATTGCAAATTAGTTGTGTTAGAGTGAACTCGCTAGGTAAGGATGGAGTATTTGTTTGACAGTGCAAAATCTAAATATTTCTTTGACAGTGCAAACTGCAAAGGACAGATTGAGTACCGCAAGGCTGCAGAGCAATTGCCTCCACAACCAGGTCCAATATTCAGATAACAAAAAAAGGCAGTTTCATCAAAGGATTTGCTTACCATCCAGGGAAGCATCCACATCATGGCATGTTTGTCTCCATCAGCTCTTATCAAGATATCTGCAGTATGAAAACACTCAGAAGAAAATCTCAAAAAAATAACACCCATAAATAGTCGAGTAAACCAATCTGGTAACCTGATGGAATGCCCATTCTTAACCACATTATCACTAGTTCCAAAACTTTACCAGATAATACTGCTCTTCCAAACAGGCTCTTAGTGTTTTACCACACAGAAGAAATAATGCAAAATTAGTAAACACCAGAAACAAAGGTCCCAACCACTGGTTGATACCATGTCTTGAAGATCATAAATCAATAACAGAAGAAACACAATGACCCAAAAAGATTAATATTGGAGATGATAGCATGTAGATTCTTCACAAACATACGAGTAGATTTGCAGCGGGATAAAATATAGCCCCAGGCAGGTAGCAGAAAATAAGAGGACGATGCAGCATAAGCTCGATGTTTAGTATTTGCATTTATTCTAAGTTACTAGCTGGTTCGTCAACTAGCGAAGCTGAAATGACCAAAAGAAAACTCTAGCATGACACCCTTCACAGGAGTAAAACTTCACTCAACATCAAACCCCTTCTCTTGGAGTTCCTGTACAACCTCATTCCTCATTCTGAACCAAAGCTTCTGTGCTTCCTGGTCAAACTTTTTCGACTGGAGTTGCTTCTGCATGTTATCAGAGTCCATGTTCGCATCAGCAAAACCTTTGGGTCCAATCGTGGTACCTAGAGCACCTCCACTTTTTATGAACTCCTCAACTGCCTCTTCATCACCAGGGTAGGGAAACTCTCTCCGCTCATAAAGATGTGCCATTTCTTTTTCTTCCTAGAAAATATTGAAGATAGCCTTTAGAAAAATATGGACTGAAAGGACACGAATCAGTGAAAGGATAAATAACATTAAAAGACAGCCTGTGGTATTTATCAGAGTCTTGTAGAAGACAGATTCACCTTAAGTGATCCTTATGGATAATCATATTTCTCCAAGAGTAACTTTGATGCCATCTAGTGCATCTCATAGTTCCTTTTCATTATAGTTTCATGTTTGAGTGTTGAATGTGACATATAAGGAGTGCTCACAGATTGATAATCAGTAACCATAATATACTATTTCAGTAAAGCCTAATGAGGCATGTGCCAGATCTGAAGACACTACCCATGCATGACCAATCCCACAAAAACTTGTCTGAATTGCATGTGATCGAAACGATGCATGCTTCAAGTGAACTTAATCAGTAGTACTTAGTTGGAAGTCCCCGCTGATGCAATTATGGAGGATGCAATACGAAGAAATTGTGGATTGAACACAACAGTATGAAGTGTATTGACATGATTATTGGCAGTTCTCAATTGTAATTACAAAAACTAAACATACAGCAAGATGGACTTATTATACTCGACAGAAATCTTGCAGTAAAACAGAAGGTCGCAGCAATTCATCATCTCTGCCTGAAAAAAAGGGTGCCCAGTCATACCTTGGGGCGTGGCTTGAGCGTCCACCAACCAAGCGGCGACGTCTCATTCCAGAGCCAGGCAGCGCCGAAAAGCGCGTATGTGCAGAGCATGCCCTTACCCATCTGCTTAAAGAAGTAGGCATCCCCCTTCTCGAAGCCCATCCTTCTGATCCCCTCAGTTAGGCAACAAGAACAGAGATGGCATTATTAAGAACCAAGCCCTGTACGAGCCAAGGAATTGTGGAGATAAAGAGGCAGCTATTGGACGCTTGTGCTCGCTCACCTGAGGAGACGACGGGCCTGAGGGAAACTGCGCAGCATTGCGTCACCTGCAGGATAGGGGCAAAGCAAATGTGGTTTTAGTGCGGTATTCCGTCGAGCAGGCGTGCGTATGTCTGCTTGTGAGGCGATTTGGATAAAACAAAATTTGAAAGGAATTATGCAGGAACTAGGGTGATTTTGTTCAGCGACTCCGACATGCTAGAAGAAGAATTAAATTACGAAAGATGGTTCACCTAAGAATTGGAGAATCGCGTACCGTATTAGAAAACAGAAATGCTAGGGTTAGAGGCAGAGGGCAAGGGGAGAGAAGCGACTCGGCAGGGATCCTTACCAGGATGCGGTCAGGAAGCTGCCGAGAGGATCCGCGGTGTGTAGTAGAGGGAGCGGGCGCCGCTGCCGGAGCAAGAGTGTAGACTCTTGTGAAGCAAGCTAATTATATGTGTATCAGAACCTTCTAATCTGCAGCTCCTCTCCGCTTCCGAATGTTCCTTGCATCCGAGCTGTTTTTTTTAGGGCGGCAAGATCCCCATATTTTTTTCTAGCCTGGCTCGCAGGCCCTTTTCTGCAGAAACCAAACAAGCCTCTGCATGCAGTTCGGGGGTGGCCAAGGCCGAGCCAGGGAACCAAACAGGCCCTATACTGATATCCTTCCTCAAACTTCTCCCGCTCACACACCGCCGCGCAGTGACAGTGTAGACTGCTACTGCCCCTATGTCATCGTCGGGCGCCGTTCTCGGTGTCCGTCCGCCTCCCGTACTCCTCCACATCAGCATACCGGCTCTCCTAGCACGGCCACTTCCAGGATTCGATCAATAAGATCCGGAGGTTTGCTCTACTTCTAACTTAATCCCTTCTTCCATATAGAGGGTACTTGATGCATGAATGCGAATTAGGACAGTTCCATTTTTTTATGTAATCCCGTCGATTACATGATGTTTTCTTATATGTGTTCTTCTCTTTTTTTTTTAATAGCCCGAATGCCTACACCAATTGTAGCAAAAACAACAAAAACAGTAGCTCCCCTAATCATCTTTTTTCTTTTTATCCATCATATTGCCCATCTACAATGCATTCACTCTATCTAAATTACCAAAATGCAGAGTCTGAAACGGACAGCAGCATACAACATAGTTGCTAAAACAATTCCCAAATCGTAATGGACAGCAACATATGCCACCATACACAATCATATGTTTGAGAACACTGCAGCAGCATATACCACAGCAGCACATATCAGGGGTACATAGTTATGTTTAAGTGCAAAACGTAATCATATACTACTATCAGTAAATGGATAAGTTTTTTTTTTCTGCTAACAATCGAAGTGGACAGGGCACATAGCAGCAAAACGTGTCTCAAAATCGATTTGAGCCCAAATTCAAGGTGGACAGGGAACATAGGGTCGCACACCTGTTGCTGGCCGATGGATCCGCCTCTTCAGCCGCTGCCTAGCCCGCCTGCACCGCCGGTCCCGCTCCGCCTGTAGCCGCCGCGGCCACTCCTCCCTGCAACCACCGCCGCCACTCCCGCCTGCAGGAGCCACCGCCTCGGGCGCCTTCTCCCTTCCCCCCGGCTTCGTGGCCCTCTTCCCGCCGGTGATTGGAGGCGCGAGGTGAGCGGCGGCGCACGAAGGACAGCGGCGTGAGGGAGAGACGAGGGAACGGGTCAGAATGTTCCGCTTCGCTCGAACTCAGTGGAAAAAAATGTTACAACACATGATCTCCAACGGGCCAGCCCGGCACTGCACTCGCGTCGTGGGCTTGGCCCGGCATGGCACGCGGCGGCCCGTGTAGTTCGCAGGCCGGGCTGTGCCGACACAGGGGCCTGCATCCCACGTCCGGGCACGGCGCCAGCGCCAAAACGAGCCGGCCCGCGTCACGTCAGGGATATGGGCCCGTCAAAAGAACACTTTAACTAGACCCGTTTTCCTATTATGACATCAACATTCTGGTGCTTTGTTGGTAGAACGGATGGTGGGAATTGATGAGGTCGTTGGTTCGACTCTTGGTGGAGATATTTTTACTATTTCGTGTTGCGGGCCGACACGCAAAGCCCCGCGTGTCGAGCCCGTGCGTGCGCATGTGTCGTGTTTATTTCGCGTGTTGCGGGCCGGCATGCGAAAGCCTCGTGTGTTGGGCTTGTGCCTGCGCCTATGTCGTGCTTATTTCGTGTGCTGTGGGCCGGCACGCTGTGAGACTCTAGCGCATGGCTTAATAGGATTGATAGGATACTCATATCAACAAGTTGCAACTTTTTTCGAAATCTTATTTAAAAAGAATTTACAGGTTAAGCGTGTTTGGCCTAGAGTAATATGAGGATGGGTGACCGACCGGAAAGTGGGTACCAGGTGCGCACGAGTGAGGACAAAATGCACAGAAAAAACTAGTGTTGGTTTCTGGGGCCAGTCTAGATATCATATCAAGCTGCCAGAAGTGACAGCCCGGGCACGCACGCAAAGCCCCATGTGTCGGGTCCGTGCTTGTGCCTATGTCGTGTTTATTTCGTGTGTTGTGGGCCGGCATGCGAAAGCCCTCGTGTGTCGGGCTCATGCATGTTCCTTAAAAGTGTCGTGCTTATTTCGTGTGCTGTGGGCCGGCACGCTGTGAGACTCTAGCGCATGGCTAAATAGGATTGATTGATAGGATACTCATATCAACAAGTTGCAACTTTTTTCCGCAAGCTCATCCAAAAAGAACTTACAGGTTAAGCGTGCTTGGCCTAGAGTAATTTGAGGATGGGTGACCGACCGGAAATTGGGTACCGGGTGTGCACGAGTGAGGACAAAGTGCACAGAAAAGACTAGTGTTGGTCTGTGGGGCCAGTGTGTCAACACCCGGATTTTTAATCCCAGATACCCGTTATGCCATACCTCGCAATCCCAGGGTTACCATTTTTGCGAGACATAACGGATTGAATATCACAGTACATCATCCATTACAAACCATACATAAGGTCTTACACAAATAAGGATCTCATGATCTAGTCTTAATATAACAAGCAGCGGAAATAAAAGATAAGCGTAGCGGTGGGATTCATCTTTAGGGGCACAGGCAATGCTGACGAAGGCAGATAGTCCTAGTTATCATAGCCGTCCTGCTGGCCATCATCTTGATAGTCTCCTTCATAGTCTGGCCATGAGAATAGCCAGGGACAAAAGCCATGAATACTCTTTAAGTATTCGCAAACTACCTCTAAAAAGTAATATAGTTCTAAATTAAAGTGCTAAATCTAAGTTTAACTATAAAGTTAAGTTTGCAACCTAAGCTGAGTTCTGAAGCAAAGAAAGATAAAGTAAAGCTCTAGAATCACTTAAGTTGGGAAGCTATTGTCATAAACACAACCCTGTTGTGGTCAAGTCAAGATTCATCATTCATTTCAAGTTATTTGGAAAACATCTGACAACGAAACAGTATGGCCATTCCAACTGTCCATAACCGCGGACGCGGCTATTCGAATAGTTTGACACTCTGCAGAGGTGGTACACTTTCACCACAAGATTCGATACATTTGTCACAGATAACCCTGAATCATCATACTTAGTATGCAGATAATCAAACATAACTTTCCCTTTACACACCCTAGTATAAGCACCTCTCCTATGAGCATGGCCTCCCAACCATGACCATTTGTCATCTTGGGCACTGCATAGGTGGAAAACATTGAGAGGTAGCCTCAGCTCAAACCTCTCCCGCGAGGGAGCTAATACTAATGCATATAAATTTCCAGCTAAGCCTTACCCAATTCAGGTAGTGTGGTTGTACGGCAAATTTGGAATGGTATCGCATCCGAATCCAACCATCAGTTTTATAAAAGGGTTAAGGCTAATGCCTCAACATTTTCGCCATCATAAACGATTGTGTTTCTCAACACATGTCAAAACATCTCAATAGAATGACTCATCATTCCAAGGTTTTCATAATTCATTTTCACCAAGTGTTCCTATCTAAAGTGACTCAAGTTTTTGATCTACTTTAAACTACTAAGTTAAGAGTGTTCACTAAGGTTGAAACGATGGATTCAATCTCATGCCATAGAATGACATCTAAAGGGTTTCTAAATAGGTCAAGTTTTATACTTTTTATGCTACCTTTAAAACAAGTAAAGAACTTTGTGTAAACTAAGGGAGGTGAAACTTGTAAATAAGACTTGGGGTACTAATAGTCAAAGGAGTGTGATCAAGGCATGCCTAAGGCATCTTGGCTAAACCATCTAGTTTGATCCTAGCTTGCTAAGCACTCGACTTGCAAGTGTTAACTTGCATTGTTAGTGGTGGCTTGCCTTGTGAAGTGCAGTGGTTGAAGTTTTCTTCTTCTTCTTGGTAGAACTCCTCCTCCTCGAAAGCTTGGTCGGTACTATCGTCTATAAAGACATACGGAGTACACAATCACCAAACAATACTTAACCAGGCTAAATAGCATTCTAAGACACACATTTGATGATCTATTCTCATCACAAGCATCACAAGTTTAATTCAATAGTTTCATCCTTTTTATTTTAGAAAAGTAATTTCTACTCATTGAAAAATTAACTAAAATTTAATATTCTCCATTTAAAATATGGGATCATATTGACACATGTCATCACCACATATCTTAACACATGGGAATGAGAATTAAAGGTTGGATCAATATTACTTTGGTTCAAGTTTATTATTTAATGATTTAAAGTGACTAGAAATGCCTATATAGCATTATTTTGGTACTAGTCCAAACTCATTGCATGTAAACCTTAATATTATTAGATATTTAGATAGATATGATGAAATGTGATTTTTGAGAGTTGGAATCAACTCAAAAGCTAACTTGGTTGATTTTATAAAAATGTTGCAAGGTGCAAATGCTTCTGTTTTATTATTTTTATTAGGAGAGATCTATAAATATAATTGAATTAAATCCAACAGGCTTGGATAGATCATCTTAATACCTTTCTGGCGAAATTGATTTCATGCAAAATGGATTTGTAAAACTCTCTAAATTAATTTTTAAACTAGAGGACGGAAACTAGATTCAACTTAAAAAGAAAAAACCAAATTTGAATGGCTGGGCTAGTGCGGGAACGAACATGGGCCACCCCAGTGGCGCTCCACGACGCGGGGCTCAGCTGACATGCGGGCTCCACCAGTCAGCGGCACAAAAACGTCGAAACGGTATCTAGCATTCTAGGTCGCACGATTAAAAGGGGATCTAACGGTAGGGGTTCATCGTCGTCGACGGATTACTCCGGCGAGAACTTGAGCTAGACGCGGCGGTGGGGGTCGACTGGGGGGGTACCAGGGCTCCAACAAGGTTGGTGAGGCGGGAAAACGGGCTGAAAGACGACGGCGAGGCGAGGCGCGGTTGCGGCGGAGCTTGGGGTGCCCTAAATCGTAGGCGCCCTTCTCCTCCTGCTGCTCCGGCTCCGGCTCCAATTCCGGCGAGAGGTGGGTGAGGTTCTGTGAGAGGTAGGGAGTGAGTGGGTAGGGAGAAAAGAGGCTGGGGAGGCCGGCTTATATAGGCCCGACGGTGAGACTGAGCGGTGTGGGCAGGCGACTCCAGCGAGGGCGGCACAGGGGGCTAGCGGTGTGGCTCGATGTAGGGGACGGTGGCCTGTCTCCTGGCGGTGCGCTGAGGCTTAAAGGCACGGCAAGGCGAGCTCTGTGCTGGTCGGGAGCATCACGCGCTCTGGACGGCAAAGGCTGCGGGTTCGACGGCGAGAGGTGGCTGGGGTGTGTTGGGTGGCCAACGGGGGTGTCTGGGGTGTTCCCTAGGTCCTGGCGGAGCGGTAGGAGTGGGCTGCGGCCGAGGGGCCGTCTGTGCACGCAGGGACAGGGCACGCTCTGCGGGCGGCGTCGGCATGGTCGACCAGCTCCGGGCGCGGCGGTTCTTGGCCGCTCTGGTCTCTGTCTCTAGCTGGGGCTGGTTGGACGGTGGAGGTGGACCACTGGCGATGTGCTAGACAAGGTGAGAGAGGCTGGCGGCTGCTGTGGCGCGATGTCGCCAGTGAGGGTGCTCAAGGTCCTCGGCCTTAATGGCCATGACCATTTGGTCGTGTGCACAGGGCTTGGCCGGGCTAGCAAAGGGTAGGGGTTGCACTGGGGGAACAAGGGGACAGAGTTAGGCCCAAATGGTGACCAAAATCACTGCTCAAAATAGTGTTTTGAATTTGGCCAGATTTGTGCCTGCAACCTGTTTGATGAAATGGCCGCAAGAAGTAAACTTTTGAATTTTGGTTTCAAATTTTTTGGGTGATCTACACTAATGCTAGGTAGTCTCTGGTTGCAAGGGTTTTGAAAGTGGAGCTCATTTTGAGGGTTTTTCAAATAGGGGTGATCTATGCATATGCATTGAATTCAATTTTCACATGCCATTTAAAATAAGCAAAAGAATGTTTTTAGCAGATCAAAAGGTGGGCCTTGGTACCTCATTATGTGTACTAGCAAGGGGTGCAAAGATCATGAATTGTTTCTGTTAAGAAATGAGTGCTAGGAACACTCAAAGTAGTGTAGTGGATTAAAATGGCCAAAATGACCATTCCTCCTTTTTAATTGTTTTTTATTTGATTTTCTTTAGGAAAAGTTTGGGAATGATGTACTCCCTCCGATCCAAATTAATTGACTCAAGTTTTTCTAAATTCGGATATATCTAGTACTAAAACATGTCTAGATACATCCGAATGTAGACAAATCTGAGTCAATTAATTTGGATCGGAGGGAGTAGATGATATTTAAATCACCTAAGAAACATTTTACAAGCAATGGATCACAGAACCATGGCAATTCAAATCAATTCCTAATTTAAATGCACATACACATGAATGCTTTCATTTTTAATTTGGCAAAGTTTTTTGTTAACCCTAAAATTGATGATTTGGATCTTGATAAGATTGGATTGAAGTTTTGAGATGTTACAAACCTTCCCCCTTAAACAAAATCTCGTCCCGAGATTTAAAAAAAAACCAGGAACTAAAGAGATCTGGGAACTCTGTCCTGATGTAATCTTCTTGCTCCCAAGCGGCCTCTTCCTCGGTATGGTTGCCCCACTGAATCTTGAGAAACTTGATACTCCTAGTCCTGGTGGTTTTGTAGGCTTCTTCTAAGATACGGATGGGTACTTCTCTATAGGTCAATTCATTGTTGATTTGCATAGCTCTGTGATCGATGTTCTTGAAAACTTCCGTCTTCTCGTGCACTTCTAAACATTTGCGAAGTAACGAGATATGGAACACATTGTGGATGGCTGACATCTCTTCAGGCAGTTCCAGTTGGTACGATACTTCTCCTCGATGGTTCAGAATTTTGAAGGGTCCGATATATCTGGGGGCTAACTTTCCCTTCAGACTAAAGCGTTGAGTTCCCTTTAGTGGTGAAACCTTGAGATATACAAAATCTCCGACATTGAAAGTCAGGTCTCTCCTTCTCTTGTCAACATAACTCTTCTGTCTGGATTGGGCGGTCTTGAGGTGCTCACGGACTTTGTGAACTTTCTCTTCTACTTCTCGGAGAATGTCGGGTCCAAAGATCTGACTCTCTCCTACTTGCGACCAATTCAAAGGGGTACGACACTTTCTTCCGTATAGGAATTCAAATGGTGCCATCTGCAAACTAGCTTGATAACTATTGTTATATGAGAATTCTGTGAAGGCAGGCAGTCTTCCCATTTGATCTGTATTCCAACACACAAGCTCTAAGCATATCCTCTAGGATCTGGTTCACTCTCTCAGTCTGTCCATCAGTTTGCGGGTGATATGTTGTGCTGAAGTTCAACTTGGTTCCTAATCCTTCCTGAACTTTCTGCCAAAATCTTGAGGTAAACTGGGTTCCTCGAGCTGATACGATGGTCTTGGGGGTTCCATGCAGACTAACAATCCTTGTAATGTATAGCTCTGCTAACTTTGCACTCTGGTAAGTTGTCTTGACATGTATAAAGTGGGCTACCTTGGACAGTCTATCAACTATGACCCAGATTGAGTCATTTCCCCTACTAGAAGTAGGTAAACCGGTGATAAAGTCCATTCTGACAGAATCCCATTTCCATTCCGGAATCTGCAGTGGTTGCAACAGCCCTGCAGGTCTCTGATGCTCTGCTTTGACTCTTTGACAGATGTCACATTTGGCGATGTAGCTTCTGATTTCTCTCTTCATCTTGTGCCACCAAAATTGCTCTTTCAAATCCTGATACATCTTTGTTCCTCTGGGGTGGATAGAATAAAGAGTATCATGAGCTTCCTTCATGATAACTTCTTTCAGCTCCGAATCTGCTGGCACACAGATACGTTGTTTGTATCATAGTACACCTTCTTCGTCTTCGGTGAATCCAGGTACCTTTCCTGTACCAATACGACGTTTGATTCTGTCGATACTTTCATTCCCCTTCTGGGCTTCCTTGATTTGGATAATCAAAGTGGGTTGAAGTTCAATGCTAGCTAAGAATCCTTTGCTAACTAATTCAGTCCTGAACTGCTCCAACTCTTCGTACAAACTTGGTTGCTTCTCCTTGATCATGGTGTTAAGCCTACACGGCAATCTGCTAAGAGCATCCGCTACCACATTGGCTTTGCCAGGGTGATAGTGAATGTCAAGGTCATAATCCTTGATTAACTCTATCCATCTCCTTTGCCTCATATTCAGCTCCTTCTGAGTGAAGATATATTTTAAGCTCTTGTGATCTGAGTAAATCTCACAGCGATTGCCCATCAAATAATGACGCCATGTCTTCAATGCTAGAACCACAGCTGCTAGATCCAGATCATGAGTCGGATAGTTCTGCTCATGCTGCTTCAGTTGTCGAGATAGATACGCGATAACTTTGCCTTCTTGCATCAATACACATCCTAGACCAATCTTGGATGCGTCACAATACACATCAAATGGCTTCTTGATAATGGCTTCTTGATGTCTGGCATGACCAATATTGGGGCTTATATCAATCTCTTCTTTAGCTCCTGGAAACTGGCTTCACATTTGTCTGTCCATTCAAACTTCTTGTCCTTCAACAATTGGGTCATGGGTCTGGCGATGCTTGAGAATCTTTCTACCAACTTGCGGTAGTATCCTGCTAATCCGAGAAATGCACGGATTTGGGTTTGAGTGGTTGGGGCTTCCCATTCTTCGACATCTTTGATCTTGGCGGGATCAATAGAGACTCCTCTAGTAGACACAATATGTCCTAGGAATCCTACTTTCTTCAGCCAAAACTCACACTTGCTGAACTTGGCATATAATTGATGCTCTCTCAGAGTTTCTAGGATAACTCTCAGATGTTGCTCATGCTCTTCTTCTGACTTGGAGTAGATAAGGATGTCGTCGATAAACACAACTACAAACTTATCTAGGAAATTCATAAAGATCTTATTCATGAGATTCATGAAATAAGCAGGGGCATTGGTTAATCCAAAAGACATAACCGTATACTCGTATAGACCATAGCGAGTAGTAAAGGTGGTCTTTGGAATATCCGTTGCACGAATCTTAAGTTGGTGATAACCAGTCCTAAGATCAATCTTTGAGAATACCTGGGCTCCAGTCAACTGATCAAATATACCCTCTATCTTTGGCAAGGGATACTTGTTCTTGATGGTGACATAATTCAACTCTCTGTAATCTGTGCACAGACGGTTGCGTCCATCTTTCTTGTCAACGAATAACACTGGTGATCTCCATGGTGATGCGCTTGGTTGAATCAAGCCTTTCTCTAACATGGCATCCAACTGCTTCTTCAGTTCGACTAACTATGAGGGGTTCATGCTATAGGGTCTCTGGGCTATGGGTTCAGTTCCGGGGATTAGTTCGATAATGAACTCAATATCCCTATCCGGGGGCATACTTGGCAATTCATCTGGGAATATGTCGGGGTATTCACAGACTACTCTGACTTGGTCAATGGTGGGCAGGGCTACACTCTTGTTGCACTTGAATTGACGGGGTAAGGTTTCAGAGATATGCTCTACTGTGACTCCAGAACTACTGGTCATGGTGATGGCTTTCTTAGCACAGTCTATCAGTCCTTTATGCCTTGACATCCAGTCCATACCTAGTACTACTTCCAATCCTTTGGTTCCAAGTACAATTAGGTTGGCATAAAAATCTATCCCATGTATTCTGATAGGTACAACTTTGCAAATTTTTCTAGCTTTGGCTGTTGAACCGGGGATTTGAACTATCATGACATGCTTCAAGTTGGTGGGATGAATCTTACTAGTGCATGCAAATTCTTCGGTGACAAATGAATGCGATGCACCCGAATCAAACACTACTCTTGCTAAAACTGAGTTGACAGAAAACATACCCAGCACTACATCTGGTGCTTCCTGGGCTTCTTCTGCGTTCATGTGGAAGAGACGGCCGTTGCGGTTGTGCGGGTTCCCTGGGGCAAATCTTTTTCCTGGTTGAACACGACGCTGCTGCTGAGCTGGGGCATTCACAGTGGCATTGGCTACAGTCTTCTTGGGACACTCATTGGAGTAGTGATCCTTCACTCCACACTCAAAACAAGTGACCTGGGACTTGTCCTTGACTGCGATAGGCATAGCATTGCTGCCAGTTCTGGTGCAGTGTTGTTGTTGTTGTTGCTGGTGTTCTTGGGAGGTGCACGGTTGAAGTGGTTGGCATTGCCGGAGTTGTGATTGTTTCCTCTGGGCTTCCCATTGCCCCCGCTACGGTTGGGGTAGCTTTGGGGAGACGTTGGGGGTCGGTTGTTCCTTGGTGCATATCCTGATGAAGGGTTGAGACGGTACTTCTTTTGACTATTGGATCCAGACTGCTGCATCATATGACGCTTGCGGTTGTCGTTTGCCTGGTTAATCTTCCTTTCCATCTAAATGGCAGAGTCGACTAGCTCTTCGAGATCCTAGAAACGGATGTTGACTAGGACAGTCTGCATCTCATCATGCAGTCCGTTCAAGAATCTCTCCTTCTTCTTGGCCTCCATGTTGATCTCACCAGGTGCATATCTGGCAAGTGACAGGAATCTGTCACGGTACTCCACCACAGTCATTCTTCCTTGCTTTAATTCGCGGAACTCATCTCTCATTCTGTTGACTAGACCTTGCGGCACGTGGGTGCGGCTGAACTTGACTTTGAATACTTCCCATGTCATCACTTGACCATGGTTCATATTGCGGATGCTATTCCACCAAGCTCTTGCATCTCCTGCCAGATAGTGGGTGGCGAAGAGAACTTTCTCATTTTCATCAACTCTTGCAACTTCTAAGTTGTTTTCCATGGTTTGTAACCAGTCATCAACATCTAATGGGTTCTCAGATTGGTTGAAGATTGGAGGATTGGTGTTCTGAAATTTTTTGAGTTTGGATCCCTGGTGATCCTGATTTCCATGCCCTTGGTTGTTGAGGGCCATCTGGGCGATCTGTTGAAGTGTTGCTAAGTTGGCTTGGCGTTCTGTCCTGCTTGCTTCACGGTCTGCGATGAGATTTTGCAAGATCTGCAGCATGGGGTCTTGCGATGAGCTACTCCCTCCTTGGTTTCCACGAGTCATCTGAAGATTGAGAAGGATATAGGGGTAAGAGGGAAATTCTAAGGTTCATGGTTTTGGGTTTCAAAATCTAAAACTTTGAGTTAGACTCAGGTTTTTCAACTAACTTCATTTCATTCATGCAAGCAAGCACACGATACAACACACACCACAACAATCAAAGGGAAAGCGGATGGTTTGAAGAACCATTCTCTAAGCTATGATATAGTGAGACCGATACATCTCATGCTACGACAGTGCTCTAGTGCAATCTACTCATCGTCGATGAAGTCGGAGTCCTCAAAATCAGTGTAGAAGTCCATGGCATCCTCCTCCAGAAAGTCATCATCATTGCTGAGGTAAGAATCCATGTCTCCCTGGATGTCTTCACCCTCATCTTCTTCTTCCTTGGCGGCAAGCTGAGCTTCTTTCTCCTTGACGGTCTTCTCGAGGTCGGCCACCTTCTTGCGAAGATGGGCAATGGTGCGATCCTTCTTGGCACGCTGACGGCGAAGAGACTGGCGATCCTGGACAAGTAGTGCGAAAGTATGGGCCTTCTGGTCGGCAATGGCACGGTTCTGGTTGGCTAACTCTCTGGCATTGTCTAGTTCCTGTTGTCTGTCATGAAGCAAAAAGTCAAGATTCTCCACTTGACGCCTCAACTCTGGGTGACTTGGCATCTCCATTGGCATTCCCATGAAGTCACGTCTTGCATAGTGAGCAAAACGGGTTCCTTGGATCTTGTTGACGCTGAGTGCACAGAGACGTGTGAGAGCTTCATGCATTGCCCTGGCTAATCCATCTAGCCAGTTGTTCTCTCTCATGGAGAACTGAATTCTCCCAAAAGTTGGTGCTTCAATGCTCCCTCTAAGATCTGCGGCGACTAGCCACTATAGGTCTCCTCCTGGGGGTCCTGGAAGTTGAGCTCCAAGAAACTCCGAGTGCGGGCGTCCCAGTAATTCTGACAGTGAGTCCAGATCCCTCTCGAAGATCAGCTAACCTCCGTTTCCCAACTGGTAAAACTTGCTAAACTGAGTCTCCGTCTACAAGAATTTAGGATGAGGAAGTTAGTGAAGTGATCAAGTGTGTCAAATTTTAAGTAGTAGCGTAAGAATTTTGAGGAACATGAATTTTTGAGAAAGAGTGAACCCACAAGGATAAGAGAAGAGATAGTTTTTCGTAAATACTTCCTTTGGTTTTGAAATTAAGTTTTTGTTCAAACGTCCATTCTAACTAGGGTCTCCTATGGTCAGGATGGCTCTGATATCAACTTGTCAACACCCGGATTTTTAATCCCAGATGCCCGTTATGCCATACCTCGCAATCCTAGGGTTACCATTTTTACGAGACATAACAGATTGGATATCACAGTACATCATCCATTACAAACCATACATAAGGTCTTACACAAATAAGGATCTCATGATCCAGTCTTAATACAACAAGCAGCGGAAATAAAAGATAAGCATAGCGGTGGGGTCCATCTTCAGGGGCACAGGCAACGCTGACGAAGGAAGATAGTCCTAGTTATCATAGCTGTCCTACTGGCCATCATCTTGATAGTCTCCTTCATAGTCTGGCCATGAGAATAGCCAGGGACAAAAGCCATGAATACTCTTTAAGTACTCACAAACTACCTCTAACAAGTAATATAGTTATAAATTAAAGTGCTAAATCTAAGTTTAACAATAAAGTTAACTTTGAAACCTAAGCTAAGTTCTGAAGCAAAGAAAGATAAAGTAAAGCACTAGAATCACTTAAGTTGGGAAGCTATTGTCATAAACACAACCCTGTTGTGGTCAAGTCAAGATTCATCATTCATTTCAAGTTATTTGGAAAACATCTGACAACGAAACAGTATGGCCATTGCAACTGTCCATAACCGCGGACGCGGCTATTCGAATAGTTTGACACTAAGCCTTACCCAATTCAGGTAGTGTGATTGTACGGTAAATTTGGAATAGTATCGCATCCGAATCCAACCATCCGTTTTATAAAAGGGTTAAGGCTCATGCCTCAACATTTTCACCATCTTAAACCATTTTTGTTTCTCAAGACATGTCAAAACATCTCAATAGAATGACTCATCATTCCAAGGTTTTCATAATTCATTTTCACCAAGTGTTCCCATCTAAAGTGACTCAAGTTTTTGATCTACTTTAAACTACTAAGTTAAGAGTGTTCACTAAGGTTGAAAAGATGGATTCAATCTCATGCCATAGAATGACATCTAAAGGGTTTCTAAATAGGTCAAGTTTTATACTTTTTATGCTACCTTTAAAACAAGTAAAGAACTTTGTGTAAACTAAGGGAGGTGAAACTTGTAAATAAGACTTGGGGTACTAATAGTCAAAGGAGTGTGATCAAGGCATGCCTAAGGCATCTTGGCTAAACCATCTAGTTTGATCCTAGCTTGCTAAGCACTCGACTTGCAAGTGTTAACTTGCATTGTTAGTGGTGGCTTGCCTTGTGAAGTGCAGTGGTTGAAGTTTTCTTCTTCTTCTTGGTAGAACTCCTCCTCCTCGAAAGCTTGGTCGGTACTATCGTCTATAAAGACATACGGAGTACACAATCACCAAACAATACTTAACCAGGCTAAATAGCATTCTAAGACACACATTTGATGATCTATTCTCATCACAAGCATCACAAGTTTAATTCAATAGTTTCATCCTTTTTATTTTAGAAAAGTAATTTCTACTCATTGAAAAATTAACTAAAATTTAATATTCTCCATTTAAAATATGGGATCATATTGACACATGTCATCACCACATATCTTAACACATGGGAATGAGAATTAAAGGTTGGATCAATATTACTTTGGTTCAAGTTTATTATTTAATGATTTAAAGTGACTAGAAATGCCTATATAGCATTATTTTGGTACTAGTCCAAAGTCACTACATGTAAACCTTAATATTATTATTTAGATAGATATGATGAAATGTGATTTTTGAGAGTTGGAATCAACTCAAAAGCTAACTTGGTTGATTTTATAAAAATGTTGCAAGGTGCAAATGCTTCTGTTTTATTATTTTTATTAGGAGAGATCTATAACTATAATTGAATTAAATACAACGGGTTTGGATAGATCATCTTAATACCTTTCTGGCGAAATTGATTTCATGCAAAATGGATTTGTAAAACTCTCTGAATTAATTTTTAAACTAGAGGACAGAAACTAGATTCAACTTAAAAAGAAAAAACCAAATTTGAACGGCTGGGCTAGGGCGGGGACGAACATGGACCGGCCCAGTGGCGCTCCGTGGCGCGGGGCTCAGCTGACATACAGGCTCCACCAGTCCGCGGCACAAAAACACCGAAACGGTATCTAGCATTCTAGGCCGCACAATTAAAAGGGGATCTAACGGTGGGGGTTCATCGTCGTCGACAGATTACTCCAGCAAGAACTTGACCTAGACGTGGCGGTGGGGGTCGACTGGGGCGTACCAGGGCTCCAGCAAGGTTGGTGAGACGGGCAAACTGGCTGGAAGACGACGGCGAGGCGAGGCGCGGTTGCGGTGGAGCTTGGGGTGCCCTAAATCGTAGGCGCCCTTCTCCTGCTGCTGCGGCGGCTCCGGCTCCAATTCCGGCGAGGCAGAGCTCAAGCGGCATCGGCGAGAGGTGGGTGAGGTTCTGTGAGAGGTAGGGAGTGAGTGGGTGTGGAGAAAAGAGACTGGGGAGGCCGGCTTATATAGGCCCGACGGTGAGACCGAGCGGTGTGGGCAAGCGACTCCGGCGAGGGTGGCACAGGGGGCTAGTGGCGTGGCTCGAGGTAGGGGACGGTGGCCTGTCTCCTAGCAGTGTGCTGAGGCTTAAAGGCGCGGCAAGGCGAGCTCTGTGCTGGTCGGGAGCGTCACGCGCTCTAGACGGCAGAGGCTGCGGGTTCAACAACGAGCGGTGGCTGGGGTGTATTGGGCGGCCATCGGGGGTGTCTGGGGTGTTCCCTAGGTCCTGGCGGAGCGGTAGGAGTGGGCTGCGGCCGAGGGGCGGTCTGTGCATGCGGGGGCAGGGCACGCTCTGCGGGCGGCGTCGGCATGGTCAACCAGCTCCGGGCGCGGCGGTTCTTGGCCGCTCTGGTCTCTATCTCTAGCTGGGGCTGGTTGGACGGTGGAGGTGGACCACTGACGACGTGCTAGATAAGGTGAGAGAGGCTGGCAGCTGCTGTGGCGCGATGTCGCCGGTGAGGATGCTCAAGGTGCTCGGCCTTAATGGCCATGACCATTTGGTCGTGTGCACAGGGCTTGGCCGGGCTAGCAAAGGGTAGGGGTTGCACTGGGGGAACAAGGGACAGAGTTAGGCCCAAATGGTGACCACAATCACTGCTCAAAATAGTGTTTTGAATTTGGCCAGATTTGTGCCTGCAACCTGTTTGATGAAATGGCCGCAAGAAGTAAACTTTTGAATTTTTGTTTCAAATTTTTTTGGGTGATATACACTAGTGCTAGGTAGTCTCTGGTTGCAAGGGTTTTTAAAGTGGAGCTCATTTTGATGGTTTTTCAAATAGGGGTGATCTATGCATATGCATTGAATTCAATTTTCACATGCCATTTAAAATAAGCAAAAGAATGTTTTTAGCAGATCAAAAGGTGGGCCTTGGTACCTCATTATGTGTACTAGCAAGGGGTGCAAAGATCATGAATTGTTTCTGTTAAGAAATGAGTGCTAGGAACACTCGAAGTAGTGTAGTGGATTAAAATGGCCAAAATGACCATTCCTCCTTTTTAATTGTTTTTTATTTGATTTTCTTTAGGAAAAGTTTGGGAATGATGTAGATGATGTTTAAATCACCTAAGAAACATTTTACAAGCAATGGATCACAGAACCATGGCAATTCAAATCACTTCCTAATTTAAATGCACATACACATGAATGCTTTCATTTTTAATTTGGCAAAGTTTTTTTAAACCCTAAAATTGATGATTTGGATCTTGATAAGCTTGGATTGAAGTTTTGAGATGTTACACAGTGTAGATATCATATTAAGCTATCAGAAGTGACAGCCCAGGCACGGAGAGTCCAGGGTGTTACAAATGGTATAAGAGCCGATCCTCGCGATTACACGGGCGTGTGCGGGTCAGTGGCGGACATGTGGAGGAAGTATATCTTTACTATCCAAGCGACTCGCTGCCTAGCCGTCGAGCTCTCCCACCTGGTAACTCACTTTCCGATAATACAATCTAGCAGGAAGTAGGGCTTTACCCTACGGGGGCGAACCTGGGTAAATCTCTTCTCTTTGGTTCCAATCTCGCACCACGGATGGCGACTAGCTCTTGCCCCAAATCGTATCAATCGCTACCCCTAGTAGCGACTGTCGTGGTCATTCCCACGACAGTGGCGCCCACCATGGAGCATAGCCAGTCAGGCCTGAGATCTGCGGCGAGACCCTACATCACGATCGACTAGCCAATCGCCACCGGCCGCATGCTGGCTAGTGGCGGTTCCTCCAGATCCTGCAGAGCGGCTACATCCTGGCGTCGCACCTAGTCACTCACGGTGCAGTGATGCCGGTAGGCACCATCAACCTCTTCGTCGGGTTCACAGACGACATCGACCCGGCGGAGACAGCGATCATCGGCAGATCACCGCCACGCGATCTGCTCTCAGAGGACCAGATCCGCTCCATCACCCGTCTCGCCTCCGAGTACGACTCGGCCGCCAGCGAAGCGGCCAGGAGTGACGCAGTTCTCTACGATGACGCTGATTCGCTAGCCCCTGCTTTGGTCACCGGATCCATCATCGTCGCATCACATGCGGACTCCATCACGTGGTTCTCCAACGCCGAGGACTTCGAGGATCCCTCCATCCTCGGGCTCTTCGACTCCGACTCCAAATCGGAGTCCCCTGACGAGGCGAGGACCAGATCCACCCACTACAATGCCATCTACATGGAGGGTAGCACCGCCAACCCGCCAGATCCCTTCTCCACACCCTTTCCGCCGACAGCGACGGAGATGGAGGAGTATCGCCAGCAGCTGGAGGCGGCCAAGGTCAGAGAACAAGCCGAGCGCGACAAATTTTGCCTCAAGCAGCAAACGGCACAGGAGTTGTCGCTCTATCACCAGCGCTGCATCAGGAGTCGCCTGAACTCCAACATCCAGGGTCGCACCCTGAACTTCGATGATGAGCACGACCCCACTCGCGCGGCCGAGCTCGAGTTCTGCCACAACACCCTACCGGGCGGCATTCGCCCACTAGCTGGCGCGCCCGCAACTGGAGCTCCACCACCACCCTGCCGCTTGCCTCCTCCGGAGCAGCCGCAGATCTTGATCTCTCCGCAAGCGCGTGACTCGAATGGACTCCCGCTATACTCCACCCTGATGGACAACGTCATCGTGGGACAGGCCACGGTCGCCAACCTCAACATGGGGGGGGGGGGGAGGGCGCGCTGCAAGTCAAGTACACGCATGCCCTACTCGCTAGTGCCATCGAGCAGCAAGTCGCGGGGATCGACCCACGGGGGTGGATGTACTCCTGCTCGACCGGTAGTCCCGCAGCCTCGAGCAGCCGCCCGACAGTCGCCAACGTCGTCAACTTCCCCCCACCCGAGCCCCTATAGCTCCAACCGCGGGCAGCCAACCCCGCGCTCTCCACCAACGAGCCGTGGCCCGTGCATAACACGGTCGCCGCCAATGGTCAGCCGATCGACGCGCGAACCCACATCATCAACAACCAAGGCTAGCGAGCTTGCCAGCCAAACAAATTGAGGAACACCCTCACCAATCACAGCGAGCCTGAGCCAAGGGGCTCCCTCATTCGAATCGGCCCGTAGTG
Organism: Avena eriantha; assembly: GCA_910589775.1. Classification (NCBI taxonomy): domain Eukaryota; kingdom Viridiplantae; phylum Streptophyta; class Magnoliopsida; order Poales; family Poaceae; genus Avena; species Avena eriantha. The sequence continues at coordinate 67,425,366 of OU342743.1, read as the reverse complement.
CTTCAGACCAATGATCCGAGGAGAGAAGTACTCCTCCACCCTCAAAGCGCCGAAGGACATCGAGAAGTATGATCCCACGTACGATCCATCCATGTGGATTGACACGTACCTCATGGCAATGGGTATCACCAGCCACACCAACCTGCTCATGCTTGCTACCTCCCCTGATGATGGAGGGAGCGACTCTACAATGGATAAACACCCTCCCTGAGAACAACATCGACTCGTGGGAGGACATGCGAGACGCCTTGAACAGGCACTTCGAAGGCTCCTACACTCGCACCACCACCATCCAGGACCTGGAGCAATGCATCTATTGACCGCGCGAGTCGACCTACCACTGGGTGCAGTGGTGGCAGGATCTATGGATCAATGCCTCTGTCAACCACCTGGACACGGTGATTCACTGCTTCAAGAATGCGTGCTGGTACGAACCCTTGGTCACCAAGATCTAGAGGGTCTACCGGATGCTCGGCAACATCCTCGACCTTCTCGAAATTTCCAAGTGCTACGTGGAGGAAAACCTGAACCAGGACTCAGATGACGAGTCAGGCGGGAGTCGTCGAACGGGCGGCCACGACAACGGCAGAAAGCGCAAGATGCGCTACATCAACACTCACCTCACCAGCAAGCGCGGCAATGATGGGAGAGTCGACTTCGTTGCCAACGCCGGCTACAGGTAGCGTGACCCAAGAACTTTTGCCTTGACGGTGACAACTACCGTGACGGTGGCAACTACCGTGACAACAACGCGATGAGGCCGAAATTCGACCCCACCGCCCTGCTTAACCAACCCTGTGTCTACCACAGCAAGGAGGGGAAGCCCGCCACACACACCACCGTCGACTGCCACTCTTTGAAGGAGATCGAGAAGGCAAGGCGAGGAAGGAAAGGTCCCAACAACGACCTGCCAAGGGACAACGACAATGTCGATGGGTTTGGCAACGAGGTCGGCTCGTTGCACACCTTCACCGGGCTCGGCACCAAGCACGAGAAGAAAGTGCTCGCCTGCGTCGTCGTCGTCAATGTAGTGACACAGGTGGACATTCCGCGCTACCTCAACTGGTCCGAATAGAGCATCACCTGGAGTCCCAAGGATCACGTGCCCAGGATCAAGTTGTTGGAGATATGCCCAAGAGGCAATAATAAAAGTGATTATTATTATATCTTTGTGTTTATGATGAATGTTTACATCCCATGCTATAATTGTATTATTAGGAAACACTAATACATGTGTGTTTTGTAAACATATATGAGTCCCTAGTAAGCCTCTTGTTGAACTAGCTTGTTGATTAATTGATGATCATGGTTTCCTGATCATGGACATTGGATGTGATTAATAACAAGGTTATATCATTAGGAGAATGATGTGATGGACACACACCCATAGTAAGCGTAGCATAAGATCAAGTCATTAAGTTCGTATTGCTGTAAGCTTTCAAATACATAGTAACCTATTCCTTCGACCATGAGGTTATGTTAATCACCATCACTGGATAAATACTTTGATGACATCAAACGCCGCTTCGTAACTGGGTGGTTATAAAAGTGTCATTGGGTATTCTGAAAGTATGTGTTGAAGCTCATGAACCAAGATTGGGATTTGTCCATCCATATGACGGATAGATATGCTCTGGGCCCTCTCGGTGGAATGTCATCTAGTTAGCTTGCAAGCATGTGACTAGGTCACAAGGGATGACATATCACGGAACGAGTAAAGAGTACTTATCAGTAACGAGGAAGAACTAGGTATGGAGATACCGACGATCAAACCTCGGATAAGTATAATATCGTGAGACAAAGGGAATTAGTTTCGTATGTATATGGTTCAATCGATCGCGAAGTCATCGTTGAGTATGTGGGAGCCATTATGGATCTCCAGGTCCCGCTGATGGTTATTGATATGAGATGTGTCTCTATCATGTCTACATATTCACGAACCGTAGGGTGACACACTTAAGGTTCGAAGTTGTTTTAAGTAGATATGGAATATGCGTTGGAGACCGAATGTTGTTCGGAGTCTCGGAATGGATCCGGGACATCACGAGGAGATCCGGAATGGTCCGGAGAATAAGATTCATATATAGGAGATCATTTTATGAGATAGGAAATGTTCCGGAGTGTTTGTATGAGGATTCTAGAAGGTTTCGGAATGTTCCGGAAGGTTCTAGAAGATATCTTGGAGTTTGCCTGAAAATCAAGATAGGGATCAAGGAGTCCTGTTGGGTCAAGATAAGGAGTCGTGGGGGAGGAGGATTCCTCCCCACCTCCCCAACCCGCCGGCCCCATAGGAGGGGAGTCCTACAAGGACTCCCCTTCCCTGGCGCGCCCTCCCCTCTTTAAATAGAGGGGCAGGGGCGCCCCCTCCTCCTAAGCTATCATAACGTCCAATCTCTGCCGCCTCTCTCCTCCACCATATTCTGCACAGGCATAGGCGAAGCCCTGCAGAATTCTCTACTCCACCACCACCACCACGCCGTCGTGCTGCTGGGATTCCGTGGAGAAGATCTACTACCTCCGCTGCTCGCTGGAACGGGGAGAGGAAGGTCTGCTTCGACTCCGCACGTGTGACCGACTGCGGAAGCGCTGCCGAATTGCAGCGCCGGAATGATCGTCAACTTGACCAAGGGCGGAAGCGCTGCTGGAACGCGACGCCGGAAGGATCGTCTACTTGACCGAAGGCGGAAGCGCTGCTGGAACGCGACGCCGGAAGGATCGTCCACACGATCTTGAGATCGGCAAGTGATCGACTACATCAACCACGAGATCTAATCTCGTTAACGCTTTCGGATCTACGAGGGTTAGTTCCTATCTATCTCGTTGCTCATGTCTCATAGATTAGATCTTGGCTTTTATCTAGATTAGATCTGGGTTTTGTTCGTTCTTGCGGTAGAAATTTTTTGTTTTCCATGCTACGAACCCATCAGTGGTATCAGAGCCGTATCTATGCGTAGATCTGTTGCACGAGTAGAACACAATGTTTTTGTGGGCATTGATGCTTTTGTTGTCGGTGTCTTAGCGTGTACTTTGCATCTTGCGGTATGGTGGGATGAAGCGGCTCGGGCTAACATTACATGTCATCGCACATGAGACTTGCTCCACACTTGACGTGCAACTTGCTTTGCACAAGTGGCTTTGCGGGTGTCTGTCTCTCCCACCATAGTTAAGATTCAATTTACAATGAGCATCTTGACAACACTTGTATCAACGTTGTGGTTCATGTTCGTAGGTAAGATCGGTCTTATGCGAAAGCCCCAAACCACGTAAAACTTGCAAAGAAAATTAGAGGCGTCTAACTTGTTTTTGCAGGGGTTCTGTGATGTGATATGGCCATCATGTGATTGTGATTGTATTTGATGTATGCAATGGTCCTTGTTGTAATATGGCAACCGGCAGGAGCCTAATGGTTGTCTTTAATTCTGTTAAGACCTGCGCGTCTATTCATCTTGTAATAGCTTTATTCCAAGTAGTTGTAATAGTTGCTGACGATGATGGACAACCATGAAGCGGCGCCACTGACCTTGACGCAATGCTGGTGATGATGGAGATCATGTTCGTGCTTTGGAGATGGAGATCAAAGGCACAAGAAGAAAAGGCCATATCATATCACACTTATTATGAATTGCCTGTGATGTTAATCCTTTATGCATCTTGTATTGCTTAGATCGCGACGGTAGCATTATAAGATGATCCCTCTCACTAAATTTCAAGTAATAAAGTGTTCACCCTTAGTTGGCGCCGTTGCTAAGACTCGTCGTTTCGAAGCATCTCGTGATGATCGGATGTGATAGATTCTACGTGTGCATACAACGGGTGCAAGCCAGATTTGCACATGCGGAAACTAAGGTTATCTTGACGAGCCTAGCATGTACAGACATGGTCTCGGAACACGGAATACCGAAAGGTAGAGCATGAGTCATATAATTGATATGATGAACATGAAGATTGTTCGCCGATGAAACTACATCTTCTCTCGTGAAGATCGGACTTGGTGTAGTGGACTTGGTTCGTGTAATCACTAAGACAATATGAGGGATGTTGTTTTGAGTGGGAGTTCACCTAGTTAGTTTAAATAATTAAATTTGAACTCAATTTGTCATAAACTTAGTCTAAACTACTTGCAAATTTTTGTAGATTATGGCGAACCCCTCCATCAATTTCAATGCGTTCCTAGAGAAAGAAAAGCTTAAAAATAATGGAAGCAATTTCACGGACTGGTTCCGTGGACTGAAAATCGTCCTCAGGGCTAGTCAGTTGACCTACGTGCTCGATGCACCGCTAGGTGACCCACCTGCAGATAATGCTACCGATGACGAAAAGAATGTTTTCGCCACTCGGAAGAATCATTACTCCACAGTTCAGTGTGCCATCCTGTACGGTTTAGAAGCGGAGCTCCAACAGCGTTTTGAGCACCACGACCCGTTCGAGATCATTAAGGAGCTCAGGCTAATTTTTGAGACTCGCGCGGCCATGGAGAGCTATGAGGCCTCCGAGAAATTCTTTAACTGTAAGATGGAAGAAGGAAGCTCCGTTAGCGAGCACGTGCTCACCATGTCTGTGTACGCTAAGAAGCTCCAAGAGTTGGGAATATCGATTCCTAATGAATTGGGGATTCACCGTCTCCTTCAATCACTACCACCAAGTTACAAGAACTTTGTGATGAACTACAACATGCACTGCATGAACAAGACGTTGCCTGAACTGTCGTCCATGCTAAAAACTGCTGAAGTGGAGATCAAGAAGGAGCACCAAGTGTTGATGGTCAATAAGACCACCAATTTCAAGAAACGGGGCAAGCCTAAGAACAAGGGCAACTTCAAGAAGGACGGCAAGAAAGCTGCCGCACCTGCTAAGAAGCCCAAGGCTGGTCCTAATCCTGAAACCGAGTGCTTCTACTGCAAGGGTGCTGGTCACTGGAAGCGTAACTGCCCCAAGTACCTGGCGGATCTGAAGAACGGCAACATCAAGAAGAAAGGTATATTTGATATATGTGTTATAGATGTGTATCTTACTAGTAATCGTAGTAGTGCCTGGGTATTTGATACTGGTTCGGTTGCTCATATTTGTAACTCGAAACAGGAGCTACGGAATAAACGAAGACTGGCAAGAGACGAGGTGACGATGCGCGTTGGAAATGGCTCCAAGGTTGATGTGATCGCCGTCGGCACGCTCCCTCTACATCTACCTTCGGGATTAGTTTTAAATTTAAATAATTGTTATGGTGCCTGCGTTAAGCATGAACATTATATCTGGATCCTGTTTATTGCGAGACAGTTACTCTTTTAAATCTGAGAATAAAGGTTGTTCGATTTATATGAGTAATATCTTTTATGGTAATGCACCTGAGATGAATGGTTTATTCTTACTGAATCTCGATAGTAGTGACACACATGTTCACAACATAGATGCTAAACGAATTAAATTGAATGATAATTCTACATACATGTGGCACTGTCGTCTTGGTCACATTGGAGTGAAGCGTATGAAGAAACTCCATTCAGATGGACTTCTTGAATCACTTGATTTTGAATCACTTGAAAGATGCGAAGCATGTCTAATGGGAAAAATGACTAAGACTCCATTCTCTGGTACAATGGAGCGAGCTACAGACTTATTGGAAATAATACATACCGATGTGTGCGGTCCAATGAGTGTAGCATCGCGTGGTGGATATCGTTATGTTCTCACCTTCACGGATGACTTGAGTAGATATGGGTATGTCTACTTCATGAAACATAAGTCCGAAACTTTTGAGAAGTTTAAGGAATTTCAAAGTGAAGTGGAGAATCATCGTAACAAGAAGATTAAGTTTCTGCGTTCTGATCGCGGGGGTGAATATCTAAGTTACGAGTTTGGCATGCATTTAAAGAAATGTGGAATACTTTCACAGTTGACACCGCCGGGAACACCACAGCGTAATGGTGTGTCCGAACGTCGTAATCGAACTCTCTTAGATATGGTTCGGTCTATGATGTCTCTTACAGATTTACCGTTATCATTTTGGGGCTATGCATTAGAGACAGCCGCATTCACTTTAAACAGGGCACCATCTAAATCCGTTGAAACGACACCGTACGAATTATGGTTTGGTAAGAAACCTAAGTTGTCGTTCCTTAAAGTTCGGGGTTGCGAAGCATACGTAAAGAAGTTACAACCTGATAAGCTAGAACCCAAAGCGGAGAAATGCGTCTTCATAGGATACCCTAAAGAAACAATTGGGTATACCTTCTATCATAGATCCGAAGGCAAAGTTTTTGTTGCAAAGAATGGATCCTTTCTTGAGAAGGAGTTTCTCTCGAAAGAAGTGACTGGAAGGAAAGTAGAACTCGATGAGGTTATTGAACCTTCTCTCGGATTTGAGAGTAGCGCAGCACCAGAAGATGTTTTGCTGCCGCCTGCACCAATAGAAGAGGAAGCTAATGATATTGATCATGAAACTTCGAACGAAGTTACTACTGAACCTCGCAGGTCAACAAGGGCTCGTACCACTCCTGATTGGTATGACTCTGCCTTGAACGTCATGTTGGTGGACAACGCTGATGACCCTGCGACGTATGAAGAAGCTATGGTGAGCCCAGATTCTGACAAATGGCTAGAAGCCATGAAATCCGAAATGGGATCCATGTACGAAAACCAAGTGTGGACTTTGGTGGACTTACCGGATGGCCGTAAGGCTGTCGAGAACAAATGGATTTTCAAGAGAAAAACAGATGCTGATGGTAATGTTACCATCTATAAAGCTCGACTTGTCGCGAAAGGGTTCCGACAAATTCAAGGAGTTGACTATGATGAGACATTCTCACCAGTAGCGAAGCTAAAGTCTGTAAGGATTTTGTTAGCAATTGCTGCATATTTCGATTATGAGATTTGGCAGATGGATGTCAAAACGGCGTTCCTTAATGGTGACATTGAGGAAGAGTTGTATATGGTACAACCCAAGGGTTTTGTCGATCCTAAAGATGCTAACAAGGTATGCAAACTTCAGCGCTCAATTTATGGACTGAAGCAAGCATCCCGTAGTTGGAATCAACGTTTTGATAAGGTAATCAAAAACTTTGGATTTATACAAACTTATGGAGAAGCTTGTATTTACAAGAAAGTGAGTGGGAGCTCTGTAGCATTCCTAGTACTGTATGTAGATGACATATTGTTGATTGGGAATGATATAGAACTTCTTAATAGCGTCAAAACCTATTTGAATAATAGTTTTTCAATGAAGGATCTTGGCGAAGCGGCATACATTCTAGGCATCAAGATTTATAGAGATAGATCAAGACGCCTAATAGGGCTTTCACAAAGTACATACCTGGACAAAGTTCTAAAGAAGTTTAGAATGGAAGATAGCAAGAAAGGGTTCGTGCCCATGTTGTCAGGTAAGACCTTGAGTAAAACTCAAAGTCCAGCTACGGCAGAAGATAGAGAGAAAATGAATAAAATTCCCTATGCCTCAGCCATAGGTTCTATCATGTATGCCATGCTGTGTACAAGACCGGATATAGCACATGCTGTTAGTTTGACTAGCAGATATCAAAGTGATCCTGGAATGGAGCACTGGACAGCGGTCAAAAATATCCTAAAGTACCTAAATAGGACTAAGGATATGGTTCTTTCTTATGGAGGTGATGAACAGCTTGTTGTAAACGGTTACACCGATGCTAGTTGGAACACCGATCCGGATGACTCGAAGTCACAATCAGGATACGTATTTATTTTGAATGGTGCTGCAGTAAGCTGGAGGAGTGCGAAGCAAAGCGTTGTGGCGAAATCTTCAACTGAATCGGAATACATAGCTGCTTCGGAGGCTGCACAAGAAGCCGTTTGGATGAAGGAATTCATTACTGAACTCGGCGTGGTTCCCAGTGCGTTGGACCCGATGGCCATCTACTGTGACAACAAAGGTGCCATAGCTAATGCGCAGGAGCCAAGGTCACATAGCAAGCTGAAGCACATCAAGCTACGTTTCCACGCTATTCGCGAGTATGTCAGAGATGGTGACATAAAGATTTGCAAAGTACACACTGATCTGAATGTGGCAGATCCGTTGACTAAACCTCTCCCTAGGGCAAAGCATGACCAACACCAAAACGCCATGGGTGTTCGGTATATTACCATGTAATCTAGATTATTGACTCTAGTGCAAGTGGGAGACTGTTGGAGATATGCCCAAGAGGCAATAATAAAAGTGATTATTATTATATCTTTGTGTTTATGATGAATGTTTACATCCCATGCTATAATTGTATTATTAGGAAACACTAATACATGTGTGTTTTGTAAACATATATGAGTCCCTAGTAAGCCTCTTGTTGAACTAGCTTGTTGATTAATTGATGATCATGGTTTCCTGATCATGGACATTGGATGTGATTAATAACAAGGTTATATCATTAGGAGAATGATGTGATGGACACACACCCATAGTAAGCGTAGCATAAGATCAAGTCATTAAGTTCGTATTGCTGTAAGCTTTCAAATACATAGTAACCTATTCCTTCGACCATGAGGTTATGTTAATCACCATCACTGGATAAATACTTTGATGACATCAAACGCCGCTTCGTAACTGGGTGGTTATAAAAGTGTCATTGGGTATTCTGAAAGTATGTGTTGAAGCTCATGAACCAAGATTGGGATTTGTCCATCCATATGACGGATAGATATGCTCTGGGCCCTCTCGGTGGAATGTCATCTAGTTAGCTTGCAAGCATGTGACTAGGTCACAAGGGATGACATATCACGGAACGAGTAAAGAGTACTTATCAGTAACGAGGAAGAACTAGGTATGGAGATACCGACGATCAAACCTCGGATAAGTATAATATCGTGAGACAAAGGGAATTAGTTTCGTATGTATATGGTTCAATCGATCGCGAAGTCATCGTTGAGTATGTGGGAGCCATTATGGATCTCCAGGTCCCGCTGATGGTTATTGATATGAGATGTGTCTCTATCATGTCTACATATTCACGAACCGTAGGGTGACACACTTAAGGTTCGAAGTTGTTTTAAGTAGATATGGAATATGCGTTGGAGACCGAATGTTGTTCGGAGTCTCGGAATGGATCCGGGACATCACGAGGAGATCCGGAATGGTCCGGAGAATAAGATTCATATATAGGAGATCATTTTATGAGATAGGAAATGTTCCGGAGTGTTTGTATGAGGATTCTAGAAGGTTTCGGAATGTTCCGGAAGGTTCTAGAAGATATCTTGGAGTTTGCCTGAAAATCAAGATAGGGATCAAGGAGTCCTGTTGGGTCAAGATAAGGAGTCGTGGGGGAGGAGGATTCCTCCCCACCTCCCCAACCCGCCGGCCCCATAGGAGGGGAGTCCTACAAGGACTCCCCTTCCCTGGCGCGCCCTCCCCTCTTTAAATAGAGGGGCAGGGGCGCCCCCTCCTCCTAAGCTATCATAACGTCCAATCTCTGCCGCCTCTCTCCTCCACCATATTCTGCACAGGCATAGGCGAAGCCCTGCAGAATTCTCTACTCCACCACCACCACCACGCCGTCGTGCTGCTGGGATTCCGTGGAGAAGATCTACTACCTCCGCTGCTCGCTGGAACGGGGAGAGGAAGGTCTGCTTCGACTCCGCACGTGTGACCGACTGCGGAAGCGCTGCCGAATTGCAGCGCCGGAAGGATCGTCAACTTGACCAAGGGCGGAAGCGCTGCTGGAACGCGACGCCGGAAGGATCGTCTACTTGACCAAAGGCGGAAGCGCTGCTGGAACGCGACGCCGGAAGGATCGTCCACACGATCTTGAGATCGGCAAGTGATCGACTACATCAACCACGAGATCTAATCTCGTTAACGCTTTCGGATCTACGAGGGTTAGTTCCTATCTATCTCGTTGCTCATGTCTCATAGATTAGATCTTGGCTTTTATCTAGATTAGATCTGGGTTTTGTTCGTTCTTGCGGTAGAAAATTTTTGTTTTCCATGCTACGAACCCATCACAAGTACCCCGGGTGAGTCGCCCTGGTGGTCAAGCCCAAAGTGGCTGACTATTGCCTCCCAAGACTTTGATGGACGGCGGAAGCTCCATCAATATCTTATAGATGGACACATTCAGGAGGCTGCAGCTCCAGCAGTTGATGGTCGAATCGACCCTCACCACCTTCTAGGGCATCGTCCCCGGTAGGAAGGCGTATCCGATCGGCAAGGTGATGCTGCCAGTCACCTACGGCACACCAGCTAACTTCTGCACCGAGAGGATCGTCTTTGAGCTGGTGAACTTCCGCATCCCTTACCACTGCGTCCTAGGGTGACATGCATTCGCTAAGTTCATGGCGGCCCCGCACTACGCATACAACATGATGAAGCTCCCCGGGCCATGCGGCATCATCACCATCCGTGGCGACCCTGACATGGTTGTGGACTGCAAGGACAAAGGCGCCGAGCTCGCTGATGCCATCATCACCGAGGAAACCAACCACACAGACGAACTCACAAAATATGTGACCAACATCGACAAAGATGACCCAGCGATCATAAAGAAGAAGACCACGGCTAACTCCGCACAGGCAACCTTCGAAGCCTCCACACACACCTGCACCTTCGAGCTCATCCCAGGCGACTCAATCCAGAAGGTCACCGTGGGGACCAACATGAGCCCCCCATAGGAAAGTGCGCTCATCGAGTTTCTCCATGAGAATCGTGACATATTCACGTGGAAGCAATCTGACATGCCTGGTGTCCCGAGAGAACTCGCTGAGCACAAACTAAACGCCAACCCCAAAGCGCGACATGTGAAGCAGTCGCTGCGACCCTTCAATGAAGAGCGCCACCAAGCAATTGCCGAAGAAGTGCAGCGGCTACTCGCTTAGGCTTCATTCGACCAATCAAGTACTCCAAGTAGCTGGTGATGGCTCTGAAATATAGCCATCTACGTCCACATTTAAACTGGATATTAATCATATTTTTGATAAAATATCTCTCTAAACCTTGCCATTAATGCTAATATTCAGAGGGGTATGCAATCCTTTGTTCTTGTATTTTTCCTGCGTAGATAATGTCGTTTAAAGGAGGGAATCACTACATTAAAGTCAAATATACGATATTTCCTTCGACCAGAAGAAACCAGGAGCCGTCCAACGAAGGCAGACACCATAACGACCAACTATATGGCCGGAGCAAAAATTCCGAACGTATAGCTCCGGTCGTATAGTTGGCGCCGCCTCCGTTATGTCAAACAGAACAACTTTTGTGAAGGGACCCCTTATATAAAGAAGCCTCAGGCGACGAGAAAACAGAGAGACACCATGCCCCAGAAGCCATACCTCGCCAGAAAGCCGCCTCCAGATCTGTAAACCCTTCTCCATCTCCATAGCCATCTTCCACCACTTGTAATAGTAGATCTTTTCTCCGATTGGCGACATTGTAAGACTATTGCTATCAATATTATGATTTTCATTACGATGTTTGTGATTGTTGATCTCATCTCTATGTGTGAGTAATTCTCCTTGGCTAAGGGCTTCGGCCTGGCCATGTAGCAATTATGCATGTGATTTATCATAGATGGGATCATGTATTAGTTTGTATGACATGATGATTATTGTATCCTCTCTTGCCTCAATCTAAGGACTTGTCAGGTACCCAAGACCCTAAGGGTTGAGCTAGGTATAGGGAGTATGAGTGATGACTGATCTGCAGGTTGGGAACCCCAGTGACAGAAGGGGTAGTACGGCTGTATGTGAGGGATTTGCTTGGGATTAACGGTGACATCACTATGCATATCATTAGCTCTCTTTCTTCTATGGATGAGACTAGTAGATTATTGCTATAAACGGTTGCGGAGGCAATAGAATTATGGATACACTGCCCACATATAATTTATCTTGCTCTAACAAGTATACGCATACTTTATTTCTATCTTTTATTTCCATCAGATGTTTTTGCACAGCTACATGTGAAACTGAACACCCGAGGCCCTCTCTCTCCATCATCGACAACAACAAAAAAGATGCAAGCTACTGGTCCGGTGAAAACACAAAAGCAATTCTAAAACTTCTGAAGGTCCGTTAAAGTAACTTCACTATGCATTCGCTTCCTGAGGATTCGATAACCTTAGGTCTACTAGGGAAAAAGAGCCATACTACATCTGTAATCCGGATCGCAGGTATCAACCCTTTTTCTAGCGCTGTTGTCGGGGAAGCAATAGCTACCCTGGTGAGGTTATTACGAACCTTGCTAGTTTTATTTCTTGTTTTCAATTTTGTTAGTTTGCTTTTAGTCTTTATTTAATAAACCAAAAAAATTAGTTAGTCTTTAAATTCTTGTTTTTACTGTTATAATTTTAATCTAAGAAAACCCAAAAACATAGGAAGTATGGCTAAAACGAAGCTTGGAGAGTTTGCTACTCCCAATAATGATTATTTGCATACTCCTATTAGTCATCCAGCAATTGTTACTGATGACTATGAAATTAAGCCCCATTATTTAAGTTTGGTTCAACAAAATCAATTTGGAGGCTCTGTTGTCGAAGATGTAGGTATGCACTTAAATACTTTCACTAAAATATATGATATGATGCGTATAAAAGACGTGGACCCTGATGCAGTCAAATTACGTCTATTCCCTTTCTCTCTAAGAGGAAGAACTAAAAATGGTTTCTATATTTGCCTAAAAATACTATTACATCATGGGTGGGATGTACTTATTTATTTATGATTTTTTCCACATGCAAAGACTATGCCACTCCGATATAATATTACTGGTTTTAGACAGGAAGAGCGTGAGCCACTAGCGCTAGCATGGGAGAGGATGAAAGAATGCCTAAAAAACTGTCCTAGTCATGGGATGGAAGATTGGTTAATCCTCTATTTATTTTACAATGCTCTTAATCCTGTGTCTAAGTCTATGCTTGATACTACAACTGTAGGAACATTCATGGGTAAACATATTACCGAAGCAAAGCAGCTGCTAAACAATATGCAAGACAACCATGCCCAATGGCATGTTGAAAGATCAAACACGAAGAAGGTGAACTCTATCTCACCACAAGAGAACGAAGATCTCAATGCTAAGTTGGATGATCTCATACTAGCCGTAAAAGGTACGGAAACTCAGGCAAGAGCCACCCCCGAAACAAATATAGAAGAAATAGACTTCGTAGCTCGTAATGATTATGATCCTGCTTGGAAAAAGAGTTACAATCCTAATTTTTAGAAACATTATGCTAGTCCTACAAATAACTCTAATAATAATATGGGAACTAATAATGGTAGTCTCCAAGAAACGCTTAAGTCTTTCATAGACTCGCAAAATGAATAAAATAATATTCTAGTCAAAATCATGGAGAACCATGATGCTATGCTTCGTATATTATGTAACCAATCTGTTAGTTTGAGAAATGATTTGCATGCCCTTCAAGAAAGAACAAGGATCGTTGAGGCACAACTAGGTAAGATAACCGAGAGTCAAACTCTCACTCTAGCTAAATTTGCAGGAAAAGCTGAGCCCAGTCCTGTTGAAGAACTCAAAATGATGAGAATCCAAAGGGAGGAGCCTGAAGAACTTGACTATAGTAATGCCCCTTCACCAAGCTACACCATCGAAGATCTCGTAAAAAGGATCAACGTCAAAATTTCGGTAAGCGAAGGTAATGATGAAGCCATGTATCAACAATTTGTTGACCAAGTAGCAATCAAGATACGCGAGCTTGAAGAGGAATACAAGAAAATCGCTGAAAAGTTACCTGTTAAACTAGATGACATATTTGAGCCCACTATTAAGATAAAGATTGGAACTAATGAGATAGCTGCACTTTGTGATCTAGGTGCAAGCGTCTCAACAATTCCAAAGAGTCTTTTTAACAAGTTAAATCTTGGCTCCTTTGAAGTTACTGAAATTAAAATTGCATCTAGCAGATTCTACCTACGAACAAGCTGTAGGGATTAAGGAGAACACTTTAGTTTACATCAAAGGTTGTCCTGCTCTCATTGATTTCGTTATTGTTGACATGCCTGAAGACACTGTTGCTCCTATAATATTAGGTCGTCCTTTCTTAAGAACTATAAAGGCTTTAATTAACCTTTATGAACGGAACGTGAAGTTGCAATTGCCCTTCGCGAGATCCTTTTGTTATTCATTTCCCCAGGAAGAAGAACGCCAAACATGACGAGAAGGAGGCCATCACTTTGAAGGCCAATTACTTTGGAGTGGGTGTTCCACTCATCTGGCCCAAGTAAATATCATCAAGGTCAAGCTATTGACCGTAAAAGAACGCTCCATGGGAGGCAACCCATGTTAAATTAAGGTTTGAGTTAAGTTTTTAGTTTTAGCTTAAGTTCATGTTCAATAAAGAGTGCTAGAAAATTCCATTTGAGGAGAAGAAATTTGGTAGTACTTGAATTTCTGTATTATTCATGCTATTGTTGGTCGACAATATTTTCTGTCAATTTTCTATCAAAAATAAGGTATATTGCTAAGTTATAGGAAAATAAATAGTATATGAAGAAACATAATTTTTTGATGCATACATACTGACATGGGTATACCCTGCAGGTGCTCGAGTTTGGTATATAAGGTCCAGATACGGTGAAAGCTCACGGTGTTGCCACGGCCCAATGAAGACTTTGAGTGACCCATGGACTCTCGATGACTTGCGAGACAAGAAGAAGTCTAAAGATAGAAAGTTTAAAGGGAAAACCCTAACCTGTAATCGACTCGACCTGCTACCCGAGACCTAGCCTATCTATATAAAGGTTGGGAGGGGGCGGCGAGGAGGACACACACAACCCTAGTTTCCACAATCCTCACCAGATTGCATCTGCGTACCATTGTAATCGTCGATTCCTTTATTAATTCCAAGAGCAGACAAGCAGGAGTAGGGACCTCTACAAGGCCTGAACCTGGGTAAACTATTCGTCCCTGTGTGCTTGTTTGCTAGCCGATTGATGCTTTCAGGGCTCCCTCCTTCTCCAAAACCCAAGTCCATAATAGCGGGCATTGATGAGTTAAACCCTCGTCACATACGGTTTAACGACCAACTATACATCGGCAATAAAAATTCCGGCCGTATAGTCCCGTTCGTATAGTTAGCTTTACCATCGATTTTTTTCTGCAATATGTACTGAGAGTTTAACGACCAACTATATGACGGGAATAAAAAATTCCGTCCATATAGATATCAATGCCTCCGTAACATTTCTTTTCTTATGTACAGACAGTTTAACGACCAACTATATGGCGGGAATAAAAATTCCAGCCGTATAGTTCCGGTCATATAGATACCAATGTATCCGTATAAATTCTATTCATATGTATTGAGAGTTTAACGACTAACTATACGACGGGAATAAAAATTCCGGCCGTATAGTTCCGGTGGTATAGATATTGAGGACTTTTGCAAATTTTCTTTCACAGGGACAGATAGTTTAACGACTAACTATACAAGCAGAACAAAATATTTTGACCTAATATTGCGATCGTATAGCTGCGCCGCCAGGAGGAAGACCTAATATTTTGACAGAACGCCAACTATATGGCTGAAATGCATGTTCCGCCCGTATAGTTGCGTCCGACCACAAAATCGCACGGGAAGGTACTCCCAACTCCAAAACTTCAATGTTTTTCCTTCTCCTACCTCCAAACTCTCCCAAAACCTCATAGGATCTTCATCTCTACTCAATTTAGTTCGATTTCCTCGCACACAAGTGATCTACGGTCTGTTTCTCCTCCGATCCTCTAATTACTTTTTGCAAATTCATCTTCGATCTATTGTCATTATCAATCTAGGATGAGACCTATTATGAACCAATTGCCATGATTTTCTTACCTAGATTATTATCTTAAGGAGATTCTTTAGGGCGCTTAGATGAGGAACATATTATACTTACTGTTGTTGGATCAAAAAGTTTTATATTTGCTTTTTTTCAATGTTTTAGAAGATGAACACAAGAAGCCAAACTCGTGCCACTGCTAGTGCTTCTCGGGAAATCACCCAGGAACGCATGGGGATATAGTTCAGGGATCAGGCTCATCACGAATGCTTCAACAAGATCAAGAACTGCGAAGTGAAGGCCACCAAGTGGGCTTGCCCCATTATATTGAACCATCTCAGTATTTATGATGACTTTAATTTATTTTGCAATAGAGCTGGCCTCTGCATGCAGTTCGGGGGTGGCCAAGGCCGAGCCAAGGAATCAAACAAGCCCTATACTGATGTCCTTCCTCAAACTTCTCCTGCTCACACACCGCCGCGCAGTGACAGTGTAGACCGCTACTGCCCCTATGTCATCGCCGGGCGCCATTCTCGATGTCCGTCCGCCTCCCGTACTCCTCCACATCAGCATACCGGCTCTCCTAGCACGGCCACTTCCAGGATTCGATCAATAAGATCCGGAGGTTTGCTCTACTTCTAACTTAATCCCTTCTTCCATATAGAGGGTACTTGATGCATGAATGCGAATTAGGACAGTTCCATTTTTTATGTAATCCCGTCGAGGATTACATGATGTTTTCTTATATGTGTTCTTCTCTTTTTTTAATAGCCTGAATGCCTACAACAGTTGTAGCAAAAACAACAAAAATAGCAGCTCCCCTAATCATCTTTTTTCTTTTATCCATCATCTTGCCCATCTACAATGCATTCACTCTATCTAAATTACCAAAATGTAGAGTCTGAAACGGACAACAGCATACAGCATAGTTGCTAAAACAATTCCCAAATCATAATGGACAGCAACATATGCCACCATACACAATCATATGTTTGAGAACACCGCAGCAACATATACCACAATAGCACATATCAGGGGTGCATAGTTATGTTTAAGTGCAAAACGTAATCATATACTACTATCAGTAAATGGACAAGTTTTTTTCTGCTAACAATCGAAGTGGACAGGGCACATAGTAGCTAAACGTATCTCGAAATCGATTTGAGCCCAAATTCAAGGTGGATAGGAAACATAGGGTCGCACACCTGTTGCTGGCCAATGGATCCGCCTCTTCAGCCACTGCCTAGCCCACCTACACCACGGTCCCGCTCCGCTTATAGCCGCCGCGGCCACTCCTCCCTGCAACAACCGCCGCCACTCCCGCTTGCAGGAGCCACCGCCTCGGCCGCCTGCTCCCTTCCCCCCGGCTTCGTGTCCCTCTTCCCGCTGGTGATTGGAGGCGCGAGGTGAGCGGCAGCGCACGAAGGAAAGTGGCATGAGGGAGAGACGAGCAAACGTATCAGAATATAGACATACGGTTCCGCTTTGCTTGAACTCCATGGGAAAAAATGTTACAACACATGATCTCTAGCGGGACGGCCTGGCACTACACTCGCGTCGTGGGCCTGGCCCGGCATGGCACGCTGCGGCCCGTGTAGTTCGCAGGCCAGGTTGTGCCAGCACAAGGCCTGCCTCCCACACCCGGGCATGGCGCCAGCGCCAAACGAGCCGGCCCGCGTCTCGTCAGGCACGTGGGCCCATCACTATTTTCCACGGGCCCGTCAAAAGAATCCTTTAACTAGGGCTGATTTCCTATTATGACACCAACATTCTGGTGCTTTGTTGGTCGAACGGATGGTGGAAATCAATGAGGTCGCTGGTTTGACTCTTGCTGGACGCATTTTTACTATTTCGTGTGTTGCGGGCCGACACACAAAGGCCCGTGTGTCGGGCCCATGCCTGTGCATGTGTCGTGTTTATTTCCCGTGCTGCGGGCCGGCATGCGAAAGCCCCGTGTGCCGGGCTTGTGCCTGTGCCTGTGTCGTGCTTATTTCGCGTGCTGCGGGTCGGCACGCTGTGAGACTCTGGCACATGGCTTAATAGGATTGATAGGATACTCATATCAACAAGTTGCAACTTTTTCTAGAAGCTCGTCCAAAAAGAACTTATAGGTTAAGCGTGCTTGGCCTGGAGTAATATGAGGATGGGTGACCGACCGGGAAGTGGGTACCGGGTGCGCACAAGTGAGGACATAGTGCGCAAAAAAGACTAGTGTTGGTTTCTAGGGCTAGTCTAGATATCTTATTAAGCTGGCAGAAGTGATAGCCCGGGACATACACAAAGCCCCACGTGTCGGGTCCGTGCTTATGCCTATGTCGTGTTTATTTCGCGTGTTGTGGGCTAGCATGTGAAAGGCCCCGTGTGTTGGGCTCGTGCCTATTCCTTAAAAGTGTCGTGCTTATTTCGCGTGCTGCGGGCCGGCACGCTGTGAGATTGTAGCGCATGGCTTAATAGGATTAATAGGATACTCATATCAACAAATTGCAACTTTTTCGGAAGCTCATCCAAAAAGAACTTACAGGTTAAGCGTGCTTGGCCTGGAGTAATTTGATGATGGGTGACCGACCGGGAAGTGGGTACCGTGTGTGCACGAGTGAGGACAAAGTGCACAGAAAAGACTAGTGTTGGTGTGTGGGGCTAGTGTAGATATCATATTAAGCTGCTAGAAGTGACAGCCCAGGCATGGAGAGTCCGGGGTGTTACAAATGGTATCAGAGCCGATCCTCGCGATTACACGAGCATGTGCGGGTTAGTGGCGGACATGTGGAGGAAGTAGGTCTTTACTATCCAAGCGACTTGCTGCCTAGCCGCTGAGCATGTGCGGGTTTGTAACTCACTCGCCGATAATACAATCTAGCAAGAAGTAGGGCTTTACCCTACAAGGGGCGAACCTGGGTAAATCTCTTCTCTTTGGTTCCAATCTCGCACCGCGGATGGCGACTAGCTCTATTCTATTCATGAACCACACCCAGTTTCTCGTATCAATCGCTACCCCTGGTGTGCATTGCTGCCTTAGGTTCACCAACCCATCCCTAAAACACGACACCATCATACATGTCTCCACTTGAACTCTTTTGGGGCAAATTTCAATCATCGGCCTCGGTGACAAACTAAAATGTAATTCTTATACACTATGAATGCATGGAATAGATAATTCAAATATCATAGTTCTATGAATGTAGAATAAAGATTGCAGCCTCATAAGTTTCTACAGAGATGGCATAAGCAAACCAAGTAACAATTGCACTACTTATATTGATCTTGTACATGGCCCTAGGTTCGCTCACTCATCCCTGTAATGACACCAATGTATCTGCCTCTCTTTGGGGCAAATTTGAATCATTGGCCACAATAAGAAATTGAAATGTAATCGTACCAAACAATATTCAGGGATATACAAATGCATCAAACAATGCATTCATAGATCAGAAACAATAGAAATATTATTTATTGAGGTTCCATATGAGAGAAAAAATTAGGGCCTCATTTTTTTCAGCGATGGAGCCGGAGAACCAAAATACCAACAGCACAACCTATATTGTTTATGTGCATTGCTGCCTCAGGGCCAGTAACCATCCCTAAGAAAACGAGACCATCAGATGCCCTTGCACTATTTTGGGGCATAATTGAATCATTGGGCTCAGTAAGGAATAGAAATGTAATGTTATAGGCCTGCTGTGTATCGAAATCTACACTCAACTAGATGGTAGATGAGCAGATTGGGGTTTTGTGACTAGACGGATTGGGGTTTTGTGACTAGATGGCAGATGCATCAATCAACCGATCGAATCATATATATACTACCCTACTTCAAGAGCAAAAGAATCTATACACGATTGAGCAAATCCTATGTATGAACAGTGAAAATTGCGGCTGCGACTAGAGAAGCTAGAAATGTAGTACCCTCGGACTCCTCATCAGGCACCTCCTCCTCAAACTCATCATTCTCCATGATTGCGTCAAAGATTTCTTGAACGGCGTTGGGGTCGTCGATGTAGATCACCGGATTGCCTCCGCCTGCCGCCTGCCCCCCATCCAGATTTTCCATTTGCACCACGACGTTGTCGGCCACCTGCTGCTCGGCGGCGACGGCTACTACCGGCTGCTCGGCGGCGATGGCTACCACCTGCTGCTCGGCGGCGACCGGCTACTGGCTAGACGGATGAGTTCGCACCCTCGACAGTGTGGCGACGAGCGGCGTTCGTGCCTGGAGAATACGCCTCCGTCTGCTTGGCGACGACCGAGCCATTCGCTGCTTCGCCTTCAATTTGCTTCACCTCCGGATCTTCTCCACGCGTACGCTTCATGGCGCACCAAGGGAAGGAGGTAGTACAAACGAGGGAGATTCGGCGTGCGCGGCAGGTGTAGATTAGGGTCTTGGGACTAGACAGACTAGGGGCAAATGACATGAGCTCATGGAAGAAGAAGGTCGAGGGGGGTTATAAACACCAGACCGTTCGTAGTCCTCGAGTGGACACGTGTGGTGGGCGGGGGGGGGGGGGGGGGTGGGGGTGGGGGCGGGGGGGGGGGGGCTACCAGGATCTCCACCCTTTTTTTCAGTTCCCTTTTTTTAAAACAGCTACGATCTCCAATTTAGAGCTGCATTGAAAACACGCTCATGGCAGACCTCGATTCCACTGCATGCAAGTGGCCAGGAACTAATTTCTAGCAACGTTAGATCTACTCGAGGGGGGCCCTTGACTCATGGAATTTACTAGCGGTAGGGCCCAGTTGGAAGTGAGATTGAGAGCACTGCGTATAAATGGGATATGTCTGATTAAAATCAAGTGGCAATAAATTGCAGCGTCCCGTCGACAACCGTGCACTCGATGACCCCGTTGCCGTGTGCATGAGTTGTAGTAGAAGTAGTAGGCTTTTCAGACTTTATTAAACTTGACATGACCGCTCGACGACTTTTTCGATGGACGGCATCGTGTTCCTTCCTGTCGAAGTCTCGCGGAGGGAGACGTTCGTGCTGTCTCACGCTGTACTGTGAAGGGAACGAGGTGTGCAACGATCATCGTTGGATCGCACATAATCAACGGTTGGTGCGCACGATCCGCGTGACAACTGTGACAACCAATCAGGGAGTAGCAGACATGGTGAGCACAGTTTTGGGCTTCTACAAAAGATAGAGAGGGGGTGGGCAAAACTAACTAGTACCACATAAAACCAAGGGCAAAACTGAGTAGCATAAAAAATGGAAAGTGTCTTGTACAACGAAATACATAGTAGAATACATCAAGTTATGCCAAGATAGATCCACTAGAGTTCATTGGATGTGTGTTCTTCTCATATACCACACCCAGTGTCATTGCATGTCTGTTCCTCTAAGCAAACCACATAAGGATCCACCAGTCTCATTGCGTGTGTGTTCTTCTCGTGAACCACATAAGGATGGGCCCACCAGTGTCATTGCATGTCTGTTCTTTTCATGAACCACACCTAGTGTGATTGCATGTCTGTTCCTTCCATAAACCACATGTGGATCCACTAGTGTCATTGCATGTGTGTTTCTCTAAATAAACCACATAAGGATCCACCAGTGTCATTGCATGTCTGTTCTTTTCATGAATCACATAAGGATGGGCCCACCAGTGTCAGTGCATGTCTGTTCTATTCATGAACCACACCTAGTTTCACTGCATGTCTATTCTATTCATGAACCACACCCAGTTTCACTGCATGTTTGTTCTTTTCATGAACCACATAAGAATCTACTAGTGTCATTGCATGTCTTTTACTTACATAAACCACATGTGGATCCACCGGTGTCATTGCATGTGTGTTCCTCTAAACAAACCACATAAGGATCCACCAGTGTCATTGCTTGTTTGTTCTTCTCATGAACAACATAAGGATGGGCCCACCAGTGTCAGTGCATGTCTGTTCTATTCATGAACCATACCCAGTGTCAGTGCATGTCTGTTCTAATCATGAACCAAACCTAGTTTCACTGCATGTCTGTTCTTTTCATGAACCACATAAAGATCTACTGGTGTCATTGCATGTCTTTTACTTCCATAAAACACATGTGGATCCACCGGTGTCATTGCATGTCTGTTCCTCTAAACAAACCACATAAGGATCCACCAGTGTCACTGCATGTCTGTTCTTTTCATGAACCACATAAGGATGGGCCCACCATTGTCATTGCATGTCTGTTCTATTCATGAACCACACCTAGTTTCACTGCATGTCTGTTCTTTTCATGAACCACATAAGGATCTACCAGTGTCATTGCATGTCTTTTACTTCCATAAACCACATGTGGATCAACCGGTGTCATTGCGTGTCTGTTCCTCTAAACAAACCACATAAGGATCCACCAGTGTCATTGCGTGTGTGTTCTTCTCATGAACCACACCCAGTGTCATTGCTTGTGTGTTCTTGTAAACAAACCACATAAGGATCCACCAGTGTCATTGCCTGTATGTTCTTTTCATGAACCACATAAGGATCCACCGGTGTCATTGCATGTCTGTTCTTTTCATGAATCACAGCCAGTGTCATTGCATGTCTTTTACTTCCATAAACCACATATGGATCCACCTAGTGTGATTGCATGTCTGTTCCTCTAAACAAACCACATAAGGACCCACCAGTGTCATTGCGTGTCTGTTCTTTTCATGAACCACACCCAGTGTCATTGCATGTGTGTTCTTCTAAAAAAACCACATAAGGATCCACTAGTGTCATTCCCTATATGTTCTTTTCATGAACCACACCCAGTGTCATTGCATGTGTGTTATTCTAAACAAACCACATAAGTCATTGCATGTCTGTTCTTTTCATGAACCACACCCGGTGTCATTGGAGGTCTGTTATTT